>CM075498.1:2797500-3437500 GCA_037950675.1 Hypophthalmichthys molitrix
CTATCTATCTGTCTGTCATCTATCTTTCTATCTATCTATCTATCTGTCTGTCATCTATCTTTCTGTCATCTATCTATCTATATATCTGTCTGTCATCTATCTATCTATCTATCTGTCTGTCATCTATCTATCTATCTGTCTGTCTGTCTATCATCTATCTATCTATCTATCTATCTATCTGTCTGTCTGTCTGTCATCTATCTTTCTATCTATCTATCTGTCTGTCATCTATCTATCTGTCTGTCATCTATCTTTCTATCTATCTATCTGTCTGTCATCTATCTATCTATCTATCTATCTGTCTGTCAGTCTGTCTGTCTGTCTATCATCTATCTGTCTGTCTATCATCTATCTATCTATCTATCTATCTATCTATCTATCTATCTGTCTGTCTGTCATCTATCTTTCTATCTATCTATCTATCTATCTATCTATCTGTCTGTCATCTATCTATCTATCTATCTATCTATCTATCTATCTGTCTGTCATCTATCTTTCTATCTATCTATCTATCTATCTGTCTGTCATCTATCTATCTATCTATCTATCTATCTGTGTCTGTCTATCTATCTATCTATCTGTCTGTCTATCATCTATCTATCTATCTATCTGTCTGTCTGTCTGTCTATCTATCTGTCTATCTATCTATGTCTGTCTGTCTGTCTGTCATCTATCTGTCTGTCTGTCTGTCTATCATCTATCTATCTATCTGTCTGTCTATCTATCTATCTATCTGTCTGTCTGTCTGTCTGTCTGTCTGTCTGTCTATCTATCTATCTGTCTGTCTGTTTATCATCTATCTATCTATCTATCTATCTATCTATCTATCTATCTATCTGTCTGTCTGTCTGTCTGTCTATCTATCTATCCATCTATCTGTCTATCTATCTATCTATCTATCTATCTATCCATCTGTCTGTCTATCATCTATTTATCTGCCTGTCTGTCTGTCTATCATCTATCTATCTATCTGTCTATCATCAATCTATCTATCTATCTATCTATCTATCTGTCTGTCTGTCTGTCTGTCTATCATCTATCTATTTATCTGTCTATCAATATCTATCTATCTGTCTGTCTGTCTATCAACACCTTGCAGACATAGCAACCACCTAGCAACTGTCTTGCATCCTCTCGGAACACTTCAGAAAAATGCCTAGCAATGCCTCCCAGCATCTAGAACACCCATAGCATCTGCCTAGCAACACTCTAGAAAATAACCACAACATTCTGGTAACTGTATCAATGGCATCTATTCTTGACAAACTTTTCTTCTTCTTCTTTTTTTTTTAGTTTAAATCAGTAGAATCTCATGTGAAAGTCAAACTGTATATATTGTATAATTAATCTAAAACAACCAAGCAATGTGTAATCAAAGAGTCATCGTAGTGTGTGTGTGTGTGTGTGTGTGTGTGTGTGTGTGTGCATTTTCTTGAAATTTCCCCATAAGAACCCCGACCTCCTCCAGTGTAGATCACTCACTGTTTGACCCTCACTTCATCTATAGAGGGAAATTGGTTTTTACTCCATCATAAATCATCAAAAGAGTTTCTGTACTGGAACACTGGAAGATTAATGTTTTCACTGTGTTTGTGTTTCGTCATCTTTATATAAAAAGGGCACCATCACTTCTGTGAGTGGGTTGAGTTAAGAAATGTGCATAACAAGACTGAGTTTGTGTCCAAAACAGTGAGCATTACTGTACCTCCTCTCTCTTCTGTTTAAAAGACAAAAGCTTAAAACAGGAACTTTGGGATTTAGGATCTTATTCAGACTGACTTGTATTGAACAATGTGTGATAACAAATGAGTTTGGAGCAGTGAAATGACGGGTCACTGTATGACAGAATTTTAAAGCCAGGAAATTCCTTGGGACCTTGACCTCAATAGGAATCTATTCATGGACTTCATCATCAGATCGTCT
The DNA here is from genome assembly GCA_037950675.1 of Hypophthalmichthys molitrix. Classification (NCBI taxonomy): domain Eukaryota; kingdom Metazoa; phylum Chordata; class Actinopteri; order Cypriniformes; family Xenocyprididae; genus Hypophthalmichthys; species Hypophthalmichthys molitrix. The sequence goes on from CM075498.1 coordinate 2,799,424, forward strand.
CCAGGCACATGATTAATCAGGAAAAGCCCTATGGAAATAATACTAAAATTATATTACACCCTTGATGTTCTAGGATCCCTGTCATGATTTAGCTCAATTACAAAAACTAGATCATGTGACAAAACTAAACAGATTTAAGTGAAATTCAGGACCATATTAAACTCTGCAATATAGACATTTAATAGATGCAAATTATTTCATATAAACAGAAATACTTTATGATAAAATGATGGCAAACATTTAAATAGAGGAAATTGGGCTATATTTCTCACTGCTTTTTTTTTTTTTTTTTAAATCACCTTATAGAGGCACAAGGCTAAAGGCTTGACTAGTGTATATGGGCCATTCTGAATTGGTTTAAAGTTGAAAACGTCTGTTACGTGTTTGTATGTATGCAAATTGTATAATATCCAAGGTACACATTTCTAGGAATTGTACAGTTATTTCTCATATTGTATTTTCAGAAAGTTTTTGGAATATTTTTCCTCTCCTCAAATTTGTCACTTCCGAAACACAATAATAAATAATTTTATAACATTGACCTATTAAGATTTTGTTTACATCTACCTTGTAAATATATTTTTTGCTGTTTTTTAAGAAAGTTTTCACAGGTAAATCAATAACAATTATAATTTTAACAATATTTCAAGTGTAATTTATGAGATTTGTTGTATTTTTGAATCCAATCTTTCTTTGTAAAAGGCATAAAGTTTATCATACTGATTTCAAAGTTAAGGATTCATTAGTTTGATTATACATTGAACCAAACATTATAATAATCGGTCATGACTGCACATTTCCGGTAGTGACCGTAATGTGTTGGTAGTGACCACATCACATTACAGAATTTTAACTCACATACTAAAACACTAATGATTTGCATAATAAAACATACTAAACTTTATGATTTGCATAACTGTACTAAAATTTAGTTTATTTCCCCCAAATAAATGATTATGTGTTCCCTTTTGTCACTACCAAAACAATGATGTCACTAACGAAACAGTCACGACGGAAACATGTGGTAAAGTCACTACCAAACACAGTTCTGAACAGTTGTACACACATTAAAAACTAAATTTTTATGGAATAACATCCAAAAAAGTGCTTAATTGCAGAAAAAAGTAGTTTGGTAGTGACGTTCCTTAAAGTTACACACAGATTTTCAAACTTTTGAACACATTTAACTCAAAATGATGGACCTATTTACTATGAAAGAGAGGCTATGAGAGGGAGGGACACAGGAATAGTTCCTAATCAAAAATGTAGAAGTGTGTTAAAATCAGTCTCAGCCAATGGACTAAAACATACACTGTTTCGGTAGTGACATGGAAATGCGGGACATTTTTTAACACAAAGTTTCATGATTTAAAAATAAAACATAATATATATATATATATATATATATATATATATATATATATTTATATATATATATATATATTTTTTTTTTTTTTTTTTTTTAACTTCTCTTTAAAAAAAAAAAAATCAAAAATACTTTTTTAAAAACAAAAATAGAAAAAATTGCAAAAATTCTTTCAATATCATTTTCACAGGTTGAAATTTAGGGGTTAGGGTTCGGGACAGACACCTCCCAATTGAAAGTACCCAATAAATGATGATTTTATATATATTAAGCTTACTGATATTTTAAATATTATTGAGGGATTCAACAGATAATAGAAGGATCTTAGTAAACATCTAAAATTCAATACTTGAATGCTTTTTAAATGTGTCTTTTGGTTGTGGGACAGCAGTTTACACCAATTCTGTAGAATGGCCCACATATATATATATATATATATATATATATATATATATACACACACATTAGACATACTGGCCCCTATAAGGAAGCATGTTTTTTATGTAATAATGATTAATCCATAATTAATAGCAAAAATGTGATAGACTTTCTGTAAGACAGAACAGGCAAAAATGATTCTAATTTAACTAATTTTCTAATAAAATCATAGCTTTGAACTATGAGTCTGAAACCAGTAAACAAAAGAGAAAACACTCAGAAACTCAAATACAATGTGTGCACTCTATATTTTACGGGTCTCAGAACAGGCAGTGATGTCCAAGCACACGACCAGAGCAAAGCAACAATGCACGAGTGAAATCAAGCCCGGGCTGAAGTTCTTGGAGGGCGGAAAGGCGCCGAAGCCGCTGCTTGGATCCTGCGCTCATTAATTCAGTGAAGTCTCGCGGTGTTCACGCAACCTCTCAGACATCTTGCGTTTGTCAGACGAATCTGCTACATGCACGAAACGCAGTAAAACCTCATCCAGCATCGCTCGATAGCCATCACATCTTCACATGCGGGGCTGAACTGAGTTTGCGCGTTCGACACACTCGGAGAGGATCGCGTGCGGCGTTATTTTTGTATTGTGCGTCATTTCTGCTTTTCTGCATATCTGCGTTTCCACCGAGGCAATATGGCAACACCCGCCGCTGTAAACCCATCGGGTGAGTAACGTTAGCGATTTCACAGTTGTTCTTTTAAATATGTTGTGTGTGGTGTTTAAAAGGAAACCGAATGTGTGTTTTTTTTAAAGCAATATTGTGTTTTCGCGTTAACAAAAGAAACCGCGACGCTTTAAACGCACGCGAGCACCCCCTCCCCCCTGCACAAGTAACAACAGCAGCGACATTTAGAATTTTAAACGCAACATTGTATCACTGGTATAATAACGTTCTTTCTTTTGTGGCTATAGAACGTCGCGTGAGTGTATTGTGGCGTCAGAATGAAATGTATCGCATTTGGCTTTATTCGGCCGCAGCTTGTTGCTAATGTAAATTCGATGCTGAATACATTTCCACAAGCCGGGACGTGCTTTGATTTCCTTTGATACTTAACTACTGAATCTGATACGTTTCTTAAGGGACTGTATTGGTGATGTGAGGTTATTTGTTATGAGCTTGATAACAGCTGTACTTCCTCAGCCTGTTGATTCCATTGCGACAATGGATGTGGACCAAATAGTCAAGTTTATTGTCATATGTGCAGATTAGGGTAGCAAGAACAGTGAGATTTTTTTGATGTTTCTGTGAAGCGCTTAAAATGTTCAAATTGTAGCAAGAATATGAGACAAAATGGTGTGATTGCAAGATGTAAACAAGAGCGCTGGATTGTCCTGCAAGACTATCATGAGCTAATGTTTAAGTTGACATGAATGTGTGACATTTTTGGTTTGTCACTGAATTTTTAATGGTGCTGGAGCTTAAACTGTTGCTGTTTAGGTTTTAATGCAGTCCAGAGTCACGAGTATGTGGGCATCTGTGGTCTATTTTAGTCATCATCACAGAATGTGTCAGGGTTCGACTTCAGTCAGGATGGAAATATGTAATGTTAGAAGACCAAATTATTATATTAGCATGGAGATATAGAAATGTTGCTTCAAGTGAAATCAGGCATCGAATTTCATCCCTGTTAAAGGTTTAGTTCACTTCAGAATTAAAATTTCCTGACAATTTACTCACCCCCATGTCATCCAAGATGTTTATGTCTTTCTTAGTTCAGTCGAAAAGAAATGAAGGTTTCTGAGGAAAACATTCCAGGATTTTTCTCCATATAGTGGACTTCACTGGGGTTCAACGGGTTGAAGGTCCAAATGTCAGTTTCAGTGCAGCTTCAAAGAGCTCTACATGATCCCAGACGAGGAATAAGGGTCTTATCTAGAGAAACCATCGGTCATTTTCTAAAAAAAAAAAAAAATTATATACTTTTTAACCACAAATGCTTGTCTTGCACTGCGCCACACATTACGTAATCAAGTTGGAAAGGTCACGCGTGACGAAGGCAAAAGTACTAAGCAAGTGTTTACAAAACAAACGCTCTTTACAAAAAAGGTAAAATGATGTCGGGCGATTTTGAAGTTGGAGGAGAAAATTAGTTTTTACCACGGTACTTTCGCCTTTGTAACGCATGACCTTTCCAACGTGATTACGTAATACGTGGCGCATCGCAGAGCAGTGCAAGACCAGCATTTGTGGTTTAAAAAGTATATATTTTTCTTTAGAAAATGACCGTTTCTCTAGATAAGACCCTTATTCCTCGTCTGGGATCGTGTAGAGCTCTTTGAAGCTGCACTGAAACTGACATTTGGACCTTCAACCCGTTGAACCCCAGTGAAGTCCACTATATGGAGAAAAATCCTGGAATGTTTTCCTCAAAAACCTTCATTTCTTTTCGATTGAAGAAAGAAAGACACAAATATCTTGGATGACATGGGGGTGAGTAAATTATCAGGAAAATTTTAATTCTGAAGTGAACTAATCCTTTAAATATTAGACAAATCTTTTTTTTAATGGAACAGTATATTGAATATTTAGACAAAATATAAAGGAAATTTAAAAAAAAAACTTTTTGCTTATGTGTTTTGTATCATATTTGATACATCAGGCATTTGACTCATATAGTATGACATAGTGAGAATATGGAGCTCATAGTTGGGAGGAAAAAACAGAGGCCCAAACTGAGCAAAAAAGTGCTTACGTTGTTATTTGTCATATTTACTTTCTAAAGAATATAGAACATAAACACATTTACAATTATACTAAAAGGGCTTTTACTTGCTTAAATATAAACTGTCTGTCGACTGAAGTCATGTTGATAATTTAGAGGCATAGAAGTTCATATAACAAATCATTTTACATACAATAAAACTAGTCTGAATTGGAAGAAATAAGCACAATATTATCTCTGGCCTGATAAAATTGATATCATACTCAGAGCAAAAGGTACAAAAGCTGTCACTGGGGCGGAACCTTTTCAAAAGATACACATTTGTACCTAAAATGTGCATATTGGTACCTTAATGATACATATTAGTACCTAAAGTGTACATATTGGTACCTTTTGAAAGGTACCACCCCAGTGACAGCTTTTGTACCTTTTTTTTTCTGAGAGTGTATGATGAAAAAACCCTCCTACATCTAATAAACTTTATGCATCAGTCTTGCTGTACGAATGAAAAACCTACTGCTGCTCAGTTTATTCAGTCTGCACTTGAAGTAAATTACGCTCCATGACTCCACTGCTTCCATGAACACTCTTTTTTTCCCCCAGTGGGCAGTTCCTTCCCCGCCACCTCATTGTAAATGCAAATGAGGGGAAATGAATAAAGAATGTGTGCGTTATTAGCACCTGGTTGACACGCCGAGCTGCCAAGCGCACTTTAGAATGCACAAGAGCATTCTGGGCCGGAGTCACATGACTGTAGTTGAACTCAAGGGCACTTTGTTTTTAAAGTCAGCTTGCTTTTATTTCACTTGCTTAAGAAATATGTAGACCATCTGTACTTTTACCGTTATGCCCACAATGCTTAACAAAAGGCCCTGGTTGCAGCATGGCCGCGATAAGAACGTGTTTCGTACAAATAGCAGTTGGCGTTGGTCAATGGGGATTACAGACACAGTTGATTAGCAACAGTTCAGACTGTTTGCGACCTCTTGTGTTTGTGAAGGAAGCCTTTCTGAGTGGAAGGACGGATTACAGGACTGACCAGAAGAGTAGCATTGCTAAGAAAGACTTGTGTGTTTCTGGAGCATATGGTGCACTACATCAGCTAGAAAATGCTAATCACCTGTTGACTGGATTGACTTCGTTTTTTTGGATAAAAAGGGCTGAGTTTAGATATTTGATGTAATGTGAGACAGTATAAGTCAACATGTAGACAATTTTCTGTACCGTTTACATTCAGGAGATGTGTGTGTACACCACTGGTCAAAAGTTTGGGGTCAGTAAGGTCTCATTTTTAAAGAAATTAATGCTTTTATTTAGCAAGCATGCATTAAATTGATAAAGTGACAGTAAAGACATTTATAATGTTACAAAAGATTTCTGTTTCAAGTAAATGCTGTTCTTTTGAGCGTTCATTTCATCAGAGAATCCTGAAAAACATTTTCAACATTGATAATAATCAGTGTTTCTTGAGCAGCAAATCATGATTTCTGAAGGATCATGTGGCAAGACTGGAGTAATGATGCTGAAAATTCAGCTTTGATCACAGGAATAAATTATATTTTACTATATATTTACATGGAAAGCAGTTCACACTATTACTGTTTTTGATCAGCCTTGGTGAGTATTATACACTTACCGACCCCAAACATTTAAATGGTAGTTGTTATTGACTGCTTTAAATGTTTCAGTTTCACTGTTTTGAGTCTTTTGTTTTTTACTCAAATGTTTTAATAATGTGAAAAACAGGCGGACAGAGACCCATCTTTTCAGTGGTACTGAAATTAAAAAAATGTGCCGCTTTGAGCGCTGTTGAGTGGATTCGTAAACACCTCTGATTGGCCATTGTGTTCACGTGCTCATCAGATATGTCTGTGATTGGCTACAATGATCAGCGTTTCAAAAACATGTTGTGAATAGTCATCAATGACAAAGCGTCACATTTTAAAATTTCAGTATAGACTTGGTATCGAAGTCGGTACTTTTGACTAGACTAATGCCAAGTGCGAACACACCCTAACAGCCATTTCAAACCGCGAGCGTGAGCAGCACGTCAGCTTCACGTGAGCGTAACTACACTACTTGTGGTGCGCACGCGGGTTTGAATGACATTAGAGTTTGGTTCGTTTGGGCAATGTGAACTCTGTCTTCTGAACTCTGGTGTGCACCTGAACCGTACCCGAGTCCGCATACAAAGAGTGGTCTCTGGTGCAGTTTTGACTGAAAATATGAACACAACACAGACCAAAGACATTGGGATTATAAGGTTCTATCTGCATTCTGAGCAGCTTTGAGATATTGAGCTTCCAAGTTTTTGCATTTCATACTGCTTTGTAGATGTCACAGAATAAGAATATGTGAGCTCAATTTTGACAAAAATGTCAGATATAACCTTATAATTCCAAGACGACATGTAAACATATTAAAAACAGGATGTGATATCAAGATGCGACTCTAAAAAGGACAGAACGCTCAAGCATACCTGTTTTTTTCTAGTCATAGTCGCGATGTTGCACTTCACAGTTTGGTACTGGCATCAGAACTGCAGATCTTTGTTTGTGTGTGACGGAGGTAGGGTTGCAAAGGGGAGAAAAGTTTCCGGTAGATTTCCGGAAACTTTCCATGGAAACTTAACCTGGGGAATTTTTGAAATATTCCAATTTGGAAACTTAACAGGAATTTATGGGAATTTATAGGAATTTATGGGAATTAATTGGAAATTTGGGGAAATTTATACAAATTTATAATATTTATATAAAATGTATCATATAAAAACAAATATAAACATTTTGTTTGGTCATAACATGAAATAACAGTTATTTTTCGCATTCAATTCTAATTTAGTAAATATGTAAAATAAATATATTTTTATTGCAGCAATTGTTATGTGTTATTGTTATTTATTTCAGTGTCACATGATCCTTCAGAACTCATTGTAATATGCTGATTTGATACTCAGTTGTTGGAAACAGTTGTGCTGCTGAATATTTTTTTGAAACTTGTAATGCTATTTTCAGGATTCACTGATTAATAAAAAGTTAAAAAGAACAACATTTATTCAAAATAGCAATATTACTTTAATATTACTTTTTATCAATTTCACACATCCTTGCTGAATAAAAGTATTTGTTTCTTTCAAAAAAAGAAAAAAAAATTACTGACCCCAAAATTTTGAACGGTAGTGGATATTGTTACAAAAGATTTCTATTTTAAATAAATGCTGTTCTTTAAATTTTTATTCATCAAAGAACCCTGAAAAAAGTATCACAGGTTATAAAAAATATTAAGCAACACAACTGTTATCAAATTAGCTTGTTAGGATGATTTCTGAAGGATCATGTGACACTGAAGACTGGAGAAATGATGCTGAAAATTCAGCTTTGCATCACAGAAATAAATTATATTTTTATGTATTTCTAAATAGAAAACCATTATTTTAAATTGTAGTTATGTTTCACAATATTACAGTTTTTTCTGTATTTTTGATCAAATGTGCATGTTATGGACTGGAGTAATGCACAGTGCATGCAGGGTGTGTGTCCTCAATAGCCCTGCAGGAAAAATCATGCTGCAAGATGTTTTTTCAACTACATTTAAGTACCCTGTTATAGGCTAACCTGCAATTTTGCAAATTCCCTGTTTATTCCCATTAATTCCCGTTAATTCCCATGGAAAGTTTCCAGCTTTGAAAATTCCCGGAATTTTGCAACCCTAGACGGAGGGTTTCCTGCTGCTATTTGACTCCTTTACATGTTTTATAAGCTCTTCACGAGTTGTCAGTGCCATCATATACTATCATTTGTACGCTCATACAGTGAGCACATTTAGCCCTGCACACAGCATTGTTTTGGATGTTCGACAAGTTCCAGCACAAAATACACATTATAAAAGCCGTTTGCTAAGCGAAACAGGACTAAATGTATTTGCTTTTTTTGGTCCAGACCAAAAGAACCAAGAGAACCAAACACACAATGTGTTTTTTTTTCATTCCAGTGCGCTACTTTTCCATTGTTTTTCTATGTAAATATGCGCTAGACGGATGTGTATGACGTCTTGTCTTGTCTTTTTCAGTGCCTTGCGCATGTCACGCCATTCTAAAAACACGGTGCTCAGGTTAAAATCAGTTCAACTTTTTAAAAAAATTGTCTCGAGACCTTGTGTTTTTCCCCCGTTCCGCTGCCCGTGTCTTGCGTTTTCCAAAAGCAAAGACGAATTCTGTGTGAAGTCACCCATAGACTTCTATGTAAATGCCTGTCTGCAATGAAAGACGGCAGTACTGCAAGTTCAATATAGTTTTTAACGGCTCCATTCTTCAAAACAGCCTATTTGTAAAGCTGCATGACATTGTGACAGATTCATAAAACATGATGTGCTGAAATATTTGAGTATCTCATATTTCCCCGTCTTTATGTGTTTTTGATCACCCAGTAGGCATTGTTGACTTAAGTTGTTTGTATATTGATTTACCTGGCGTCAGTAAATTGGGTTCAGAACAAGTCGTTTTTGCAGCATAGTTTCAGTAAATGCTTTTTCAAAGTTTTTAGCTCTGAAAGTTACAGTATGTTTTAATAGTTCACTGAACACTTTGAGAATTAAATGTTGTGAATGAGTCCTTTCTTGCATGCAACATTAGTAAGTGATTGGAGTTTTGATGGTTTTTAAAACATCTGTTGTGAAATACAGCATTCATCAGTCTCTGTAAGCGCTTGAAATGAGAATAAAGCTAAAAAGATGACAGTTGCACATGCATTATTGAAGTATTTCAGCATGTTTTCGACCATCATGTCAGAAATATCTAGAATGTTTGGCAGCATGAACTTGCCTTGGCAGTGTAACAATAGACCAGAAGAGAAGAGTCATTGTTCACATGTTCGTGCGATCAGAAATAAAAGATTTGATCATGTTAATTAAATCGTTTGTAGATTTTCCCTTTAAACACATTTCTTTCTGATCCATTTCCTGCTCTGAAGCTCTGAATTGAGAAACTCTTTTCTGCATGGAATTATGCCAACCTCATCTAGACACTGACATTATATTGCTTCAGCTGCTCTGAATCACTCTTTTCACTCCCTTTTAAGTGTTGGTAGAGAATATAGGAACTAAATGTTTTGCTACCAAACCTTCTGATTTGAACGGGTTATTTTTCCATTCTTCATTTGTAGTCATCATTGTGATTGGAATGGCCTGATTCCGTCTTATGTTTTTATTTTTTATAGGGATTTAGCAATGAAGGTTTTAGTAGTCCATTCTTAAGTTGTAAGTCAATTCCTCAATTAATACTTTTATTTATCTGTATTATGCATGGCTGCAAACTCAGTGAGAGTTTCGAATCCAAAATATGTGATTCATGTCATTTTTGTGATTTAGTTTCTTTTGCATGGGCTGGTGGAAGAGAGAAAGGCTTCGAAATGTTATAAAAGATTAACTTGTCAACACAAAATTCCCTGACGAGTTTTTACACTTAATGAGGTATGTGTTATAAAGTCCATGTAAATGTCAGCCCTGAAAAATGTTTTGCTAGTCGATTATGTGCACTCTGGGACTGGGGACTTTCAAGGACTTTAGAGAAAAGCCTTTGATTTACTAGTGTGTGTCTATATGTGTTGATTTGTGTATGTATACGTGTGTATATATGATGATTTGCTGCTCATGAAACATTTCTGATTATTATCAGTGTTGAAAACCACTTAAAGAGGACCTGTAATGCCCCTTTTCACAAGATGTAATAAGTCTCTGGTGTCTCCAGAATGTGTCTGTGAAGTTTCAGCTCAAAATACCCCACAGATCATTTATTATAGCTTGTCAAATTTGCCCCTATTTAGGTGTGAGCAAAAACACACCTAAACATTTTTGTGTGTGTCCCTTTAAATGCAAATGAGCCGCTTTCCAGAAGAGGGCGGAGCTTTAACAGCTCACGCTTCGGTTGCTCAACAACAACAAAGCTGGAGAATCTCACGCCGCCAAAATGAGGATTGTCAGTAACGGTGTTCAGACTTACATTGTTCAAACCGGAGTCGACACTGATGGAGAGACTCAGGAAGAAGTTACAACTTTTAGAATGAAACTGGACGTTTCTGAATGGTTAGTGGATAAATTTATGTAGTTGCTGTGGAGTTGATTCAACTCATCGACTAGCATGTGCCGTCATGTTAATCTTTTGTGCAAAGCCCGTATGGATGCCCGCTATAAATAGCGTACCAGTTTGCCAAACAGAGCCATAAACACCAGGCTAACGTTTATGATTGCCATCAAATGCTGTGAATGGTCTAATATTTTTTCCTAAATATCGCTCGGACAGAAACGCTCCTTATTTAGCAATCAAGCTTGCCAGGGTCAAATTGCAGGCTATCCAAGCTAACGAGACTCTAGTGTTCAGTGCTCCACTGTGCAGCCAACGACAGAACGGTTAGCATGCTTTGCTCGAACTTTTGCCATGGCACACCGTTGTCGATTATGAAAACAAAATGGCGGCGCCGTGGGTGGAAACGTACAGATTAATGGGCGGTAATATTATAATAAGATCCATTCCTTTGTCACAAGGGGAGCGAATTCTGAGTGGCTCGTTTTTTTTTCACGTTTGCAGAGAAAGATTTGCCAAAACAAAGTTACTGGGTTGTTCTTTTTCACATTTTCACATTTTGTCACCCAATTATAGCACTTAAACACGAAAAAAATCAGATTTTCATGATATGTTCCCTTATCCCCTTCATGATATGTTCCCTTAAATATGTTAATATTTCTGTGGAAACTGATACATTTTTTTTCGGGATTCTTTGATGAATAGAAAGTTCAAAGCATTTATATGAAATAGAAATCTGTTTTTTTAACATGACAAATGTCTTTATTGTCACTCTTGATCAATTTAATGCATCCTTCCAGAATAAAAGTTTTAATACTTCCATCAAACTTTCGAACAACATCTCTCCAGCATCAGCTATTGAAACACCAAAATCGACTGAAACTCTGCCACATATCCACAATCCTGTGCTGAACCTCAAGTATTGATAATCCAGATCTGAATCATTCCTTCAGAGAATCAGTTTGTCTAAGTTTATCCGTCACAGCATAGATCCGTTCAGACGGGCCGCGGTCCAAGATGCTGTGGCGTTCTGGGAAGGTTTTCTCAACACTTTAAATGCTCATTTGGCCTGTTTTTGTCTCGATGGAGTTCTCTTCTCAAACAAAACACGAAATTAGATGTGCTATCCACATTTCTAAAGAGCTTAGACATTAACAGGCGGGATCCTAAGGGACGAGTGCAGTGTGGATGTTTTGTTTTGGCAGATCTGGAAACGGGCCTCTGTATTGCCATTAGAACGAGTCAGAGGAGAGAAAAGAGAGAGAGAAGCATGTAAGCTGTTGAATCGTGATTTAAAATGAGAGACAGCAGCGTGCTATCTGTCTTCAATCCTTCACTCCATCTCATGAGACAGATTAATGAGTTTGACCTGAGGGCTTTCTGAGAGAGAACGACAGCGGCAGGATGAGGGAGCTCTAGAAAGTTCTGCAAAGCAGTAAAGCATGTACAATGGAGATATTTTGAAGAATGATCACAGCTAGACATGTGCCGATGTTTGGTAATGCGATATATCACGATAATGAATATGCACGATATTGTTATCGTGGGCACTTCAAAATACCATAAATAATAATTTATTACCAATTATTAAAATTTTTATAATGCATTTAAGAATACTTTCCCCATCAACTGTATAAAATGCACAACACCGCTGTATTCTGCGTCAAAGGGACACGCGCTCAGATGTAAACAAGCCCAGCGTGCATGAGAAGCACATGGCGGAACGAGTGAAGGAGATGCGCTGAATGAAAGTGCACGTTCACTCTATGACAGCAGAGGGCGCTGATGGAACAGCAGAATGCAGCGGTTACCCCGGTTTCTTTTTTTTGTAATCTCAATATTGTTCATCACAGCAATAAATACGTAAAACTTAAACATTTTTATATTTTAATCTGGACTACAACATGCCCTAATGATTAGAAATGTTCTGATTATTTGTTATTGTTCAGTAAAACTTCGAGACATACAGCTTCATTAGTTAACATGTTAATTCATTATTACCAAACTGATAATGAAAAATACATATAAAGCATTAATTATTCTTAGTTAATGTTATTTTCTTAGTTACTGTTTAATAACATTACTAAATTCAAAAGAACTTATTTAATGGACCTGAGATAAAACTAACAATGATCAGTTGTATTTCTTAACTAATATTAACAAACAATAATACTTTCTGTAACAAATGTAGCTATTGCTCAATCTTAGTTAATGCATTAAATAATGAGACCTTATTGTAAAGTGTTGCCTATTGTTCTTTATAGCCTAATTCTTTTGCACTTTAATCTGTTTGAAAATTTTACTTAATATATTTTTTGTGTATTGTATTATTGTATTTAAACATTCAGAGTTCTTTTTGTTATTACAAAAAGAGTTCTTAAACCTGTTATACTATGACAACACTTTCTTTTGCAACTTATTTCAATATCGTAATAATACTGTATACCGTGATAAAAGCTTCAGCAATTAATCGCAACATGAAAATTTGATACCGTCACATGCCTAATCACAGCTTTTTCCATGCAACAAAAGCATGCACCAAAAAACATCTGAACCCTGTACAGCCTGACATATGTGCATATATATATGCATATGTCTTTTTTTGTTGAGTATCATCGATACATCAGGCTTTTTTGGCTCATATCGCTGAATGCATGAAGACACACCTTTGGCCGAAGTCTAACAACCTTGCATTATTCAGCCTGAAGGTGGCGATCTAATGTTGATTGACAGGCACGTATTTATTGCCTGCGAAGGTAGTTTTAGAATGTTAGAGCTGCACAATTAATCGTAAAAAGATCACAGTCTCCATTCAAATACCCACACAATCTTATTTCATTAATCATCTCAAAGCTCAAAGTCTTCAGAAGACATTTGTTCACAAGTATACTACGTATTTTGGTATTCTCAGATAAAGTTTCTATATCATTTACCGATAATAAACAAAAGTCTAGTTATGGGGCTAATTAAATTAAGTGTATTTAACAAAATTTTCCCACAAGTTTGCATAATATTTTAACATTAAACTTCGCTTTTGGCAACCTTAAATAGTTTTTTGCCCATCTGAATTTGCTCTTTGAACTCAGCGTTTCTCTTGTACCTTCATGTGAAGTAAGGTTTGAAATAAGTAAACCTCATAAATGAATGAATGAGAACTCAGTTCTAGAGTACAGGAGAAGTGGACGGCAGACTTTATGAACTATTAATATGATTCTGCACTCATCGATGCTGGACGTGACAGTGTGTGTTCTCAGCCAGCTGCTGTTTGCGATGTTGGTCTGAGCTGGTGTGTGTGTGTGTGTGTGTGTGTGTGTGTGTGTACACTACTGTTTCTTTTAAAGAAATTATTACTTTTATTCAGAAAGGATGCAATAAATTAATCAAAAGTGAGAGTAAAGATATTAATAAAGTTACAAACTGTTTCTATTTCAAATAAAATCTGTTTTTTCTATTAAAGAATCCTGAATGTTTCAGTTTCCACAAAAATATGACGTAGCATAACTATTTTCCACATTGATAATAATCAGTATTACTGTTTGTTATTTTTAATTTGTAGGTTCATTTCATGACTGCAGTTCATTGTGTTCGTACAGCAGCTATATGTGAATCAGTGTTTCATATGGTTGATTGTGCAGATGGTTTTTGTCCTTTTCAGAAATGGGCACGGATCTGCCGGGGTCGGTAGCCATGCCAGGCGCTGTGGGCGCGGGCCAGGTCAGGATGGCGGGCGCCATGCCAGGGCGAGGAGGCAAGCGGAGATCGACGGGGTGAGTTATTTTGCTGAACGTTGTGTTATTTTCAGATGCTGTTTATAGTTCAATCTGTGCAACTGAAAAAAATATTCTTACAAAGTCAGAATTATCCATTTTCAGCTGTGCAGTTTTGCTGTTTGTTAATAAAAAAATCAAATGTGAAAAATATCTCATCAGTAGAACATAATGGTAAATAATTAATGTATCAACAGCCATTTACCCACATTCTGAAGTTTGACTATTGGACTATTATTATGAATGAATAAATTATGAAATGATTCAGACATTCAGTTTCCCTTAGGGAGTGAAACTGCTTTATATACATATTTCTATAAATATAAATCTATGTTTGTAATTTCTTTGTACATAATTTCTTATTGAATAAAATAAAATATGTAATGCAAGTGTTAATGTGAAAGCTGCACACTTTGGTTAGACTTTATTTTTTAATGTGAAAATGTGAATGCATCTTTAATGCGGTAATGTAATGACTCGTTTGTTTTCATCACGTAAGACTACTTTATTTTTTTTGTCATTAAAGAGGTGTTCAGTGTTAATGAAAGGAAATAAAAAGCATAATTTCATTTACTGATGGGCCTTCTTCATGGCTCTCAAGTACTGGCGTTACTGAGCTGCATGTATTTTTGGGTAACACCATAGACTGTATAAAACATGGACGTAGTGTTCGTGACATCACCCGTAGGTTTCTGAAGAGCATTTTTGAAGCCAAAAGTGGGAGGAGCCAGCCATCGGCATCTTGGCAGTGCATCACTCGCGTCTTGCGGATAACCGGAAATGGGCAAAGAGGCGGAACGTGGGTGGAGCTGAGGTGCCTGGTTGCTGAAACCACGCCCTCTTAGCTCGATGTGACCAAGTTAGCTCAGGCTAAGGAGCTATCTATCTATCTTAGATACTATCTAAAACATTAATAAAGATAAATTATACATCATTTGAAAGTTCTAAAGGTTTACTGTCAATCCACGGTGTCTGTTTTATGATATAGATGTTCCAGCAACAGTAATATTGTAATTTGTGTCGGGTGTGCAAATGACAACACGCAAAATCGTAACTGGACTTCATACCTTTGTAATGAAATCGCGAGATGAATCCAATCTGTTGCACTCGGGTAAAATGTCCATAATAAGAATCCACTGAAAAACAAACAACAGCCCTTTTTGCCCACAAAAACGTTAAATCCATGAAATATTAATATATTGTACATTGTTTGCCTCACATTTCTTCTGAATGATCTACTCTCCATCATTGTTCTTCAAGAAATTATGCAATCTGATCAGCGTTTATGTTGTAAAACTGTATATGATCGTTGGACTCTCACAAACAAATGAGCCCTCGTCCAAAGCATAATTTTTCAAAATAGTGCAGCAGTTTTAGTTATAATATCCAAGCAGTGCTGTCAGATTTTGTGGTGTCTTGAGAGGCATATTCTCCAGCCATTGTCATTAGTAAATCTGACGGACAAAACTTTTAGCCAATGCTAAGATGATCCAACAACGATGCCAAGTTCAGCAGCTGGAATTAGCTGAGGTGACGTGACGGCTCACAGACAGCAGACAAACAGCTAGTAGCGACAGCAATGGCAACCCACCCGTCACTCAAGTGGCCACGCCCTTAATTATGCAGAACTTTAAGGCTTAATATAATTTAAACGGATGAGTTATAAATAAAATTCACCCCCTTACCATTGTCATAAAGGGCAAAATTAACAGTATAGACCAAAACCACTTTTTGTACAAGGCTGTAAACATATTTTTTTCTGCTGTAAAGTTGGGCATTTTAACATGGGGCGTCAATGGGATTCTGCTCCCTTTTGGAGCCTGTCTCTAGTGGCCAGTCGATGAATTGCAGTTTAAGTCACTTCCATGTTGCTGGAGGCAGGACTACAGTTCCTAGAATGCACCACAGCATGAATAAATCATGCAAACTACTGCTCAGTGTTTTAGTTATTAACTGTAGTATGTGCATCAGTGTAGTCTGAATTTAAAATTAGTTATGCACTAACATGTATTTGTTTGATTAGCTTGTTGGTTAGTTTTTCTGTTCTATTGTTTGATTTACTTCAAGTCTATGAAGCCGTTTTTCTGTTGCATCAGCTGCATACATTTTCTTTTATTAATTTACATTTCATTTCTTGTACTAGGATGGGTGTATATCACAAAATCCGCCTGCTATACAAAAGTTACATATACATGTTTTTTGTTTTAGGATGGACTTTGATGACGAGGACGGAGAGGGACCCAGCAAATTTTCAAGGTAAACTTTTCACATGTTTACCAGCTTTTACACAAACGAGTTAGTCCACGCACCATGCCCTTCTTTTATATTTTCTGTTGTTTGACCATGTCTTTCAGCTGTGCCACAGAGTTTGTGCCATTTCAAGACATCTCTCATGTTTTGTTGCCCTCAACTTATGGTTTCCTTTCAGTTCATGTTGTTTTAAAGGAGCTGTATCCATAGTTGCGCTGCGACTGACGGTAAAGACGCTTCACTGTTAGCTGTAGCATTGGAATGGAGACACTGACCCCTGCTGGAGACACGGGGAACACTACAGCAATCTCCCACTTAGAGGAATTGCTCACTAAAAAAAAACAATAAAATGCTGTCATTATTTACTAAAACTTTACCTTCATGTTGTTCCAAACCCATATGCTGGTGTGTGTGTGTGTGTGTGTGTGTGTGTGTGTGTGTGTGTGTGTGTGTGTGCAATTGAACGGACCAAAGCAATACAGAAAAGTCAGTTCCACATATTTCTAGAGTGAAATTTATGTTGTCAGTGAGCTAGAACTTTGATTGACATATCATCAAATCTCATTAAAACAGCAGAACACAGGTTTGGAACAACATGAGGGTGATGAGGGTATGATGACATGAGAGTAAATGATGACAATTTTCATTATACAATGACTATATTGATAAATAGGCCTTTAGTTGTGTTGTATGAAATGGAGACATTTTTATCTCTTTGATTTTTCAAATTTAAAATATTAATATTAATATTTTTTAAATTTAAAATATTTTCTATAGACTAGCTTTGACATTGCATTATATACAAAAAAAAAACAATGACATTTAGACATTTCTGTGACTCAGGCAGGGTTATTATAGTGTTAACTAAAATAAAATAAAATGTATAAAATAAAACTTTTATTTTAGGTAGTTACCAGTGCAACATTTCTCATTTTGTATACTATGTATAAATAAATACTATTAATATTGATATACTAAAAATAATATATATATATATATATATATATATACATACTACCAGTCAAAAGTTTGGAATCTGTAAGATTTTTAATGTTTTTAAAAGAAGTTTCGTCTGCTCACCAAGGCTGCATTTATTTAATTAAAAATACAGTAAAAACAGTAATATTGTGAAATATTATTACAATTTAAAATAACTGTTTTCTGTTTGAATATATTTTATAAAGTAATTTATTCCTGTGATCAAAGCTGAATTTTCAGCATCATTACTCCAGTCTTCAGTGTCACATGATCCTTCAGAAATCATTCTAATATGATGATTTGCTGCTCAAGAAACATTTGTTGTGTACAATATATATAGTTTGGGCACAAATTACTATTTTTAATTGAACTATTTTTTTTTAAGTCTCTTCTGCTCACCAAGGCTGCGTTTATTTGATCAAAAATACAGAAAAAAACGTGATATTGTGAAATATTATTACAATTTAAAATAATGGTTTTCTATTTTTATATACTTTAAAATATAATTTATTTCTGTGATGCAAAGCTGAATTTTCATACCTTTTTTGAAAGGAATTAATACTTTTGTTCAGCAAGGATGTGTTAAATTGATAATAAAAAAGTTGTAGTAAAGACTTATATTGTTAGAAAAGATTCTTTTTTTTTTTTTTAATAAATGCTGTTATTTTTAACTTTTTATTCATCAATAAATCCTATCACAGATTTCAAAAAAAAAAAAAAGCAGCACAACTGTTTCCAACATTGATAACAAATCATCATATCCATTTCTGAAGGATCATGTGACACTGAAGACTGGAGTAATGATGCTGAAAATTCAGCTTTGATCACAGGAATAAATTACAGTTTAAATTATATTACAATATAAACACATTATTTTAAATAGCAATATTTCACAATTTTACTATTTTTTTTTTTTCTTCTGTATTTTTGATCAAATAAATGCAGTCTTGATGAGCAGAAGAGACTCAAAAACTTTAAAAATAATAAAGTGTCCAAACTTTTCTGCGGTACTGTATATATTGTAATAGTCTCTCAATGATACTAAAATAATACTTCTTTGAGCCACTTTGTGAAGCCATTTAGGCAAGAGTGAGTTTGTATTCTGGGATACAGACACCTCGGTTGTTTAGTTCGTCTTTTTGTTTAGTTTTTTATTATCCAGTGCTCTCAGTCCATTATTATATTACCATATTCACACACTATCTCTAAGTCAAGCCATTCAACATTAATAAATACAGGTCATAATCATAATTCATAATTTCATTTTAGGCATGATCATAAAACATAAAAGCATTTAAAGACATTTTCAGGCTCATTTATTTATTTAAATCTTTCTCTCTCCCGTCAGGTATGACGATGATCAAATTCCTGGTGATAAGGAGCGCTATGCCAGGTAGGGCTGTCTCAGGGAAGTTCCCTCAGGATAGCTAGAAATCAGACCCCTGCTGTCAGGACCAACCTCACTCTCTCACCTTGGCCTCACAAGCGAGCGTCTCAGTCTAGACCTGATGTTAAATGGATATTTAATTATCTTCCCCTGACACGCTCATCTGAAATTGTCGCGTTGTTTTGAGCCATTGCACTCCGTGGACTCATACAGCACCCGGGCTTCAGAAGATTGGTTCGCATCTGTCAGCGTTCAGTTTATTACTGAAGTCTCTGATAAATCATGAGAATGAAGTAAAAAAGTACTAAATTATCCTCTATGGTACTTTTTTAACTGAATGTTTCGGTTGAAGTAGAAGTGTCGCAGTAGATCAGTCCAAGGAACTTTTATATAAGTTTGATAAGAAAGCACAATCCAAATAAATTTATTTCTGTATTTTGAAAGTCTTGAATGCCTCCTTCACAATAACTCATAATTATTTATTTATCCATCAAGGTCAACGTTGAATGCGTTTAAGTACGTGAGGGCAGCCATAAGTAGGTGATAATTAGGGAAATTTCATAAAAGTGAAAGAAGGATCTCAAAAATACCACACGCACACACACACACACACAAAATGCTTAATATAAAATGTGGAAAATATGAAAACATAAAAAAAAAAATATAAACCAGAGCTGTTGAATTATTTTTTTTTTCAGTAAAATCAAGCTGAAGAAAAAATAAATCATAAATAAAATAATAAAAAAATTGTAAATGATTTGTTGTAGTGCTGTTATATGTAGTATATAATTTTAAAATATATTTAATAAATATATTTGTATATATTTATTATTGTAATATTTTCTATTAACATTATGTATAACAAAGAATAAATATATTAAATAAGTATTATATTATATAAATTCTGTTATACCTAATAAAATTTTATATATATATCATCATTACTCCAGTCTTCAGTGTCACATGATCCTTCAGAAATCATTCTAATATGATGATCTGCTGCTCAAGAAACATTTATGATTATTATCAATGTTGAAAACAGTTGTGTACTTTTTTTTCAGGATTCCTTGATGAACAAAGTTCAAATGAACAGCATTTATCTGAAATAGAAATCTTGTGTAACATGTCTTTACTGTCACTTTTGATCAATTTAATGCGTCCTTGCTGAATAAAAGTATTAATTTCTTTAAAAAAAAATCATACTGACCCCAAACCTTTGAACGGTAGCGTATAATGTTACAGAAGCCTTCTGTTTCAGATAAATGCTGTTCTCTTGAACTTGTTTTGAACATCTGTGGTCCAAACGTAGTTGTGAAAGTGCTGTGCGTCTCTCATTACATGCTAATGATGGCAGTATTGTTCCTCTGTCCATCCAGAGAGAACCACAGTGAGATCGAGCGCCGTCGGCGTAACAAGATGACCCAGTACATCACAGAGCTGTCGGACATGGTGCCCACCTGCAGCGCTCTAGCGAGGAAGCCAGACAAGCTCACAATCCTGCGCATGGCCGTCTCACACATGAAGTCCATGAGGGGAACGGGGAACACGTCGACTGATGGCGCTTACAAACCCTCCTTCCTGACTGAACAGGTGACGTATGGTGAAGCTTTTGATCTCAACTGGGTTTGATCAGTTACATTGAACACTCAACACAGGACAAAAGGTCTAGCATTTATTAACCCTATAAAGCGTGTTGTATCATATTTGATACACACATTTGCTGAAAAAACTGTTGCACACAATCTAATATGCCGTCTGTCGTCTGACTGATGATGCAAGTAAAAGGCCTTTCAGTGTAATTGTAAAAACATCTTTAACTTCAGCTCGTGATACACAATTTTTTTTAAAGTAAACGGAAGAATACCTTTTTATGTTGTTAGTAATATTTCAAGATGAACACTTACTGGATTAAAGCAACTTATCATCCATATATCATTCTTAGAAAAATCATGTTAAAACGTGAGTATGAAATATGATCATTAGGCTTTTGAGGAACGTTTATTTGTTCATCTCAATCATCATTGCATTGCAAGTGATATTTATATGTATTTTATGTAAGTGTTCTGCTGTACTGTTATAAAGATCTCATTGATTTACATTACAAGCTATTCGAATTTAATCTTTATGGCCATATAAATAACAACATAAGCACCAAATTGCTTATTTTTGCTCAGTTTGGGCCTCTGAATCGGTGTTTTTTCCTTTTCAAGTTTGAGCTCCGTATTATTACTTTATCATACTATATGAGCCATAAAAGCATACACAATAAACTAAATATTACCATGAAACAAAAACACACAGTTTGAACAGGAAAATTCAGACATTCTAGATATTATATGGCCTGTTTCACAGACAGGGCTTACATTAAGCCAGGATTAGGCTTTAGTTCAATTAGGACATTTAAAGGGTTAGTTCACCCAAAAATGAAAATTATCCCATATCCAATTATCCCAGACGAACACAATCAGAGATATATTTAAAAATATCCTGGCTCTTCCAAGCTTTATAATGGTAGTGAATGGGGGTCGAGATTTTGAAGTCCAAAAAATCCATTCATCCATCCATCCATCATAAAAGTAATCCATACGACTCCAGGGGGTTAATAAAGGCCTTTTGAAGCGAAGCGATGGGTTTTTGTAAGAAAGATTTTTCTTACAGAAACCCATCGCTTCGCTTCAGAAGGCCTTTATTAACCCCTTGGAGTCATATGGATTACTTTTATGATGATGGATGCACTTTTTTGGACTTCAAAATTGTGAGCCCCATTCACTACCATTATAAAGCTTGGAAGAGCCAGGATATTTTTAATATAACTCTGATTGTGTCTAGGATGGCTTGAAGGTGAGTAAATCATGGGATAATATTCATTTTTTGGGTGAACTATCCCTTTAAGTAGCTTTTATAAATGTGCCTTAGAAAAAATATCACTGTTGTGCATCCTGAGACAAAACAGTAACACTGACATATTTTAAGATATGTCAGTGCAAGTTGCTTTCATTTAAAACAGCTCAAACATGCATTTTAGTCTGAGACTATTGTCTGTGAAACCGGCCATATGTCTTTTGAAAGTCCTATAGACGTCATTTGAAACTCTATTTACTGTCACAGGAACTGAAGCACTTGATTCTGGAGGCGGCAGACGGCTTCTTGTTCGTGGTGGCGGCTGAGACGGGTCGTGTTATCTACGTGTCGGATTCTGTCACTCCCGTTCTGAACCAGCCACAGTCCGAGTGGTTTGGCAGCACGCTCTTTGAGCAGGTCCATCCGGATGACGTGGACAAACTGAGGGAACAGCTGAGCACATCCGAGAATTCAATGACAGGTGAGAGACAGACACTGGTTGCTGAAAGATTCTTGGGAACAGGAAATGATTGGGCTTGTCTCGCTTCAGTGCTGCAGCTCGACGTGTCGAGTGTGCGAGTTTGAGCGAGAGTGCAAGTGTGCGCGAGTGTGTGATAGCGCAAGCGCGAGTGTGCGAGAGCGCGAGTGTGCACGAGTGCGCGCAAGTGTGTGTGAGAGAGTGCGAGTGTGTGTGAGAGAGTGCGTGTGTGCGCATGTGCGAGTGTAAATGCTAGTGTGTGCGAGTATGAGTCTGTGAATGCTAGCGCATGTGAATGTGAGTGTGCGAGAGTGTGAGTGCGAGTGTGCGAATGCTAATGTGTGCGCAACAGCTAAAAGCTGTCTACACTGAACGCGACAGACCGACTGTTGAAAAACACTTGGACTACGTCAGAAATAGAACGGGGAATCCGTTTACTGTCGGAATTTGTTGCGTCGCACTGCATCCAGTGTAGACAATAACACTGATTATAAAGGGTTCGATTATCTTTTGACGCGTCGCACCGCTTGCATCCAGTGTAGACACGGTGTGAGTGTAAGTGTGCGAATGCTAGCGTGTGCGAGTGTGTGAATGCTTCCGAGTGTGCAAATGGTAGTGCGTGTGCACGAATATGTGTGCGCACGTGTGTGTGAGTGCGAGAGCGAATGTGCGAATGTAAGTGTACACGAATGCGAGTGAGTGTGTGAGAGTGAGTGTGCAAGAGTGTAACTGTGTGAGTGTGCGTAAAAGTGCAAGTGCACGAATGCTTGTGTGCGTGCGAGTGAGTGTGTGAGAGAGTGTGCAAGAGTGCGAGTTTGAGTGTGTGTGAGTGCACGGATGCCAGTGTGTACATGTGAGTGCAAGTGTAAGAGTGTGTGAGTGTGCGGATTGGTTGTATAGACAACCAATCGCAAACTCATATTTGCCTGCTTTGGACAGTCACGGAAACACTGTGCATTGTATATAAACAGTAAATTCAGTGTTTGAGAGGAAAAATGTCAGATGCTGACAGAAAACAACAATCTGAGTGAAAAGAGAGACCGTTTTATTCTTACCTTTTTATAGTCTGAATTGTCCATTCAGTATAAACTCGATAGTACAGTCGGCAATATGAGGATGAGCAATGCTAGAGCTTTCATGTAAACAGGTCACTTCCTGCGTTGTTAACCCCGGGTAAATTTTGAGTAATGTAAAACATGAAGCAAGATAACCCAGGATTCCGTTTACCCGGGGTTTAGAATGACCCAGGGTTAACTATTTCAAGTGTGAAAAGCCCTTGTGCGTGTCATGATACCCCCTTTTTTTTTAATCTGCCTCAGTTCATTAAAGATTGGCCATATTGTAGTGGCTTATGATATGGAGATCATCAATATATAGTAATAATACACAATGTGACAATTGTGCACAAACTCGCACAGTGATGCTCGTGAGTTAAAGTAGCAACTACATACACAAGTAAATTATATCTATTTGATTATTTTTGATGCAAGAATCATTTTAAGTGGACCTCACAGAAAAAGATACGGTGCCACACAACACAAGATGTCCTCTTTAATAGTTCTCTGCAGGGAACATTCAGACGCCTCATTAGTATTTGAGGCGAGAGCGAGTCAGCGGTAACTTTAATCAGCTGTGAGATTTTCAAACAAACCGCTGCTAGTTTATGACAATTCGAAGTTCGAGCAAACAGTTGAAATTGAGCTAATGAACTTTGTATGAGAACATAATTGCAAAAGTTTGCTTATTATTTTAAGATTTTTTTGGGAAATAAAGCAAAAACAAGTGCTTATCAGAATCCTAAAATGAGTTCAGTGCCAAAGGATTCAGTGAACATACATTTATGATAGACATTCAAGACTTAAAATGTGTTGAGGTAAACGGAGGATCGTATACAGATGTTGTACTGAATGTTGAAGTACAGATGGTTTACTCGTGTAGAATTTGCTGTTTCAATCTCATCACAGAGGTCAGGACTTTGACTTGGCCCTTTCAGACTTGTAAATCACTCATGTTAAATATCATAGTCAGGTTGAATGACCCATAATCTTTTTTTGGTGAATGTAATCATAGACAGATGCTGCCGAATTTCCTGGCAGAATTACACATGCTGTGCAGTTCCAGTTAAGTTTTTGTGTTGGAATCCCCTGATTACTAAAGCTTTCTTTGTCCTCCAGAAACTTTTGTTTCATTTGTGAATTATTCATGCAAAATCCTTTGGAAGCTTGTTTCTGTCACCGAATTAAAATAAAATGGTAATTGTGACTTTTTATCTCACAGTTCTCTTTTTTTTTTTTATCGCAATTTTTTCCTGTGAATCGCACGCTTACATCTTGAAATTTGGACGTTATAACTCGCAATTCCGAGTTTATATCTTACAGTTCTGACTTTATTTCTCAGATTTGTGAGCTAAAAAGTCGCAGTTACCTTTTTATTTTGTTTATTCTGTCATGTAAACAAGTTTCCATAAGATCCTGACGATCTTTACTGAACTTTGACGGAGAGCAGCATTTTTTCCATTATAGCTCCAATGAAACAAAATTCATCTTGAAGTTGGAAATTTAGTTGGCTGTGATTAAAATGGACTGTTTTTATTGGAGTGTCCAAATGATTGTTGTTATGAGATGAAGATTGGATCACATTTTTGGGGCAGATGCATAAGTTTAGATATTTTTTTTTATTTTTTATTCTTCCTTCTCAGTGAAGTTTGAGTAATTTCCCATGTATTCAACCGCACTGTCAGCATGTGTCAGCAGGGTCTTTTTATTAAACACAAACTCAAAATACATGAATATTAGAAAAACTCAAACAGAACAACCAAACAATATCCAACGAGAACAGACAATGAATTGGAAGAAACAAAGAGCTTAAATACACAACAAAACCAGTTAATGAAATGAAAGACAGGTGCAACTGATAATCAAATCAATTAGAAACCATAGAAATGAACTGAAAACTAGGACACGGAACTTAAACCCTCAAAAAAAACAAAAACACAAACACAAGAAGTTGTATAATATCAAGAGAAAGCTCACCATCAGCATTTCTATTCATCTTAAAGGCCTCTCGCGTGCAAATTCATTCACAGGCAAAGAGGGTTTCTGATCGGGCGGACCGGACCGTTCTCCTTACTCTTTCTGTTGATTGCAGAGGCTAGTGCTGGTGTGATTTCTCAAGACACCTTTTTCAGTGATATCTGTCAGATATATAGATGCAATACAGATAAATGCTTATTGAATCAAGCACATGTCCTCAAATACTCTTAATAAGCTGAACTTGCCCACAGTAAATGTGTCACTCCGTGTTTCTCCACTAGAGGGCGCTAGACACATACTGCAAACACAGTCTCTCTTCTGCTTTGTGAACACCCTTCTTTGTGGTTTTTTTGAGTAAACCACAAGATGAATTATTCTTCTCAGATACAGGAAAAAAAAAACATTTTTACTGTGGGCAATCTTTCCATCTCGTCTTCAATGAAATGCGGCTGAATATTTTGAGGGAGTCGTGTAATTTCGAACGCATAATCTGTGAGAGATTCCTCTGAGCATCAGATATGCAATGGCAAGGTTATTGTAGTGCTGCCTTTTTTGGTTTTTATTTTTAATAGTGTTTTCAGGTTTAAATTTCAGAATAGATTCTTTTAGTCTCCGTTCAGCTTTTATATCAAGGACACATTTTTATTTCAAATGCATAAATGTTAAAAATTTGGAAGACGCTGTTATCCAAAGGGACTTGCATTGCATTCAAGGTGTGCATTTAATCAGTTCATAATATATAATATATACACACACACTACTGGTCAAAAGTTTGGAATCTGTAAGATTTTTATTGTTTTTAAAAGAAGTTTCATCTGCTCACCAAGGCTGCATTTATTTAATTAAAAATACAGTAAAAACAGTAATATTGTGAAATATTATTACAATTTAAATAACTGTTTTCTGTTTGAATATATTTTATAAAGTAATTTATTCCTGTGATCAAAGCTGAATTTTCAGCATCATTACTCCAGTCTTCAGTGTCACATGATCTTTCAGAAATCATTCTAATATGATGATCTGCTGCTCAAGAAACATTTATTGTGTACAATTGTACAAAATATTTGTGTACAATATTTTTTTTTCAGGATTCTTTGATAAATAGAAAGTTCAAAAGAACAGCATTTATTTGAAATCTAATCTTTTATATATATATATATATAATTATATTATTCACATATATATGTGTGTGTATGTGAATAATATAATTGTATATATATATATATATATATATATATATATATATATATATATATATATATATATATATATATATATATATATATACATTTTGTTGTTCATATATTAATTTAAGTATGAGAAATAGCATAAGATAAATATTTGTAGAGATCAAACAACAATCAGTCAAAATTGAGGCTGAAGTTATTTTCTGTTTGTTCATTGGTAATGGACTACCAAGCGTTGAATTGTGGGATACAGTTTTCTCCCAGAGTGTCCTTTGTTTGTTGTATACTCCAAATTTTGTAGTAGTTCATCCAGGTATTCCATGCATACAGAAAATGTGCATGCTGTGCATAATAACTGCAGAAAATGTATGTTTTAAACATAGTTTTACATTAAAAAAAAGTTTTTAGTTGTAGTATGTGATAATTACCCTGAAACGCGGAACCTCTGAAGCATGCAGTGACTGTATAATTTAATTATAGCGATGGCTGGAGTGATCCAGTGTGGTCTCTGTCTCTCACAGCCCTTTTGTCCTTCTTGTCTGATTTCCTTTTTATTAAAAAGTTTCAGTGATCCGTAAGAGAATATTCTACGCAATAAAACGTCTTTACAGGCAGACTAGGTGCGAGCAGGGCATTGTCACAGTTCATTATGTCAACCGCTCGTGAGATGATGATTATTTTGAGAGGACCGGTCGCTGATGTGACCCGGACCACATCTAAATGAGACGCAGGGTCAAAGTGTCTACTGTTCCTCACCGCAGTAATATGAGCACTGTCACAACTCAGGGGATTCACTTTATATGCAAAGAGGCATCTGTATTCATCTCTGTATGATTTTAGTGGTGTAATTGTATTCAGCGTGTCTGGCTTCCAGTGGTTTGGCTTTGACACGAAACACACCAAGCTGTTTGTCTGTAATATGAAAATGATCTATTTAGTGGGAGCCAAAAATCTGAGATCACATTGAAAATCTGAGATTTCTTTCATTTTAACATGTAAATGGGTCATTCTGTGTCAGTTCAACCAGAGGTCCCTGGCTAAAATTTTTGATTTTGTTAATAATTTCTCTGTAGAAAGACAAACATAAATAGTGATTAAAGCCAAAATATTAAATGGCACAGATGAACATTTACTGAGTAATCCACTGTTTTGTAGTGGGGGTCAAAATAACCATTTTAAACTGAGATTGGAGGGGTGTAAAATTGACTTTATAAAGACGGCAGCATCATTATTTTTTTCACACCGAGATTGGTAGGTCTATTAATAAAATCTGTTGACTTTATCAATTGTCGTTTCATTATATGCCAACAGTGACAGTTCAAAAATAGAAAAAAGCACTTACTGTGTTTTTTTTACCTCAAGTTTGCATGTCTGTAACTCAAGAAGTATTAAAGATATCTTAAAATCCTTTTAGATTCTGGTTCTTAACAAACTTTCATTTTGGTATCTTCATTTTAAAGGCCCTCGATGGTTCAGTCCCAGGGATATGAAGATCTTAATGCGGCTCCATGAGTAAATTGTACACATTTTCAGTGGTCAAAAACCAAATGTGAGTCACTTTGCATACAGATGATATTTTGTTCTATTAAAGGATAAGTCCATAATAAAATTTTCCTGATCATTTACTCACCCCCATGTCATCCAAGTTGTCCATGTCCTTCTTTCTTCAGTCGAAAAGAAATTAAGGTTTTTGATGAAAACATTCCAGGATTTTTCTCCTTATAGTGGACTTCAAACACCTTAATTTCTTTTCGACTGAAGAAAGAAGGACATGGACAACTTGGATGATATGGGGGTGAGTAAATTATCAGGAAATTTTTATTTGAAAGTGGACTAATCCTTTAAAGAGGAAGAACAAATAATGTTGAAACTAGAAATGTATCTTGTGTTTTTCTATTAACTCAATAAAACATACCTGTCTGAGTGCCATAAATATTCCTTTTCCAAAGTTTGCATGCCTGTAACTCTAAAAGTATTCAAGATATCTTAATATCCTTCTAGATTTTCATTCTTAATAAACTTTTCTTTTGAAATCTTCATTTTTAAGGCCCTATATACACTACCAGTCAAAAGTTTGGAATCGGTAAGATTTTTAATGTTTTTAAAAGAAGTTTCGTCTGCTCACCAAAGCTGCATTTATTTAATTAAAAATACAGTAAAAACAGTAATATTGTGAAATATTATTACAATTTAAAATAACCATTTCCTGTTTGAATATATTTTAGAAAGTGATTTACAGTTGAGCTCTAGTTTACATCCCCTTGCAGAATCTGCAAAAATCATTTTAACAAAATAAGAAGGATCATGAAAATTGCATGTTATTTTTTATTTAGTACTTAATAAACTATTTCACATAACAGTTGTTTACATAAAGTCCAAAAGACAAAAAAAATAGCAGAATTTATAAAAATGACCCCATTCAAAAGTTTACATCCCCTTGATTCTTAATCCTGTGTGGTTATCTGGATGATCCACGACTGTTTGTTTGTGTTGTGATGGTTGTTCATGAGTCTCTTGTTTGTTCTGAGCAGTTAAACTGAGCTCTGTTCTTCAGAAAAATCCTTCAGGTCCTGCAGATTCTTCAGTTTTCAAGCATCTTTTGCATATTTGAACCCTTTCCAGCAGTGACTGTATAATTCTGAGATCCATCTTTTTACACTGAGCACAACTGAGGGACTCAAACACAACTATTAAAAAAGGTTCAAACATTCACCGATGCTCCAGAAGGAAACATGACGCATTAAGAGTCGGGGGTGAAAACTTTTGAACAAGACTTTGATGTGCAACTTTTTTTTTAATTTTGTTTAAAGAACATATTTTTCCATTTAGTTCTGCCCTTTGGAAGATACAAAAGATACTTACATGTTTCCCAGAAGAAAAAATTTATAATTTATTCTGTTCATCCAATTCAAAAAGTTCACATCCCCGACTCTTAATGCATTGTGTTTACTTCTGGAGCATCAGTGAATGTTTGAACCTTTTTTAATAGTTGTGTTTGAGTCCCTCAGTTGTCCTCAGTGTGAAAAGATGGATCTGAGAATTATTCAGTCACTGCTGGAAAGGGTTCAAATATGCAAAAGATGCTGGAAAACCAAAGATTCTGCAGGACCTGGAGGATTTTTCTGAAGAACAGAGCTCAGTTTAACTGCTCAGAACAAACAAGAGACTCATGAACAACCATCACAACACAAACAAACAGTCGTGGATCATCCAGATAACCACACACAGTGTTAAGAATCAAGGGGATGTAAACTTTTGAATGGGGTCATTTTTATAAATTCAGCTTTTTTTTTGTCTTGTGGACTTTATGTAAACATCTGTTATGTGAAATATTTTATTCAGGACAGTACTAAATAAAAAATAACATGCAATTTTCATGATCCTTCTTATTTTGTTAAAATGATTTACATTTTTCTAGATTCTGCAAGGGGTTTTTGTAAACTTTTGAGCTCAACTGTATTCCTGTGATCAAAGCTGAATTTTCAGCATCATTACTCCAGTCTTCAGTGTCACATGATCCTTCAGAAATCATTCTAATATGATGATCTGCTGGTAAGTTTGTTAAGAATGAGAATCTAGAAGGATTTTAAGATATCTTTAATACTTCTTGAGTTTCAGGCATGCAAACTTGAGGCAAAAAACACAAGAAGTGCTTTCTGCAATTTTTGTTGCCATATAATGAAACAAAGATAGCTAAAGTCAACATATTTTACTAATAGACTTACCAATCTCTGTGTTATAATAAAATAATGATGCTGCCATCTTTCTAAAGTAATTTCTACACTCCTCTAATTTGGCTCCAAATCTCATGGTCATTTTGACCCCTCTACAAAATAGTGGATTACTCAGTAAATATTCGTCTGTGATATTTAATGTTTTGGCTTTCATCACTATTTAAGTGCCTCCAAACCTTTTGAATAGTAGTTTGTAATTGGTGTCGTTTTTGTTGATCTCTATACATCATATAAAATTGTTACAGTTTCCTTTCCCATCAAAGAAACTTGCAAGTTTCGAAGGAATTCCGTTCTTGCAGAAGGTCCAGATATAATATTGCAGTTAAAATATGGTGCTCTTGATGAGGTTTTGATAACCTCATATGTTTTAGTGATAAAGCGGTCAAATGAAGCGGCCAAGGGAGATATTTTCCATGTCTCCTCAAACTCTCCGCTAATGTGTTCTCTGTGCTGGAATGTTAAGGGTTGGCTCTGCATACATAATTGATTAAGAGTGATTTGGGGGGTGTGGGTGTGTGTGCGGGTGTGTGTGTGTGTGTGTGTGTGTGTGTGTGGGTGCGTGGGTGTGTGTGTGTCTGTGTGTGGGTGGGTGTGTGTGTGTTTTCCCCTGAAGTGGGAAATGATGGCTGGAGACATCACTGAGATCTTGCACACCATCCATCAGACCACACAACACACCTGTGTGCAACAACACGATCTGTTCTTGTCTCATATACATATTCATATATACATGGAAACCTGCATATGTAATGCATCAAAATTGTGTTCTTTATGCATTGTGATTTTATATACAACACTTTATATGTTTCACAATCTCAGTTAAAATGAATTTTAAGGAGTTTTCTGAATTACAAAACATAATATTCTGATGTCTCATGTGTTATATATATATATTATAAGTACTGATCTCAATGCATTATACTCTTTAAAGCTGATTCTATTAATCAGAAAGTATTATAATGCATCATTCCTCTGGTTACCATGTTTCACTGGCACATAAAACTGATCCTAATGCGCATCATAAAGCATAATGAATGGCCCATGGAAGGCATTTCTGCCATTTAGAGCCATTTTTACATAACATTAGTTATGCACATAATGCCATGAGTAACGAATTCTGTTATTTTTACAATGCAATTCATCTTCATGGTGACACAATGAAATATTTCCTCATCAATTATTAAAGTGTTGCATTGGGACATGCAAAGAATGCTCAAATTAGTTTTTGTTGCCCATAGCCTACATATCTAACCTGTTTACAAGTTTTGTGGGCTACGAGCTGTAACATGAAATGACTTATCTTAAGACAATAACTGCAAATATATGAGAAAGCGGCTGATTTGAATAATAATATGTGTGTTATTGTTTGTAAAGCATGGTGCAAGAGTTTGCCAACATCATGATCGATTGATGGTTAAATATAAATGAAATGATAACCGAGTGCAGCTTTCCTTAAGGTTACAGATTCAAGCTGAAATTCTCTGTAGAAATTAAATAGGAAACCTTTTCAGAGTGCCTTCAAACAGCATAACGGGACTTAAACTCAAGAGCAT
This sequence comes from Hypophthalmichthys molitrix, assembly GCA_037950675.1. Taxonomy (NCBI): domain Eukaryota; kingdom Metazoa; phylum Chordata; class Actinopteri; order Cypriniformes; family Xenocyprididae; genus Hypophthalmichthys; species Hypophthalmichthys molitrix. The sequence goes on from CM075498.1 coordinate 2,831,178, forward strand.
TCTTTAGTCGATGACTAACCCGACCCATTTTTCCTGAGTTTATTTTTCCAAACATAGTTTGCTGATGAAGATAACGTTATTATTACGTGCTTTATTTTTCATTAGGATACATCCTTGAAGGACAGCTATTATTTCTCTGGCAACACTATTTGTTTGTCCTTCCATGTACGACAGTCTTGTCGACCGCGACTGCCGCCTAAATATTTAGCTTGGCTGTGGTTGGTGGCTTGGGATATTTGCCATTTTATTTGCTGCTTTGTTCATTTTTAGAATAATGATACACTTGCCCACAGAGGAGAAACAATGGAGTCTGTGTGGCAGAATGGGATATATATGTGCGCGGCGCGGCCCTTTTTATGCATTCTGGGATGCTAATGAAACGGGCCTTTGCCCAGATTCCACATTGTGCCTTTTTCTTCTCAGAGGATTTGAGGATTTTGCTTGGAAGTCCTTATGGTTCTGGGACCGATCTGGGAGTTCTGGATAACATTTCCTCATTCCATCAAAGCGTTGTCCTTAGATCCCCTTCAGGTGGTCACAGAGTTGAAGTTGGAGGAGTCGTGCTCATCGGGAGGTGATGTTCCCATGCCTGCTGATGGAGTTCTTCAAAGATCAACTAAAGTTCTCCGTGGTGGAAGCGTCCAGGGAACCTGCTCCAAAGCAAACTCCACCTGCTGAGCTCTGCTTTGGGAAGCAGGAGGCTGAGGAACGGTCATCCAAACCCACGCCGGTCATCAAAACAGCAAACCACCATGCATATATGACTAGCACTTACTCAAACCAGTGCAAACAAGAAGATTGATTGAGGCGTGATCAAAGAGTGATACCATAAAACTGGTCATTGGCTTTTATGAGGTCATGGCTTGAGTTATTTTTACCAGGTTGCGGGTGCGGCCTTTTGTAATGTGCAAGGCTTCTGGTTTCATTCTCTTCCAGTTATTTTACCTGTACAAAACTGTACATGTACTTACTTTTATGTTTTACAATGTTGTGTTCATATTCTGGGCTCATCTGCTTGCCTGTATCGACCTTATTTTGCAAAGCAGAAGTAAACGATTTTCTATAGGTAAGCCACTATAAGTAAATAACTAGAAGAATAACAAAGTGCAGTAAACTATAAAACTATGTGTGTTCCAAACCAATGTGTTGATGATGATAAATTCACTTTTATATTGTTTTGAACATATTTGTGTTTGCAGTGTATGTACACAACCACCCTATTGTGGTAAAAATCCATCTACTCCATTTTTCCACATAAATCTGAAACAGTGTCTCAAAATGAGGCATTTAAGAATGTGATCCAATGTGATGTCACATTAGAACAGGCCCCGCCCATAACTGAATCTCCTCTATTAGCTTAGCTCCTCCCCTCCGTGAGCTGTACACAGTCCGCCATGTTTATCTCCTCACCAGAGCGTTTAACAGCAGCATTCAAGTAAGAAATGTATTAATTAAAGCTACTAAAGTTATTTAGTCAAGAGCAGTGAGTGATTTTCTGTTTTTCTTTTGTTGTTTTATTCATATATATAGCAGTAGGTACTGTATATTACGCTGATGTCACTTTAATACACAGATCAAATATACACATGTGATTTATTTCCCTGCTGGGTTGGGGAGTAACAGAATACATGTAACGGCGTTACATAATCAGGATACAAAAACTGGTGACTGTAATTCGTTAGATTTACATCTAAAAACAAAGTAATCAGATTACAGTTACATTTTGTAAAAATGTGAATACTGTCAGGATTACAATGGTTTCACTTAAATAATCTGACTTTTTCCGTGTTTAAGTGCTATAATCGGGTCCCCAGTGCATCTACCAACACAGAAAATGTGAAAAACGACAACCCAGTTTGTTTTGGTAAGCCTTTCTCTGCAAGCATGTGGAAAAAATGAGCTGTTTAGATTTCGCTCCCCTTGTGACGTAGGAAGGGGATCTTATTATAATATTACCGCCCCTTAATCTGTACATTTCAACCGACGGCGCCGCCATTTTGTTTTCACAAACAACAACAGTGTACCAGTAAACCCTGGCCCTGGAGTGCAGCTGTCCTGCACAGTTTAGCTACAACCCTGATCAAACACACTTGAACGCCTTCAGTAGGATCGATACCAACTGTTCATGATCCAAATTCATATATATTTCATGATGTTTGCAAATTGTCTTTCTGAATGTGTTTTGTTAGCACGTTGTTAATGTACTGTTAAATGTGGCTAAAGTTACCTTTGTTTCTTACTGTTTTCACAGAGACCAGAGCTATGTTGTTATTTTCATTTTAACCTGAAAACACTTGCAGTCTGTATAATTCATAAACACATATTCATTCTTTTTGAGTCTCTCCAACAGTGTGTAGCTTTAGCCACGTTAGCCGTGCAGCACACTAACAAACTCATTCAGAAACATCTAAAAAATACATGCCATACCTACGTGATCTGATATGCTACATCGTGAACAGTTTGTAATGATCCATCTTAAGAGTTATATTTGCTGTGAGAGTTTCTCCTGTATTGTTTATGCCTCAGTGTATTGGAATCGGGGAGCACGAGCTCATTTGCATTTAAAGGTACACACACCAAATCAGCGCATTTTTTCTCCCACCCAAAAATAGGCAGTTAAAACATGGTATAATAAAAAATCCATGGGGTGTTTTGAGCTGAAACTTCACAGACACATTCTGGGGACACCAGAGACATATATTACATCTTGTAAAACGGGGCATAATAGGTCACCTTTAAAATGAAATAAATTGACAATATTGACAGTAGTGATGCGCAGATCCACGTGTCCGTGGAGACTGCGGATAATCCGCAGGTCGGGCAGGTCAAGTAATAAAAAAATAACATTCCAGTTAATTGAGAGATAAATCACTGTGTGGTCTGCTTGTTTAAGCAGCAATGAAGCCAGAGAAATTTTACAAGGAGAATTAAATACAAAAAAGGAAAGAAAGAAGGAAAGTACCGTGTGGGAGCGCTTTACTGAAATAGTTAACTAGGACATTGTGATGGGTATGTGATATGTAACCTTGAAGGAATCCAAAAGTAATCAGATTACATTACTTTTATATTGTGGTGCTTGGATTATGTTACTGAACCCTTTTTATGAAGTAATTTGTAACGTAATACATTTTCAAAGTGACCCTCCCTACTCTCCTCTGTGAGATGTTTCATCACATTCCTGTGTTATCTTCTAGCATTCATTGCCAATCTCCGCAAACTTCTTGTCATCCTACATCACTAAAAATCCCATTTTGACTGATAGAAAGTTCACCGCTGGGGAGGCCGAGGGGTCAGAGTTATTGCGGAGGTGATTGTGGAAAAATTCCTGTCTAATTTGACATCCCTAAACTGTTATTACATTGGCCTTAAAACCTTTTTGCGGTCGAAATATTTTTTCCCAATTCCAGCGAGGTTTGCCTTGTTGAACGGCTGACGTTACAGCATGACTGACCTGTTGGGTGTTATTGGGTTGTTGGTAGCAGCGTGCGGCTGTACTCAGGGCAGTGGGTCGACATCTGGATGATTTATAATCACAGTCTAGCTTCATTTATCATCTCCATATGGTTTTTCACCCAATTGTTTGTTCAACAACAACTACCAAGGGCCTCTTTCTTGATGCTCTTGAACTTATTGAGCGGTTGCGTTGTTAACCGTCTTCGAGAGGAGTATTAATAGCTTTTAAATGCTTCCAACGTTCTTGGCGTCTGTCTTTCAGAGTGGAAAGACTTCTTGACAATTAGATCTGCTCCTGAGGGCTTTAGCAGCTGTCACCGGATCAGTTCGGAGACCGCTTCTTCTCCGCTGAAAGGCATGTCGGCTAATTTGTTTATGGAAATAACTTCAGGCTTCAATAATCCTGCGCTTTTGTCCTATAGGTATCAGCATTCGAGAACTATAGCTCACGCTTTGACTATTGTTGTGGGTGTTTTATTAAGCCAGTGACATTTTTGGCTGCTGTGGATTGTGTTCCTCCCTCATTCTAGCTGTGCTGGATGGGAAAAACAACTTAAAAATGGTTGTGATTTGACTATTTTAGCCAGTCTTCTGTGCCGTGTAATCGAGCAGATGTTGTAGCAGTGAACGAGATGGTCATAACATTCACCGTGCATCTGTGTGTGTTTGTGGCACATTTGTTGTTTGTTCTGGGGTGTGTTAGGATTTAACGGCCCCTGAAAAGCACTTCTGCAAACTGTTACTGTGGCATCTTAGAAATGTATTTTGTAGCTTAAGGCCTAGGGATGTGTACGAGTAATCGATTATAGTAGTCTACAGCTTTTCATTTGTTCCCTACAGCAGGCAAAGACCAAAATAAAATATACCCTCTTCTAAATCGCTAGCATATATCTTGTCTTTAACTTTAATTGTGCAGGGTGGTGCTGTGGATGCGTGATGTTGAAGTGATTTGAGCAGGTGCATCCAAAGGTTGTGTGGCAATATTTTCATTCGTATTGGTATATGTGGTCCTTGATATAATAATGTATCCCAGCAGATGATGATACACCTTAATGGTTGGAAAAAAAATGTGTGAAACCAAAAATGTGGTAACCTTCATATAGATTTTTATATGTACATAACCATAGTGACATCTACATCTACTTTTCAGTACTCCTGGCGTGTGTGTTTTTTTTTTTTTTTTAATTATTGTTATGAATTGTTATATTTTTTATTAAAAAGATTTGAAAAAATAGGATTGTTATTATTAATAGATTTAAAAGAAGTCTCCTAAGGTTGCATTTATTTGATTAAAACATGCAGTAAAAACTGTGACGTAATGTGAGATATTTTTCAATGTGAGTATTAAACTGATCAAAAGTGACAGTAAAGACATTTATAATGTTACTAAAGATTTTTATTTCAAATAAATGCTTTCTATTCATCAAAGAATCCTGACAACAAAATGCATCACAGTTTTATAACATTAAGCACAGTCAAAAATATTAAGCAGGAAAAACTTTTCGATAATAATTAATATTGAGCATCAATAATAACCAGACTTTTGACCAGTAGTGTATATATAAATATTTGAGTTATCTTATTGTGAAACCATTATTGCCGATGTAACATTTGTAGAAAAACATTTTAATTTTCAGGTAATTCAAGTGATTTTGTGTACTGTGCCCATAATATTACCATTTGATATGCCCATTCCTAATTTAATCTATTTTGTGTTTCCTCATTTTTTTTTTCTATGTGTGTTTATGTATTTGAATGCATATCCAGGGCGTATTCTGGACCTAAAGACGGGAACGGTGAAGAAGGAAGGACAGCAGTCCTCTATGAGAATGTGTATGGGATCCAGACGCTCCTTCATCTGCAGAATGAGGTACAGTTTACAGTCTCACAGATCTCATCATCACAGGTGTGGTGTAGTGTTAAAGTCAGCATCACTTTACAGAAGTTGTGATAATTTTTTTTTTCTCAACTGTGACGTATATCCGAGTAAAACGGCTTCTCAAACAAGAAAAAATGTAGGGCGGGTGGGGAATTGATTGAATGGTTGTGGTTTTCTATTGGTGGATCTCATGTGAGTGACAGGTTGCCCCGCCCCCATCATCAGAGAAGAGAAGAGATGTCGCAAGTCGCGAGTTTTTTGATTTCAAGATTACGAGGACACATGAATTTAAGGGGGGGGTCAAACAATGTTTCTGCCAATCTCATGTTAATCTTGAGTACATATAGAGTAGTATTGCATCCTTCATATCTTCGAAAAGTCTTTAGTTTTATCATATTTATAAAAGATAGATACACTGTACTAAGTCTTTCTGAAAAAAGCCGAGCTCCTGGAGGCCTGTCTGCCATCAGTGCCGTGGGCGGAGCTAAAGAGTCACGAGCTCACGCAGCTTCTGCGTAGAGATCATCTGCAAACTGTGACATCATTAGAAATAAAAAGGGAACAAAAGCGTTCGTGTTGTTTACATTATATGCCCTTGTGCGCTGATTGCCAAAAAAACACAGACATCTGATGCAGCTTTATTCACCACCCACGATCTGCAAATCCAGCGCCGAACTGGGACTTGTTTACAAAACATTTGTCACCGAAATCTCGGGAACAAACAAACATACTTGTACAACTCCGTTGCTGCCCTGGAAAAACAAACTTCATCCTCTGTTCCCTTAAAGCTGGGTTCTTTGGGAAGCTAAAATAGATAATCTTTCCTTCACAACCAAAAACACACTCCTTTGTTTACAGGAGCTGCATCTCATTTCGGAGGCTGCGTCCTCCGGAGGTCGCATTTGAAGGATGCATACGTCATCAGGGATGTCATATTTAAGAAAAGTAACCGTAATAAAATTGACTGATGTTCATTGTGAGGTGTAAAATACTGTAATTTCTTTCTTACTTTGCAATCTAACGGTTATTTTTCTTAAATGAGACTGCCTCGATGATGTATGCAGCCTTCAAAGGGTGCAGCCCCTGAATTGGGACACAGCCATTGTTGAAAAATCTCTCAGCTTCCATAACCTGAACGAAGCACGTTGATGGGCGTGCTCTTGCTCTTGCTCTGGGTGTGTTTGTGCGCACGCTTATCAGGGAGAAGTGCCTATACAAGGAATTCCACCCTTTTATGACGTGATACAGGCCATACTCGAAAAAAAAATTAGCGAAACAACATGTCCACAACCCGAAGTTGTATATTAGGCACAGAAATACTCCGTCATACGTCCAACTCATTTTGAAAATTTTTTGAAACTTTTCCCTTGTTTAGCATGACAATGCAACTCTTTAACAGTGTAAATAAGTCAGAATGCATGAAATATGAAAATAGCATTCAACATTCCCTTTAAAAAAAAAAAATGTGCACAGATAAATGAATTATAATAAATACTGCAATATTCTATAAAAAATAAGGATGGTCAGTTTTGATTTCATTGTCACTTTAAGGATCAGGACTGGTTATGCAAGCGTTTAGTCTTGCATTTTTTTAGATATTCAGATACCTTTTAGAACTTTTATCAGTGTTTTTTTTTTTTTAATCAGGTTGGAGTATTTCTTGTGGTGTGCTGTTAACATTTATATCACTACTTATAAATAAATCTACACACAGGGCTTGACATTTACACAGTGGCGTGTACGTAGTCAATTAAATTTTATAAATAATTTATACATTTTTCAATTGTGGTCTTTTAAACAGGCATCTGAAATAATAAATTAAGTGCAATGTAGTGTTGTTCAATTTTTCAATACTGAAATATCTGAAACGCTTCCAATATTGATTTTCCTCAGAATAGACACACGATACCAGCTGCTCTTTCTCTCTCAGACAGCGAGTCGACACACAAACTCTCCTCCCCTCACTCACTCGTTTTATTTGCTCTGGATGAACGTTGTTGGTGTTACAGGGCTTGAATTTTGGCGTGGGATTTTATGTATTGTGCATAATTTTACTCATTTCTGCAGATTTTGAATATAAAGCCGCCTCTCAGTACTAAATTGAGTTGTTTTTCACTGCTTATTGCCCTTAATCAGTCAAATACACACAAAATAATGTCAAAATGGCGGTCTTGGTGAGTATTCACATAAACACAGTCAATTATGCTTTAAGTGAACGTAAACAGTTGAGAAAGAAAACGCATGTGTAACAGTATAATGGATCAGTGCATCAGGTCTTAAAGTGACAGCAGCCTAATAAATCTGCTGACAAATTATGAGATAATATTAAAAATATCTATAAGGCAGTTTTTCTCCCATGGTATCGATGTCAAAATTGTGGTCAGTGAAAATGCTGAGTGGTTAGTAACTTTGGAAAACCACTAGACACAGTGACTGGTGAGCAAAAAAGTTCACGTCAAGCCCTTGTTCACACATAAACATTTATTTAATCTCTACTTGAACAAAGGTATTGTGGAATCACTATTATTAATCTGCACAACATTAATAGACTGTCTGCATGTTTTTCCCTTGTAAAATGCTCTTCAGTTATGCTCTGTGATGATCCTTTATGAGGTATTTACCTGTTTATCCAAGTGTTTTGTTCATCTGTTATTCTGATCATTTTGTTGTTTCAGTAAAAGACAACAAAATGCATTCATTATGGGATTTTTTAGCAATGAGGTGAACAGAAACCAAGGCTATTGTTGTTGCTGAACATTCCCGTCCTTCCCGCATTATGTTTAAAAGGCGATTTCATTCATAATGTTGTTTTGAAACAGTCTATATTTAACAGTTGAAAACATGCATTTCCCAAATTTGTTTCAAATGTCCGTGCTAGTTCAAGTCATAAACCATGACGAGCAGATTCCGACATAACGTCCTCATATGTCTTTGTGCTACATTCAGCAAATAAATACGAGAGTTAGCGATGTCAAGAATGTGTTCATGTTTAATGTTTTCTATTTGTGGCTCTCTTACATATTGAAACCGCATGTTAGCGGATGAGCGCATCTGTCGAAGTGTGTGTGTAAAAACACTCGAGATAAACAGAACCCCTTAAAAACATGATCGTCATTTTTAAAGGCTCTTATGTAATGGTTTATCTGAACACTTCTAGACATCATGACTCAAGCCTGGAGGACGATGACTGTCTTGTTGTGATCTAAAAATGTACATGCTGTTTGTTTGCATACCTTGCATTCATGAGCACTTTACAAACTATTTGACAAAGACCTGAGGGACGACAGACTTTGTCATGCCAGGTCTAATGGAAGTGATTTTGGGGGATAAACAGCTCAAGTTAAAACAGATGTGAACTGTTTTAGCCCTCAACAGTGTCAGAGATCTCAGGTCACTCGTATAGTCTTCACTAGCTGGATTCAGATGATAAGAGTAGATGGATAGATGTATGGTAATTAGAATATTACTCTTGGTGACAAGAGTCAACCTACATTAGTAAACATGAACTAAGAATAAACAATACTTCTATAGTATTTATTATTCTTTGCAATCTCAATATTTACAATACATTTAATGTAAATCTGTTGAATGTTTATGTGTATCTGTTGAAGTCCCCCTGTAGTCAATAATTTTATCCCCTAAAACTCATCTTTGATCACCAAAATGACACACTTAAACATTTTTTTTCCTTTTCTTCATGTCTTAAAATGGCTTGAATTTAACTCTACACCCTTGCCTCATTTAGTATACGTGGTTCTATGAATATGCAAATTAGCCCCGCCTCCACTCACTCACACCAGTTCAGAGATCCACTCGTTGACGATCACACGTTGACATGATTGGTTACAAGGTAGTTGGTGCTTTAGAGAAGAGGAAGAGTAGAGTGAGTGTTGTCATGCCGTCATTTTACACCAGACCGCTTTGCAAACGAGGGTCAATTCAATGCTGGATTTGCACAAAAGATTAACATGACGGCACATGCTAGTAGATGAGTTGAATCAACTCCACAGCAACTACATAAATTTATCCACTAACCGTTCAGAAACGTCCAGTTTCATTCTAAAAGTTGTAACTTCTTCCTGAGTCTCTCCATCAGTGTCGACTCCGGTTTGAACAATGTAAGGCTGAACACCGTTACTGACAATCCTCATTTTGGCTGCGTGAGATTCTCCAGCTTTGTTGTTGTTGAGCAACTGAAGCACGAGCTGTTAAAGCTCCGCCCTCTTCTGGAAAAGGGGCCGGAAGCAGCAGCTCATTTGCAACAAAAACGTGTTTTTGCTCACACCCAAATATGGGCAAATTTGACAAGCTATAATAAATGATCTGTGGGGTATTTTGAGCTGAAACTTCAGACACATTCTGGGGACACTCTGTAACTTATATTACATCTTGTGAAAGGGGCATAATAGGCCGTACTTGCCACACTTTAATCTTTTTTTTTTTTTTAATAAAAGCTTATAATTAAATTGAGGTTTCCAAACTTTAATGTTTAACAAACATATTTGTGTAATTGCATTCTTATTAATTTATGATGAGAAATGAACTTTGTTTTTGAATGTTTCTTTAGGTGTGGTAATGCGCCGTTGGATCACATCTCGCTGAATCGGTTGTCCAGCATGAGAAAGAGATACAGGTATGAATCTCTCGTTTTCCAAAGCAGTTTTCAAATTCTGTAGTTACTCAACCCTTCAGTATTAACCAAACATCCTCTAACTCAAAACAGAACTTTAAAGGGACAATGCATGTTAATGAACATCAGTATAAAATACAAAATGTAAACATGTCAGATTATAAAAACATTGCTAATCCATTGTAACGAAAAGTCCACTGAAAGCAAGTTTATTTGAACCAATGTGCAGTTTTATTGAATATGATCCAAAGTGAACAAAACAATGAGTTGACTACATGAACAAAACATGAATGAAGCAAACTCACCAACAGCAGTTACACAAACAATACTAGACAAAGGAACAATTAAACATGAGGGCTGTTTATACAAAAAGACAAATGAGCAGTAAAAAAAAAAACACCTGTGAACAATCAAGACAATAAACCAATCATAAAACAGAACAGAAACACATGACCTGAACAACCAATCAGAACAAGACACATGGGACTAGGGAAGCACATGACAGGATCACATGACGGGATAAGGGAATCATATGACAAACATGAAACATGACTTTGACTAAACTTCAAAATAAAAGACATGAATATGAACTAGACATTATATCTGTAGTCCCCAGGCAGATAAAACAAAGACAAGTGAGATACAAATAAAAAAAAAATAATAATAAAAACATACCTAAAAGTAATTTTGGCACTGCACAGCTGAAAGCCCTACTGTCAAATGAACCCAACTTGAAATTTGGAACAGTCAATAGTTCTGCAGAACATAAAGAGAAGGAGCCAAATTATGAAGAGCTTTATAGGCGAGCAGTAAAATTTTGAAATGGATACAATAACGAACTGGAAGCCAATGTAGTTGGAAAAGAATTGGAGTTAAATGTTCAAAGGTACGTGAATGGGTAATAATCCTAGCAGCTGAGCTCTGAATTAACTGTAATCGATGCAGTTGTTTTTCAGGAAGGCCAAATAAAAGAAAATTACAGCAATCAATCCGTGATTTGACCAAAGTATGAATAAGGATTTCAGTGCTATGCTGAGAAAGAAAGCAAACCATCAAATATAAGACTTTTCACCCGAGTGGAAATATTAACCGGACAGTTATCAATAAGCAGGGTGGAGGACTGAGTTTTAGATAAGACAGCACTAGACCCATCAAGAATGGCTTCAGTTTTACTGGTATTTAGCTTTAAAAGCTTCTTGGTCATCTGTGTGTCAAAATCCTGCAAACATTTAGTGAGTACTGAAGGGGGATGGGAAATTAGGTTATGTAGATATGTACAATTGTGTGTCATCAGTGTAAAAATGGAAAATAATGTCATAAGTACGAAAAATGTGACCAAAATAGTAAATAAAAACGGACCCAACACAGACCCCTGTGGAACACCGTAAGTAACTGTGACAGACTCTGATCGAGCAACTGTATCATACACCCAGCGCAATGTGGCGGCAGTCGTGACGCAAGTGTTTTTTGCTAGTCTCAGCCCAACGCAGTTATCATTTTAATGTCCTGCACCACGTTGTTTAAATAGAAATGCATTTGCGCCCATCTGTTCGCCCATGGGCGTGCTGGTCTGAAAGCGAGGTGTGTTCAGGCACATTGTTGGCGTGTTGCTATTTTGAGGCAACTGTAAACGACTGAACCATTGACCAACAAAAACCTTTTCTAAAGTCAATGGCGCAATATTTTAATTTTTTTGTTATTTAAAGAGTGCGTTAGTAATATGCGGGTGCACAGCGCGCGTACACACACAGAGACGCAGCAGCACACAAACATGCCAAATATTAAAAATAAAAGGATTACGATGTAAAAATTATTAATATGTGCATAAAGACAAAAAAAATTCTTTGGTGGAATCCAGCTTGTTGCTAGAGAAGCGTTCAGTTTTTCCGCTTGCAAATTCCACCATGTAAATAGCAATCTGCCATGGCACGAGTGCAACTGGCTTTTAAAGGGAATGTGAGATGAGACTCTGATCGGTTTATTGCACATTACGCCCAAAACACACCCATGACTCATTAAGAGAATAGGGACAACCCTTTTAGACCATGCACTGGGTGCGCCGACCATTAAACTAGCAAAAGCGACACACCTTAAGTGCACTTGCACCTTGCGCTTTAGACCATGCGCTTAAAATACGGCCCTTAATCTGGACAAACTGTTTCCTGTCACTTAAATAAGATGAAAACAAAAGGAGTGCATTGCCAGCAACTCCAATACAAGTCAAATGCTCCAGTAAAATCGAATGACTAATGGTGTCGAAGGCAGCACTATTATCTAAAAGATTAAGAATAGACAGGAAACCAGAATCGGCTGCAAGAAGATCATTTGTGACTTAGCACTAATAAGGAGTTTTTTGAGGTAAAAGTTGTAGTTAATAGTTAGTTAATAGTGAGAATTTGGACTCTGAAGTGTGTCCAAATTATTATCTGGGAATCACAATTTGTTTTGCAGCACTTTTCAGCATCAGTTTGTCAACTAGAACATTTGGCGTTACATTCCTAGGAATGGCTGCTAGGAGTTTTGTTTCTTCAAGAAAATTCCCAGAATTTGTTCCTGAGAATGTAATGCCAATGTTCCTATTCATTCCTCCGGTGATTCACCCTTTGACCCCTGACGTTGAACCCACTGCCCTCGTCTCCGCGGCAGGCGTGTTGTTTGTCTGCATCAGACTTGCAGCGCTGTGTGTTTTGCGGGCCGTGACAGCTCAGGAATGCAGGAATCACCTCTTCCAGGAACATCTGTGAGAAAAGTACATTGCAGATGTCTCATTGATGAATGGCGTACGTGTGTCAAGCTTTTTATGTAAAAATGACAGAGGCCGGTCGCACAGTTCACAAAACATACAAGTGCAAATGTAGCTGAGGGATAATATTGATTTATTTCCATTCACTCATTTTGCAGATGCTTTATCTGTGACCTGCATAAGTGCATTCAAGGAGTACACTTACACTTTATCATAGTTTTCCCTCGGAATCGAACCCATGACCTGGTTTTGCTTGTGCAATGATCGATGATCGACCAGTTGAGCTCATAAGCAACAATTAAATCATTAATGCAAGGTAAATGCTGTGGCGTAGTTTGCACTGTGCTCTGTCAGTTGAGCTAATTGAATTGAAATAAACTGAAATAAATGAATTAAGGCAAAGTAAATGGAATAACCAAAATTAATCTTGGCTGATTTGAGAGGTGGATCGGATTGTGCACAGAGCGCATGAAGAACATTATGAGAAAAACACACGTTTTTTGTATTAATGGATGGCTCAGAGTTGGATATTGTGAAAATTTGGTTTCCCCTTGCCTTTTTAATATCTCCTAAGCTCAGAAGCCTAAATTTATTTTTTTTAGTGTCTATTTATGGAAGTGTTATTTTATTTCCTCAGGAGATTGCTTGGGTGTAGTGTACATATATATGGTCACACTTTAAATTAGTATCCAATTCTCACGATTAACTAACTATTAACCACGACTTTTGCCTCAAACTCATAATTACTGCTTATTAATAATTAGTAAGGTAGTTGTTAAAGGATTAGTTCAATTTAAAATGAAAATTACCCCAAGCTTTACTCACCTTCAAGCCATCCTAGGTGTATATGACTTTCGGTAACACTTTACTTTAGGGTCTTTTAACTAGTTGCTTATTAGCATGCATATTAATAGAATATTGGCTATTTATTAGTACTTATTAAGCAGATATTAATGCCTTATTCTGCATGACCTTATTCTACATTCATACATTCAACTACCTTACTAACTATTAATAAGCAGTAATTAGGAGTTTATTGAGGGAAAAGTCATAGTTAATAGTTTATATGTGTTCCCTATACTAAAGTGTTACCTGACTTTCTTCTTTCTGATGAACACAATCAGTTACAGTTGAGCTCAAAAGTTTACATCCCCTTGCAGAATCTGCAAAAATGTTGATCATTTTAACAAAATCAGAAGGATCATGAAAATTGCATGTTATTTTTATTTAGTACCGTCCTGAATAAACTATTTTACATAACAGATGTTTACATAAAGTCCACAAGACAAAAAAATAGCAGAATTTATAAAAATGACCCCACTCAAAAGTTTACATCCCCTTGATTCTTAACACTGTGTGTCATTACCTGGATGATCCACGACTGTTTGTTTGTGTTGTGATGGTTGTTCATGAGTCTCTTGTTTGTCCTGAGCAGTTAAACTGAGCTCTGTTCTTCAGAAAAATCCTTCAGGTCCTGCAGATTCTTCAGTTTTCCCGCATCTTCTGCATATTTGAACCCTTTCCAGCAGTGACTGTATGATTCTGAGATCCGTCTTTTCACACTGAGGACAACTGAGAGACTCAGACAAAACATTCACTGATGCTCCAGAAAGAAACACGATGTGTTAAGAGTCGGGGGTGAAAACTTTTAAACAAGTTTACTTTTTTATTTTGTTTAAAGAACATATATTTTTTCATTAAGTTCTGCCCTGTGGAAGCAACAAAAGATACTTACATGTTTCCCAGAAGACAAAAAAAAGTACAATTTATTCTGTTCATCCAATTCAAAAATATGACGGCATTTTAATGCCATTAATAACCGAGCGCACAACTGATGATTGCGCGTGTAGTAAATCACTTCTGTGAGAGGATAACAGATCTACACACGAGGAAACGGGAGCCCGCAAGCTCATTTTACAAATCAAGCCCTCGTGTGCTCAGACACGACTCACAGCACGCGCGTCATCATTCCCCACACTCGCGCTCGATCTTCTATTTTGCTCGCGCGAACACTTTTTATTTTTGACAGTCGTGGGGCGGGACTTTACTTATTTCATTGTAACCTCAAATGTCATTGGTCAATTCAGTTTTTCCATAAGTCTGTTGTGATTGGACGCCTGTTGTAAAACGATTAGACATGGCTTCATCAGTGCCCAGATGAAAAAATACTATAGTAATTTATAGTAAATACTATAGTGTTTTTGAACCATACTATAGTAAAGTACTTGAATTAATTTGTTGTGGTAATTCTATAGTTGCTGTGGTAACATAATATAAACAAATTACTTTAACCAAAACTGTACGAAGTTTTCTAGAACTATAGGGTATATTATACTAGAATATACACTACAGTTTACTGTAGTAAAAACTAAGGTATACAGTATTTATTACAGTTTATCAGTTCACTAACTATAGTTAATACTACTGTATGCTAAAGCATTCATTAACAAAGTGTTAATAGTATACAGTATACTATGGTTCAAAAACACTATAGTATTTACTATACTATGCAAGTGAGTTAAACCTTATTTATTGACTGATTGATTGCATTATTATTATAATATGTCCTTACCAGATACTATATTAACTTGATTTATTATTTTTATGGAGCTGTAGCTGCTGGGAGAAAATGAGAACAGACAGTTATATTTGCTGTAGTTCACCGCTACATTATCACTATACTTCCACTAAACATTATCTATGTTTACCCAGCAAAAATTATATCAGTTCTGAGAACTTCAGAAATGTGAAGAGTGTCCATTAAATAGTTGTAACTATGATTCTAAATCCAAAATTGCTTCATGTGGATGAAAGATAAATCACTTGTTCATATCAGTAAGGAGGAGTTGTTGTGTAAGCTTTATGTTATCATTCTTTGTCAGTTTAATATATTGTCAGGTTAATATATTTTCCATTAAATACAGTATAAAAGTGTTTCAGCACTTTACCCCATTGAAAGGTTGCAGTTAAAGTTAAGATACAGTACACAGTATGAATGATCATACCCCTCTGAAACCCAATTTAGAAATGAATCTTTATATCTGACACTTTTTTTTTTAAGTTTTTTTTTTTTTTAAGTTTTTTTTAATAGCATTATGTTCAGATGTTCCATTGATGAAGCCATGCCTAATCGTTTGACAACAGGCGTCCAATCACAACAGACTTACGGACAAACTGAATTGACCAATGACATTTGAGGTTACAATGAAATAAGTAAAGTCCCGCCCCACGACTGTCAAAAATAAAAAGTGTTCTCGCGAGCAAAACAGAAGATCGAGCGCGAGTGTGGGGAATGATGACGTGCTGTGAGTCGTATCTGAGCACGCGAGGCTTTAATTTGTGCGCAGAGGAGATGTCATGCGCGCGCGTGGCTCCCGTTTCCTCACATGTAGATCTGTTATCCTCTCACAGAAGTGATTTATTGCGTGCTCAAGCATCAGTTGTGCGCTCGGTTATTAATGGCATTAAAATGCCGTCATACAAAAAGTTTACATCCCCGACTCTTAATGCATCATGTTTCCTTCTGGAGCATCAGTGAATGTTTGAACCTTTTTTAATAGTTGTGTTTGAGTCCCTCAGTTGTCCTCAGTGTGAAAAGACGGATCTCAGAATCATACAGTCACTGCTGGAAAGGGTTCAAATATGCAAAAAATGGTGGAAAACTGAAGATTCTGCAGGACCTGAAGGATTTTTCTGAAGAACCGAGCTCAGTTTAACTGCTCAGAACAAACAAGGGACTCATGAACAACCATCACAAAACATAAAAACAGTTGTAGATCATCCAGGTAATGACACACAGTGTTAAGAATCAAGGGGATGTAAACTTTTGAATGGGGTCATATTTATAAATTCTGCTATTTTTTTTTGTCTTATGGATTATATGTAAACAACTGTTATGTGAAATAGTTTATTCAGGACAGTACTAAATAAAAAATAACATGCAATTTTCATGATCCTTCTTATTTTGTTAAAATGATTCATATTTTTCTAGAATTTGCAAGGGGTGTAAACTTTTGAGCTCAACTGTATATTAATAAATATCCTGACACATCCAAGCTTTATAATGGCAGTGAGCAAGGATCAACAAGTATGAAGCTGAAGAAAGTGCATCCATCCATTATAAACGTACTCCACACGGCTCCGGGGGGGTCCGTAAGTTGAATACGGAAGGTGGTCTGGCGGAAGCAAGATATTTTACTTATTTTTACTTAAATATGGATATTTTTCTTACACACACACATCGCTTCACTTCAGAAGGCCTTTATTAACCCCCCGGAGGCGTGTGGAGTACGTTTATGATGGATGGATGCCCTTTCTTCAGCTTCATACTCGTTGGTACCGCTCACTGCCATTATAAAGCTCGGAGGCGTCAGGATATTTATTAATATAACTCTAACTGTGTTCATCAGAAAGAAGAAAGTCTCATAGACCTAGGATAGCTTGAGGGTGAGTAAAGCTTGGGATCATTTTCATTTTAAAGTGAACTAATCCTTTAAGTTTAGGTATTGGGTAGGATTATAGGATGTAGAATATGGTCATGCAGAATAAGGCATTTAATATGTGCCTTTTAAGCAATAATAAACAGCCGATATACTAGTAATATGCATGCTAATAAGCAAGTAGTTAATAGTGAGAATTGGACCCTAAACTAAAGTGTTTAGGGTCCTATATAATATAATAAAATATAATATAATAGTGTGTGCGCGTGTTTTCATTTTTTAAATACATGAAATTCAATGCGTCAGTGCTACAATTCATTATTTTTGGACATAAAATAGTAATAGACATAATAATTTTAACAGTTATGCTTGGTGTTATTGGGACAGAAATCACATACTTTTATCTGTAATACAGTTGCATGAAAAAGTATGTGAACCAGAATCTGTGAAAATGTGAATAATTTTAACAAAATAAGAGAGATCATACAAAATGCATGTTATTTTTTTATTTAGTACTGTCCTGAGTAAGATATTTGACATAAAAGATGTTTACATAAAGTCCACAAGACAAAAAAATAGCTGAATTTATTAAAATGACCCAATTCAAAAGTTTGTGAACCATTGGTTCTTAACACTGTGTGTGGTTATCTGGATGATCTACAACTGTTTTTATGTTTTGTGATGGTTGTTCATGAGTCTCTTGTTTATTCTGAGCAGTTAAACTGAGCTCTGCTCTTCAGAAAAATCCTTCAGCAGATTCTTCAGTTTTCAAGCATCTTCTGCATATTTGAACCCTTTACAACAGTGACTGAATGATTTTGAGATCCATCTTTTCACACTGAGGACAACTGAGGGACTCAAACACAACTATTAAAAAAGGTTCAAACATTCACTGATGCTCCAGAAGGAAACATGACGCATTAAGAGTCGGGGGTGAAAACTTTTGAACAGGATGAAGAGATCCAAATTTTTCTTATTTTGTTTAAATATCATTGTTTTTCATTTAGTCCTGCCCTTCAGAAGCAACAGAAGAGTTACATGTTTCCCGGAAGAAAAATTAAGGACAATTTACCTTGATCTTCAAATTCAAAAGTTTTCACTTAATGCATTGTGTTTCCTTCTGGAGCATCAGTGAATGTTTGAACCTTTTTTAATAGTTGTGTTTGAGTCCCTCAGTTGTCCTCAGTGTGAAAAGACGGATCTGAGAATTGATCTGATTCGTCAAGTGTTCTTTTGAACTTTCTATTTATCAGAGGATCCTGAAAAAAGTGTGTCATGGTTTCCACAAAAATATTAAACTGCTGTTTTCAACATTTGATAATAATAATAAATGTTTCTTGAGCAGCAAATCATCATATTAGAATAATTTCTGAAGGATCATGTGACACCGAAGAATAAAGAGTAATGAAATTTGCCATCACAAGAATAAATTACATCTTTAAATATATTCAAATAGAAAACAGTTCTTTTAAATTGTAATAGCATCTCACAATATTGCTGTTTTTAATGTATATTTAATAAAGTTAAAATAAAAATTATATTTAATGAGACTTCTTTCAGAAACATTAAACAAATCTTACTGACCTCAAACTTTTGAAGAATAGTGATCTGAAAATTGCATTAAAATACAAACTTTACAAAAGCAAAACTACAGTAATCTTGATGTTTTCAGATAGCCGTGTTGTTGTTGTGCTTCTCTGTTTTGTTTTGATGTGAAAAGCTGAAGGGAACATTTTTGCTGAGGTTCGTGCCGGCTTTCCAAATCAGATCCTGCAGACCGTAATTCTCATATGACCTGAATGCCAACTTGAATGTAGCAAACACGAGTACCAGACATGTTTGTTTGTCTCATTCTCTTTGTGTCTCTCTCTGGTTTGCAGGAATGGTCTTGGGCCATCTAAGGAAGGGGAGGCGCAGTACTCTGTTGTTCACTGCACCGGCTACATCAAGGCCTGGCCGCCAGCGGGTACTTACACAAACACACTCACATCGTCAGAGTCAGAGAGAAACTAACAAATGTACAAACAAATACTCAGAAGTGTAGCGGTGCTGGAGAGTGACTAACTAAAACAACCCATAAAATCAATTGAGTTGAGGCTAATCCATGTGCTGACAGTGTACTTACTTTTAAATAACTGTGTTCCAGTGAATCATTTATTTATTTATTTTTTACTGGGGTAACACTTGACAATAAGATCCAGTAACTCAACATTAGTTAATGCATTTACTAACAATGAACAATACATTTGTTACAGTGTTTATTAATCCTACTTAAATTTAGTTAATAAAAATACAACTGTTCATTGTTAGTTCATGTCAGCTCCATTAAATATTAACAGATACTAGTTTTGATTTTAATAATTTATTAGTTAATCTTGAAATGAACATTAGGAGTAATAAATGCCTTGGAAGTATTTTTCATTGTTAGTTCATGCTAACTAATGTGGTACAAATCAATTGCAAAGTTAATTAATAGTTTATAAATTGTAGTTAATAAATTATTAGACTATATACAAATAGTGAGTTCCTAATTCATTGTTACTGTAATTAACAAAGTGTTATTGTTTAATTAGCTCATATGTAAAGAGTTAGATAATGCTTTGTTAACAACTTATTAACTGTAAATACTTTAGATGTCACTTTTTAGGTCACAGAAAATGTGAAAAATGACATTAAGTGCTTTAAACCCAACCTTTTATTAGACATTAATTGCATTATTATTATTATTATTATTATTAAGAGTTCATTAAATTATTATTATTATTATTTATGTGGTTATGTTTAGCCATAACCACATAAATAACAATAATAATAATTTAATGAACTCTTAATGATACTCTTAATCATAAATAAATATAAAATAATGCTGCCAATATGAATTACATACAAATGCTCATAAGATTACGTTGTTAAAATACATCAACTAGGATTAGAGGAAAGAACATACAGTAAAAAAAATGAATTATTCATATAGAAAGTCCCTATAAAACATGGAAACCCAATTTTAATTTTGATGTTAAATATACACTCTAAAAAATGCTGGGTTAAAAACAACCCAAGTTGGGTTGAAAACGGACAAACCCGGTGATTGGGTTGTTTTAACTCAACGAATGGGTTGTTTTTAACCCAGCAGTTGGGTTAAATGTTTGCTCAACCTGCTGGGTAGTTTTATTTATCTCGACTAATGTTTGAAAATGACCGTATTGCTTGCTTAAAATGAACCCAAAGTATGTTGGAAATGAACATTTATTAATAAGTTTAATGAATAATAATTAAAAGATTTATTAAATTGCTTATTAATAAATGTTCACCTTTTGATTATTATAGTTGCCTCTAGTAATTATGTGTCTTAATTTTCAACCTATTTTGGGTTCATTTTAAGCCAGACATATAGTCATTTTTAAACAATAGTTGAGTTAAATAAAACTACCCAGCACACTGGGCAAACATTTAACCCAACTACTGGGTTAAAACAATCCAATCGCTGGATTTGTCCATTTTTAACCCAAAGTTTTTTAGAGTGGAACTTCATCAATATCTGAATCAGTAGCAGTGGTATGATGGAACTCAGAATGCGAATCCTCGTGGCACACATTGAACATGTGCTTGAACTCCGTGAACTGTTAGAACTCTGGAATTCGGTGTTAAATTCGGTTAGAATCCTCCGGTCCGCAGAACTGTCTGGACTTTTGGATGACTCCCACATGACACCGGCACGCAAGATCCCCCCCGGCCTGCAATTCCTATTAGCACAACAGCATGTGTGCAGTGTGAAAGGAAGAAACAGACAGAATTGAGCAACCCTGATCTCAAAAGCACAAAACGTGAACTTTTTGCCTCATATCTTTGCTGGAGGTTCTCCAGGTATCCTCCGAGCACATCTCCTACAAATTTGCCATATGTGTGTCATAAAAATCAATCACATGCTCGGCATCCTGTTTGTTGCATAATGGCAAGTAAGGATAAAAATAACCCGCAACTCTTGATTGTCAGCCAGTGTCGTGTCATAATGTAATGTGGTGGTCTAAGCAAAGATTGTATCGTTTTGAATGTTAATCGGTGCATTAAGAGTTAGTAAACACTCTGGTCACACCAGATGGCCCTGATATGGATTGTTGATCAGTTTCATAGCGTTCACAAAACACATTATGTGCTCTTTATTACTTTATTATTATATGCGACCAAATGAATCCTGTCTGCTTGTATAATGTCAGCTTTTGCCAATTAAAGGCAGTAAATTGATTCAAAACATCACATCGGTGCATCTGTCCATAGTATGCAGCTGTTTTTTCCCTGAATGTGTCATTTATGCAAAGTAAACAGTGATATATATATATATATATACAGCCGTTCCTGTTTATTTGTATTACAGAGTCATTCGTTTTCAAACTAGCATTTCTTGCTCCGCCATGCGCCGCTGATGAATTGAGTTGTATTTCACTCGAGGTGACACTTTTGCAGTGTGAATGTGGGAACAGACCATGAAATAATGACAATGAATGGCCCATACGTCTCTCTATTCTATATTTGTATTATTCTGTATATATTTGTATGCTGTTGGATGCACATAAAAACACAAACACAGCGAGTCTTATGAAGTGATTCTCAAGAACACATCACAATTTACTGGTTTAAAACTTCTTCAGCGTCCTTGCTTTTTTCCCATTCATTTTTCCCCTAGGGATTTTAAAAAAGTCCTTGTGAAAGAGTTATAAGCCATGAACCAAATCAACCAGTTACGAGGTGAACATTACAAACTTTGATTTGAAGCAAGAATGTATTTACAAGAAGGACAGAAATATTTTTTACATTTATTGCAATATATGCAATAAATATTTTGAGAGCATAGGGGAAAGTGTTCTGATTGGTCGAGGTTTCTCTGCAATATCTCAATATATTAATTTTCTTTAAAAAGTTAAAATAAAGCAGGCTGATGGCCTCAAAAAGAGCGTGTAACATACAAAATAAACAGCTTCGTAGCTCAGAGTAGGTCTGTCTTAAAATGCTTATAAGTTTTTGTTCAAAATCAGAGAAATGAATGAGATTTTTTACTTCTGGAATCTATTGCACTCCATTGGCTGGACAAACCAATAGTCCCGCCCCTCACTCACATGATTGGTTGAGCCAATTTTTGGAGTATTCAAGGATGAAAGAAGTTAAATTGTTTAATATGAAAAACATATGTGACATATGCTTTCAAAATGAGTGGGAATGCGCACAGGCTAATTTCGAGCTGCAGGCAAAACAAGTGAAAAATGTCAATTTCAGTTGAAATTGTGGTTTTCAAAAAAATTATTAAGCCCTCATCTAGCGATCCCAGTGGTCCAAATCGCAATTAAGCATCTAAAAGTATCTTTATTTGTACGTTTTCTGAGAGGAGTAGGATGAATTAAGGGTGATTGGGACATGAGGTCAAATGTCATAAGGTCACTCACTTGATGAGTTAAAATAAAAACTCATTTTGCTGAGCCCTAACAGTGAGACCATATAATTAAAATGGGAAACCCTCATTGGTGTGACAACACGCAGGGAGGGCGGGGCAAGCAGCAAACAGGAAATTGACCGTGATATGCATGAACTGAGGAAAATGCATGAACTTTTTTGAAGTTTTCAGGTTCTAAAATTGTCATAGCCACTATATTGTACAAACATTTGATGAAAACATGAATATGATGGACTACTGCTATAAAATCAGTGAAAAAAATTTGTTAATATCATGTTTCTATTTTCAAAATTAGGTTGTTTGTATTTTGTCCCATTCACCCAAACACAATGGTGGATGGGACGGCATAATTTTGGGTGATTGGGACAGTGCCTAAAGGCTTTGCCAATTAAGAAAATGATTAATCTTGCAATAGAGAATCATTGTATATGTTCTGTTTGCTCTAAATCAGTGGCTCATAACCTTTTTATTTGTGCAAGCCCTAATCAACTGCAAAAATATTCATGAAATAGCTAGATTTTGCTAAAATAAAATGACCATATTCTGAAAATAGAAGCTTATATATATATATATATATATATATATATATATATATATATATATATATATATATATATATATATAATATATAAAATACTGATTTTGATGCAGTAATAAACCATATTCATGTTTCTGTTAAAGGTTTGTGCAGGTTAAATGTCAGTTGGTGATGGAGCCACCCAACATCTCACCCACATCGTTTTTTTGTAGGAATTTTGGACCTGAAGCATTTTTTTTTTTACTTGTTTACTTGATTTTTAAATGTTTTTAATGGCTTTTGGTCTTTACATGTGTTGTGCTGTATGAATTGTGGATGGATTTATAAACATTGAGAAATAAATTTGATTAGAAATGAACACGGACTCTTAATGATGATGAACAGAAAAGTAAATATTGCGCACAAAATGATATCAAAGTATGAACTAACTTGTGCAATACAGCAAATATGCTTACACCACCCTAAATCAGTGGAAAGATATGCTATTCCTATCATCCAAATGTTGTGTCCCAACCACCCAAATGTTACTAAAAAAATTTTGGCTCCGTTTACAGAAAAGTGTGTGTCACGCATCATTTTATTATAATATAATATTGTTTCATCCACAAATGGATGGCTAACATCTTCAGTATTACAGAAATGTATCATGTGTTGGGCAGATGTGTTTAATTTAGGGCTAGAAACTTTTCACAAGGAGGAAATTCAAAAAGTTTCTTAATTCACCTTTCCTATGACTATGAAAAATGCCGTTTTTCCCTGTCCGCTTCTGGATGACTGGCGCTTCCTCTCAGCACCAGTTTGGTATAGTTTTAAAGCGCAGCATTTCAACTTTGTGAATATTCATAGTGAATTCTCGATGGCATGAGTCTGAACCAATGAAATGTGATTTTCAAACTCATGCTGATGTAAACAAAACGATCTTACTCACTCTGCATGACAGATCCGAAGCTCGCGCACAAAGACACCTCAGACAGCACATGATCCCGATATACACATAGAATTGCAGTATTTCAAAAAATTTGTCTTGGCAAGTATTCACACAAACATTATCTGTTATGTCTTAAGTGAACGTTTGTGAACTGTTGGGGAAAAACATCTGATGTCTAACATTATATTAGTTAGCCCATGTGTGGTACAGTAGATCTTAATATGTTTCATTAATGTTAAACAATTGTGGAATAATGGGGGAAAAAAGTAAAAAAAAAAAAAAAAAATATATATATATATATATATATATACACATATATACACATATATATACATATATATACATACATATATATATATATATATATATAATATTTCTTCCTATAGATATGTGTTTTGACTTGGTTTGTGCCAAATTTGGTGGTATTACAAGGGATTTTAAGGTATAGTTGCTGGTGATTTTGTTTTGGAGCCTTCAGAAAATGATACCTCGATTTTTCCCAAAATTGACCAGATTCCAACAAATCACACATCATTTTGAAGGTTTTTTTTAATAATGAATGTGAATAACAAAAATCTGCTCATTGCGACTCATTTTGCCAGCACGGGTCACATATATTAAAAACAATTCTGTTGGAAATAAAGGTACAAACTTGCAGCTTTTTATAGCCATCTCATAAATTGTGAAAGTATTATTTTATTCTTATTTTGTTCTCTCTCATATTTGTTATTCACAAAGACTCATGTATCCTGAAAAGCTTTTTTAGCCATCAACCATAATGAGGTCAAGGCTAAGAAGGAAGTCTGTCAACGAGAAATCGTTAATGTCATTAAAAAGAGATTAAACGCTTGAGTTTTCGCTCCTCCGCCCTGATCTTCATCAGCTTTTATTCCAGATAAACATTGCATGCTGACTTCCAAGAACAATAACCGTCTCGCTACTGGTTTTGGACGACTAATGTAAACCATTACATATGAAAAGACTCAGGGAGACATTGACAAAAAATACTAAGCAGAGGCTATTATTGGAATGGAAAACATGTTTTGTGTAAAGATTCCCAAACAGGTCCTTATGTGGTGTTGCAAGTTGGAAAAATGAGGTACGAATAAACAAGTTAGTCATCAGGACAACGCTAAGTGTGACTGTTTCTGATCTCTCCACATATTTTCAGTGTTTGTTCAGACAAATGACTGTTCTTATGTGCGTCTTCTTCAGGCATGACTATTCCGGATGAAGATACGGAAGCAGGTCAAACCAGCAAATACTGCTTGGTTGCAATTGGAAGACTGCAGGTATGTGTGCCAAACTTAAATACACCGATCTCTGACATATATGGCAACACAAACACTGGTATTACCAACTAACTAGAACACCATAGCATGCTAAAACCAAAGCATTGTTTTGCATATTCAAGCATTACTCGTCTTATTTTCTTTTCTTTTTTACACTTGAGTACAACTTCTATTCCAATGGACTGATGCATTTCTCTTTGATTCAACTTGATATTGAAAATAATTTATCTTGGTGAGTTATGATGAGCCTGGGATTTCATAAATTGAGTAATGCTCTGTACAGAAGAAATATTAGGAAATGTTGAATCTGTCATTTAATTAGACTTTTATTTTTTGGCACATGATATTTCTGAGAACTTAATTCATCTCTCGTTATAAATAAAAAAAAGTACCTTGTCAGCTCTCAAATAAACTCATTTGTTATACTCGGTGTCAGTGCGTAAAAATATTTCTTGTTTTAATAAATATCAGCAACTTTTGAGGATTTGTGGGATTTCCCCCCCCCAAAAAATAAATTATAGACTCATAAAAAAATCAATCATTACTTATGATCCATTAGAAGTGTGTTCATTTACACACACACACGCACACACACAGTATCCAAAATCCTGCATAGTGCACCTTTTAAAGGGGTGGTTGATTATGATTTCACTTTTTTAACTTTAGTTAGTGTGTAATGTTGCAGTTTGAGCATAAACAACATCTGCAAAGTTACAACGCTCAAAATTCAATGCAAAGGAAGATATTTTCTTTTACAGAAATCACTTAAGGACAACAACAAACAGCTGGTAGGGACTACAACGAGCTTCTTCCTGGTTTAGTGATATCACTAACACTAAAATTTACATAAACCCCGCCCCCGAGAACACGCAACAAAGGGGGTGAGGCCATGTTGGGCTGCTTTAGAGAAGAGGAAGAGTTGTTGTAGTAGAGTGTTGTTGACATGCCGTCATTTTACACCGGACTGCTTCACAAACGAGGGTCAATTCAACACAAAAGATTAACATGACGGCACATGCTAGTCGATGAGTTGAATCAACTCCACAGCAACTACATAAATTTATCCACTAACCGTTCAGAAACGTCCAGTTTCATTCTAAAAGTTGTAACTTCTTCCTGAGTCTCTCCATCAGTGTCGACTCCGGTTTGAACAATGTAAGGCTGAACACCGTTACTGACAATCCTCATTTTGGCTGCGTGAGATTCTCCAGCTTTGTTGTTGTTGAGCAACCGAAGCGTGAGCTGTTAAAGCTCCACCCTCTTCTGGAAAGGGGGCCGGGAGCAGCAGCTCATTTGCATTTAAAGGGACACACACAAAAACGGCGTTTTTTTCTCACACCCAAATAGGGCAATTTGACAAGCTATGATAAATGATCTGTGGGGTATTTTGAGCTGAAACTTCACAGACACATTCTGGAGACACCAGAGACTTATATTACATCTTGGAAAAGGGGCATAATAGGTCCCCTTTAATGTTTCGAAATGTGAAATTCATTTGTTTTTGATATATTTTCTTAATGTGTATAGACAACTATTCCTTTTACAAGTGTGGTGTTACAAAACATGCATCTGTATGTTTGATCACCCTGCCCGTCTGTTGTGTAAAGATCCCTTCATCTTGTCCCTCAGGTGACCAGCTCTCCAGTTTCCATGGATATGAACGGACTCTCTGTTCCAACAGAATTCCTTTCCCGCCACAACTCGGATGGCATTATCACATTCGTGGACCCTCGTTGCATCAACGTGATTGGCTACCAGCCTCAGGTAATTTTCATTGAACGTGTCGTGCAGCATTATATTAATGCACAGTTACAGGAACTGAAGCAGTGCTTTAGTATTTATGTCCTGCTTATTTATTTGAGATGCATTTGATCTTAATCACAGATTCATGACATTTTCTGAATAATAGAGAATATTGGAGGTTCATCGCTGATTGAAATAGTCAGAATGTTCGTTATTATTCATTGTAGCCCTGATGCTGTCTGTTCTCTGTGCTTAACAAGTACTAAGAACTTCTATAAATGACTGTTCGTTTTATTGGGTTTACACAGGATCTTCTTGGTAAAGACATTTTGGAGTTCTGCCACCCAGAGGACCAGAGCCACCTGCGAGAGAGCTTCCAACAGGTGCGTCAAACAGACCTCAGCCAGCAGCCAGTGGGGATCTAGGCCATGTTTACAGCTGGTGTTAAGATGCGTTTTGATCAATCGGATCACAAGTAGATGAGGGAGACACATTCCCGTTTACACCTGGGTGTTTTAATCCATCTCTTTTGTCCACTTTCAACCACTTCTGTCCTGATTTCTTCAAGGGGAGGGTATGAATGAATGGGCTTTTTTTCAGATCTTTCGATCTAATGGATGAAATAAGCACACACAATTTACATATGAACGCGACCGGAGATGACGGAAAAACATACGGAGAACAGCAGCTTTCGTTTCTGCTCTGACAGACACAAGACCAGCCGAACGCTGTGAGTGTGTGTTAGAAATCAGGAATGGTGAGAGAATATTGTGCTTAGTACGTTTTTCATCTTCAAACCAAACTTGGGTCTTCAGCTGACAAAGTTTAAATCCCGTCTGGCTAGAGCTCTTCCCATAATGTTTACGCATTAGGTCAGTAGACGGAGAGTAGATGGTGTTTTGTGGCTGTTTGAACACATTCGACCACATGAGCGTCTACACTACGAAAGCAATCCGGTCAAATGTGTTTTCAACTAACTCTGGAAGTGGTCGAAAGTGGACAAGCTCAAAACATTTTAGACCTCGTTTACACCTGTATTTAGTGTCGTCCACTTGTGATCCTAGCTGTACTAGCTGTAAACTAGTCTCTTTCTCTCTCTCTCTCTCACACACACACACACACACACACACAGAGGTTTGACATTCAGCATCAGCACCGTAAACCCATAGGAAAGAAACATTATGAATGAGATCTCACTATTTCTCTCAGACACAGATGAGATGTGATGGAGAGCTAATGGAGATTCTTAAAGATAAAATTTGTCTTATTTTCTTTTTGAGAAAATATTTGAGAACTTGTCAAGAATTGTACTTGGGAATATTCTTATGAACTTCGCAAAATTGATCATAAGGAATTTCTTAACTTCTTTCTCCAGAAGATTTTCATGAATCTGGCCTAGGGGTGGGCATTATGACCAAAATCTTAGGGCTCGTTCACGCAGGATGCATCTTTGTGTCTAAAAACACGAATGCAGAATGCGAGGGTCTAGAGACGCACTTTTGCGACGTTATGCAATAACAGCAATAACAAACAAAACAGTTGCCATGCCAACTTGCTACTGTAAACAGAAGCTTGCCCCGCCTCTGAGTTCTTCTGATTGGTTCACTGTTTTGGAACTGACATTGATGAGCGATGCTGCGTGTAAAAGTTGAAATTCTTATAAAACTTGACACAGCGTCTTAAAAACGTGGTGCTCATGTGTGAGGAGCTTTTAAAAGATGTGAGATGTGAACGTAATGGTCATACACGTCTGTACGTAGAAAAACAATGAAAAAGAAGCTCATTGGAACAGAAAAACGTGTTCTGTGTGAACAGCCCCAGTAAATTTATTTCTCGATAACGGTAAATATAGTCATTTTTGCTTTAAATATGGTTTTTATAATATGAAAATTTTAGAGAAAA
Organism: Hypophthalmichthys molitrix; assembly: GCA_037950675.1. Lineage (NCBI taxonomy): Eukaryota > Metazoa > Chordata > Actinopteri > Cypriniformes > Xenocyprididae > Hypophthalmichthys > Hypophthalmichthys molitrix. The sequence goes on from CM075498.1 coordinate 2,860,168, forward strand.
AGCGCAAATGAATGCAACGGACCGCTCCATCTTAAGACAGGCCCTTTAAAAATGAATATTTAAAATACACATCACATTAGAAGATGCGCTAAACTCCTGTTAAGCCTGTTGTGATGATTACAGTAATCTGCAGGCAGCGCAGAAAGGTGTTTTTCATGTCATTATATTCATATCAAGAATTGCAGTTCTTAATTTTAGGAGAAAGTCTAAGACAAGGCCACATAACTGAGAACTTGATAGTCTCCAAAGCTGCGAAACCGCAACCTCTGGGCTCTGGGGTGACATTATGTGAACGTTGGTTGCCAATAAAAACAAACTCTTCTCAACACACCCCACAGTCCCTAGCTTCCCCTCTCCAGTCAGCACTAGAAAGTGAACTCCAGTGCTGTTTGGTTAGTCATTCAGAAGCAGTAGCTGTGACTCTCAGTGGAGTCAGTTAATAGGTGTTGATTGGCCACCGCTGAGAGTCCGTCGAGTACCTGTGGAGTATGGCAGACGGTGGTCGAGTGGACGTTTCTTCTGTTGTTGTTTGTCTTTCTCCTGTTGTATCCCTAGCTCAAGTAGGGCTGGGCAATATGGCCAAAAATATTGTCATGAAATTATTATATTCATTTAACTATATATTCATTTACCTACCATTAATGGGAAAGGAAATGCTTTCCACATATTTGTTAGACCTTAAGAATGAATGTAAACATGTAAACTTGTTTGTTCACAATTAAACTCTCCATTTTAAAGGATTAGTTCACTTCAGAATTCAAATTTCCTGATAATTTACTCACCCCCATGTCATCCAAGATGTTTGTCTGTCTTTCTACAGTCAAAAAGAAATGAAGGTTTTTGAGGAAAACATTCCAGGATTTAGAGCCCTATGAAATCCTTTTTATTTTTCCCTAAATTTTGTGTTTTCCATTTTATTTTTGGGGGGGATTCTGTGTTTTATGATTTAATACAAATTTCTATAAACTTTAACAATTTAATCAATCTTTTAAAATGTAATCTAATGAAAAATAATTAATTTACAACAAAACAAAACATTGCATTTTTATTTTTTGTCAAATAAGATGTGCACAACAGAACTGTACAAATTTATAACATGGATGAAAAAATATCTTGGTTGTATGATATTCCTTAGTAATAATAATATCATATTATCATTATTACTTTGAGAAGTACATTTTAGCGTACAGTAGTGATATATTTCTGTCATAATTCCTTGAAGTTAAACCAAACTTTTATTTTGATAGTTTGATGAAGATCTTTCAGTTTCAGTGTGTATTTGATGGTAGTTTTTCTCAAATCTTGTGAAGTGACTCTCAGGGCAAATTCATTTGTTCATATATATATATATATATATATATATATATATATATATATATATATATATATATATATCGAGACTGCAGACGCTGAAAACACTGTGAGCGTCACCTGTGTGTGAGTGTGTGTATCAGACGAAACCGTGACTGTTTATTCACACCTCGACATGCAGAAAGGGATCTTCTATTGGCGCATATTACTAACACGCCTTTTAAATAACAACAACAATGACAAAAAAATATTGTGCCCTTAACTTTACACCAGGTTTCAGTTGGTCAATGGCACAGTCGTTTTCAGTTGCCTCAAAATAGCAACACGCCAACAATGCACCTTAACACACCTCATTTTCATACCAGCATGCCTAGGGACGAACAGATGGACGCGAGTGCATTTGTTATTTAAACAACGCGGCGCTGGACATAAAAATGATAACTCCATCGTGCTGAAACTAGCAAAAAAAACACTTGCGTTGCGCCTGGTGTCCTGTTATACAGGGCCCTGGTTATCAATGTAAATTTCATTGCGATCTCGATATGATATCGTTTATCGCCCAGCCCAAACTTCAAGTCGTTTTGGCTTCGCCTCTTACTCTTCCTGTCGGATCGCATCTTTTCCTGCTCTTTTCCTCATCCTACCTCTTTATCTTTGGTCTTTTACAAGAACTCACTGTCTTTCTGTAATCCTGCTCTTTATTCCCCCAGCTCTCGGTCTTTTTCAGCCCCTTTTTCTTTGTCTTCAACTACCTGTCTGCTATCATCAGTATTCCCTTCACCTCCTGAGATCCACACACATTTATGCCAACCGTGTGTGTGTGTAAGGATGATACTGTGGGCACTTGAAGGGTGGGCGCAGTGTCTTTACTCCCTAGATGATTGTGCCCTCTATATTACGTGCTCCGCTTCTCAAAAGACCCTTGAATCCTCCGCCTCACTTTTCCCGGAAGGCCAAGGTTGAGTGGTCAGGTACGCCACAAAGAGATTTGTCAAAGTACTTTCGCCCGTTTCTCTCCGTAGGTCTGTTGACGGCTGATAAAGACCCCTCTGGCTGACATCCAGAAAAGCCTTCAGATAACTAGACTTCTTCGAAACTCAAGACCTCACGCGTGCGGCGGCGTATACAAGCCGACGCTCGCATAGACACCTGTTTCTGAGTCTTATCTGTCTCTTATCTTGTACTTGTGAAGCCAAGTGGAACAAAAGCCGACAATTTATGCGTAGCGAGACGTTGAAAGGTGGGAGATTGTGTGTTTTTCTTGGCCTGTAGTGTAGATATTGAGTCCCAGTAGATGTCGGAGGCTAGAACAATATACATTCACGGGGGTTGCTCCAAATCATTTGATTTTGAGGACTACTGGATTCTTACTTGACAGATTCTTTACCGTGTGAAGATGAAGAGACCATTTGTCATAGAAGAATGAAGGGTGAAATCCATAGAGAGATATAAATCTAAGATCCTGCCCTGATATCACGATCCAGAATTCCCTGGCTTCCCTGAAGTCAACTTTAACTCTAAATTGACCCTGTAATACACATTCCTGGTCTTATAATTTAATCAAATCTGGTTTAATAACTCGCTTTCATATTAAAAAGACCTCCCTATTTGGTGGAAACCACAAATCCCTCTTTATTTTCCAGCGTCCCACCTTCAACCGCCCATCTTCATTCTGGTAAATTTATCCTTCTGCAGTTGACTGAACTGATTAATGTCTTAACTAACATGAACTAACAATGAGCAATACATTTGTGCTGTATTTATTCATCTTAGTTAATAATGTTGATCGATTGTCACAGCTGTTCATTGATTGTTCATGTTATTTCACAGTTCATTAACTAATGTTAATAATACAACATTTGACATTAGTAATGTATTAGTAAATGTTGAAATTAATGAACTAAGATTTAATAAGTGTAGTTCATTCTTTATTCATGTAAACTAAATGTGTTAACATGGCATTTTGTTATTATTTTGGGATTATTTATATACTCTTAGTGTTTATTAATATTTTTAATAACAGTTTATATTAATATTTCATAATTATAATTAATTTATAATAAACGTTTTTATATTTTCATTTTAGATTAAGTTTTAGTGTTTTGTCTTTTTTTTTTTTTAATTAATTTAGTTTTTTTTTTATATTTCTTTTTTAGCTTTAATTCAGTTCTAGTCATTTTAGTACTACAACTTACTTAACTTAACTCTTGTGCGTCAATTAAAAAAGTTACTCATGAAAAAACTCATAAAAACATGAAGCTTGGGGGCACAGATTTAAGTTTGGTCTCATTTTAAAGAAGACCCTTGGCAGAATCTTGTTAAAGTAACAAAAAAATAAAAATAAAAAAAAGTTTAAAAAGTGAAACAAACCAAATGTTACAGATATAGGTTAACTTTTAACATATATCTATAACCCATGAGTTATAGATACAGGTTTAAGTTTATGAAAATAATTTATGACCATTATTTTATATAAAATATATATTTTATGAAACATGTTGAACTCTAAAACTACTAGAAAATCAAAGCCATACAGATGCTGGTCATATAATTAGAATATCATCAAAAAGTTGATTTATTTCACTAATTCCATTCAAAAAGTGAAACTGGTATATTGTATTCATTCATTACACACAGACTGATATATTTCAAATGTTTATTTCTTTTAATTTTGATGATTATAACTGACAACTAAGGAAAATTCAAAATTCAGTATCTCAGAAAATTAGAATATTACTTAAGACCAATACAAAGAAAGGATTTTTAGAAATCTTGGCCAACTGAAAAGTATGAACATGAAAAGTATGAGCATGTACAGCACTCAATACTTAGTTGGGGCTCCTTTTGCCTGAATTACTGCAGCAGTGCGGCGTGGCATGGAGCCGATCAGTCTGTGGCACTGCTCAGGTGTTATAAGAGCCCAGGTTGCTCTGATAGTGGCCTTCAGCTCTTCTGCATTGTTGGGTCTGGCATATCACATCTTCCTCTTCACAATACCCCATAGATTTTCTATGGGGTTAAGGTCAGGCGAGTTTGCTGGCCAATTAAGAACAGGGATACCATGGTCCTTAAACCAGTCACTGGTAGCTTTGGCACTGTGTGCAGGTGCCAAGTCCTGTTGGAACATGAAATCTGCATCTCCATAAAGTTGGACAGTAGCAGGAAGCATGAAGTGCTCTAAAACTTCCTGGTATACGGCTGCGTTGACCTTGGACCTCAGAAAAGACAGTGGACCAACACCAGTAGATGACATGGCACCCCAAACCATCACTGACTGTGGAAACTTTACACTGGACCTCAAGCAATGTGGATTGTGTGCCCCTCCTCTCTTCCTCCAGACTCTGGGACCCTGATTTCCAAAGGAAATGCAAAATTTACTTTCATCAGAGAACATAACTTTGGACCACTCAGCAGCAGTCCAGTCCTTTTTGTCTTTAGCCCAGGCGAGACGCTTCTGACGCTGTATGTTGTTCAAGAGTGGCTTGACACAAGGAATGCGACAGCTGAAACCCATGTCTTGCATACGTCTGTGCGTAGTGGTTCTTGAAGCACTGACTCCAGCTGCAGTCCACTCTTTGTGAATCTCCCTCACATTTTTGAATGGGTTTTGTTTCACAATCCTCTCCAGGGTGCGGTTATCCCTATTGCTTGTACACTTCTTTCTACCCCATCTTTTCCTTCCCTTCGCCTCTCTATTAATGTGCTTGGACACAGAGCTCTGTGAACAGCCAGCCTCTTTTGCAATGACCTTTTGTGTCTTGCCCTCCTTGTGCAAGGTGTCAATGGTCATCTTTTGGACAACTGTCAAGTCAGTAGTCTTCCCCATGATTGTGTAGCCTACAGAACTAGACTGAGAGACCATTTAAAGGCCTTTGCAGGTGTTTTGAGTTAATTAGCTGATTAGAGTGTGGCACCAGGTGTCTTCAGTATTGAACCTTTTCACAGTATTCTAATTTTCTGAGATACTGAATTTGGGATTTTCCTTAGTTGTCAGTTATAATCATCAAAATTAAAAGAAATAAACATTTGAAATATATCAGTCTGTGTGTAATGAATGAATATAATATACAAGTTTCACTTTTTGAATGGAATTAGTGAAATAAATCAACTTTTTGATGATATTCTAATTATATGACCAGCACCTGTAAATCTAAACAAGTTATGTTCCAAATGTGAGGTTGATATCTCAAAAAATGAGCTTTCAGTAAGATTTTGTTTGGGCGCAGTACCATATTTTCCCCATTAGATGCCAGCAAATCTCCGCTGGTCACACAGTGGCTGGATTTGTGATTTGCAGTAGAGTTTTTCTCTCTCAAATATTATAAGCGCACGCACACAATTTTTATTACACAGATACAAACCACACTCTGACATCCATACCAACACACCCACACAATTATAGCTGCATAATTTATTGAATTGACTCTATAATATGTAGAAGCAGAAAACAGGAATAAAGTGAGTATTCGCTTTATAGGCCAAACCTGAGAAAATGGCTCCATCTGGTAAAATAGTCAACATTTTATTTTTGAAGCTTTGCCAACAGAGTGAAAGCCTATTAACAAAGATTGCATCATGTTATAGTTAAATGGATTAAAAATTGCAGTTTTAATGGAGATATTTTTGTGCTTAAGATCCTGAGAGGAACTATTTTGTGTTACTGGTGTAAAACAGATTTATTAAAGGAAATGGGGGTGAAATAGTAAAATTTCAAGAAAAATACACATCTGAGCCAAAAATTATACAGTTGGCATTAACACAGGCAAAATTATCAAAAAAACAAACCCTGGGTTAAACCTATTTCAGTTAATTACCAAGGTAACATTTCGTTTTATTTTTAGTTGACAACACTTGTGTTAGTATAACAACGCTGTTTGTTATACACAGGCATGTAGTATAATTTCTTAATTTCATCGTTCATCGAAGGCCTACATTTGCTAAATGATTAAACTGTTTTCTGTTGTTGCATCTGTTTTAAATCTAAAAGCCGTTTTTCACTTTACATTATGTTTGGGCTTATTTGAAGCAAACAGAGATCTGGACTTTATAGGTGAGCAGATTTTTTTTGTTATCAGTTTAAAAGAATGTCGATAAACATCTAAAATTAACCAATATATCAGTTATTAGCTTCAGAATGTAAATAATTATCAGTATTGGCTAAAATTTCAATATTTATGCATCCCCTACTCAAAAATGAGTTGCAATTTCATGTTGGATTAAAGGCCGTGTTATGATTTTCATTGATGTTTCCCAATATATTAAACTCTATGTAACATTTGGAGACCGTAAAGCTTCGAGAAGACATTTTCTTTCATTCTGTGATGACTCACCAGGATGTTTATATGTGTTATACATGTGCTTACTGTTTATCTACACTTCTCAGTTTCTTACTACCAAGCATTCCTGTTAAAATTGCCCTTTGGTGACTCTACACTTTTACAATAAATCTTCCACGAGGGTTTTTTCGTTGCAATGCATTAGAAGAACTATTTTGGGTTTTCCAAAGAACCTATCAATAAACAGTTCCTAGTTCCTTTTCTTAGTGTGGAAGTCATTTTAATATTCTGAAGAACCTTTTTACACTATAAATAACCTTTTGTGGAATAGAAAGATTCCATGAATGTTCTTTAGAACCATTGATGCCAATGAAGAATCTTTATTTTTTAAGAGTGTATTTGCAGCTCTTTTCACATAAATGTCAAAGCAGCGCAAAGTGCTTCTATTGAGAGGTGCGTTGCAGCCCTGACGCGAGTCATGTGACCTCAGGTTTGGTTTGAGCGTTGACACTATGAACTCTGGGTTCTTTTTCAGAAGGAAGAGGTGATGTTTGTGTCTTTCCCTTCCTCTTGAGATTTCTCGAGCCTAAAGAGAAGTGGCCTCTTGTCGCCAAGAATAATATCCCATATCCTCTTTCCTCTCTCAAAGCAGGATATACATCTGAAAAGTGAAGTTTCTCTTTATTTTCTTTTAACTTACTGTAGTTTTTTTTTTTTTTTACTCACTTGAAGTGCTGCCGGCTGTGCTGTTTGTTTAAGAGAGCCATTTTCGGCAGATGCTTTATAAGGTTTTTGAACTCAGAAGATCTTTCTCGTTGTCTTTCATGCTCTGTTGAGTGGAAAGTAGTTTTCTCTGGGCACAGCTTTTTATTTAAAGCAATCTCTGTACTTGAATGGGCAAATATGGCTTTAAGTGACAATAGAGGCAGCATGTGGATGCAGTCCAGTGTCAGGCGTTTGCTCGATGAGCCAGTCTTGTTTCTCATACGTATTTTTTTTGCATTTGTAATGTGAGGAATACTCCCACATGGAGTTCTCAAAGGGAAAAAGAACTTTATACATCCTAGATGAACCAATGATGGTCAATTTTCCACTGCTGTTCTTAATTCCTAAAGCCAGTTTGTGTTCACATTTGGTCAATTTTGAATCCTTGTGGGGGACTTTGGTAATACGTTTGGTATTTGTTGTAGGAACCGATTTTTCTTCTGTTGAACATAATGGAAGATATTTTGAAGAATGTGGGAAAGCAAACAGCTGCTGGTCCCCATTGACTTCCATAGCATAGAAAAAAATACTATGGAAGTTAATGGGGACCAAAAACTGTTTGGTGAACCTATGTGTATATTCTTTTGTGTTCAACATAATTCATACAGGTTCAGAACAACTTTAGGATGAGTAAATAATGACAGAATTTAAATGTTTGGATGAACTGTCCCTTTAATGGTGCAACACAAACACATTTAGGGTCATTCCATGTCAACTCAACCAGAGGTCCCTGGCTCAAATTTTTGATTTTGTTAATATTTTCTCTGTAGAAAGACAAACATAAATAGTGATAAAAAGCCAAAATATTAAATGTCACAGATGAACATTTATTGAGTAATCCACCGTTTTGTAGTGGGTGGTCAAAATGACCATTTTGAGATTTGGAGCCAATTTACAGGGGTGTAAAAATGACTTTAGAAAGATGGCAGCATCATTATTATATTATAACCCAGAGATCGGTAAGTCTATTAGTAAAATCTGTTGACTTTAACAATCTTTGTTTCATTATATGCCAACAGTGACAGTTCAAATATGGCAAAAAAAAAAAAAAAAAAAAGCACTTATTGTGTTTTTTGCCTCAAGTTTGCATGTCTGTAACTCAAGAAGTATTAAAGATATCTTAATACCCTTTTAGATTCTGGTTCATAACAAACTTTCCTTTTGGTATCTTCATTTTAAAGGCTCTCAATGGTTCAATCCAAGGGATATGGAGATCTTAATGCGGTTCCATGAGTAAATTGGTCAATTTGACCCATTTTCAGTGGTCAAAAACCAAATGTTGGACATTTTACATACAGCTGATACTTTTTTTTTTCTTTTAAAGAGGAATATCTGAAAAACAGACATTCCTCTTTAAATGCAATAAGTATCAGCCGTGTGCAAAGTGAACTAAATTTGGTTTTCGATCCCTGAAAATGGGTAAAATTCAACAATTTGGAGATGGAGTCACATTGTGGTCCCAATATCTATGGGACTGAACTATATAGTGCCTTGAAAATGAAGATTTTCTAGGAATCTAGAAGGATATTAAGATATCTTGAATACTTTTAGAGTTACAGGCATGCAAACTTTGGAAAAGGAATATTTATGACACTCAAACAGGTATGTTCAATGCAACTGAGTTGATAGAAAAACACAAGATACATTTCTAGTTTCAACATTATTTGTTCTTCAGATATTCCTCTTTAAAAGAAAAAAAAAGTATCAGCTTTGTGCGAAGTGACCCACATTTGGTTTTGACCACTGAAAATGTGTACAATTTACTCATGGAGCGGCATTAAGATCTTCATATCTCTGGGACTGAACCATTGAGGGCCTTTAAAATGAAGATACCAAAATGAAAGTTTGTTAAGAATGAGAATCTAGAAGGATTTTAAGATATCTTTAATACTTCTTGAGTTACAGACATGCAAACTTGAGGCAAAAAATACAAGAAGTGCTTTTTTCTATTTTTGAACTGTCACTGTTGGCATATAAAGAAGTACAGATTGATGAAGTCAACAGATTTTACTATTAGACCTACCAATCTGTGTTATAATAAAATAATGACGCTGCCATCTTTATAAAGTCATTTTTATACCCCTCTAAACTGGCTCCAAATCTCAGGTGAAAATGGTCATTTTTACCCCCTCTACAAAACAGTGGATTACTCAGTAAATATACATATGTGATATTTAATGTTTTGGATTTCATCACTATTTATGTTTGCCTTTCTACAGAGAAAATATTAACAAAATCACAGATTTGAGCCAGAGAAGTTTCCAAAATTTGGTTGCTTTGACACCGAATGTCCCTTTAGTAGTGCAGAAGTTGTAACACAACCGGCCCCCAGTCTGGTTCCTGACAGTCTTACACATTTAAATTTCTAAGATGTAAGTGCACATGATGTGAACTGATGTTCCCTGTCCTCCCGTGTTCCTCTGTTGTGTTTAGGTGGTCAAGCTGAAAGGGCAGGTTCTCTCGGTCATGTACCGGTTCCGGATGAAGAACCGAGAGTGGATGCTCATCAGAACCAGCAGCTTCACCTTCCAAAACCCGTATTCAGACGAGATTGAGTACATCATCTGCACCAACACCAATGTCAAGTATGTCCAACTTTCTCGTGTCATATTTTTTAAAGGCTGTTGCGATGCAGGGAACACCTAATATCCTGACTGCTCATATTATTCCAAATATTGATGCTCTAAAATTTTGGCAACTGAAAATATTTGGCCGAGCATGAATTTTCGGTTTCGGTTCAAACCATTTTTGATGGCCGAATTAGCGTTTCTCAAATTATGCAGTTTGACTGAGTCAGCATCTATTATGTGCACACAATGTGGACAAACTACAGCGAGTAAACGTCAGCTGTGTTTTAATGGATCTTCGTTATGATTTGCTGTTTTCAGTTGAAGCATGAACAAAACTTCACTAAGCGTTATTTGTAGTGTGCTTACCATCCAGTAATCTTACTGAAATATATCACGTAATCGCTAAAGCAGCGTTTCAGTCGCAGAAAGAGTGTTTGTAAACAATATAATATTACATTTACCTCAGGAAAGTCAGTGTTCAGAGCTCGATAGCTAGAGGAAAAATCTCTTGAGAGGAGCATTTTGTTAAATATATTTAATTAATTTAATGTTAGTTTAAATAAATCTGTCTTGAAAGTTTTTATTACATCCACCATATTTCAACAAATTCGAGTAAAAATAAATAAGTTGATATAAAAACTGCCTTATGTGCAATGTTATATTTTTTATAGTTTTAGTGTTAATTATTACATTTGATTAATTAATTGATTTAGGGCTGTCACTAACAATTATTTTGGTAATTGAGTAATCGATTGATTATTTTGACAATTAATCGAGTAATCGGATACTTTTGTGGTAATAAAAATAGACCTAAGCCATTAAAATGACTACATATAACAAAGAGGCAATAATATTTGGTTCAAATAAAGTAATTAATCATATGGTTTTATAAAACAACACTGTTAAAATACATAATATAATATACATAATATAAACAATCAGCTTATGTATATTATGTATTAAACAAATGCCTGCAGAGGGCGCCAGCGGTATACATAAACATAGTCGATTATGTCTTAAAAAGTTGGGAGAAAACCGGTTCGTGTCTGTATATTAGATCCATGCATTTGGTCTAAAGTGACAGCAGCCTGATAAACCTGCTGCCGCTTGTCATTACAGGGGTGGTTGATTATGATTTCACTTTTTTAACTTTAGTTAGTGTGTAATGTTGCTGTTTGAGCATAAACAACATCTGCAAAGTTACAAAGCTCACATTTCAGTGCAAAGGGAGATATTTTCTTTTACAGAATTCTGTTTAAGGACTACAACAAATAGCTGGTAGGGACTACAACAAGCTTCTTCCCTAGTTGGTGACATCACTAACCCTAAAATTTACATTAACCCCGCCCCCGAGAACACGCAACAAAGGGGGTGAGGCCATGTTGGGCTGCTTTAGAGAAGAGGAAGAGTTGTTGTAGTAGAGTGTTGTTGACATGCCGTCATTTTACGCCGGACTGCTTCACAAACGAGGGTCAATTCAACACAAAAGATTAACATGACGGCACATGCTAGTGGATGAGTTGAATCAACTCCACAGCAACTACATAAATTTATCCACTAACCATTCAGAAACGTCCAGTTTCATTCTAAAAGTTGTAACTTCTTCCTGAGTCTCTCCATCAGTGTCGACTCCGGTTTGAACAATGTAAGGCTGAACACCGTTACTGACAATCCTCATTTTGGCTGCGTGAGATTCTCCAGCTTTGTTGTTGTTGAGCGACCGAAGCGCGAGCCGTTAAAGCTCCGCCCTCTTCTGGAAAGCGGCCAGCAGCTCATTTGCATTTACAAACAGGTTCCCTTCTTCTGATGACTGATGGTTTTGGTTAGTTTCTGTAATTAGCACCAGTCAGGAACATCCATGTGACCTGCCTCGAGACGTTTGGCCCTCTATGGGATCAGGTCTAAAATCAATACCATTTATTCTCCACCTGTTTAACACTTTTGAAATATTTGCCTGTTCAGCTGGTGTTTGCAGAACAGGCTTGATTTATGCCCACACTAGTCCTGTGAACTTGTAGATGTGCATTTAAAGCAGGTTGTATACAGTTGCAAGAAAAAGTATGTGAACCACTTGCAGAATCTGTTAAAATGTGAATAATTTTAACAAAATAAGAGAGATCATACAAAATGCATGTTATTTTTTGTTTAGTACTGTCCTGAGTAAGATGTTTACATAAAGTCCACAAGACAAAAAAAAAAAAAAAAATAGCTGAATTTATTAAAATGACCCGGTTTAAAAGTTTGTGAACCATTGATTCGTAACACTGTGTGTGGTTATTTGGATGATTCATGACTGTTTGTTTGTGTTGTGATGGTTGTTCATGAGTCTCTTGTTTATTCTGATCAGTTAAACTGAGCTCTGTTCTTCAGAAAAAATCCTCCAGCAGATTCTTTAGTTTTCAAGGATTTTTTTGCATATTTGAACCCTTTCCAGCAGTGACTGTATAATTCTCAGATCCATCTTTTCACACTGAGGACAACTGAGGGACTCAAACACAACTATTAAAAAAGGTTAAAATTAAAATGCATTTTGTATGATCTCTCTTATTTTGTTAAAATTATTCACATTTTCACAGATCCTGCAAGTAAGTTAACATAATTTTTCTTGTAACTGTATAGTTTGCCTTCAGGTGCTACGTTGGATCTTTTTTTTTTTTTTTTTTTTTTTTGGGTCAATGCACTGTTACAAAACATAACCTTGATCTGTTGTCAGCTGGGTGTTTTTTTTTTTTAAAGCTAGTTTAAACTGTTTTTTTTCAGCATAGGTGTAACTGAAATGGCAGCTGGAATTGTCTACTTTGAATTATGGGTAGGTTATAGCTTGGCAAACAGCAGTTTCAAAGTAGCTTCCGCAACACTGCTAATGAATGCTAATGAAATTGAGTCTGTTACAGAATGGACATTCCGCTCTTCCATGGTCAATAAACTTTCTCATCATTTCATAATTTCCTTGCCAGTAATTCTCTTCACACAATGAAAAACACATTGTAATGTTTGAGCTCTCATTAGGTTCTCTGCGTGTTTGTTTTGTGTGCAGAATAAGTGTTCATATCCTGTTCTCTATTTCCACGCTACTAAACACAGAGAAATCAGAGAAATATGTCTCTTACGAGAGAACCTGCTTTTGCAACAATTTTAGGTTGCGTATATCATGAAAAGTTATGTTTTGTGCTGAAATTAACTCTGGGTATGCTGTACCTACAGTTTTCTGCAGTTTACAATGCCATTGAGCAAGGATGCGTTAAATTGATCAAAAGTGACTTTATAAATGATTTCTGTTTCAAACAAATGCTGTTCTTTTGATCTTTCAATTCAAAGATCACTGTTTCCACAACAATATTAATCAACTGTTTTCAACATTGATAATAATCATAAATATTTCTTGAGCAGAAAATCATCATATCAGAATGATTTCTGAAGGATCATGTGACACTGAAGACTGGAGTAATGATGCTGAAAATTCAGCTTTGATCACAGGAATAAATTACAGTTCAAAATATATTCAAACAGAAAACAGTTATTTTAAATTCTAATACATTTTTACAATATTTCTGTTTTTACTGTATTTTTGATCAAATGAATGGAGCCTTGATGAGCATATAAGAGTATATATTTGCCAAATATAAATATATATATACCAGTCAAGAGTAAAAGAAGTTTTGTCTGCTCACCAAGGCTGCATTTATTTAATTAAAAATACAGTAAAAACAGTAATATTGTGAAATGTTATTACAATTTAAAATAACTGTTTTCTGTTTGAATATATTTTATAAAGTAATTTATTCCTGTGATCAAAGCTGAATTTTCAGCATCATTACTCCAGTCTTCAGTGTCACATGATCCTTCAGAAATCATTCTAATATGATGATTTGCTGCTCAAGAAACATTTATTGTGTACATTTGTACAAAATATTTGTGTACAATATTTTTTTTTTTCAGGATTCTTTGATGAATAGAAAGTTCAAAAGAACAGCATTTATTTGAAATATAATCTTAATGCATCCTTGCTGAATAAAAGTATTAATTTATTTTCAAAAAAATTAAAATTAAAATTCTTACTGACCCCAAACTTTTGAACGGTAGTGTATAATGTTACAAAAGCTTTGTATTTCAGATAAATGCTGTTCTTTTGAACTTTCTATTCATCAAAGAATCCTGAAAAAAACTGTTTTCAATATTGATAATAATTATAAATGTTTCTTGAGCAGCAGATCAGCATATTAGAATGATTTCTGAAGGATCATGTGACAGACGAAATTTCTTTTAAAAACATTAAAAATCTTACCGATTCCAAACTTTTGACTGGTAGTGTACATAGTTTTTAATTTAAAAATAATACTATGGTACATGTCCAAAAAAAATTGGTTTACTATGGTACCATGTCAAAATTTTATTTTGCTTAATGCATAAATGTAAAATACCATGGTATTCAAATAGAAAACAGATATTTTGAATTGTAATAATAATGTAGATTGTTTCAGTGAAGTTGAACAAAAAGTCAAACAATAGTATGTTGTTAAAAAACTGTATTTTATTATTATTAAGCAATTTGTAAATCCAAATCCATTCCAAAACCCACATCCTTTGTTGCATAAGGTGTGTGCGAATGCAACACTTGAGTGTGTGTTGTACTTTTGGGAACGTGTGAATATATGGGAGAAATTCATCACAGATGGCATCAGCTATCCCAGACTCCCCAGCCCATGACACGTGGAAGAATGCTAGAATGAGTCACCCTGGGGGCGAGAAAGACAGAGCCTCCTTAAAAATGATCAATTTTACAAAAAATAAAACAACAAATCCCAAATATTGCAAGATATGAGATCAAATTGTGTTTAAAATCATCTTTAGAAAGCAATAAATCAGCAGATGAAGCTTGTGATCTCATTGAAATTTTATAGCATGATGTGAATGTGAAGTGAGTAACAGCAAAATTCAGGCGAAAAATCCCATGACAGTAGGCAGTGCTTCCAGAACACTGTGATTGGCTGGTGACAGGTTGACTTATCTTAAACAATAAACATTCATCAAGAGAAACAATAAGGTAAGAAAAACAAGCTTAATTCTAGATAAATTCTCCAAAATTGAGTCTTAATATCTAGGAAATGTAAATTCATCTTGTTTTGGAGACATTGAGATATTTTTATTGGAAAACGAGGCAAATAATCATTGCGTTTTTGCAGTGAGCAGGCCAAAAAATCCCAGCATGAAAGATATCCAAAAAAAATGGGCAGAAATAAACAAAGCTTTCTCACATTAGGTGTCATTTTCTCCGTATTGACTTTGAGATTATAGGTAAATAATAAGCGCAGCAGGAGCCAGTGAGATGAATATTCATGCACAGCGGTGCCGAGGTGAGACGGCAGCTTCAGGATTCCAGACTGGCAAACTGCCCGCAGATAGACAGGGATGCTGTGGGTGAGAGAGGGCATGGAGAGAGGAAGAAGGTGGAAAGAGAGCGATAAACACTCACCCTCAGACAGACGGTGCGGTAGGTAAGCAGATAAGACGCAAACAGCAAGAGTAGAGCCAAACGCTTGGTGTGACAGACTGACGTGTGCTGTGTTTAAAGGGATTGTTTAAGAAAAAATGACAATTCGTGCATTATTTACTTTCTCTCGTGTCATTCCACACTGTTGTTCTGTTCATAATGACCACATCTGTCAAGCTCCAAAAACGGCATAAAAGTAGTTTAATATTTGAGTCTTCAGATGTCTAATTGAGGTTATTTCTGAAAAATCCCCTGTGCGGCAGCTCATTCCTCGTTCTATGTATTTGAACAAATAAAAGAAGCAGTGACATTTGCTGTGAATGATGTCAGTCTCTGTGCAATTGCAGTTTAGACTTCAGAGTGTCTGCTGAAGTCTAGATTGTCACTGAATAACAAGTCTCTTATTAAGTCTCTTCTGCTCACCTAGGCTGAATTTATTTGATTAAAATACAGTAATCTTGTGAAATATTATTACAATTTTAAAGTAACTGTTTTTGTATTTGAAAGTATTTCATTCCTGTGATCAAAGCTGAATTTTCAGCATCATTACTCCAGTCTTCAGTGTCACATGATCCTTCAGAAATCATTCTAATATGATGATCTGCTGCTCAAGAAACATTTATGATTGTTAATAATGTTGAAAACAGTTGTGATGCTTCATATTTTTGTGGAAACCGTGAAACATTTTATTTTTTCCAGATTCTTTGATGAATAGAAAGCTCAAAAGAGCAGTGAAATTTTAACATTAGCTGTAACATTATAAATGTCTTTGGTGTCACTTTTAATAACTGAATGCATCCTTATTGAATTAAACTATTACTGACCCCAAAGTTACACACACACACCCTCAATATTTTTCAGCCTTTAATGGGGCTAAAGGTGCTTTTGATTTTATTAAATATTCTATATTGGAACAAAAACTCGCTGCAGCACTTTCCAAAACATCCGCTTTTCAAGATCTGATGCGATCAGAGTTGATTCTGCGCTAATCTGACGTAATATTTAATGTTTTTAAAAATGGTGTAGATTTAAATAGCAAATGAGAATCTATAAAATTGTTGTTGAATATATTTTCAGAGAAAGGTGGTCTTAATGATTTTCAAGGTTTTCATTTGTTCAAGGAAATTCAAGCAACAGTTTTTTGGTAAAGACTAGAAGAGATACAGCTACGGCCACTGGACATTTTAATATTTATTTATTTATTTATTTAATTTAATAACTGTATTTGCAGTATTGTAAAGGTAGGTTTAGGGCTGGGGGTAGGTGTAGTCGTTAATAAAATACAATCTGATAAGTAGAAAATTAATTTACTGTTATTTTATTATGAAATTTTGCCTCACTTCCAGCCGTTGCTGTATCCTTTCTAGACACAACCCAGTTTTTCAATAATGGAAGAATATGTAAAAGTATGGTATTAGGGGTAAACGGCGCCCCTGCTGTTGGGGCGAACAGCACAATAATTAAAGGGTTAGTTCACCCAAAAATGAAAATAATGTCATTAATTACTCACCCTCATGTCGTTCCACACCCGTAAGAGCTTTGTTGATCTGCAGAACACAAATTAAGATATTTTTGATGAAATCCGATGGCTCAGTGAGGCCTGCATTCACAGCAATGACATTTCCTCTCTCAAGATCCATTAATATACTAAAAACATATTTAAATCAGTTCATGTGAGTACAGTGGTTCAATATTAATATTATAAAGCGACGAGAATATTTTTTGTGCACCAAAATAACGACTTATATAGTGACGGCCGATTTCAAAACACTGCTTCAGGAAGCTTCGGAGCGTTATGAATCAGCGTGTCGAATCAGTGGTTCGGAGCGCCAAAGTCATGTGATTTCAGATGTTTGACATGCAATCCGAATCATGATTTGACACAAAAGATTCATAACGCTCCGAAGCTTCCTGAAGCAGTGTTTTGAAATCGGCCATCACTATGTAAGTCGTTATTTTGTTTGTTTTTTGGTGCACAAAAAATATTCTTGTCACTTTATAATATTAATATTGAACCACTGTACTCACATGAACTGATTTAAATATGTTTTTCGTACATTAATGGATCTTGAGAGAGGAAATGTCATTGCTGGCTATGGAGGCTTCACTGAGTCATCAGATTTCATCAAAAATATCTTAATTTGTGTTCTGCAGATTAACAAATGTCTTTAGGGGTGTGGAACGGCATGAGGGTGAGTAATAAATGACATTATTTTCATTTTTGGGTGAACTAACCCTTTAACATGATAATAAACAGCTGACTGACTTTTCTATTTGTTAACATATGGTAAATATCATATATTAAGTTGGGCATCCACTTTAGAGATAATACCCATATTTATAATGAAACCATCATATTTAAAAATATGATTTTAATCATATCATATAATTTATTGTTACTACTGTAAATCTATATTAAGTTATTATGGGATCTCCTTCAATGCTTTCAGAATCTTTACTTTTTAAAATAATTTTGTTTCTGTATTTTTAAAATATATTTTTATATGAACATTTTAATGACCGCATATTTATTGAACAAAAATGTATTCAAAATAAACTGAAAATAGTACAAACTTTGCTAAAGTGATTGTTTTGAACAAGTATTAACTTAACTGAAGTATTTGTATCTATACTGTGAGTCTTTTACCCCGTTTAACACCTTATACATTTATACGATTTTCAAAGAGTCATGAAACCCCCGTTTTATCCTGGTCGTTCACACCTCAGAGCTGGAAAATGTCTCAAAAAATGGGCGTGTAGCTGTGGAAAAGTGGGAGTGTAGAGGAGGAAAGAGGCAACCAATAAAACACAGACCTACAACACACTCATTATACAGAATAATGAATATTAACATATGAGTCGAGGGCACCTTGATGTGTTTTAAAAATATATTCCTATGACAACAAACGAGGGACAGAAGAACATTTAAAAGGTCTAATATTTTCATCAAGTATACAAGCATTACAGTCTCTGATAGAACGACATGCGTCAGTTTAACAGAAACAATAAAGGCATAGTTACTTATTTGTCCGTTGTTCTTTGAATTTTCGGTCTACATGTTCTTCTGTCTATCAGAATAATTCATCATGTCGGGATTATGATCAGACATAAGGCTAAATCAGTGTCCTTATTTGCACATACACTACCGGTCAAAAGTTTGGAAACAGTAAGATTTTTTATGTTTTTAAAAGAAGTTTCGTCTGCTCACCAAGGCTGCATTTATTTAATTAAAAATACAGTAAAAACAGTAATGTTGTGAAATATTATTACAATTTAAAAAAACTGTTTTCTGTTTGAATATATTTTATAAAGTAATTTATTCCTGTGATCAAAGCTGAATTTTCAGCATCATTACTCCAGTCTTCAGTGTCACATGATCCTTCAGAAATCATTCTAATATGCTGATCTGCTGCTCAAGAAACATTTATTGTGTACAATTGTCCAAAATATTTGTGTACAATATATTTTTTTTTCAGGATTCTTTGATGAAAAGAAAGTTCAAAAGAACAGCATTTATTTGAAATATAATATATATTTTATAACATTATAAATGTCTTTACTGTCACTTTTGATCGATTTAATGCATCCAAGCTGAATAAAAGTATTAATTTCTTTCATTTATTTTCAAAAAAATTAAAATAAAAATTCTTACTGACCCCAAACTTTTGAACGGTAGTGTATAATGTTAGAAAAGCTTTGTATTTCAGATAAATGCTGTTCTTTTGAACTTTCTATTCATCAAGGAATCCTGAAAAAAAAAAAAAAAAAAAAAAGTACACAACTGTTTTCAACATTGATAATAATCATAAATGTTTCTCGATCATCAAATTATCATATTAGAATGATTTCTGAAGGATCATGTGACACTGAAGACTGGAGTAATGATGCTGAAAATTCAGCTTTGATCACAGGAATAAATTACTTTATAAAATATATTCAAACAGAAAACAGTTATTTTAAATTGTAATAATATTTCACAATATTACTGTTTTTACTGTATTTTTAATTAAATAAATGCAGCCTTGATGAGCAGACGAAACTTCTTTTAAAAAACATTAAAAATCTTACCGTGTCCAAACTTTTGACCGGTAGTGTGTGTGTGTGTGTATGTATATATATATATATATATATATATATATATATATATATATATATATATATATATATATATAATATGTGTATATATAATACATATGTATATATATGTATGTATGTATGTGTATATATATGTATGTATATTTATATATATATATATATAAAATCTGAAAAGGCTGAAAAATATTGAGGTTTTTGCTCTTATAGTGCCCAGCCATGTTTGTCTTCTAAGCAGGGTTGCTCAAAGGCACAGTGATGAATCATTGGGGTTCATCTGGGGTTTGAATCTGTCTTTGTGTTTCCAGCTTTAACCATAATACTACATCACCACAAGACCTAGATATCCATCTAGAGACATCTTCATATAAAGGACATCGAGCAAGAACATGAAAGAACAAACAGACCAATCATTAGTGACTCTGAAACAAAAGTTTAGATATTTTCTTACAGGCGCCAGACAGACACAGATCACACCACTGTCGAAGCTGCTGGATGAATGGATGGTGTTCAGAGGTGCTGCGCTGCAAACTTCTTTTGTTTTGGTTTGAGAGAACATTTAATACTGTAATATAATATAAAGTGCATATATATTATCGCAGAATTATGTGCTTTTGCTGAACAAAGGAGTGCATGACCTAAAAAGAGAAATGCACTTGAAATTAATTTGGCTGACATAAAACCATAAATACAGTTTTGTATGGAAACCCAGCTCCAACACTAAAAGGCTGTTTGCCAAAGTTACTTATTCTTTCTTCAGTCAGACAGAAACTGATCCAGATGCAGTTTTTTAAGCAAAGATGAAAGTTTGTTTGGAACAACACCCAAAAGTTTAATTTTTGGGTGAACTATCCCTTTAAGGGTGAACAACATGGCTGCGTTCACTAGTCAACACTAGGTGCGTTTACATGGACCTTAATAACCTGGACTGGTAGCACAGTCAAAATAAACAAAAGTCACATGTAATGAATTTGCCAAATCCGATTAAAATTTCTTTTGGATTGTCTGTGTTTCAACAGAGATGTTGAGCTTCTGGAAACAATCAGTCAGTGTCTCTCTTATTTCCTGTGTGTGTCTGCCTGCTTGTCTCCATTTGTATCTGTCTCTCCCAGCATGCATGGTCCAGTTTCACGCCGCTTTCTCCTCCCTTGTTGCCATGACAACGGCGATCCATCCTATAGATTCGCTCGCATCCTCCGAGACTCTTCCCGTTCAGAAATGTGTGGCAGTCACCCAAGCACAGGCGGCATGTTACCGGCGCATGATTTCCCATGCCGAGATGAAAGTGCTGTGGCTTCCTTGTAATCGTTTTTCATATTTAGAGACATAGTGAGTTAATTGCAGAGGGAGGCAGGGAAGGGTTTGAGTTCCTGTGGAAACTTGGATGCTTGGATGTTTTTGCCCTTTTTACATTTTTGTTTCAGTTTTTCCCCTCCGTTCTTTCTGTCCTCACAAAGTTCAAGTGTAGTTCAGTGTTTTGGGTTTAATCCATCTCATTCCACTGTTGGTCCAGGTGGCCTAGTGTGCTCTCAGAATGTGTGCACGCTAATGTCTGGGTCCATGTGTGTTTTTGTGGGCAATTTCCAACCACCTATTGATATAATAAGGCTTTTCTTTTTAGGGTAATATGATTTCCTTTAGATAGGAAAAGCACCCCATTTCATTTGCAGATATATTTGAGGCTCCATGACACCTCGTATTGATAGTGAAACTGAGCGAGGATATCTCATAATAAGAGCTTTGCTTCTCGGAAGGGAATTTCCCTTCTGCTCTAAAGCAGTCAGAGAATCTGTTTTCCTCAGAAACACACACGCTCTGATTCAAAACCTTGAGAACTGCCCAGTGATTTTGCTGAGACACCACTGCATGTGTAGTGTGTGGAAAGCACAACCCTATAATGCACTGTGACAAGCTCACTGTTTTTCAATACACCCAGGATTGCAGATGAAGTTGATTGTGAATATATTGTTTTCAATCCTGTAAAATCTTAAAGGGGTCATGAACTGTTGTTTTATTGTTTTATAATGTTTCCTGGGGTGCACTTATAATGTTAGTATGCTTTTCACATCAGAACTTAAAATAAAAGGCATTTTTCCTACCCTTATTTTATTTGAACGCTCTGTTTTAAGGGTTGTGTCTGCTGTGAGACTTCAGTGTAAACATCCACTGCTGTGATTTCCATTTTAAATAGATAAGTATTACTCTCTCTTTTAGCAGGTTTTTACTATTACAGCTCTCAAGGTTAACTAATCATGAAAAGTGTTGCATTACATTTAGATCTATGGCATTATATTTAGATCGTGGCAAGAAAGGTTGCAGTGATGAACATTGTAGCCGATCACAGACATGTTTTTGAGCTCATGAAAGCAGTGATCTCAATTTATGCACACTAACGAATGCTTTCATCATTACTAACAGTGCAAACACGATATAACTAAGAGATTTGTTGAATAAAACGAGTTTTGGTGCGAGTCCAGAACTCAGTCACTGATAAACTCACACTGTTTGATTGACAGCTCCAGCGATTGTAAAGGGAGCGTTCTTTGTTATCCTACTAAGAGAAACAACGTGAAGTTGACCATTTAGTCACTGGTTTGATTTACTGACACACAGACAAAGATCATCTGACTGTACATGAATCATTACATATCAGATCAGGCATTAGAATTAACACAGTTACTTACATGTTGTTGCATTACTGTCGAGTTTATATCGTAAAAGTCTGTTTGCAAAGCCTGCGCCGAAATGCGATTGATTTACCAAAGAATCCACAGTGAAATGTACCGAATACTAATAAATAAAGCTCAACTGAGACATTCACATTGTTGAAAATAAATAACCATACTCCTAGCATTAAGATTCTTTGAAAGGTAATGTTATTTTTGTCTTGTATCATTCTTCTCTCCTCCTGATCTCACTAACACACCAGTGGGCGGGGCTAACATTGTAATGATAAAGTAGGCGTTGATTTCTTCTGCGGAGGCGGTGTTTCACCTATCATAGATAGGCACATTCCAGGATCAGTCATTATCTGGGTCTGGTATCAATAAAAGTTTTTATTGGACTAACAAGGAAGTTTTCAGTTCTGAAACTTACAGGATATTCTTATAGTATGATGACCTCTTATATATCAAAAGCTCAAGGAAAAGATGATTTCTCAATTCATGACCACTTTAATAAAAATAGTGGTCTAATTTAAAATGTACTATATTCCCCAAAACTTTAACTTAAGAAATTTAACCACTAAACCACACACAATTATATTAACAATAGTATAATCCATACGGGAGTATTACATATACATAGTCTGTTGTCTACATTGGCAACCGAATAGGCAGCATCCTAACTGAAATGGACCTTCATAATAACCAACTTGGTGCGCTGTACATAAACAGCAACTCTTTCTTATTTAACGTGATGCACAGAGGAAACTGTGTGCTTGGTTTCAATAACATTTGCTTTAAGCATGTAGCTGCTAATGAAGAGATCCTCCAAAAAAAAAAAAAAAAACAGATAAAAATAAAATAAATTGGTAACACTTTACAGTAAGGTTTTATTAGTTAACATCAGTTAATGTATCAACTAACACACTCTAAAAAGAAATGCTGGGTTGTTTCAACCCATGTTTGGGTCAAACTTGGACAAACCCAACCGTAAATTTTTAAATAATTTTAAATAAATACATTTTAAATCTGACAAAGTGACCACTGCAAATCCATTTGTTCTTCATGTCAGTATTGTGATTGCTTGAAGTACATCAGAAATAGAACGGAGCACGAGTTCACTGTCGGGAATTTGTCGTGCAGCATCCAGTGTAGACAGCTTCACTAATTATAATGGATTCTATCTGCTTTTGTCATGCCGCGCTGCTTGTGTCTGGTGTAGACATGGTGTTAGCGTTTAAACTTCTATATTAGCAACCCAAAGGTTTCAGATTTGAACTACAGAAGTAGTATTACATGAGCTACAAGCCACTAAAATATTCTGTACATCACTTTCGATAAGAAAGCATGTGCTACATCATGTAATTTACTACACTATTTCACCAAGGCTGATTTTTGGCTTTGATGATCTTGGGTATAAAGAATATGGATTGGAGTGTTATGTATATGATTGATCTGTTTTTAATGAAACCGAATATTCATTTGAGGTTGTTTATCGGACTAGTACATCTGCATGCTCTGTTAATGATGTCTTTACTCAAAGTGGAATATGATAAACAGTAGGTGTTGATGTTAAAGTTGTATGTTGGTTGTGTTTGATTCCAGGCAGCTTCAGCAGCAGCAGCAGGCCGAACTGGAGGTTCACCAGAGAGATGGACTGACTGCTTATGATCTGTCGCAGGTGCGTGTACACACTTTTCTTATAGTTTGTCATTTAGTCACCTAACCCTTACAGGTTCATTACTCTTTTTAGCTTGTGTAGTACATTTAATTTCTCCTCCTTCGCTTTATATGCAAGTCCCTCCATCAGTGTCACAGCTGAGCCGGTTTTAAATTTATACTGCAAATTGAATATTAGGCAGTGAAACTCCCAGAGGAAAATTTTTATTCTCTAGAAGTGCTGTGTAACAGCTCAAGAGACTTAATGGAGTTAACCTGTCATGTTTCATCAACTTTGTCTCAGATGTTTCTACTAAAATCTCTGATTGTTGTCGTACTATATATACTATGTACTTGATACTAAATAGAGTTTAGAGCTGTAAAATGAATGTGGATAGCGGCTCAAATCATTTGGTTTTGGGAGCATGTGAGAAATGTGAGTTCCAATTGAGATCTGTAATGTTTGATTGCTGATTACTAAACCCTTGCTAAAGAAGATGGATTATTTTATTTGTTTAACTGCACATAATGAGACCATTTACTGACATCATAAAATGAGATTTTAGCAAAAGTCACAATTTATTCTCTATTTAATTTTTTTTGCTGTCTAGTAGAAATAGTTGAGATACTGAGAGATCACATTTTCTTCTCTTTCACAAGCAGTAGCCGGATTGAGGTTGAGTAGCCAGCACGTTTGAGCTTCCTCAAGAACCAATGAGGTTCATTCTCGTGTTATGCAGCACGTTTGAGCTTCCAGAAGAACCAATGAGGTTCATTCTCGTGTTACGCAGCACGTTTGAGCTTCCAGAAGAACCAATGAGGTTCATTCTCGTGTTACGCAGCACGTTTGAGCTTCCTCAAGAACCAATGAGGTTCATTCTCGTGTTATGCAGCACGTTTGAGCTTCCTCAAGAACCAATGAGGTTCATTCTCGTGTTATGCAGCACGTTTGAGCTTCCAGAAGAACCAATGAGGTTCATTCTCGTGTTACGCAGCACGTTTGAGCTTCCTCAAGAACCAATGAGGTTCATTCTCGTGTGTTACGCAGCACGTTTGAGCTTCCTCAAGAACCAATGAGGTTCAATCTCGTGTTATGCAGCACGTTTGAGCTTCCAGAAGAACCAATGAGGTTCATTCTCGTGTTACGCAGCACGTTTGAGCTTCCAGAAGAACCAATGAGGTTCATTCTCGTGTTACGCAGCACGTTTGAGCTTCCAGAAGAACCAATGAGGTTCATTCTCGTGTTACGCAGCACGTTTGAGCTTCCTCAAGAACCAATGAGGTTCATTCTCGTGTTATGCAGCACGTTTGAGCTTCTGCAAGAACCAATGAGGTTCATTCTCATGTTATGCAGCACGTTTGAGCTTCCAGAAGAACCAATGAGGGTTATTCTCATGTTACGCAGCACGTTTGAGCTTCCAGAAGAACCAATGAGGTTCATTCTCGTGTTACGCAGCACGTTTGAGCTTCCAGAAGAACCAATGAGGTTCATTCTCGTGTTACGCAGCACGTTTGAGCTTCCAGAAGAACCAATGAGGTTCATTCTCGTGTTACGCAGCACGTTTGAGCTTCCAGAAGAACCAATGAGGTTCATTCTCGTGTTACGCAGCACGTTTGAGCTTCCTCAAGAACCAATGAGGTTCATTCTCGTGTTATGCAGCACGTTTGAGCTTCTGCAAGAACCAATGAGGTTCATTCTCATGTTATGCAGCACGTTTGAGCTTCCAGAAGAACCAATGAGGGTTATTCTCATGTTACGCAGCACGTTTGAGCTTCCAGAAGAACCAATGAGGTTCATTCTCGTGTTACGCAGCACGTTTGAGCTTCCTCAAGAACCAGTGAAGTTCAATCTCGTGTGTTACGCAGCACGTTTGAGCTTCCTCAAGAACCAATGAGGTTCAATCTCGTGTTATGCAGCACGTTTGAGCTTCCAGAAGAACCAATGAGGTTCATTCTCGTGTTATGCAGCACGTTTGAGCTTCCAGAAGAACCAATGAGGTTCATTCTCGTGTTACGCAGCACGTTTGAGCTTCCTCAAGAACCAGTGAGGTTCATTCTCGTGTTATGCAGCACGTTTGAGCTTCCGCAAGAACCAATGAGGTTCATTCTCATGTTACGCAGCACGTTTGAGCTTCCAGAAGAACCAATGAGGTTCATTCTCGTGTTACGCAGCACGTTTGAGCTTCCAGAAGAACCAATGAGGTTAATTCTCGTGTTATGCAGCACGTTTGAGCTTCCAGAAGAACCAATGAGGTTCATTCTCGTGTTACGCAGCACGTTTGAGCTTCCTCAAGAACCAATGAGGTTCATTCTCGTGTTATGCAGCACGTTTGAGCTTCCGCAAGAACCAATGAGGTTCATTCTCATGTTATGCAGCACGTTTGAGCTTCCAGAAGAACCAATGAGGTTCATTCTCGTGTTACGCAGCACGTTTGAGCTTCCTCAAGAACCAATGAGGTTCATTCTCGTGTTACGCAGCACGTTTGAGCTTCCTCAAGAACCAATGAGGTTCATTCTCGTGTTATGCAGCACATTTGAGCTTCTGCAAGAACCAATGAGGTTCATTCTTGTGTTACGCAGCACGTTTGAGTTTCCTCAAGAACCAATGAGGTTCATTCTCATGTTACGCAGCACGTTTGAGCTTCCTCAAGAACCAATGAGGTTCATTCTCGTGTTACGCAGCACGTTTGAGCTTCCTCAAGAACCAATGAGGTTCATTCTCGTGTTATGCAGCACATTTGAGCTTCTGCAAGAACCAATGAGGTTCATTCTTGTGTTACGCAGCACGTTTGAGTTTCCTCAAGAACCAATGAGGTTCATTCTCGTGTTACGCAGCACATTTGAGCTTTAGCAAGAACGAGGTCACTGTTGTGTGCTTTATGCTTTACATCGCGTGTTAGTTAGCGTGATATGTGTGCTAGAATTGCTTAAGGCAACTGTATGTTACTGTGGGTAATGACTGATAAATTCAATAGAGAATCTGCATAATTTTAGTCATTTTAGCTGTGGACCGTTAACTCCCTCTCTGTGGATCTGTGCAATAAAAATAGGATATAGCTATGAGATGAAGTCACACATATCACCCGTTGTATGGAATATGCCATCTGTCTTTATCTTTAACAACTTTTACAACTTAACACTTGCACATTTGCTTTCAATCATGAGTGATAATGTTATGCTATATTATATGCTATTTATGTTAAAGGGGTCATTTGAGTCAGTCTTAATAAAGCAGAGAGGATTATTTGTTGAAAATAGATAACTCCTCACACATGGGATCTTGGGTAGCACCCACCAGCACAATCTATAACGCCTGTCTGCAATTTTAGAAAGTAACTTTTTTTGGTCGTCATTATTGATTCCTGTGTTTTTAGTTTAACACTTTTAGTGAAGTTAGGTTTGTGATCCTTGTGGCATTCACTTCACATCTTATTTAGCATTTAGTTTTGATTAAAGTTAAATAGTCAATCACAAACTGACCCTCTCATGTTGACACCCACAGGTGCCGGTTGCCAGCGTGCCATCCGGCGTTCACGAGGCGGGCAAGACTATCGACAAAACCGATTCGTTGTTCTCCCAGGAGAGAGACCCTCGTTTCAGTGACATGTACACAGGGATCTCTGGATGTATGTTCTTAGATATATTACATTTTACTAGCACTGCATCACACACTGATTTTGATCTAAACATGCAATTTACTGTAATTTCGCATAATGTAATTACAAAGCCTGCCGGATGTCTGCCAGCTCCAGTTTGTACACTATTTTAATGCACGGTATGATGTGTATACATTGTATGATTGCTACATTTGGGAGGTATTACAAAGAAATTAAGTCAGAAATTCCAGCTAAAACATGTAAAATTCAGAGTCGGTTATTTAAGGTCATTAGCTGGTCTAAACCGCTTTAGCTGGGTAATTCTGATAAGAATTATGTCTTTCCTCTGTAGTTTGTCTCTATTTCTCTATTTCTTTTTCCTCAGCGTCTTTGTGGCCGATAAAGCTGATGCTGTAATGTGATGTGTGACTCTTAAATGTAGTCATTCAGTAACTGTGAGCTTGATGAGGATCTCTGTTTATTGGGTTTGTTTGTGTTTAGCTGATAAAAAGATGATGGTTCCCTCCTCCACTGCTGGTGGGCAGCAGTTATACTCTCAAGGCAGCCCGTTCCAGCCCGGACACTCCGGCAAGAGCTTCGGGTATGGATGAACACATTTCAGTAATTTAAAAACCTGTTCACAACAAGTTTTCAAATGAAATGCAAATACATTTTTTATGCAAATGTTATTTTATGCAGAATACAACCCCTGATTACACAGATTGCATGTGCTTTAATGCAGAATCACTAAAGTGTTACTGATGCACTACTGTTCAAAAGATTTTTTGGTCACACTTTAGATTAAGGTCCAATTTTCACTATTAACAAACTACTATCTCTGACTTTTCCCTCAATAAACTCCTAATTACTGCTTATTAATAGTTTGTAAGGTAGTTGTTAAGTTTAGGTATTGGGTAGGATTAAGAGATGTAGAATATGGTCATGCAGAATAAGAATAAGTACTAATAAACAGCCAATATCCTAGCAATATGCATGCTAATAAGCAATTGGACCCTAAACTAAAGTGTTACAATTTTTTGTTTTTTTTAAAGAAATTTGTAATACTTTTATTCAGCAATGATGCAATAAATTGATGCATTGAAAATTGACAGTAAAGAGATTTTTATTGTTGCAAATCATTTCGATTTAATATAAATGCAGCAACTTTATTCACCAAAAAATCATCTGAAAATCATTGCGGTTTAACACAAAATAATTAAGCAGCACAACTGCATGTATTCAACAAAAGCTATGTTTCCTTCCACCTATTTTTATGCACATTTTGCGATATCGCATTAAAAAAATGCTGGGTGGAAATGCCAGGATGTGCATAAATTTTAAAAATACGCATAAAAATAAAAACGAATGCACTCAATTTATATGGGTACGTTTTTTTTTAATCCGATAAGAAGACATACACATAAACTACAATGGAAACACGTTTACAGAATAAATCCATTGATTTGCAACAAAAAAAAAAAATCTCATGTGACTTTGCCTCAACATCTGGATAACTGGACTAACCAGCAGACCTGTTTCATTGCACAACAACTCAAATGTTGGTCTGATCATACTGATCAAGTCTTTGGAATGTGGAATAAATGACCCACAGTGGCTTCCCTGATTGCAGCAACTTCCATTTTTATTACTGATATTTTGTGCCAGTTTCCCAGTGATGATTTTGTTCTCTTGAACACATGGGATGGAAACGCTGCTTTATTTGCAAATGTTTTATGTGATATTCCAATTTTGCGCACAAGTTAAATTCACAACTTTGGATAGAAACAAAATATGTTTCATGAGCAGCAGAAGAGACTTCTTTCAAAAACATTTAATAAAAGTCTTACCAACCACAAAATTTTGAACACTAGTGTATGTTATCACGTTCTTGAAACAAAAAAGTGCTGATATTGGAATATATCAAGATGTAATGTCAATTATAGCTGTCTGCAAAATACATCTTTGGGGTCAGGTGAATTGAGAACATTTATTAGTCATAAATATTTCTTGTTGGCCATGACAGTACTTGTGGCATTATTGCATTAGATTACATATGTTGTGTTGTGCTTCTGAAGAAGACATTTGATGGGGAATATATAGTTTATTTTCGCCGTCACTGTCAAGAGCCATGCCTGAAATGATTTCTTTGGATATAGTGAATGTCACTTTCATGATCATAACAAATGGCACATTTTTTTTTAGTAGTTTAATGCTTCATTGTGGCAAAAATCTGTGCCTGGTGTGAGAAGGCCTTCAGACGTTTCACAGAGAATCGAAATGATGGTCATAATGTAGTGCATGTTTGTCTTTCAGATCATCTGTGATCCACGTCCCAGGCGTCAATGACATCCAGTCCACAGCTGGTTCAGCTGGACAGAATCTCACCCAGATATCCCGCCAGATCAACGCCAGCCAGGTGTCCTGGACAGGAAGCCGACCGCCCTTCTCTGGCCAGGTGAGGATGAACCCATCGCTGCACCAGCCGCTGCCATCAGTTTAAAGGGTTAGTTCACCCAAAAATGAAAATAATGTCATTTATTACTCACCCTCATGCCGTTCCACACCCCTAAGACATTTGTTTATCTTCAGAACGCAAATTAAGATATTTTTGTTGAAATCCGATGGCTCAGTGAGGCCTGCATAGCCAGCAATGACATTTCCTCTCTCAACATCCACTAATGTACTAAAAACATATTTAAATCAGTTCATGTGAGTACAGTGGTTCAATATTAACATCATAAAGCGACAAGAATATTTTTTGTACACCAAAAAAACAAAGTAACGACTTATATAGTGAAGGCCGATTTCAAAACACTGCTTCAGGAAGCTTCAGAGCGTTATGAATCTTTTGTGTCGAATCAGCAGTTCAGAGCGCCAAAGTCACGTGATTTCAGCAGTTTTGCGGTTTGACGTGATCCGTATCATGATTCGACACAAAAGATGAAGCAGTGTTTTGAATTCGGCCATCACTATATACACTACCAGTCAAAAGTTTGGAATCGGTAAGATTTTTAATGTTTTTAAAAGAAGTTTCGTCTGTTCATCAAGGCTGCATTTATTTAATTAAAAATACAGTAAAAACAGTAATATTGTGAAATATTATTACAAAATCCTTCAGAAATCATTCTAATATGATGATCTGCTGCTCAAGAAACATTTATGATTATTATCAATATTGAAAACAGTTTTTTTCAGGATTCTTTGATGAACAGAAAGTTCAAAAGAACAGCATTTATCTGAAATACAAAGCTTTTCTAACATTATACACTACTGTTCAAAAGTTTGGGGTCAGTAAGAATTTTTATTTTTATTTTTATTTGTTTGAAAAGAAATTAAAGAAATTAATACTTTTATTCAGCAAGGATGCATTAAATCGATCAAAAGTGGCAGTAAAGACATTTATAATGTTACAAAAGATTATATTTCAAAATAAATGATGTTCTTTTGAACGTTCGATTCATTAAAGAATCCTGAAAAAAAAAAATATTGTACACAATAAATGTTTCTTGAGCAGCAGATCATCATATTAGAATGATTTCTGAAGGATCATGTGACACTGAAGACTGGAGTAATGATGCTGAAAATTCAGCTTTGATCACAGGAATAAATTACTTTATAAAATATATTCAAACAGAAAACAGTTATTTTAAATTGTAATAATATTTCACAATATTACTGTTTTTACTGTATTTTTAATTAAATAAATGCAGCCTTGGTGAGCAGACGAAACTTCTTTTAAAAACATTAAAAATCTTACCGTGTCCAAACTTTTGACTGGTACAAACTGTTTTTTTGGTGCGCAAAAAATATTCTTGTCGCTTTATGATATTAATATTGAACCACTGTACTCACATGAACTGATTTAAATATGTTTTTAGTATATTAATGGATCTTGAGAGAGGAAATGTCATTGCTGGCTATGGAGGCTTCACTGAGTCATCGGATTTCAACAAAAATATCTTAATTTGTGTTCTGAAGATGAATGAAGGTCTTAGGGGTGTGGAACGACATGAGGGTAAGTAATACATTTTTGGGTGAACTAACCCTTTAATGAAAGTAACAGATCATTCCTTTTTAGCGTTGTGATGAGAGAATTAAAACCAGATCCATGTTTGGATGTGGAGCAGTGGCTAAAAAAGATCATTCAGGGCAAAGAAATAAATACTAAAATATGTGATTTAATACTTGCCTTACAAAATTTATTTATATATATATATATATATATATATATATATATATATATATATATATTTATATATATATATATATATATATATATATATATATATATATATATATATATATATATATAAAGGGGTGAAACGGTTCTCGGTAAAAAAATCGAGCCGTACCGTTCTCCACACTCGGTTCGGCACGCACTTGCACCGCGGTTCATCTCTATCTGATGACGCATACGCATCTATAATATGGTTTGTAGAAAATAAATAAAACAGACAAACAGAGTTGGATGGATACGCATTCTGGCTTCCCCTAAACTTTGTTCAATGCGAGTGCCACATGCTCTGTATGAGCAGTCATTTACGCCGTCATCACCCGGGTGTTGATAGCGCACGAGCGCAGGTGAGACCTGAACAGCACACGTTGCTATCTGCGTTCAAACTAAACCTTGCCAATCTAAACATTCGAGTGCAAGCCGCAAAAGAGAACTTACGCGCGCGCTGTGAGAAGATTTGTGCACTCATCCGAAGCGTGCACGCGGAAGCACGTGTATAGCCCACAAATATTGAGGTCTCTCTCAAGTCTTGTGTTTGAACAGACAAATTCACACAAAATTATGTCAACATGCCCGTCTTGGCAAGTATCCTAGCAAGCATAGTCGGGCATGTCTTAAGTGAACTTATACACTCAAGAAAGAACGCATGTGTTCATTATCAGTGTACTGATCCGTGTATTATGTCATAAAGAGACAGCAGCCCTTGCATTCCTGCTGTCTGAATGTGTTTTTAATGTTAATCAAACAACAAAAGACAAGGAAATCACTCATTGCTCATGACTGAATAGTAACTTAATAATTAATAATGATTGATCTTTATTTAATTTAAACAGTGAAGATTACATGCAATGTTGTTTTACATTTTTTATTAGCTACTTTATTCAATTTCTGTACCTTTAAAACTGGATGAAAAACCTGAAAAGCTTTATTTGTATCTTTGTTTTACTGAATTTGTGTTATTTGATTATTTGTTCTTATTTTCTTTATTATATTTATATATATATATATATATATATATATATATATATATATATATATATATATATATATATATATATATTATTATATATATATATATATATTATTATATATATATATTAATTTTATTACTATCTTATTGCCAACATTTCTTATTTTTTTAGGTTAAAATTAACATAAATGTTATTAAAATTTTTAATTAATGATTTAAACCCTAACCCTGTATGTACCCTAAACTGTATATACCATAGTATACATACACAAAAAAATATTGTTTTTATTTGCAAAGCTGTATAAATAGATACTGTACAAACTATTAGTTCAACAACCAATAAGAGGAGGGACGTAATTGGGACATGTTCGCTCTTAAATAGTCATTTAGGCCATGCTTAATGCTGAGTTCTGCCCTTAGAGAAGATTACTGGGGTTATGAAGGGTTATGATATGTTTTTAATCATCTCTGAAGAGTGTGTGTTTGTGTTTGTGTGTGTGCGCTTTATGGTTTCTCATCTGTGTCTCTTTAGTAAGCAATAAATTGCATCATGTATATCATTTTAATGTCACGTCATATTTATAATATCATAAATAACAGCATATGTAAAGTCAATTCACATATAAAGCCCTGTGTTGTGCAGAAGAACAGAGGAATGCTGGTCCACACGTAGCTCTGCGGTTCTCCATTGATTACATGTAAAGCTTGTTGTCTGCAGCTGTAATTGTGTGATTGCAGTGGTTTCCCTTCTGCCTAGCTCAGTTATGACTTTTAGTCTGATTGTATAATCGGATTTACTGCTAATCTTGAGTTTGACTCATAATTGAAAGTGTTGAGTTCCTTTTTGTTCTTTAGCTGACACTTACACTGTCCTAACCGAGCTTGTGATGAAAGAAGAGCATTTATTTGAAATAGAAATCTTCTGTGACATTATAAATGTCTTTACTGTCACTTTTGATGTGTTTAATACATCCTTGCTGAATAAAAGGAGTTTTTGAACGTTAGTATATAAGATTTTGCCCTGTATATTAGCATCATCATGTCTGTTATTCCCCCACAGCAGCAGATTCCCGCTCAGTCCAATAAGGCCCAGTCCTCACCGTTCGGCATCGGATCCAGCCACAGCTACCAGGCCGACCCGTCCTCATACAGCCCTCTGTCCAGCCCCGCCACCTCCTCGCCCTCCGGAAACGCCTACTCCAACCTGGCCAATCGCAGCACTGCTTTTGGTAAGATCTGTTCATTCCTTCCAGCGGGAGTTATTCTGTATATCAGTGTCACTGTTTCTGAACTTCCTGAAACGCCTCCATTGTAGTCTTGAGTTTTTTTCCAGGAACGAACACGTCACAATATTCCTCTTTTAAATAATTCATACGCAGAATAAAGGTGCGGGGCGTGGTTGAGTTAGTTAGTAGTGTGTTGAAACTGGCGGTTATGGTAAGGGGCGGGACATTTCCCAAACACGCTCGAAGCGCTTGACCAATCACAACACACTGCTCCAGCCGACCAATCAGAGCACACTGTGCTTTTCAGAAGGAGGGGCTTCATAGAGACAGGAACTAAACAGAGCATTACTGACAGACTGGGAAGAGAGGAGCTGAACAATGGAGAATATGAGGAAAATGTGTTTTGAACATTCAACATGAAAACCAGTTCTAGTAGAGCACAAAACAACATCAAAACTTTGAAAAAAAGGCATAATATGGCCTCTTTAACAATCATTGAATAATTTATTGTTCAACTATTTGTGATAGAAATAATTTCCAATGATGTTTGGGATGTCAGACATTTCATTGACTTGTGTTACAGATGTGTTTAACGTCGTGGTAGTAGTTTTAATTATTTATGTAAACATTGGTTTTCTTGGTTTCAGTTGAATTTGTGTCAAAATATTGAATTCGAGTTTGTTCATTTTAGAGCTGAGTTTCGACACAGGCGTTCCGATTCAATTCGATTCCGATTCACAAGATCTCAAATTGATTCGATTCTCAATTTGATTCGATTCTCGATTTGATTAAATGAATTCAATTATTAAATTTTCACTGGTCCCACCACAAAAAAATTATATTAAATTAATATAATATACATTGTTTTTGACCCATGTTTTCCCAAAATTTTAGATACCAGTGAAATTTTAACAATTCTCGTTTCCAATTTTGATACCATTGCTAAAGATACCATTTAACTCATTAATTTCAAAGATTATTAAAGACATGTAAACAGTCGTAAATAAAAAAAAAAGATAATTTAACTGTAAGCAGTAGCACAAATAATTGCAAAAATCCTTTTTTTTTTTTTTTTTGCCCAGCCCTAGTTCATTTGCCTTGTGTTAAAAGAATTGCTATTGATAATCACTGAATTATTGATATCAGCAAGTGAAAGTTTGGTATTGTGCCAACCCTAGAGACCTTCAGCTCTGTTTTTACCTGAAACAGTCGAATGATCTCACCACATGATTGACAGAAGATCCCCGGTGCCCTTCAAACCGTGGTCTGATCCAGGCTGACGTCAGTCTAAGATTAACAGACCTTCATATGGAGGTGACATCAGAGCACCTCTGGGAAACAGAATCCTCCCATGGGCCTTTTCAGATGCCTGTATGAACCGTCTTTTA
This sequence comes from Hypophthalmichthys molitrix, assembly GCA_037950675.1. NCBI lineage: Eukaryota > Metazoa > Chordata > Actinopteri > Cypriniformes > Xenocyprididae > Hypophthalmichthys > Hypophthalmichthys molitrix. The sequence goes on from CM075498.1 coordinate 2,895,409, forward strand.
CATGTACAGCGATTTATAGATTTCCGTATAAAACACAGATTATAACACACAATGACTGAAACAGACATTTGTCTTCAACAAAAGGACGTGTCATTAACAGCAGACGGTGTGAGAATTGAATGGCATCCATATTGAGACAAACGGTTTTGTTGTTTTGGTTTCTTTAGATTGGCCACTTAATCTCTAAAATAGGCCGTATTAAAAACAGATTTCTGTGGTTCGAGTGATCACAATCATTGGACAATAGGCAATTAGTTTTGAAAACTTTTTTGAATTACTTCTCAACATTTCTCAACTATTAATCATGACTGTTACACAACATGCATAACTTATTCAATACGTTTGGAAAATTGCTTTTCAAATAAGTTAACTAAATGTAATTTTATGTAATCAAAACACAGATAAAGAAAGATGCTGTCACAAAAAAACGAGGCCATGCATTACAGTGTGTTACTATGATAGTGTGCTGATAAAGTGGCCAGTGATTGTGTGCGTGTGTGTGTGTGTGTGTGTGTGTGTGTGTGTGTATGTATATATATATATATATATATATATATATATATATATATATATATATATATATATATATATATATATAAAATAGATAAAATATTTAATTTTATTTATTTTTAATAAAGCTACAAAAGTTATTCAATTAAGAGCGGTGAGTGATTTTCTTTTGTTCTTTGATTAACATTAATGGCAGACTGCAGCAGGTTTATTTGGCTGCTGTCACTTTAAGAGCTGCCGCACATGACATGGATCCTATTTTCTCACAACTCTTTATGTTCATTTAAAGGCACAATATGTACATTTTCACCGCTAGAGGTCTCTTACTCAAAACAAAGTTATAGCTTGATGACGCCTTGATTGCGTGGAATCATGGGAGGTGTTTTCTTCACGTCTACAGCCGGTGGAAAAGAATCAGGATAGGACTCGGGCAGAAATCATGTTCATGGATGAGATTATTAATGTTACTGTAGTATGAAGCAGAGCAGGGTGAGGGATGTTGGAGCTGAACGAGTGATTGCTAATGAAAGACAAGTGCGACACGTCTCGAGAGCAGCGGGACTTTTATTATGCCGCAATCGCTGCTTCCGCTTCTTCTGGTCAAGTGTATGTGTGGTAACGCAGCGCTGTTTATCATATTACATACATTTGAGTCTGTTGAAAGTTATTATAGTGCTACTCTACATTTGCTCGGCGGCTATTATGAGACGTTTCACACTGCAGTAAGCTAGATCAATATTAGGCATGGTAAAACACGGTACTTGCAGTAAATCAAGCAAATTTAAACAATAAGACTTACTGTGTTGAGCTATATAACATGATTAGTTTTCTGTTGATAAATGTATCCAAACAGTTGCTCACCTGTCTAATAAAACACATAATATACTAAAGCATCTTTGGTGTTTCCATAGTTTCTACAAAATAAAATTGGAAATCGAGGGTAACATGGGTATGATGTTATTGATTGGCACGGTCCATGTCCTGGTTAAAATTGCTTATTTCTCTGGAACAAAATATATAACACTGTTCTAGATGTTTTTGGATATTTTAATCTAAAAATCTTACATATTGTGCCTTTAACTCATTTAAGACTGTGCTTACAAAGATACTCAACAAAACGGGCATTTTGGCATAATTTTGTGTGTTTTTGTCTGTTCACTCTGTCTGAAGTTGGGTTGGGCGTAACGCATTACAAGTAACTTTTACCTTTTCAATGAACTAATAAAGTAATGCATTAATATTTCTGTTTACAACAAAATATGCAAGTTAGTTTTTCACATTTATTGTGAAACAGCTCTCCTGTCCCCATGTTGAGAGAAATAAAGCACAGAGGTGTTGTGTGCGCTGTGTGAACATGATGGGTATTGTAGTTCTAGACTGACATTCACTCATCTCACTTGCACAAAAACATTCAGTATTCCTCAAAATGAATAAGAACAGTGAAATGCAATCTCAGAATTGTATGCAAACCTGTAATAATTAACTATATTAAATTACACAAATATGCTTTATGTATTTAATCTCACTTTATTAACCTGCTGACCTTCAATGATCTAATTCAACCATACTAATAAGCAAAAATGACTTTAGATTAGATTTAGAAATAAGAGTGTTGAACTTCCTTCTCCTGTACCCTATTCTTCTGTGATCGAACTAAACCGCTGATATTCAAATGGCGGATGCGGTCTGTATCTGGACCCCAGCATGTTTCCATCCGGACAGAGCAGTAGCACCATTTTATGGTTTAGTTGCACACAGGATTGTTTGTGGTATTGATATTTCAGCGCTATATCCTCTAGTAGTTTTATCTAAAGCCAAACAAATTTCATTCAAGCCCTTTCAGGGCTAGTAATAATAATAATTATTATTATTATTATTGTGCATTCACCATTATTGTCATATAAAATTCTTCATACCATGATATAAGACTCGGTCGAATCGCCCACTCCTATCCTATCCTAATGAAGATCATGTTGATCTTACATCAGTCAAACTCTTGCTCTTGACGTGTTTCTTTTGTATTGTGCAGGGCTTCAAACAGCCTGCAGTGGGTTTAATTAATCTGTCATGAGCTGTACATTTTAACTCATGCAACAGAGATCTGGTTTCTGTATCCTGACACTTTAAAGTAAGGAATTTGACCAGCTTGACACGAAGGGCAAAGATCCACAAACACAGTTGTGCAACTTTTCACATTCCTCGACCGAAGGCAGAACATGCTGAATGGCTTAAAGGGAGAAACTGTAGAATCGTTGTTATTGCATTACATCCGTTTAAAGCCGCCTCGAATTTCTCCGTCATATTCGGGTCTATGAAGCGAATTTAATTTGCAGCAGGGCGTACGTACGGAGACTTATAGGATGGCATTTTTTCCCCATTGTTGTGTCCCTTGAGGGGAACTCTCTACCTCGAACCTGTGATTAGTGTTTCCATTTAATAAGTAATTTATGTTAAAGAGGTGACATTAAAAACCCACTTCAATTTTGAGTGTATTGGGCTCCGAATGGCTTTCCAAGCCCTGAAGAAATGAATCCATGTCCAGATAATTCTCTTTTAATATGGTGTCATTAAAGGAAATGGAACATTTATCTTCACCTCCTCACGTGGACGGCCCTTGAACACGTTACAGGAGGAAGAAGCTGAGACTGCAGGAATGCCTTTTTCTGTATTTGGAATTAATCCATTTAATGCCATTTTTTTCCCAGCAAACTGAGCACATTATTGTATTGTAATGTAGACCTTAGTGAAATTACTTACAGTATGTGCACAATTGTAACCAATTAGAAAAACAAAAACTGGCCAGTTGATTGATAAGAATTAAGATCAAAAATATGTTTTCTATTTTAAAGGATTCACTTCAAAATGTAAAATTTCCTGATAATTTACTCACCCCCATGTCATCCAAGATGTTTGTCTTTCTTTCTTCAGTGGAAAAGAAATTAAAGTTTTTGAGGAAAACATTCCAGGATTTTTCTCCATATAGTGGACTTCACTGGGGTTCAACGGGTTGAAGGTCCAAATGTCAGTTTCAGTGCAGCTTCAAAGAGCTCTACATGATCCCAGACGAGGAATAAGAGTCTGATCTAGAGAAACCATCGGTCATTTTCTAAAAAAAAAAAAAAAAAAATTATATATGTTTTAACCACAAATGCTCATCTTGCACAGTGCGCCACACATTACGTAATCATGTTGGAAAGGTCACGTGTGACGTAGGTGGAAGTACTGCAGTAGGGTGAAAAACTCCATCTCATTTTCTTATCCAACTTCAAAATCATCCGACATCGTTGTTTTACCTTTTTTTTTTTTTTTTTTTTTTTTTTTTGTAAAGGGTGTTTGACTTAGTTTTTACATGTTTGCTTTGTAGACACTGGATCGGTAACTACTGAACGGATGTTACGCGTGACCTTTTCAACGTGATTACGTAATGCGTGGCGCATCGCAGAGCAGTGCAAGATGAGCATTTGTGGTTAAAAAGTATATAAATTGTATTTTTTTAGAAAATGACAGACGATTTCTCTAGATCAGACTCTTATTCCTCGTCTGGGATCATGTAGAGCTCTTTGAAGCTGCACTGAAACTGACATTTGGACCTTCAACCCGTTGAACCCCAGTGAAGTCCACTATATGGAGAAAAATCCTGGAATGTTTTCCTCAAAAACCTTCATTTCTTTTTGACACATGAAAGAAAGACATAAACATCTTGGATGACATGGGGGTGAGTAAATTATCAGGATTTTTTTTTTTTTGTTTGTTTTTTTTTTTTTTTTGAAAAGTGAACTAATCCTTTAATTTAAATTTTAAAATGCAATTTATTCCTGTGATGCGAAGCTGAATTTTTTAGCAGCTCATACTCTAGTTTTTTGGGTTACTTGATCCTTCAGAAAGTTCAAACAAACAGCATTTATTTGGAACGTAAATCTTTTTTTAACATTACAATTGCCTTTACTGTCACTTTTTGATCAATTTAATGTGTCCTTGCTTACCTACATGTAACTGCTTTTGCCAAAGTGTTACTTGCCAGATTTGACAGAATAGATTTAAGGGCTTGTTCCGTAATGGCTTTCTCTCTATAATAAATTCATAAAAAGGAAAGTTGTACTTTGCAGTTTTTCCTATTCAGTTCAGATGGAAATGAGAAGTGACAGGGGAGCACATCTCTTCCAGGGCAGCAGTTTGAAGATCAGAATTGTCATTAATTTTAACATTTTTATATCATGATCTGAGGGCAGATTTATTAGGTGTCATTACCAAACTGCTGCATATTTCAACAGTTCAATTTCTTTTTATTGGTTTATGCTTTAAAGGTGGACCTATTATGCAAAATTCACTTTCATGTTGTTTTGAACATATTTTTGTGTGTACACAACCACCCTATAGTGGTAAAAATCCATTATTTTCCCCATAAATCTGAAACAGTGTTTCAAAATGAAGTGTTCAGGAATGTGACGTCACATTAGAACAGGCCCCGCCCACATCTGAATCTGCCCTATTAGCTTAGCTCCTCCCCTCAGTGAGCTGTACACAGTCCGCCATGTTTACCTCCTCACCAGAGCGCTTCACAGCAGCATTCAAGTAAGAAATGTGTTGATTAAAGCTACTAATTCAGTCAAGAGCAGTGAGTGATTTTCTGTTTTTCTTTTATTGTTTGGTTCATATTAACAGCATAAACAGCAGTAGGTACTGTATATTACACTGCTGTCACTTTAATACTCAGATCTAATATACACATGACATTTCTTTCCCTGCTGTTTACATTCACAGACATAACCGACTGTGTTTATGTGAACTTTGTGTGTTTTTCACAGTTTAACAGCAATAAGACAAGAAAGAGAACTTAGTTTGATACTCACACGACAGACCGCTTTCTGTGCACACAGAAAACCATATATCAGAAGTTTAAACTGATTTGACTTTAAAACGCATGCAGATAATAAACTTTAATGATAATGAAGAACTGCAATGTCACATGAGCGTGACCTCAACAGAATCAAAAACAATGTTTTTTTTAGTTTTTGGCAGAGTATTCGAGGCACGAGCTGTACAGGCTCCTCCCTCTTCTGGAAAGGGGGCGGGGAGCAGCAGCTCATTTGCATTTAAAGATACATGCACAAAAACAGCATGTTTTTCCTTCCACTCAAAAATGGGCATTTACAACATGATATAATAAATGATCTGTGGGGTATTTTGAGCTGAAACTTCACAGACACATTCTGGAGACACCAGAGACTTATATTACATCTTGTGAAAAGGGACATAATAGGTCCCATTTAAGATTGCTAGTTATTGTTTGATGTAGGTTATTGTTATTGTTTCATTTGTGCAAATATATTTATTTCTTCTTTCTCCAAGTTTTCAATCACTCACATATGCGAGGAGATAAAAGAAAAGAAAATCAGCAGAGTAAGAATGAGAGAATGGTCATGTAGAAACATTCACATGAAATCAATACAACCTTTTATTTACAGATTAAATACCAGCTCCTGCTCGATTTGCACTTCATAGTTTGTACATTATTGCAATGCATAAACAACCATCACACTGCCTTCATTTAAATGTTTCATACTGAGATAATGTTACATTGTGACTTAATTGCAGTCTTTATGTGCTTACGTGAAACTGAGCATGCTTTCATTGCTGTGAAAGCGAGAATGTGCTTTCATTCCTCGCATTGATTGAAGAGCACTCGGGACCAGCGGCGAAGCCCGGCTCTTTGTTTGAAAGGCGTTTGCTTTTGTCACGTCGGCTTTTTGTACCATTACATCTTTGAGAATCATGTTTGATGGAGCGGTCAGAGAATAAGCGGCACCTAAGCTCCACAGATGCCGAGGGAAAACGTGAAGCGCGCCGATTTCAGATTGATGGGGACGGAGAAAGATGGCTAGGGGAGAATAGAAAAATAGAAAAATTGATAGAGAGATGTACGAGGCGTGTCAGTGAAGCCAAACAGCCGAACCTTGAGGGAAAGACAGCCAGAAATGGAGCCAGGGAAGTCTGCGTGGCAAGCGTTAACACGGTAGGGAAATGAGAAGTTTGACCTTACATCACTGCCTCATCAACATGGAGAATATGAGAAACAGCCCGAGGGCATCGCTGTGCCATCTTGCAAAACACCCACCCACGTCGTCACCTCCGCCCGCGCCCGCCGCGCATTAGTCTTGTCGACTCGCTCATTTCCTAAGCAAAGACTCGGGCCCCGCGGGTGAAGAGACTCTAGATGTATGCGTTTAAATGATTCTGTCAGCCTGGAGTAAATGTGCTCCCCTCCTGTGCGACAAATTGAGCGAAATGGAGGTCGTACGGTTGGAGTGTTTTACACGCACGCTCAATTGAGATGCTGCAAAAGTAGACGTGTTGGAGTTAATGTGAAAGTTGATACCGCAAAGTCTAAACATGTTTGTTGGGAAGTGGAGGAGGATCCGTTTCAGAAGATTCCTCCATCATCCATTCACCATGATTGATTTTTTTTTTTTTCATGAAAGATTTTTTAAACAGTCTTTTCCAGTGTCGTTTTTGTACTATTATAGTATTTATTAATGTTTAGAATTAGCTTTCATCATCTTAATTTCCAGTTTTCACTTTAATTTCATTTTTATTAGTTTGTTTTCCCATGTAGCATTTTTTTTTCTTTTCAGTTTTAGTAATTTTGGCATTTATTTTCTTTATTTTAATTCAGTTTAATTTTTTCTATCTAATATTTATTTTTATTTTATTTTAGCTTTATTTCAATCAGCAAATTATTTTAATAGTTTTAGTTAACAATAACAAAATATTTTTAGTTTATAATTTATTAGTTTTTTTAAGTTTTAAGTTTTTAATCTAATATTTATATTTTATTCCAGCTATATTTCAGTCAACTAATGATTTTTAATAGTTTTAGTTTATAGCAACACTCATTATATTTTTATTTTTTCATATATTTCATGATATTATAATTTTTGGGATTTTTTAAGTTTAAGTTTTTCATCTAATATTTGTTTTATTTTAGCTATATTTCTTTTTAAAAAAAAAAGATTTTTAATAGTTTGTTAACAATTATAACACTTTTATTTATATTTTATTGAGTTTATAATTTTCTTTTAAGTTTAGGTTTTTCATCTAACATTTAAACTTTAATTTATTTTAGCTTTATTTCGATCAACAAATGGTTTTTAATAGTTTTAGTTAACATTTATGACTTATTTAATTTAATTTAATTTAATTTAATTTAATTTAATTTATTTTTATTTTATTCACTTTATAATTTTCTTTTAAGTTTTCCATTTAAATACTTTATTTTATTTCAGCTTTATTTCAATCAGCAAATGACGATTTAATAGTTTTCATTAACAAGTATAACACATTTTATTTGTTATTTTATTTTATTCACTTTATAATTTTTGTTTGTTTTTTTTAGTTTGTTTTCATCTAATATTTATTTTATTTTAGCTTTATTTCAATCAAAACTGATTTTTAAAAGTTTTAACAATTATAACACATTTTATTTATATTTTATTGACTTTATAATTTTCTTTTTTAAGTTTTTTAAGTTTAGGTTTTTCATTTAATATTTATACTTTATTTTATTTCAGCTTTATTGCAATCAACAAATTATTTTTTAATAGTTTTCATTAACAATTATAACACTTTATTTCAGGTATTTTTTTATTTTATTTAGTTTATAATTTTCTTAAGTTTTTCATCTAATATTTACTTGATTTTATTTTTACAAATGATCTTTTTAATAGTTTTGGTTCACAATAACACAGAGCTCATTTCACCAGGATTCCAGAAAGACCTTCATGAAAGAATTGTCTGTTATGTGTTGATCTGTGAGCTGAAGACGTGACTGCTCAGACCGTGTTTGTTTCTGCAGATGTGTCGGGTGAAAGCAGCCAGAGCGGAGGGCAGTTCCAGGGCCGCCCGTCTGAGGTCTGGTCTCAGTGGCAGAGTCAACACCACAGCCAGCAGGCCGGAGATCCTCACCCTCACCCTCAGTCCAGCCAGACGGAGGTCTTCCAGGTGACGTTCATACACAATCATCATCCACCTGTATACAGCACATGGAGAGTGGTACTGGTGGGCAGCAGAACATGTGAAGCCTAAACAGGGATAATCAAGACTTGGAAATAGAAATCATAGTCATTTATATATATGAGCAATATCACATGAGCCATTGAGTCGCTTCATTGAAAGAGAGAGAGAGAGAGAAATCACCTAAGCGAGCATTACCTGTGTCTGATATAACATTCATTCTTCAGATCGATGTCCATAATGTTATATTTATTATAAAAATCTGTTTGAATGTCCGCTGAGGAAAGAGATCTTTGTATTTGTCCCTTTTACAGTTGAGGGAATTTTCCATAACATACAGCGCTAAAACAACGTCCTTTGTTAATTTAAAAGTCTCTTGCGACTGACTCGTTAACTCATTATGTTTGCTGACATTTAATGGTGTATTAATGTACTTTCACTAAAACAATATTACACACTAATGGACCCTTTCTCTATACCAAATACAACATATCATTTATATAAAATAATATTTATTGTACAACAATATTTAAATGAACAACGATAGTCATTATAAATGATTATAAATAGGAAATAAACACCATTGTACAGTTCAGTCAAACGTACAAAAGCAGTGCTCTACAGGATAGTTTAATATAGCCTTAATATTAAATAATTAAATTTAACATAGCCCAATTCGATTTGCTCAGGAACAAGTGATAGATTAATAAGACCAAAGATTGCCCATTTTATGTACCCAAAATGAATTATGTCTCATTTTTAACCACTATAAGAAACAGCGGCAAATCCCTGAAGCACTGGCCGAGATGAAGCTGTTCTCGGCGGGTACACGAGCACTGAACGGCTGCTGACGCCCTGGAGCTCGCAGCTCTGAAAACGTCTAAACAAACTGTAAAATAGGAACTATGATTAAATATGAGTCACATAAGTTTAAACAACTACATTCTCACCTAAAAAACTCTTAAAACTACAGTTCGTGTTACAAGTGTAGTATTTGTAAAAAAAAATAAATAAAGTGGATTTGATCGGCCTCCATGACAGTTGCTTCAAGTGGAGTGAAATTGTAGGAGTGCTGTTATCACTAGAATATCACACGGCTATCAGCCAATCAGATTTGAGAACCAGAAAGAACTGGTGTGTGTGTGTGTGTGTGTGTGTGTGTGTGTGTGTGTGTGTGCACACACTTGTGTGCGCATCTGTGTGTGTGTGCTCGTGCGTGTGCGTTTGTGCGTGTGCGCGTCTGTGTGTGTGTGTGTGCGCGTGTGTGTATTATACAGTCAAACCAAAATTTAAAAGCTTTCTTTAACAATAGATAATGAGTTTTAATCTGATTATTACTCTGTGTTTTGTGTGAGACTTTTTTGTTGAAAATCTTTTTCTTTTTTTTTTCACATTCATATATATATCAATAAATATACAATACACAGATGATTCCTCTCTCTAAAGTATTATATTTGGCACAAAACAGGAAACTCTCACAGGAGATCACATTCACACAGAAAGAAAGAAAAAGAGAAATCCCAGTCTTGAAAAACACAAGAGAAACACAATAACTAACTTTTGATTTGTATATATATTACATAAATATGACTCATCAATGATGGTTTGAGACCACTGACCGTTTGTCATTGACGTCAAAGCTTATGTGATGCGTCACAGTTGAGAAGGAAATATTACAATTTTACCACACACATTGATTCTAGTTTTGCAGATTCACTCTTTACAGTTACACTGACAAACCAGTAACTCTGTGTTTCTCCGTGTCCCACAGGATATGCTGCCGATGCCAGGCGATCCCACTCAAGGAACCACCAATTACAACATTGAAGACTTTGCCGACCTCGGCATGTTCCCACCGTTTTCTGAGTAACCGGAGACTCGTGTGTTTGTTAGTTTTGTTTTGGTTCAGACTGCAGTACCTTCATCTCACGTGACGCTGCTGAAACACGTCTCTGAATTCACACACGCTCTCTTGTACACAAACAGAGCAAAAATAAATATATCCCAGTCTTGATGCTCATCATTTGATCATGATGTGATGATTAACTGCTGCCATTATCACTAGAAAATATATGTAAACATCCCTTTTAAATACATTTGCGTTTATAACGCAATTTTTGTGAGCGGTAACAGTGCGAGATTATTTGCAGCAGGCATTAATTCACTTCAGCGCAATAACTAATAAGCCTAATTTACATAGAAAGCAGGGCAATTGAATGCCTGGTTTGGGTGAAATGTGAATTTGACGCAAGATTGTGTGTCAAAATGACCGTATGCTAAAGTTCATGCAGCAACCTGATGTCAGGACTGTTTTCACATCCACAGAAATATAATGAAGAGTTTTCTTTTTCTTTTTTTTTATCATAAAGAAGTGTTTTCAGAATCTTTCGTGATGCGAAGAATCTTTTTCTTCAAGTGTTGCACCTCATTTTTCATTGCCAAACAGCATCTTGCTGAGATATTTTTACGCTTACCGTGTAAAATGTAGTCTATGTAGTGATGTCTATAACCTAGCTGAACTAATAATAAATGTAGACGGATGTAAAGAAAAAAATTGAAAATTTGCATTTGCAACTTTTTTTTTTAACTTTAACTTTTGCTGTTCTTACAAAAACACTATTGCAACATTGTCACTTTGTGCAGTAATCGACACCAGCCTCACAAACGCAGCATAAACTCACACGTTTTACAGTGTTCATTGTAATCTTTGTGGCAGCTGCAAATCTTGCGATTAACTTTTGGACTGATAACGTGGACTTCTCGTTTTCATGATGAAACTCGATCATGCCACAAACATGGACTGATGGAAAGACCTCGACAGGAAATCTAAACCTTTTTGAAAAATCGAATGGATGTTTAATGTAAATAATGTGATTTTTATGTCTGACCATGTTTAATTTGACATCCAGCTATATATACTTGTGTAGGTTTAACATCATTGTGTGCAATGTGAGTACATATTTAACTCTCGGTAATTAGTTAGCCTGTCCATTGTACAATGAGTTTAGGATTGTATAAATTGTGTAAATGTGTTCCATTACTTTTGTGTAACTTTATGACGAGAAATTGTGCTTGTGACAATAAATTCTCATTGAATATGTGGATTTCATTCAAACGGACTGAGCTCAATTCATTGGGTTGCTGAATCTACTTTAAAACATAATAATAAAAAGCTAATTGCGTTTTATTTTCTTGTTATTGTGAGTTTGTTTATCGCAATTCTAATGAATTCAGAACTGCAAATCTGAGAGAAAAAAAGTCAGTATTGTGATATATTCATAAGTTTTAAACTTGAATCTCATTTGCATTTATTCAGATATGTTTCATCAGTGATGATCTGTGATAAGAACCTATGACAATTTATATCATGTTCATTTTGACAGTTTTTGTTTAACAGGTCATAAATTGTGTAAATTCACTCCTGATGAAACAAGAAAATTATGATTTCTCAATCATAGAGTTACAGTAAATTATGAAAGTTATCCACCAGGCGATTGCGATTTTATATCTTGAAATTCAGATATAAAGTTATAAAGTCTGAATTGCAAGATGTAAACATGCAATTGTGACAAAAAAGTCAGAATTGTGAGATAAAGGCCCGGTTTCAGAGACAGGATTTAGATTAAGCCAGAATAGACCTTAGTTTAATTAGGACATCTAAGTAGCTTTTATAAATGTGCATTAGAAAAAAAGCATGACAAAACAATGACATTTTAGTCTTGGACAAGCTTAAAGGGGACCTATAATTCCCCTTTTACAAGTGTAATCTAAGTAATATAATGGTGTCTCCAGAATGTGTGTGAAGTTTCAGCTCAAAATACCCCACAGATCATTTATTATAGCTTGTCAAATTTGCCCCTATTTGGATGTGAGCAAAAACACAACATTTTTGTGTGTGTCCCTTTAAATGCAAATGAGCTGCTGCTTTCCAGAAGAGGGCGGAGCTTTAACAGCTCACGCTTCGGTTGCTCAACAACAACAAAGCTGGAGAATCTCACGCAGACAAAATGAGGATTGTCAGTAACGGTGTTCAGCCTTACATTGTTCAAACCGGAGTCGACACTGATGGAGAGACTCAGGAAGAAGTTACAGCTTTTAGAATGAAACTGGACGTTTCTGAACGGTTAGTGGATAAATGTATGTAGTTGCTGTTGTTGATTCAACTCATCCACTAGCATGTGTCGTCATGTTAATCTTTTGTGCGAATACAGTGTTGAATTGACCCTCGTTTGTGAAGCAACACTCTACAACAACAACAGCCCAACATGGCCTCACCCCCTTTGTTGTGTGTTCTCGGGGGCGGGTTTATGTAAATTTTGGTGTTTGTGATGTCACTAACCCAGGAAGAAGCTTGTTGTAGTCCCTACCAGCCGTTTGTTGTATTGAAATATCTTCCTCTGCGTTGAACTTTGAGCGTTGTAACTCTGCAGATGTTGTTTATGCTCAAACAGCAACATTACACACTAAATAAAGTTAAAAAAGTGAAATCATAATCAGCCACCCCTTAAGCCTTGTCGGTGAAACTGGGGGAATAAGTCACAATGACTTTTTTTATTTTTTATTCCATGGCAGAAACAAGCTTCCATAGTAAATAGCATTTTGCGCTGTATATTACATATTCTTTATTGCTGCTCCAAGAAACATCAATGGACAGATTGAGACTTACCGCCTGGTAATTTATGCTTTAGGTTGTTGGTCAGGGAACAGGAAGGGGATTTCACCACAGGAATTACTCATAAACACCAGTAGACACTAAATATGCTTTCTGAATTCATTTGGACATTCAAACTGCACAGAAGAAAAGCGAAGGTCTTTGATGCTGCGCTCACTCATGAAGACCTGCTCTGCAATGGGCCGTAGTATTCCTAAACTCTATCTTATTGTTTTGTTGTTTTGACATTTTGCATCTAATAATAAACCCAGGTGCTCTTGATGCCTTCAGTTCCTCCTGTCAAGTTTCTACTTATGACTTTTTAAAGTGCAATTAAATGATTTTGATTTAACGTTAGCAATTTCCTCTTTCTATCTTGCTTTTTCTCTTCCTAACACACAGGAAGCACCAATTCAACAGAATGAAGAGCGAAGGATGTGCGTATTTACATTTTTTGTCTATTTTATCATATCACACTGTCACAGAGAATGATGAGAAATGTATTTTTTTGTTGTGCAGCCTGTTGCCTCATAAACCAGCTACGGTAAATGAGTTCAACAGCTTCTGGATCAGCAGCAGCAAAATAAATCGTACAGTAACAATTCACAATTACAACCTAGTGTTATTTTCAGCAGTGGAGTGTAACACAGTCACTCCTACTAACCACTTTGACAGGTTGAATTTTATATATAATATATACATTTTCAAAAGTATTGTCTTTTAAAAAGGCATCTACTGTATAATAATAAACTAAGTGCAATGTAGTGTTGGTAAAAATATTGATTTTTCGATACTGGAATATCTGAAACGCTTCCGATGCTCATTTTCCTCAGAATTGATACATGATACCAGCTGCTCTTTCTCTCTCCGACGGCGAGTCGACACACAAACCCTCCTCCTCTCACTCACTCTTTCATTTGCTCTGGATGAATATTGTTGGTGTTACAGGGCTTGAATTTCAGCATGGAATTGCAGGATTTTGTGCTCACGCACACATAAAGCCGCCTCTCAGTACTAAATTGAGTTATTTTTCACTGCTTATTGCGCTTAATCAGTCAAATACACACATAATAATAACAAAATGCCGGTCTTGGTGAGTATTCACGTAAACACAGTCAGTTATGTTTTAAGTAAATGTAAACAGTTGAAAAAGAAAACGCATGTGTAACAGTATAATGGATCAGTGCATCAGGTCTTAAAGTGACAGCAGCCTAATAAATCTGCTGACAAATTATGAGATAATAGTAAAAATATCTATAAGGCAGTTTTTCCCCATGGTATCGATGTCAAAATTGTGGCCAGTGATGCTGAGTGGCTAGTAACTTTGGAAAACCACTAGACACAGTGACTGGTGAGCAAAAAAGTAGGCTAACTTTGCAACTACGTGTCAACTAACTCTCATTCGTGTATTAGTAGACTGTTAGGTTAGGGTTAGTAAAATAAGTTGACATACTTGCAAATATACTTATAGTCAGTTGAATGACCGCCTTCTGTATTCAACTTACGAAGAAAGTGTAAAACTATCGCAGTTCAAAAAGCTTACGCTACGTTCTACGCCTTCCCTATTCAACTTACGGAAAAAGCTGAAGTGATGCCAGTTTACACTTTCTTCGTAACTTGAATACGGAGGTGGTCTGGTGGAAGCTAGATATTTTACTTCATAACTTGTTGTGTGGAATATGTTTATGTGAATGGATGCACTTTCTTCAGCTCATACAGTCCCGTTCACTGCCATAATGAAGCTCGGATGCATGTCTAAAATGAATCATCAAAACAAAGTGTTGCCAAGATTGTTAATAGTTTTATTTAATAATAACTACTCTGCTTATTATGATGCTTATTATGAATGTCAATGAGCTTCTTCCTTGAATAATGCATATGCCCACTACTCCAAGTTTCCATCTGGCAGTTATGTAATAATGTGGAATGTTGTAACCATGTGGTAAAGCTCATGTGCGCTCATCTTGTATATGATCGTTCTGACATGACTTAAAGATAGCAAATCTTTTTTTTCTGGTTTTCTTCTACGTGCAATTGAGTGCCGAGAGACCGTATCATCTTATCATATAATTGCATTTCTGTACACTCTCAAAAATGTTAAGTTCATTCTGGGTGAATCGTGACATGACTTGACTGGCTAGAAGCGTAAACAGCAGCTCCGTTAATCACGTTCATTGCGTGCCTCAGTTTAATGCAGGAGTTCAGTTCAGATGTTCAGCATTCCAGCGGATCTTGATGCTCTTTGATTAGACTGTCTGAACGCTCAGATGACACCTCAGATCTGTTTAGTAGAGAAACCTGAGATGTTTTGCAGAGGTCGATCTAGCTGCATTCAATGCCATTACTGCATGTTTTCACTGATGTTTTGTCACACCATGAAAAGTTTTCTTAAACTAATGGGATTCACTTTAAAGGGAAAAAGGGGAAAGTATATCTTTTAAAGAGAATAATGCTGAAGATAACCAAATAATTTTCTGGAATTAAACTTTTTTGGTAGCACTTTATTTTAGAGGCCTGTTCCCCATGAACATACAATGCACTTATTACAGTAATTACAATAACTGTGTAATAACTAGGTATTAACTCTGAACCTACCCCTAAACCTAACCTTAACTCCTGTAGTTACCTTATATTACCCAGTATGTTCAAGTACACTGTAAGTACATGTAAGTACACATACTGTAAAATAAAGTGCAACCAACGTTTTTGTAGTTTCATTAATATTCTGAAGTGGTTTTCAGCTTTTCTATACTCTATATTATTTCTTTATGTGTCCTCTTCCCAGCACACAGTCACACACCCTCATAAATTAATAGTATAGCATTGCATTTATTGACCGTTTGCTTGTTTTAATTTAAATTTCATTGATTTTGTCACGTTTAGTAACTTCAGTTTGTTTCTCTATTTGAAATTATTTGAACACTTCACAATAAGGTTTCATTAATTGAACTATCTTCAACAATACTTCCACAGCATTTGTTAGTTTTAATGTTAATTTCAACATTTACGAATACATTTTTAAAATTAAATGTATCTGTTAAAATTAGTTGCACTGTAAACTAACATAATGAACTGTATTTTATTAACTAACATTGACAAAGATTATTAGATGTTGCTCACTTTTAGCTCAGTGTTAGTTAATACACTAACTAATGTTAATAAATGAGGCCTTAACATTTGTTATGTAAGACAGCAAGCACATATTTGAGATGAAGCACAATGTCGCACCATTTAAAACCATATTAATAAATAAATGGAACGATTTGCATTGAACTTTGTTAATATGACACAATAAAAGATCTTTTTAGACAATCGAAAGTTCAGAGAATACATTTTTTTAGAATAATGAATGTGAATTCAACTAAAAAATGTTTTTTACTAGTCTGAAGGATTATAAATACACAGTAAAAGTTTCATTCCCCACCTCACACGCCTGCAGCGAAGTAATCAAACCCTGTTTTTGTGTTGGAACTCTACCAGCGCATTCATTTATACACTGTCATATCTGACAGGATCAGGTCAGGCACATTCAAAACGGGTTTTGCAATAAAACCATTAAAACATTTTGAGTGACAAATAAAAACACTGCTTCTGCCCTGCTGTTTTCATGCAGGGCTGTTTTTGAATTGTTTCGTATGATAGCCTAACAGAGTGGAAAAGAAGATGACATGGATTTCTTTGTCAGATTAACAGGTTAGCTATCATTCCACTGACTTTTGGACGGCTAACTCTGAGGCATCTCCTGATTTCACAGAGTTAGACGCTTTCCTGGGTCAACACAGTTGTTGATCCTGGAAAAAACATTCCTGTCCAAATATTTAATCCTAACCATATCCCCTAAACTTAACTCTACCCATAAGTTATCCTTAGGATATAGGTGAATAACACCGCTGTAGATCCAGGAACATGTTACACTTTGTGAAATCATGTTCTGCAACTCTGAGTGTCCGTCAGATTTCCCATTCATGTTTGTCGGTTCGCACTGCTGGATGCAGGATGTTCCTGCTGTCTGAACACTGGAAAACTGACGTCATGAAAACGCTGACTAATGACTCCACAAGAACACACAGTCCCAAACCCTTCACTACAGTGACTATCCTGAAGTGTGATGTCAAAGACCGCAGACAGAGAGAAAGATACGTCCATTTCAGGCCGTTTTGTTTTATGTTCATTCTTTGTGTTAATTTATTTAATATTCTGACTAATTTGATTTTGAGTTCAACTACTGTGAGTGTGTACTTTCAGCTCTGTTTAATACCACTCAAAAAATATTTAGGCCTAAATTTAGGATGTATGCATTTGAAATGTATAAAAAATTTTTTTCGATTACACCGTTTTAACATAGATTTATAAACTTAATGTTATTCATGTTTGTCTGTCATACATAAATGAAACAGGTCAAATTCCTGAATTTAAAAGTTTATCATCTATTTGATTTATTTATTCAAATTGCTCAGAATCAGCATAAATCTGTTCATTGGATAATTACATTTATTCAGTTAAAAAGTATGAACATGGTTAAAATATGGCAAGCTGTGGAACAAGTAATATTTAGTTAAAATGTAGATTGAAACAAATTGATTGATTGTATTTGCATTTTGTATTTAAAACACATTCAGTTTATTAGTAGAAATCTCACTCTTTTTATTTATGTATGACAGATGAAGTGTTGCCCTTTAAACAGCTGTGCCTGTCCTGATACATGACATATGTTCAGTGATGTTTCTTTTCTTTCTGATTTCTCAAAAATTTCAGAAGCCCCTAAAAGAACAACATATCCTGCTGCACAGTACTTGCCCTCAGTTTGAGTACATGTTTAGTTAAGTACAGAAACATTCACTTTTTCAATCTTAAAAAGACACTGGCTCTGTTCTAAAACCTAGTCAGCTGCCTACATAGGAAACATTATATATTATATAGCATTATATTACATTGTATTATATGTATGGTATTATTATGCTGCCTTCTAATGTGTCTTCTTTTGGCCAAATTCTAAAGCAACTCTCTTTTTTCCATCATGAAAGCCTTGAAAAATCAAACACACCTAATTCTGTTATTTGTTATCTGGTGCATTGACTCTAGCTTTGGGAAGTCAGAAACTCCCAACTTCATTAGAGGAGAACAAGCTCAATCTCGGTTCAGATAAGATTCCCAGAATCTCCCCCAGTACCTCAGTTAAGTTAAGTGTAACCTCCATGTGTGTAATGTGATATGGTTTCTGGTTCCTCTTGAATGTAAGTTGACATGCTTTACCTTCCAAACTGAAACCGTTATGTCGGTGATCATTAGCTACAAGAAGCTCCCTTGGGCGAAACTTTCATGAGGTTCCTCCACATTGTTTACAGCTAAAACTCTTAAAAAGACATCAATTACCCTGAGACCTGAGGCAAAGCTGTGATGGACATGTCAATGAAGATATTTCGACAACCTCCTCCTCCTTCAAACCATTCAAAGAGAGGGCAGCTGGCCCCTGAAAATGTTTCTGATGGTGTAACAGACAATAAATCCATTCCTTTTTCACTGAATGTGAGACAAGAAAATTGAAGCTTTGACATGTTTGTAATTTGTCGTCTTTTCTATTTATTTTGGTTGGTTGTTTTTCTGCCCACGTCTGTTGGATTATGTGATCGTACAAGTGATTGTAAGGTTCTGGATGAACTGATGTTTTGTTTGGTGCCAAGAAGACCAAAAGGATAGGAATATAGCATATCTATTCTACAAATTCTTGAATATCATTAAAATCATTTAGGTATGTTTATATCCACCAATGTTTGTCAGTTCATCGAATTTGTCAGAATTGAACCAATTCCATCGATTTGAATGAATCAAATTCAATTTCAAATTCTGAAAGTATGGTTTATATGAACACTGAAGTCTAAATGCATGCAATGTCCAGTTGTCACATTCAGATTCAGAACTGGAGAAAGTCACAGTGATAATGTCACCAGAGCTTCTGTGAGTATAATTGTTATTTTTGCCTTGATGATGCATATACAAAAAAGATGACACAGCCTACATGTGTCACGCAACATTGTAGTATTAAATTGCATGATGAAGTGGAATCACAGGAATGGACAACCAATGACAGAAAACTCATTACTGAAATAGACAGATCAAACAAAGGGAGCTAATGAGATAATTAAAGGATGCCAGGTGAATGAAATGACTAATTAAACTGACTGAGGAAAACTAGGTCACAGGGCAGAACCAAAAACACAACTAAATATGGCATACATGTTACAGTACGCCCCCTCTTGAAAAGGCGTGTCTCCACATTGTCCAAAACAGTTCAACTGATTAGGGAGGGCAGGGGCTCTGGAGGAGGGCGTAGAGCAAAAGCAAATCTAAAAGAGTCCAGGGAATAAGAAAATACAGTCCATGGAGGAGTAGATGGTGGGAGGAGCCAGGAGCAGGAGGAGCTGAATGGTGAGCCAGAGGCCAGCCAAGGTGAGTCAAAGGCAGGAGGAGCCATGGTGGAGATGACGACTTGATGGAATTCGACACCCTGGGGATGACCAACGGAGATGCAGCCACCGATTTTGGAGACCTAGGTGGAGACGATGAGCCCCCGTGAAGCTGATGGTCCAGGAGACTGAGGTGACGAGCTGCATTGACGAGCATCCAAGGTGGAACCGTTGAACCAGAGGACAGAGGTGGAGCCAGAAGAACCAAAGGTGAAGCCGGGGGGAGGGTGGAGCCAGATGCAGCTGAAGGCACAGACAGGACGATGTCTGACCAAGGCGGAGCCGGAGGGACAAGGAAGCCTGGTGGAGCCATATGGCCGATGGTTTCCAGTGGAGCCAAGGGAGGGGGGAGCCAAGGTGAAGCTAATGTGTCAACAGGCCACGGTGGAGCGATGGGCACAGAGGCTGGAGGCTGAGTCCGGGGATCCTCTGGGCCAGGTGGAGCTGGTGGCCTGAAGCTCTGAGGCAGATCCACACAGGGTGTAGTAGATGCAGAGGGGCTGAAGGATACCAGTGGAGGTGGGGCCAAGGAATTGGCTGTTTAAGGAGGTGGGAGAGGGAGGCTTGATGGGCATTCAGAAGAATTAGAAGATGCTGGAGATACAGGGACCTCCCCAACCCAATCTATTAAATCCACCTCAAAAATGTTCTTCAGTTCTTCAAAATATCTACCAGAAGTCTTCACTATCACATTCACTGTGGCGGGGTTGTGGGCTGGGCTTCCCTCCAAGCCGACATACTATCTCAGATCCACGGTGTTGCCGGCTTGCGCACCTGGTCAGACGCTGGTTGTGGTAAGGGCTCCAGGGTGATGACTTCTTCCAACCTCTTCCTCGGTTTGGGCTCGTCCATCATGGCAGGCCAGTCTCCATGGTCTGTGGTGGACACATGCAACATCTCTGTCAAGTTGCTCGATGGTGGTGGATGGCTGGTTTAGGCTAAACCACAGTTCACCAACACCCACTCGACAAACTCGGTGAATGATCCTCGAGGTCCCACATCAGGCAGGTGAACCTTTGTGCCCTTATTCAAACTGGCCAAATAAAAAGCACACAGGGAGAAGTCTGGATAGTGCGTGAGGCTCGCCAGATAGAGGAATCCTCATGTGTGGCCCTCGAGGCTCTTCTGCTCCTGCTCCAAGCAAAGCAGCAGCACAGCAGGTGAATCCATGCTGATTGGTTTCGGTCCGTTTATCTGTTACATAATGCTGTAGTATTAAATCACACGAGTAAGAGGAATTACAGGAAACAGGCTTTAATAACAAAAACTCAGGAGATAATCACAGAATACACTTCACAACCACAATACATTGATGAGAATGTAGTCTAAAGCAGGGGTTTTCAAATTTTTATATTGAACAATATATAATAATGCAACTAAAAAGAAATTCATTTTAGATTTATAATCTAAATTTTTCGGTGTATAATTTGGGTGTTTATAAAAGATAGATGGCTTTCAGATTTTAGAATGGGGTCCCTCACCCTGATCAATATTTGGGGGTCTGTAACATCTACAAGATTTAATACTAAAGTCATTTTTGGAAACAACAGCCTACTCATTACCCGACTTTCAAATTTACACAACAGTTGCTGAAATCTCAACACTGTATTGCTACTCTTCCCATCATCCCAGTGACTGAAAGTGTATGCAAACCCTTCATCCCACAACATTGTAAATATTTCTGCTTTCAGTTCCCCCAAACCACAGCCGATGATGCTTTCAAAGGTAACAACCAAGTCCTGGGTGAGGGACTGCTCACTTCTTATATAAATATTGTTATTGTGTCCAGACAGCTTTCCAAAGCCATGCCATGAACCTATCAGATGCTAAAAGTCTTGTTTCCAGACACGTTGCATCAGTCCAGGGCATATGATTGGCCAGCTGTCCAGCTGACTTAACTTGGTTGAAACCAACCGTAACATTAAAACAGAAAATAAAAACCCGGAGCATTCCAGACCTTGATAACATAAGCTTCCAGTCAGTTGCCGTCCATTTGAGTAAAACCTTTTTTATTGCGCCATCTGGAGAATTTCGCCACTGCCTCATTGTATTAGCGTACGAGGGTGCACTTGAGAACATTCCCAATGTATTATGATGAGTGATCCGGATATTGTTATAGAGTTTGGAGCCAGAACTTCTCAGATCCTACTGGGACACTGTGGAAATGACCAGGCAGAAGTGATGAGGCAGGGGGGTGATGCATGGTGGGAAAGCAGCAGGAAAAACAGTTCTGTGACATCACTGTATTTATTTCTTCTAAATGTTATTCTCCCATGTATTGGTGTGTCACTGGTGTCTAATTAAAAGATCATTGCCGCATTATCCCATGTATAATGACGTAATGACTTGGGCAAACAATTACAGTTTACCGGAATGATTGTTGTTATCAACTTACCCTGATGTTGTGCAAAACACACAAATCGAGGATGAATATAAACAAGGTTTGATGTCACTGACACCATCAGTGATTCGTAAATGGCATTTGAGAGCTGCAGTATTTTCAAGATTTTCATTCTGAGCATTGTGTAAAATTTGTTTCTCTCACTGTGCAGACATTTTGTTTATCTTAAAACTACAGCCGTTATATCGTTACAAGATGATTTTAGCGCGTGAAGCCAGCTGCAGAAAATGCATCATAGAAAGATAACAAACATTTTGATGAGTCTCACATTTGCATAAAGAAAATTTATCCTTCTTTTGGGATTGTTTGCATTGTGAAATTATGTTATGACAATTAAATCAAAAATTTTTTTTTTTTATATATATATGTATATATATTTCAGGTTTATGTTCTGTTTTAATTTTGATTTATGTGTTTCCAGTTCCTGTGTTCCTGTCTTCCTTAGTTGACCTAGTTTCATAGTGTGTGCCTGTTAGGAAGTTACAATAACAACCTTCCAATTGTTAATTTACTCATTTAGTCTGTGTATATGTACTCACTGTTTAGTTAAGTTCTTTGTCTGTTTTTAGGTCTATTTAATGTGGTTGTTCTGTTCCTTCGTCTTGATCTCTCTTCTGAGTTTTTGTTAATTTAATTTATTGTTTATTAATGTTTTACCGCTGCAAATAGATCCCGCTCAAACTCATCCTTGCTTCAACCTCCAAGAGAGAAGAATGGACCAAAAATATGAATCTGTCAGTAGTCCCTTCAGCCGTCACCCCTGAAGACCTTCTCCTCTCCCTTGAACAAGATGGACGTGCCCTGGAAGACTACGTGTAGGAGTTCCTCGAGCTCAGCAATCTGTCCTGGAGCGACAGCACCTTGAAGACCTGTTTCTGGAGTGGGCTGGATGACTATCTTTTCCAAATGCTGCCAATGGGAGCTACCACCTGCATGCTGTCACAATGCATGGACTATGCTCTTTGGCTGAGTGGCTCACCATTTACAGTTAGCGAGATGTAAGAGGAGGACATCACTACTCAGTCACAGCCTACCCAGCCCACTTCTATCATACTGTCATCACCCTTCCTCATTCCAGTGACCACTCCTACCTTGAAAATCCTCCATAGACATCTCCACTCCTCCACACGCCCACCCTGAACACAAAGCCAGTGCCAAAGCCCAGGACCTAAAGCCTGAGCCCACTGCAGACACAGAGCCGAAGCCCGCCTCAAAGCAAGCGCCAGAACCGAAGCCTGAGCCTGTCGTGCCCAGTTCCAAGTCTCCAGCGTCTCCGCTGGTCCCACCCAGCTCCAAGTCTCCTGCGTCTCCGCTGGTCCCACCCAGCTCCAAGTCTCCTGAGTCTCCGCTGGTCCAGCCCAGCTCCAAGTCTCCTGCGTCTCCGCTGGTCCCGCCCAGTTCCAAGTCTCCTGCGTCTCTGCTGGTCCCGCCCAGCTCCAAGTCTCCTGCGTCTCCGCTGGTCCCGCCCAGCTCCAAGTCTCCTGCGTCTCCGCTGGTCCCGCCCAGCTCCAAGTCTCCTGCGTCTCCACTGGTCCCGCCCAGTTCCAAGTCTCCTACATCTCTGCTGATCCTGCCCAGCTCCAAGTCTCAGCTCGTCCCACCCAGCTCCAAATCTCCTACATCTCTGCAGGTCCTGCCCAGCTACAATTCTCCCATGTTTCCAATGGTCCCACCCAGCCTTCCTCTCTCACCTAATCTACCTATACCAGCCATTTCCTCGGCTGCACCTCCACTGGCTCCCTTCAGTCCCTCGTCTTCTCCTCTGTTAGCTTCAACTAGCAACTCGGATCCACCTCAGATCTTCCAGTCTCCAGCTCTGCCTTGGCAAAAGGATCCCCTGGCTCCACCTCGAGCCTGATGATCAGTTGGCTCCCTCCCTCGGCTCCACCTGGGACCATCGTCCTTACAGCTCCACCTCCCTAGTCCCTCCTGCTCGCCTTGGTCAGTCATCACTCAGCCTACGCCATGGACTTCAACTCTGCTGGCTCCACTGCTGGTGGTCGGACATCTAACTCCACACTGGCTCCTCCCACCATGGGCCTTCATCCTGGTTGTGCTCTGGGTCACTCCCTTGATCCTCCCTCCATCATCTCCTCCCTGGGTCTTCCCTCCAACGTCTTCACAATGGTCCTTCCCTCTGCTGACTCCCCTATGGACTCTTTTTCTTCTTCACCTTTTTTCTGTTTTTTTTTTTTTTTTTTTTTTCTGCCCCATTTAGTCTATGTGTGTATATATACTCAGTGTTTAGTTCAGTTCCTTGTCTGTTCTTATGTCTATTATGTCATTGTTTAGTGGTTGGTTTTTCTCCTGTGCATTATCTTGATCTCCTGAGTGTTTATTTTGATTTACTGTTCATTAAATTTGACTACTGCATTTAGACCCTCAACTCATCCCTTGCTGCAACCACACAGTGACTATGTATAGAGACATTAAATAAAGTCAGACATGACCTGTTCATGACCGGTTTCATATTCTCATTGTTTAGCTGCAGGATCTTAGAGTGGTTATATTTTTTCATATTTCCTATTTTCCAACATTATGGACCCAATTTTCATATAACGAGATACCTGAGTGTGGCAGTGAATGAAATTACCTGTGGTGAAATTACCTGTGTTTTCCTGTTTTTGATTTGCAGGTTTGCTGCTCTCACAACACTGCTATCTGACGCTTTAAAACCCAATCCTGTGAGGTTCATATGATCCTGATAATACTGACCGTGATGGGCTCAGGTCTCCTGAGATCAGAGGAGTCAATGCCCAGAATCCAGCTGTCTGCTCTTTCATTTAGACACATGTACAGCCCTGCAGACACAAAACTCCATTTCACAACCAACAGCTGAAAAGTGCACAGACTTTGGTGTTTTACCAACTATGTGTTTTGAAAGGCTTACAGAAAACGTCTGGTATCACAGCTATTTGAGGAAATTGCTTTGTATGCTTTTGAAATTTATAATAAAGTTCAGAGGGAACAGCTGCTGAATGCCCATTTGTGTATTTTTGATTGCATGCCAAATAACAGGCCAATTTTATCAATGAACTATGAGAAAACTGATAAAAAGCAAAATGCATTTGATTCTGTTAATTAAATCATTTTAAATAATCCACTAACAGGTTCAGTTGCTATGCTTAAACCGCTGGCTCCCAAATTCCAGAAAATATAATCTTCATTGCCTTGATAACACGATGTGGTGCATATGGTGATGGAGATACAGTTTGTGAGCTAGTCTGTCCTTTGACCACCAGTCAGTTTTTTCCATATAATGAAAGTTATGCATGGGAAAAAAAATGGGTGCACCTTATCTCCTTGAAAATATAAAACGCAGATGGAGCCAGAGCAATCAGCACCCACTGCATTTCCCATGCATCCACACTTCTTCTGAGCAGGTCCCACAGTGCATTTCTACAC
This sequence comes from Hypophthalmichthys molitrix, assembly GCA_037950675.1. Lineage (NCBI taxonomy): Eukaryota > Metazoa > Chordata > Actinopteri > Cypriniformes > Xenocyprididae > Hypophthalmichthys > Hypophthalmichthys molitrix. Next base: position 2,920,850 of record CM075498.1, read on the forward strand.
CCAACGAGCACATTATTACTATCTAGGAAATGTGCTTCATCCTCTAGGGTATGATAAATCCATTCCACCCTGGACTCCATATGCTTTTTACTGATTAGGTGAGAGTATGAGGAATGCCAAGCCAGCCTCTCTCTTTCTCTCTCTCTCTTATTCCATTCAGGACATTCCCATGAGTAATTTTCTGATGTTTATGAGCTCAAAAGTCTTCAAAGTGTTGTAGGTATAAATTTATGCCATGCTGAGCCTTAATTTTCCCACTAAAATCTGATTAATGAAAAACTGCAAGTTTAGAAATATCATGGGAATTGTGAAACACTCACTACAAAGATAAAACTGAAAACTGAAACTTGGGTTTGCTGTCCTGTTTCCTTCATTCGAACTATCAAAGGGATAGTTCACCCAAAAATGAAAATTATCCCATAATTTACAAGGTGTATATGACTTTGTTCACAATCAGAGTTATATTAAAAAATATCCTGGCTCTTCCCAGCTTTAGAACTAGACCGAAACTAGACTTTGCGTACGGCCGTTACTGAAAGCTAATGATTACAGTTTTTAGTTATAATTATATTTTTCTTACAAAAATGCATGTCTTCACTTCTGAAGGCCTTTATAAACCCCCTGGAGCCATATACTTTTATGATGGATGGATGCACTTTTTGGGTCTTAAAATGGCACCATTCACTCCAATTATAAAGCTATAACTCTGATTGTGTTCGGCTGAAAATCATAAACACCTGGGACAGTTTGAGGGTGAGTAAATTATGGGAAAATTTTTGGGTGAACTATCCCTTTAAGTAAACTCAACAAAATGTATTTCAAATGTATAATTTGCTCAGTGTGGTGTTTCATTGCACAAAATTTTATCTTTTCTCCTGAACTAATCTGATTGAATGTGTTTTAATCTAAAGGTTTGCATAAATTACTGAAATTAATTTTGTAGACAAACATAAATTGTTCCTACAAATTTCTTTACAAAAAAATACCAGCATATATGTGAACTCCTTCAATACTGTTTAAAAGCATCTTAGCATGTGACTAATGAAGGTGGATGAGTGAATATCCAGATTGTGGGATGGAATAAACTAAAGAAATTATATAAAGTTTTTATTTTTATTTAATATTTGTAAACATAAATATATTTTCCATATTTACTTTTTTATTTTTATTCCACAGTTTTGATGACTTATGCACAGAAAGGAAGTACCATCCTGAATCTCCTGCAGCTCATCCAAGGAAAAGCCTCGTGACGTCGCCTTCATCCAGCAGGAGCCGGATATCCGCCATGACCGGAAAAATCCCATATTTGGGCATTCTTAGCAGGAGCAATGGCAGCTTACATTGTATGTGAACGGCTAGCTTGATGCTGAATATTGAGTGTTAATGATCGATTTTTAGACATTTTCAGCCCATGATCGAGACGGATAAGTGGTGGATTGGAACGGATATATATTTTTTAAAATGTCAAAAAGCAAGTGCTAGTGATTGATCCGTCAAACCACTACCACTTAGCACGGCTTTAGCATCCTCGAGACCGTTGGTGTATTTTTTCCGTTATTCGTAACCCCCCGACGCACACCCGGTATCAACCGCTCTCCATGCCCGAGCAAGGCCCGAGAATGAACAGTTTCTCTCTCGGTGAGTTGTGCTGGCTCTTCTGCTGCCCGCCCTGTCCGAGTCGCATCGCGGCCAAACTGGCGTTCCTGCCGCCCGAGCCCACGTACTCCATCCACACGGACGCGAGCGGCGCGACCAGCCTGCATCTCACCGAGCGCGCCGACTGGCAGTACTCGCAGCGCGAGCTCGACGCCGTGGAGGTGCTCGTGACCCGAACCAGCCGCGGGAACCGGGTCGGCTGCATGTTCGTCAGGTGCGCGCCCACTAGCCGCTACACGCTGCTGTTCTCCCACGGGAACGCCGTGGATCTGGGCCAGATGTGCAGCTTCTACATCGGCCTCGGGTCCAGGATCAACTGCAATGTGTTCTCCTATGATTACTCGGGTTATGGGGTCAGTACCGGGAAACCGTCCGAGAAGAACCTGTACGCTGATATCGAGGCGGCCTGGCAGGTTCTGAGGAACAAGTGAGTGTTTCTGAACAGGTGTTTGAGCGACATCCCCGATTGTTCTGTGATTGTGTGATGTTATGTGTGCTTCAAAACACTCTTCTGTTTTCTGTGATGATAAGAGTATTAAAAGTAAACAAGTGCAGAACTGTCAACTATCTATCTATCTAATCACGTGTCATTTGTTAAGGCCCGTTCACACCTTAATTATCGTCCGTGTTTATTTTTTATCTAGTGTCCTGCTGATTTTAAATACTTGAAACTTCTTAGACCCAGCCCACTTCAGCTGAGCGATGACATGTTATTGCATAACTACTCAAATGTATGTCCTACGCTTTCCCTATTCTACTTACGTTCATTCCGTAAGTAGAATAGGGAAGGCTTAGGCCAGTTCCGTTTTTTACGTAAGTAGAAATTTTCATTCAGAAGTGAACTAATCCTTTAAGGTAATCAGCGAAAATACCTAGTTCACATTGTTATAGGTGTTTTATTCTATTAAATATCTAAACGTTAGTGTAAAGAAGAAAAATGAAAAAGCTTTTAAATATCAATCCGCATATGTGTTATGCTCATCTTTGCTCGCACCTTTTAAGTTATCTTGAATTCTTGAATAAAGAAGCTATTTTTTTTTTCCATGAAGCGTATACAGAAGACCTAAACCAGAAGCGTTCTGATCTGTTTTACAGAATACTGAAGTTAGATTGCCCATAACCCCTATAACATGTTTTAACAGCAAAAAGATTTGAAAGTTAGAATTCAACCCCCTTTTTTCTTTTTTTTTTGCTGGCGCTGATACAGATATTTAAAGTAAAGTGGCTGAAGGCTGATAAAATCCCAATGTCATACTGGATATAATACTAACAATTGGTTGTAAACTATCTTTTTAATTTACAAAAATAAAATTACAAAACATTTAAGTCAAATTAATCCACACAAAAAAACAGACTTGTTGAAGCTGTAAGTAGAATTTGGGGAAAGTGTGGAGAAACTGCTTCTGTTTATTTGGTCAATATAACAGTCTGTCATAGGGGAGGGAATCACAGGGTACCTCACGATACATGGCTCACGATAACGATAATATCACGATACGCATTTCTGCGATAATCGATATTGCTAGACAATCCTATAATGACACATCACAATATCTGTCTAACTATGAAAACAATGCCAATGAAAAGGTTAAGTGCAGGTTTTCTCTCTTTATTAAAGTCCAAACTGTTAGAAAACAGCACAAAAAGCTTTTCAGTCTGTAAATTAAATTCTGTCAGACCACTATCGTCAAAGATTATTAATGATAACTAAGAATGTTAGCAATAAAACAACGATAGTAATATGCAATTTATAGTGATAGCAATTTAAGGTTGGCGGAATGGAACTGTTCTGGGCAAAACTCCCCGCTCATTCAAGCAGCCATGCCTGGACAGAGCAGGGAGCGCAGCGATACATTTCCCCCAGAACAAACCATCCCCCAACCATAATAAATGAAAAAGGTAAATGAGCAGCCTTAAGCGAGCGTGATTAATATGGACAGCTGCGATCGTAAACGATCCAGCCAGAGGTGGTATGATTCTTGCAACAAGCATGTTGCTAAGCGCATATCAACAAGCGTGTTGCCAATTGAGTATCGTGCACCTTGGCAGCAAGCATGCTGCCAAAACACGAATCGGCAATAGTAACAAGCATATTACTGAGCCCGATGAGCCTTTATTGCAACAAGCATATTGCAAACCCAGTTCGTATGGGCTTTTCTGCTTACACCCCTAGCGGCAGCAAATCTGATACAACAAGCATGTTGAAAATCACAGACTAGTTTAAACTAGTGGCAATCTGGTCAGGGAAGCATACACCCGTTGCCTAATACATAAAATAGTATGCAATACGCTTGGATAGCATAAGGAGCATAAAGCATAAAGACTGAAACACCAGCTTATGATAGCATGTACCTGAATAAACTTACTGCAGCATGTGTTTATAGTAGCGGCAATGACACTAGAAGCATTGGAAGCCAGCATTTTTTTTTTTTTCTTCCCCTTACATTTGCCATCCATAGCAACTAGATAGTTTTAGAAACAAGCGTTTTTTTTTTCTATAGCAACTACAGCTTTAAGAACAAGCGTTTTTCCAATGCAACTATAGGTTTAAGAACAGCATGTTCCCACTCCCCAATAGTAACTATATCTTTAAGAACAAATGTTTTTCCAATGGCAACTACAGCTTAAGAACATCTCATTCCCAATTGCAACTATAACTTTGAGGCCGAGCGTTTTCCCGATAGCAACTATTGCTTTAAGATCGAGCGTTTTCCGATGGCAACTGTAGCTTTAAGAACGAGCGTTTTACCAATAGCAACTATACCTTAAGAATGAGGATGTTTACTATTTGCTGCGCCACAGCAGAATAATCTGTTTGCGCTAAAAATCATTGTTTCCTGTCTCTACCGCAAAGCTGCTTGAATCTGCGATATATAGCATAATACAAGGCGAGTCGACCAGCATGTATAGCACATGCTATACAACGAAAGCGACCCGACCAGCGTGTGCTGCGATCGAGCAAGTTGCCAGTGACAACAGATAAGTAACGCACGTTGCCAATACAATCGCAAATGCCTAGCACAAACATTTTTTTCTGACAATGACAAGAAGCCTAGCAACTCGGATAGTCTTAGCGACAGCATGTTGCCAATAACATGATAGCTTTAAAACAATGAGCATTAAAAAGAACTTAGCTTGCTTCTGAAAACATTCAGAGATGAAGGAGAATGAAATAGCCGGCGTGGATGCTTGATCTCTCTTGATATCCTTCTTCATGCGGGAGTGCAGATCCATCTCATATAGCGAGTGCAGCATCTGAATGCTGGAAGGTGTATTTGAAAGACACGGTCTAATCTGAAATATATTCCTATTGGATGGTTGGATCAGCTGAATGTCAGCTGACGCGAGCTTGACTGACGTGTCTGCCAGAACTGACGCTATACGCTTAATTTTAACATTTTAAGTATATCAAACATTTTATGCTTATACATTCTAAAAGCTTAAACTTTTCTCTGCGTGTAAACTGACACGTTAACTGCATATCGACTTGTTTTATATAAACCTGATACATTTAAAAAAACATCTCTGGGAACATCTCAGTGTTTACCAGATTCCTTACTATTCCTGGGAATAGTGTTGTCAAAGGTACCGAGGTAGGCAGCGTATTTTAAAATGTTAAAAATGTGACGATACCAGCATAGCCTAGCATTTTGAGCACTGTTGAGCAGGTTCGTAAACACCTCTGATTGGCCATTGTGTGTTCACATGCTCAACATATATGTCTGTGATTGGCTACAATGATCAACGCTTCCAAAACATATTGTAAATAGACATCTTTGACGCTCTTCACCAAGCGCTTCAGATTCACACAGTGTTTGAAAGCAAGCGTCTATCAATGGATCCCTAATATATCCTCTGATAGACGCCTGCTTTCAAACACTCCTGTGTATATCTGTCAAAGATGTTTGTCACATCAATGGTATAAAAGCCTAAGTGTGTCCAGGCTGAACTTAAACGTGGCTGGGGCATCTATTATTTTATTATTTTACTCACACTTCTGTCCGCTTTCCTGTTAAAAACCTCTTTTTCTTAGGCTAGTTAACTTATGTTCACATTCATGTGTTGAGCACCGCCTTGTAGTAGCGACACTGGGAGCAAAGAAATCTATTTAGAACGCCTTATTTTTATTAATTTAAATATTGATATTTGGCACCAGCGTATCGATTCTCGTATCGCACAGAGAAGGACGACGATATATCGCCATGACGATATTTTGTCCCACCCCTAGTCTGTCACCACCAGAAGTTATAATGAGCAAAATTTGTAGCAGTCAATGCACATGTGATGCATGTAAATAAAATAATGTAGTTTGAGACAGATAGGGAAAATAAAGTGTCTGGAGCTGCTGTGCAGTGTGACACAGGAATGGGATATCTGGTAGAAAAGTCTGCTGGCTTTATTGTATTTTCTGTGCTGAACATTAATTTAATTTGATAAAACATTTTAAATGGTGCTGAGAGGATTGCAGTTTTATTGATAACTCTTAAGTATAATCAAATTAGCTAAAGTATTTGATAAACATAGGATGTGGAGAGCTTGTCGGAGGCTCTGTTTCTGCTGAAATCTGTAGCGATTTCCACTGAATTCTGTGGGTGCAGATTTTATGTGAGCTTGTGTGTGATCACTACCTCTTTACTGATTAGTCATTGGGTTGTAGTTTGTTCACAAGAAGAATTTGAGGACTGCAGTCTGGCACGCTAACTGCTTCTCTTTAGTATTATCTCACTACATAATTATGTCCAACCAAACTTATCTAAACTTATTGGCAGAACTTTTCAAATCGGTCTGAACAACAGCTGACCTCATTTTTGGTTCATGGACTGTATTTTAACCATTGGACTTTCTCCTAGCCACACAGAATCTTCCAGAAGCAAACCAAGACTAGGCCTACGTTCAGACTGTCAGTCCAACTCCAATTTTTGTGCATATCCGATTGAAATCCGATCAGATTTAGCAAGTGTGAACAGCAAAAAATCACATAATGTGATTTTTACAAATCTGTTTTGAGCTACATTCACATGCGGTTTGAAATCGCATTTCTGAAATCCGTTTCAGTTTGACTGCTTGAATGCTTCAGTTGCTCAACAACAACAACAAAGCTGGAGAATCTCACGCAGCCAAAATGAGGATTGTCAGTAACGGTGTTCAGCCTTACATTGTTCAAACCGGAGTCGACACTGATGGAGAGACTCAGGAAGAAGTTACAACTTTTAGAATGAAACTGGACGTTTCTGAATGGTTAGTGGATAAATTTATGTAGTTGCTGTGGAGTTGATTCAACTCATCCACTAGCATGTGCCGTCATGTTAATCTTTTGTGTTGAATTGACCCTCGTTTGTGAAGCAGTCCGGCGTAAAATGACGGCATGACAACAACACTCTACTACAACAACTCTTCCTCTAAAGAAGCCCAACATGGCCTCACCCCCTTTGTTGAGTGTTCTTGGGGGCGGGGTTAATGTATGGTTTAGGGTTTGTGATGTCACCAGCCCGGGAAGAAGCTCGTTGTAGTCCCTACCAGCTGTTTGTTGTAGTCCTTAAACAGACAATTCTTGAAAAGAAAATGTCTCCCTTTGCATTGAACTTTGAGCGTCATAACTTTGCAGATGTTGTTTATGCTCAAACTGCAACATTACACACTAAATAAAGTTAAAAAAGTGAAATCATAATCAACCACCCCTTTAAGATGTGTTTTGGTCGATCGGATCACAAGTGGACGACACTAAATACAGGTGTAAACAGGGTCTAAAACGTTTTGAGCTTGTCCACTTTCGATCACTTCCAGAGGTAGTTGAAAACACATTTGACCGGATTGGTTTCATAGTGTAAACGCTCATGTGGTCGAATGTGTTTAAACCGCCACAGAAAAACGTCTACTGACCTAATGAGTAAACATTATGGGAAGTGCTCTTGCCAGACAGGATTTAAACTTTGAAGACTTAAGTTTGGTTTGAAGATGAAAAACGTACCAAGCACAATGTTCTTCACCATTCCTGATTTCTAACACACACACAGAGCGTTTGGCTGGTCTTGCGGCTATCAGAGCAGAAACGAAAGCGAATGCTCTCCGTATGTTTGATGCATCTCCGGTTATATGTAAATTGCTCAAGCTTATTTTGTCCATTAGATAGAAAGATCTGAAAAAGCCCATTCATTTACCCACTCATAGACCCTCCCCTCGAAGAAAGGACAGAAGTGGTTAAAAGTGGACAAAAGAGATGGATTAAAGCACCAGGTGTAAATGGGAGACATTTACACCTGGTGTTTTAATCTGTCTCTTTTGTCCACCTTCAACCTCTTGTTAAAACACCAGGTGTAAATGTGTCTTCCTCATCTACTTGTGATCTGATCGACCAAAATGCATCTTAATACCAGGTGGAAAGAGTGCTATTGTCATGCTGTAAATAAGACAACATCTGTATTGCAAACCCCTCCAAGTTGCTGTTGTTTTTGGTGTACACCTTACAACGCAATATCATTGCCATAGAAACCAATGCAGATATTCTGGAAAACGTAGGAGCGGAAAGGGACACAAATGGGATCTGAACAGTTGCAAGACACAGTGTGGATAGTCAGTAACTTAGATCAGGTTCCAATAGGATACACAAATATTCGGATGTGGACTGACAGTGTGAACGCAGCCACAATGCCTTTAGAGACTAATGATTTATAATCCTCTAACAAACTCATTAGAAGTTGTGTTTTTGGCAGGTTGAAGACAATAAAAGTGCCTTCTCTTTAATAATTTATAACAGGGCATGTTTACACTGGAGAGTGAATGTCTGTAATTATTTTTGTAGTAGGAACATTATCATTTGTTTGCACATCTGGCAGTGGTTATGTTGTCTAATGAGCAATAGAGGTCGGTTGAATACAAAATATAAATGTCTTGGTCTGTTGCTCTGTTTGGCAGCATTTTAAAGCATCATATGCACACTTGTTTTAGTCACATTCTAAGGTATCATCACACTTATTTTCATGTAGAAAGCAATTCCAGAGTACATTGTGCTCAGTGGAAAAATTAATCCAAGATTTGGGCATTGCCAAAAAAAACAACTATACATTATTTCATGTTGCTTCAGTTGAAAGTCCATTCTCTGCTGAGAATTGCTATTTGCGTGACATGGAAATTCCTAGTATTTACTGTAGAGCGGCGCTTTAAAAAAAGGTAAGCTACTTTTGTTGATCTGTAGCTGGCAAGTGGGTTTTTTTCTTCTGTTTTTAATGGCTATCCTGGGGTTACTGAGGTGCTAGTTTGTCAATCGAACTTTCCGGGAAACCATTAGAAATTTAAGTGTTTTCATTATGACCATAAGGATGCTCAAATACTGCTTCATTGCAATAATCAATGGACTCTATGCACGGAGCGTTCTTTAGAACTTCCGCAACAATATAAGCCGGCTTGAACACTTCCGGTGAGATGTCATTTGCTTGTGTGTTGAGCATCAGTAGTGTAATACTTAGTTTATAATCAGAATATAGTCACTTAAATAGTCAGGCATAGCAAAATATTAAACATTTTAAAATAACTAGGTTTAAAAATACATTTTGTCAATGTGAAGTATGAAATACTCAAAAAATCTTAAGAAAAACAATAACTTTTCTTGTGAGCACCGCACTTTCCCTAGCTGTCAGTCATTGCAGCGCAAGATCAATGATTTCAGCACACTTGTAAAAACACACATTTTATTCAATTAATCTAACTAAAATGCACAATAAATATTTAATTTTTGAAGCTTTTTTTCACATAAAAGTGAAAACTGATGGTCGAATTGAATTTAGCCGAGGAGGAACAATGAGGTACGTCTTTATTTATTTATTTTTTATGCCGTCTTGCATTTGAATAACTAAATTAATGCTATGCCTGACTATTTAAGTGACTATATTCTGATTATAAACTAAGTATTACACTACTGATGCTCAACACACAAGCAATTGACATCTCACAGGAAGTGTTCGAGTCGGCGTATATTAAAGCTGAAGTTCTAAAGAACGCTCCGTGGATAGAGTTCACTATTTATAGAGTCTGAGTTGGTATGTTCATCTTTGTACTGTAAATGCTGATGTTGAAACCGGGATGCTCAGTCTTGCTCATGTAGTTTCTTTACATTTTAACCCTAATCAGCAGCTTGAATATCAGTTTCCCCAGCTTTTTTTGGGCAATAGTTGAGTTTAACTAGGGCTGCACGATTATGACATTATAATTGTCGGTTATTCCCTTGAAATTGTAATTGCGATTTTATTAATTACGATTCACAATTTACATTAAATGATGTTTTGAATAGCTTTATACCATTGTTTGAAGCAACTGCATGCCATATTTCTATATAAAAATAAAAAACCAAGCTGAAAACAGCTTTTTTTTTTTTATTGCTTTTCTATAGCATTAAGCCTCAAATGCCACCTGTACATTTTAGTTTCTTCTTTAAATAATAATAATAAAAAAATAAACACGGGACATTTTCCTGGTTGCATTCGCACCGCAAATAGGAACTCTGAAGTGACGTAAACTACGTTTGTTGTTGTGACTTATTTTGAAGGTCCTGAGCTCACAGCGCTCATATTCTGTCTTCACTAGTAGGGCTGCACAATTTATCGTGATTTAAACCGCACGCGATTTGGAAAAGGCTGCGATTATTTTATGCATAACTTGTCAGAGCTGTACGCCTCTGCTATGCTTCTCCATCAGAAAGCCAGAGGGCGCTCTTGTACAGAAACTCTAAATATGCCCTGCACTAGAAGTATATAACACGTGTTATATTGCTGTAGCTGAATAAACAGAAGATTGAAACGCTTTGAGTAAAAACGACTAATAAACACACGACTGCCTGTGTAAGAAGCCACATCATCTCACAGAAGGATGCTCAACTGTCGTTATGAAGTGAGTTTGGAGTAAAAACGTTATTAAATGTTTTCTCTTGTTGGACAAGTTAATAAATGCTTCTCATGTCTGGAAAGATGTTTGACATGTGTTGCTTTGTCAAATGCACTTAAGCGACTCAAACTCGCAGTGCTTTCAGATGGATTAGCATTTGGAGCCATACTTCATTGACAAGCTGCGCATAAAAAAATAATCACAGCCTTAGCGATTTCATAATCGCACTAAGAATCGCGTTTAAACGATAATCGCATTAAAGTTCAGTGTTTTTCATATTGTGCAGCCCTATTCACTAGTTTGATCTATCAGTCCTGTCTAATATGATATTAGATAGAACTGTTATACAAATAAATTAGATAGCATATGAAAAGGCATTAGCTTTTGCTGTGTGGTTGATACCCAGTGTGGCTAGCTGAGCAGAAATACAAAATCATGTTTCGCTTGGTCCGCTCAAAGTCGCGCTGGATTTTCTCCTTTGAACGTTTACGAAATCATGGCATCCGTAATCGTAATCACCCAACTGTAGTTGGGAATCTCTTTTGTTTCCTCTTTGTCCTGGAATCAGTCTATGCAAATGTACTTGAGCTGCATTATGAACTGCAGTCTGAAATGCTTGTTTGCATGCACGTGTGCTTTTCTTAAAAATATTTTTGTCTTTCCTCCTGTGTTTGCCTCTCTTTAATGGCTACACAAGAACTTCATAAGTACTGCATTGTGTGCAGTAGCACTTCAGTTTAACCTTCCACTATGCTGACAGCTCTACCCTGAAATTGATCTGCTGATGTTGAAAGTACTTGTGTGTCAGGGTAAGTTAACTCTGAGTCTGTTGTATGTTTGCTGGCGTAACAGTAGTAAGTGACTGCATCCTTTGTAGACTCCACAGGATGTGCAAACATTTGCTATAGATGTAAATGTCATTTTTATTTGCTGATGCAAAGATCATAATCGCACTGAACTGTATTTCAGAGTTGACGGAGTAATTTAAAATTCATTGGATTGTGAAGCGAGTTAGATGAATGCCAGAAACAATAGTCTGAGGACCCTCTGTGCTGCTGTGTTAGGAAGCCACCAAAATATAATTGTATGGCCTTAGTGGTAATTGTGACATTTTGAAATTATTTTATCAGTTCTCCAATGCTATTGGGAAAACATGTTTTGGAGAAATGTAATTGGAAAGAAAGCCATTAGTCCAATAGCTTGGAGTAATATTCCGCCATCAACAAGCCGTATGATTTGCCATTCATGTTTATAGCAAAAACCGTGCAGTACGTCTACAAGTTACATGATGAAAGTTTAATATTTTGGGTGTTTTTTTTTTTTTTGTTTTTTTTTAATATTTTGGCATTATAGTGATGTTTAGCTGATGCTGGGAATTATCAACTAACAATTGACATTCTCCATTATCGATATAAGTTTAAAGGTTAACTATTATGCAGAATTTACTTTTACATGGTGTTTGAACACTGGTGATGGTAAAAAATCCACCCACTCACCCTTGTTTATCCTTTTCATAATCCCCATAAATCAGAAACAGTGTCTGAAAATACACTGTTTCAGATTTTCCCGTACTGTGACATCACGAGCCCCGCCCATAACTGGTGACAATCTACTCTATAGCATAGATCTCGCCCTGAGTGCACCATGTTAATATCCTTGCTATAGCATCTATTTATATAATGTCTGCGCCACATTACAAATGTTCTGTTTTTGGATGTACCAATGAAAATAAGTCTCCATAGACTCCGGCATCTGAGCCACTGAGGGACACAGTGTCATACAAAGTCTTGTATGTTTGTGCAAATCATTTTACGCCGGACTGCTTCACAAACGAGGGTCATTTCAATGCTGTGCACAAAAGTTGATTCTGAAAGTTGGGTTGATTGTTCGTGCTCAAACTTCATATCCAGAACAAGTATTGCATGTCATATTTTGTAAATGTTTCCAAATCGCATTTCTGAATGTGGTTGTTAGCATTCTGTACGGCTAAAAATGATTATATAAATTATAACCATAATTAAACAAAATGATACCTGTTCTGTATCCATGCAGTGTATATTATCTGGCTCTGTAGGCATCCTACTACAGTTCCCACATGAGCACCTGTACAACAGTTTATGGATGATCATGATGGCTAATCAAGAAGTTGCATAAAGATAACTCCAACAACTACATAAATTAGTCAACTAACCATCTAGAAACGTCCTGTTGCATTCTAAAAGTGTGCACTCTGACTCCGGTTCAAACATGTAAGGCTGAACACCGTTACTGACAATTTCTGATATTTTGGTGTGAGATTCTCCAGTTTTGTTGTTGAGTATCTGAAGCTTGAGCTGTAAAGGCTCTGCCCTCTTCTGGAAAGGGGGTGGAGAACAGCAGCTTATTTGCATTTAAAGGGGACCTATTATGTCCCTTTTCACAAGATGTAATATAAGTCTCTGGTGTCCCCAGAATGTGTCTGTGAAGTTTCAGCTCAAAATACCCCACAGATCATTTATTATAGCTTGTCAAATTTGCCCCTATTTGGGTGTGAGCAAAAACACGCTCTTTTTGTGTCTCTTTAAATGCAAATGAGCTGCTGCTCCCGGCCCCCTTTCCAGAAGAGGGCGGAGCTTTAACAGCTCACGCTTCGGTCGCTCAACAACAACAAAGCTGGAGAATCTCACGCAGACAAAATGAGGATCGTCAGTAACGGTGTTCAGCCTTACATTGTTCAAACCGGAGTCGACACTGATGGAGAGACTCAGGAAGAAGTTACAACTTTTAGAATGAAACTGGACGTTTCTGAATGGTTAGTGGATAAATTTATGTAGTTGCTGTGGAGTTGATTAAAGTAGTAGATGCACCGGGGACCCAATTATAGCACTTAAACACAGAAAAAGTCAGATTTTCATGATATGTCCACTTTAAAGGTACACACACGAAAACAGTGTGTTTTTGCCAAATGGGGCGAATTGGACGTGCTATAATAAATGATCTGTGTGGTATTTTAAGCTGAAACTGAGACACACAAGACTTGCATTACATCTTGTAAAAAGGGGCATAATTAATATAATTCAGAGTTTTTTTTAAAGTTTAGAAATCTGAAGTTGAAAAGTTCTCTGAAGTTGAACTGTAATGTTTGTATTCAATGCAAAGGTGGAATCTTCAAACTCATTTGAATAAATTAAAACTCATTAAACTGAAAACATAGCTCACAGTACATTTTAATGCTAATCTGTTTTAAGTATTACCATATCAGCACCTGACACCTTTTTGAGGCCATTTGCTCCATTTAAACATTTGCCGGATTTATCCGAGGTGTTTGCTCAAGTAAGATAATGCACAAAGGATTTGACTTTTTAATGTGTCATTTACCTCCTGCGCTTCCTCCTGGGGTTTCTGGCCTGTATTTGGCCCATTGTGCACCAAGTCCTTTTCTGTTTATGGAACGTAATGCATTTCAAATAGCCAGAAATGCTTGGACAGTCCAGAGGAAGATTCTATTTTTGTCCTTTTTGAATGCCATGGTCTGTTGGGAGCATTTTCTTCAGCTTTAGTATGTTCAGCAGTTTCTATAACTAACTTTGTGCTTCTTACCATTAATCTGTTGCAGGTCTAGAAATGATAGAAGTCCCACATGTTGCCGCAACTTGTGAAATGTCCAATATTCATTCAGTCAGCAGTGTTTCAGTCTTACGACCCTCTTCAGGCGATAATACTGTCTGTATTCTGTGCACCTGCTTGCGACTTTCCAGGTGTGTGCGGAGTTTTAAGAGTTTATGCAAGGAATAAATTAACTTCAGAGGTTTTCTGAGGAAAAAAGCCCTTCAATTAAACTTTCCTAAAGTCATCAGAAAGAGGAAAAAAACGTTCCCCATAACAGTTTTAAAGCTTAAAGTGTTCATTAAATTCAGCCTGACAGTGCAGGTTTCACCGTTGCACTTCCAGTGTCTTTCCCCTTCTTGGTGTGAATTATTTACAGTGCACCTAATGAACCAGACAGAGCCGCCGTGGACTGTTGGATGGCAAATTCTGATACCTGCAAGTCTAGGGCTACGGTTGAGTCTTGTGCTTAACTTGAGAATAAAAGATAAGAAAAGTAGCTGGCTGAACATTGCCATGTTTTTCACTTTTGTAGCATATTATTTTCTTCCCAAAAGATACCTTTAAAGGGGGTAATGAATTGAGAAACCAGCACTTCCTTGAGCTTTTGAGATATAAGAGGTCATCATACTATAAGAATATCCTGTGAGTTTCAGAACTGAAAACTTCCTTGTTAGTCCAATAAAAACTTTTATTGACACCAGACCCATCGAACAACTGATCCTGGAATGTGCCTATCTATGATAGGTGAAACACCGCCTCCACAGAAGAAATCAACGCCTACTTTATCATTACAATGTTAGCCCCGCCCACTGGTGTGTTAGTGAGAGAGAAGAGCAATTCAGGACAAAAATAACATTACCTTTCAAAGGATCCTAATGCTAGGAGTATAGTTAATTATTTTCAACAATGTGAATGTCTCAGTTGAGCTTTATTTATTAGTATTCGGTACATTTCACTGTGGATTCTTTGGTAAATCAATCGCATTTCGGCGCAGGTTTTGCAAACAGACTTTTATGATATGAACTCGACAGTAATGCAACAACATGTAAGTAACTGTGTTAATTCTAATGCCTGATCTGATATGAAATGATTCATGTACAGTCAGATGATCTTTGTCTGTGTGTCAGTAAATCAAACCGGTGACTAAACGCTCAAATTCACATTGTTTCTCTTAGTAGGATGAAAATAATCTGTTATTTAACAGTGATTAAATTGTATATAGAAAGCGATCAAAAAAACGCTCCCTTTACAATCGCTGGAGCTGTCAATCAAACGGTGCAAGTTTATCAGTGACTGAGTTCTGGACTTTCGCCAAAACTCCAGTTTTATTCAACGAATCTTTGTTACATCGTGTTTGCACTGTTAGTTATGATGAAAGCAATCGTTACTGTGCATAAATTGAGTTGCAATGACGAGATCACTGCATTCATGAGCTCAACAACATGTCTGTGATCGGCTACAATGTTCATCACTGCAACCTTTCATGCCACGATCTAAATATAATGCCATAGATCTAAATGTAATGCAATACTTTTCATGATTAGTTAACCTTGAGAGCTGTAATGGTAAAAACATGCTAAAAGTTTTTGAGAGAGTAATACTTAGCTATTTCATATGCAAAGATGTCAGCCAATCACAGCAGTGGGCATTTACACTGAAGTCTCACTGCAGACACGCCCCTTTAAACAGAGCGTTCAAATCAGAGGCCTAAAATCAGGGTAAGAAAAATGCCTTTAATTTCTAAATTGACCATTTTTTATGTAAAAATCATACTAACATTATAAGTGCACCCCAGGAAACATTATAAAACAATAAAACAACGTAGTTCATGACCCCTTTAAGATTTCTAGAATTGACCTCTTATGATTGGCTAACCTTTTTATCTGTGTAATTGCTCATCAGGATTGGCCGAGCTGCTGAATACTGAAGAGTTGTTGGTGCATCAAACTATTATTTAAAAAAACAAAAACACTAGAAAAATCTTTTTCACAATGTCTATTTTAATCCCATTGCTTTGTTTTGCATTTCATGCAGTCCTTAGGCAGTGGTTTATGTATTCTTTGCAGAATTTGTCTAGTTTGTGATGGGTCAAATTGCTGCAACTTGGAGGCTTTTAGTGGAAATGTGACAGTTGCCTTGGAGTTATGGCACTTCCACACGTGTGCACATTTTATTCAGCTTTGCTGCTGTTGTAGCCTCAGAGCTTGGGAGGATGAAACGAGTCTAAAAGGTTTTAGAGGAAAACGGAACTGCACTAATCTGTCACGGTTACAGCACCTACATTATATGCTGTCATTTAGACTGAATACAATTGTATTCATACTAGAAAAGAACATGGAGTTACATGAACACAGTGACCAGATTAGCTAGGCGAGTTTGCTGTTATTGTTTTATGTCCTTGTGTTAAAGGACACCAAGTTGTCGATCAACCTTTTCCTGGAGCCATATGTAAATAAAACAGTATTTTTCCACTTAATGATTTTATGATGCTCATATTGAACCATACAATCCATTCAGAATGTGTAATGCTAACAAAATCTTGCAGCCCAAAATTTTTCAAATCTCCGATTTATGTACCCTCAACCTTCAAGGTTACAGTTTCTACTGCTCATGTTGAAACGGCATTTATTTTAAGGCACATTGTTTGCGTGTCTCAGTCCTGCGGCGGTTCCTGTTAGTAAGTATTTCTTATTGCTAAATTTTCATGTTGTCATTTTTAAAGATTTTGAAACTTAAATCTATTTTCGCACACTCTTTAAAGTCTTTCCCCCCTTTTACTAGCTTGTATTTGTCCTGCTTTTAAAGGCAGAACTTCCTCTGTAATTACTGTTACTACTATGTGCACTAGTTCCTCAGTTTGACTCCTTTTTAACCTTCCTATTTGCTGACAGCTCTGCCCTGAAAATGATCTGCATGGCTGATCAATGGTGCACTCTTGGACAGCTAGATACACTTCTTGAATTCTGGGTTATTTCGGGCCCATTTAGCAGTCCAGAATGAACATTTTTTTTCTGTCTCAGCCTCCGTCTGAAGAGGCTTATCATTTATTGAGGGTAGTAGTAATTAAAGTTTGCATGGAAATCAGATAATTTTAGGGGTAATTGCAGATCATCTTTAGCATACAAATGATTGTTAAAATCATTTAAGTCTTAAAGTCTTAAATATTAAAATCAACTAGATTTTTTTCTGAAGAAAATGTGAATTTTGCCAAAGCAGAACTCTCTGCTACAATGCTAGGATGTTGAGTAAAATGTTAATTTGTGGTTGATAAGGTGTTCTGGGTGGTTGCTTACTGGCAATTCTCTATGATACTCTGGTCTCTATGTTCCTCCTTTCATTGCCCACAAGTAGAAAATCCTAACCCTGATCACTTAGAACAGTCCTAATGGTTCAACGCTAATATTTTTTTTTTCTACTGGCCCATTCGAGCCCTAGTTCAAATTTTTACCACTACAAAAAAGTAATAAATAAAATAAAACGGGCTTAGTTATTTCTTTCATTGTTTTTGACCCATAACCTTAATAAGGTTGACACCAAAAACTACCAGCCTAACTAACTCGTAACAATTTCAAATACTGTTTTATTATTATTATTACTACAAGCAATAGTGCAAATAAATATAACAAATACAAATGAAAAACAGTGATTTTCATGTTTTTAAATTATTGAGAAATTAATGAAATGTAAAAAAAAGTCTTAAATTTACTGATTTGCTCTGATAATCTGGCTTTAGCCTACATGCTATAGTTCATAAATGTTCGGTACCATCGGTACTATAGGAAAAAGTACCATCAGGATTTTAAAATGTTGATAGCGACTTGGTACCAAAGTATCGGTTCTCATGACATCCCTAGTCTTAAGGGGATAGTTCACCCAAAAATGAAAATTATCCCATAATTTACTCAGCCTCAAGCCATCCTAGGTGTATATGACTGTCTTCTTTCAGACAAACACAGAGAGATATTTAAAAATATCCTGGCTCTTCCAAGCTTTATAATGGTTGTGAAGGGGGGGTGAGATTTTGAAGCCAAAAAAAAAATTCCATCCATCATAAAAGTAATTCATACGACTCCAGGGGGTTAATAAAGGCCTTCTGAAGCAAAGCGATGGGTCTTTGTAAGAAAAATATCCATATTTAAAACTTTATAAATTCAAATAACTAGCTTCCGGCCGTACGAATACTGCGCATGTCGACTTGAGCCACATGAGTTACCCGTGACACGATTTATGACGCAGGATGTAGGAGTATCGAAAGCTTAGATGCCTCGCACGGTTCAAACAATTAGGGCTGTGCAACAAACTCAAGCTCCCCTTTTCTTATATCGAAATCCTCTGAAAGTTCTCTTTAAAAATGATCGTTTTAGACTTCTAATTATGTTTGTTTTGCTCTATACTCTGAGCTACCGTGTTCGTCATTGCGTCATGCGTCGGGTCAGAGGTTACTCTTCCGCCGCAAATCGATGCATATGGCCGTCTGCCCTTCACAACCATTATAAAGCTTCGAGGACTAAGGATATTTTTTAATATATCTCAGATTTTGTTTGTCTAAAAGAAGATGGTCATATACACCTAGGATGGCTTGAGGGTAAGTAAATCGTTGGATAATTTTTGGTTGAACTAACCCTTTAAGTTTAATATTTGGGGTTTGGGAGCAATTGTAATCCTGATTATGAATTTATAAATCCAGGAATGAATGATTTAAATTGGTTGGCACTTCAGTGTGTTTATTTATTGAAATCAAATCTTTTCCTGTTTGCAATCAATCCCGTCTGGTGTTTCTGTGGAGACCCTGCCCTCTTTATTTCTCCAGTCACTGGATCAGCATTTTCCACTCCCCTAATGTCTCTCTCTGTAAAGAGTAGGTAGGTGTATGCCCGTTCATTGCGTGCCGTTTTTCCATGCCTGCCAGTTAATCCCATTTCAGAGCGACATCCTTTAATAATTCCCATGAGGACAGACAGCAGTTTTTAATCAGAGAACGTTCACAGGTGCGATTTATCGGATGAGCTTGAGCCTGAGACTTACATGGTCCATGGCTCCTCATCCCACTTTCCCATTTAAGATTAAGTTTTTTCTCCCTTTGTGCACAAGACATGGGGCTCCTACTGGTAAACTGTGTACAGCAAAGCAGTAAATTTCAAATGATAATAGAGGAACAGCCGGTCACTAGAGCCTCCCAATAAAAAACTGCAGTGAACTGACGAGAGTAGTTTCAGTGGTGTGATGGACTTAGATTGTTTTGCACCAACCAAATAGAAAAGGAGAAATGTGCTTTTATTAAATTACTTTGAGCTCAAGGCTGCACCCCACTAGCTGACTCCAAACAACTCAATTTTAGTAGGGGGATGTCCTACTGACTTTTTTCTGACATCTCACCCTCATCTGTTAGAGGTCAGTCATGCTCCCAGATTCAAAATGAAATCGAGGTGATGGACTAAATGGTTGTCTTAGATGTTTCTTTGTTTCCTGCTGCAGTAAGAACAGGATTGCCACAGTAGTAAAATGATTTAGGACACAGTTTGTGGAGTTGTTTTTCTACTGTTAATGGGTTAGTTCACTTAAAAACTAAACTATTCGTGTTGTTCCGAACATGAACAAGATATTTTGAAGAATTTTGGGTTCCAAAACAACCTAACGACTTTCATTGTATGGACAGATATTATATGAACACACATTCTTCAAAATATCATCTTTTGTGTTCAGAAATGAAAGAAAGTTGTACAGTTTTGCATAAACTTACGCGCTTGTTTGAGATGTGTTTTTTTTTTTGTTTGTTTTTTTTTTATCCAATAAGAAACATGCGCCTAAACTACTATGGATACACATTTACCAAGTAAATCATGTGACTTTGCACAATGGGATGGCGTAATTGGACTAACCATTGGACCGATCTTTTTGCGTAGCATCTGAAATGCTGTTTTGGTTGTTCTGAAATACCTGAGCACAGTCTGTTGTCAAATTGGATCGCTATAATTGGCTTCCAGAACTGTCTTAAGGCAGGAACACACCAAGCCGATGCCGACGAATTAGTGGCTACGAAAGTAGACTGCGGGGTTGGCTCATGTCGGCAGCGTCTGGGTCCAAAGTTGGCCTGACACACCAAACCAACGCTCAACAGCCGACGGCCAAGTAGCATGTCCGTTCTGTGCCTGCGCAAGATGAAATACCTTTCCGTACCAGCAGGTGGCAGTAGCTGAACAGCCAATCAGAATGATCAGATGGCCCGACGAGCTCCGACGACGATTCAACATGTCAAATCGGCCGGAAAAATGCCAACGAGGACCAACTTCAGCCGACGGTGTGGAACACACTGAGAACTTAGTCGGCCAACGAACAAAAACTGCCCGACGGCCAACCATCGGCTTGGTGTGTTCCTGCCTACGCAAGAAATTTATTATATACGAAAACTATTATATACAGTGGCTTCTCCTACTTTTCATAGTGATATTTAGTGCCAGTTTATCAGGAAGTGATGATTTTGTTCTCTTCGACTCACTGGATGGAAACGGTGCTTTATTCGCAAATGTTTTATGCAATGTTCCAATTTTGCGCATAAGTTAAATTTGCTTTGGATGGAAACATAGCTAAAGATGAGTAAACCATGACAGAATTTTCAGTTTTGGGTGAACTATAAAATGTTTGTGTCCCTATAGAGTCCTAGAGTCCTGAAACAAGTTTCCATTTTTTGAACTTTCAGTTCCATCATCCCAATGGGGTTTTTTTGAAAGGGTTTTTGGTTAAATGCCTAAAATAAGGTCTGTGGTTAACACAAGCTCAAGACATTTTCTAAGGAAAAAGATAATTATTTGAACTATTTTAGCTCAAACTTTCCAACTTGTAGATTTTACATCAATATTAAAAGTTGTCAGAAGCTTAAAATGGTGGAGATATTGAAGTCGTTCAACCTTGGTGTAGTTCGTTTATATCCTAATTTTAGCTTTTTACTTATGCCTATTGTATTTAGGCTTAAATTCTTAACATTTGTGTTTATTTGTGAAGTTTGCACTGGTTACGGAGTGTATTTTCTTGAGATGATCAAAAAGCCAATAGAAAAAATGGTAACACTTTAGGTATAGGGAACACATATAAACTATTAACTATGACTTTTCCCTCAATAAACTCCTAATTTACTGCTTATTAATAGTTAGTAAGGTAGTTGTTAAGTTTAGGTATTGGGTAGGATTAAGAATGTAGAATAAGGTCATGCAGAATAAGGCATTAATATGTGCTTAATACATACTAATAATTAGCCAATATTCTAGTAATATGCATGCTAATAAGCAACTAGTTAAAAGACCCTAAAATAAAGTGTTACCGAAAAATCCTGTTAGATTTTTTTTGTGGAGGGAACCAGGGTGATGCAAACTTCCAGGTTGGCACACAAAATCATCCATGTAGCACTCTATTTGGCAGCTTTATATTCAGTAAAAAGACGGTTCTGACCTTACTTTCTTATTTTGTAAGTCTTTTAAGTGTAGTAAAACTCCTTCGAATAACAACTGGCATTTGATGAGGGGAAACACTTAGACCAGATCCAAGCAGGCCAGGAGATTATGAGCTCATCAGCGTGAGAAGCGGCTCAGTGGTCTCAAAGACCTCGAGAGGCCACCACAGACTACTTTCAAGCTAGTGGAAAGTTGTTTTGATTCAGCAGGGCTATTAACTGCTCACCCGCTGAGATCAGACCGGCTGTGTCTGATTCTTCTACTAGTCTGTCAATGAGGCTTATGACTCAGAAATGGCTATTAAGAAGCTGGCGTCAGTCATTCAGAGATGTGGGTTGAGAGCAGAGAAAGGAAACAAATGTATTTTGCAATGAAGCTTGGACGGATTTTTAACTGCCCTGGGTTTGTGTGACAGACATAGCAACCATAAAATCTGGCTTGTCCTCCTCTGCTTTTCACACCTACGCAGTTTTAACCACAGTTCATCTCTCTTCACTGATCCTTTTATATTTGCTTCCTTCCCTTCTTGTAGTCCTTCCCAGTTTCTGTTGCCGACCGCATGCTAACTACACCTGCAGGCTCAGGCAGGTGTCTTTTATATGCTGTAGTCCGGATGCTGGAATAACGCTCTCGTGTACTTGAGGTCAGGAAGACCTTCAGCTTGGATTTGATTCAGCTCTGATTGGGCCTCCTGTGTCAGCTGCAGATTTTTACTTGTGACTCTTGGACAAAACTAGGGTGAAACTTCTGTTTATGCTCTTTATGTAAGCATTTACACTGAAATTAATTCCAGTGAGCTTGTGATATTTTGGTGGTTGTTACATTATAGCAGTGGTTCTCAACCTTTTTTACTCAGAGGCCCCTCGTTGTCCAACACAACACCCCATTGACTTCTATTGTGCAGACAGAAACCTCCTGAGATATTCTTCACAATATCATCCTTTGCGTTCCACAGAAGAAACAAAGACATACAAGTTTAGAGCGACATGAGCACGAGTAATTTTCACCTTTTGGTTGTACCATCACATTTTTTTAAAAAGGAGATTCAAATTTGCTCGAATATTTGCATTTTATTTCATCCGTGTGGTGTTTGACTCCTCCATTGAGAGAAGTAATCTCATGAACCTGAGGTAAGCTAGTGTTGGCAGGTCACTCTTGAATGCACAGGAAAGCAGTAAAAGGATTTTAAAGTGCTTTAGGAGCTTGTTTGATGCAATAAATTAAACCTTTCCGTAACATTTACATGTGGAGTCTCTCTTTAAAGAGGCATGTGAGGTCAGAGGACATCCTCTTAAAACAGCTTTAACTTACTGCCTGCACACAGACGGGTGGAAGCATGCATGTCACGCTGTGTTACCCAACGCATTTTCACTGCATGTGTTACATGGATGCAGTCGTTTTCTTTCTCAGTCGTTTTCATTTGTTTTCAGCCACTGCTGCATCACTATATGAGGACATGAATGCATGAACTTCATCTCCAGAGCCGCTCTGAGAGTCATTTCATGAGCATTTCACCATTCCATTTGAGAAAAACTATTGTCATGTCATACAAACACAGAAAATCAAAGGTCTTCACTGCAACCCATCAAAATAAAGGATCGGTTTAAATTAAAGAAATTGTGACAATTTGACTGTTGTACAGTCAAATTTAGCTACATCTCAATTTAATAATACTAACACTAGCTTTATTTTTTTTAAGGAATAATCACAATTTTTCTTCCATGTTTTAATTTTAACTGTAAAGGTTCGACATTTTCGCATGTTTTTTTTTTTTTTTTGTATTCGTCATCCTAAAAATTCGTCAAACACAGAAACCTTGCACACTGAGTCCGATGTGTATTAATTAATCTGTTGAGAAAAAAAAAATACAAAATGGAGTCCTCAAGCAGTGAGGATGATTTTGTTTTTTGTTCTCTTCTTAAAAAGAAATATTGGGTCCATCCAATCCTGAGATTGCATAGAGAGGAAGGAGAGAGACTGTGGGATTATCCCGAGCGTTTACTTCAGTAAACTGTCTGTAGCTCAGTTTGATGCTTTGTTAGCAATACTGGAGGCACATATTAAAAAGAAGACCACCAATAAATTTGTATTCTGCACTTTGTCATACAGTGCTTTGTGCTGCAAGATGAAGTGGATCAACTTGTCAGATGCCGTTCTGGATTTTGGAGTTTGCTTGTACGGTGGCTCTAAATTGTCAAAACACCTCAAAATGCTTGCTACGGATGCGAGAAAAAGGATCGGGTTCAATTTTCTGCATTTTTTTTTTTTTTTTTTCCTCGATTGACAAAAGTTTCAAAGGCATTGTGTAAACATGATTGACGCAACGTGAGGTTGTACTTATTTTTTTAACATGCAAAAATTCTGGTGCGCAAAGACTTTAAAGCTCTTGTGCAGCACTTTGTTTGACAAAAAAAGTTTAATGTCATTTGATTAAAAGATAAATTAAATTAATGTTTTATGCCTTTATTTGATTGCTAGAAAAATTAAGATGCACAACACAGAATTTCTTGGAAAAATATTTCATAGAATTTAAATAAAATAAAAATAACAAATGTTGTGTTTTTTTATGAATTCAATTAATTAGAAATGCTTTTTGATTATTAAAATTTAATTAAACCATTAAAATTGAAATCAGAGAACAGAATTTGGTAAAAAACAAAAACATAAAACCGATTTTGAGGGGGACAAACAGACAAACAAAAAATAAATGTTTAATATTGTTAAATTGTATAGATTTCATGATTTCAATTAACTAGACATGCTTTTTGATTGTTAAAATTTAATTTAAAAAATAAAACGGGAAAAAAAATGGAATTTGGAAAAAAATAAAATGGAATTTGGGGAAAAAATAAAACAGATTTCATAGGGCCCTATGAGAGTCTTTGGTGTCAATTGTGGGGTTGAGGTTTTAGGGGGATTATTTGTAATTGCAAGTGGGATTGTTGTGTCTGATGGAATGAAACTCGTGTTAGGCTTTGTGACTTTGTTACTTAGTATTCAGTAGTTCTGTTCCAAAACGGAATGAGCTTCCTTGCTGTCTACTGCCTACATCCGCAGCATCCTAACTGCAATTGTGATTGATTTGGAATGCAATGACTATCTGCGCATCATACAAATGATGTGCATTGCATTGGAGAATCGACTCACAATTGATTTCATTAGAGTTTGGGATTTACACTGAATTGCTTTCAGTATTTATCAATATTAATATCAGTATTTTTAGTACTGAATGTCTATAGTCAACGTCTGTCACTTTATCCTTGTTGCACGTATGTAGGTGGCTCACTTGGATTTGGAACTGATCCAGTATCATGCATGATGTGAGTAAAGTCTTAAAACCATTTCAGAGCTCTTCAGCAGGGGTTAAACAAATGCCCCTGAATTTTAACCTTTCTAGCGTTGAGCTGTTTTAGATTCTTCTCGCTGTGCACCGGAGCTGTAAGGTTTTTGTCTTTGCGAGGACAGCTAATGAATTGCCTGAAAATTAGTTATGGCTAAAGCTCAACTTATTATCAGTAATGCTGGCTAATTAAAATGCCCCTTTCACCCACAGCCAGGAACACTGAACCACATCAGTGTGACATTCATTAACTGCAGAGAAAAAATGATATGTGGATAAAGATACATGAAGTCTTCTAATCCAGCACAGCTGGGAAGCCATGTTAAGAAGGATTTCACCAGCAAATTAGCACTAACTTATTAACTTATTATTGTTGTTTGTAGTCTTAGTCAGTGCACATTCTCAACTTTTTGTTCTCATAGTAACTCACATATTTTGCTATTTTCAAGATGGAGGAAGGTCATGAGGTCAGTGTTTAATATGTCGCATAACTAGGGCTGGGTAATAAACAATATTGTATTGAAATCGATTTAAAATTTATGTCAATGATAAATTCTGGACATTTTTACTCGATATGGATTAATCTAAACACAACATGCCACATTTAAGTGTTTTCTTCAAGAGATTATGACAGAAATCACTACTGTACACTAAAATTTACTTCTCAAAGTAATAATAATAATATTTCTAAGGAATATACAACCAAGATATTTTTTCATCCATGTTTTAAATTTATACAGTTCTGTTGTGCAGCATCTTATTTGACAAGAAATAAAAATTCAATGTTTTGTTGTAAGTTAATTATATTTTCATTAGATTACATTTTAAAAGCTTGATTAAATTGTTAACGTTTATATAAATTTGTTTTAAAATCATGAAACACAGAATCCCCCCAAAATAAAATGGAAAACACAGAATTTAGGGAAAAATGAAATGAATTTCATTGGGCCCTGAATTAAAAGGGAGTTACCCAACTCAGTATTTGAACAAACACATTTGCATGTTTACATTCATTCTCAAGGTCTAATAAATATGTGGAAAACATTTCTTTCCCCATTAATTGTAAAATAATATTGTTTTATACTACAGGGCTATTGAATGCTCAAATCTGATTGGTTGATCAACATTCTAAGGTGTGCAGTTATTTTCAGGGAAACGCACGGCTTAGGCAGGTCTTGACCGCATTGCAGTTCCATATCACTTCGCCAAATGATTTCAGTTATTTCAAAGGTCCTTACAGCGTACTACTGCAAAAGAACCAAAACCCACAATGACACTGACCAAGCAAAGCAATAGGATGAAAATGACAAATTATTGTCATGGTTTTTGCAACAAAATACGTTTTATGTCCTGAAAGGTCATGCTCTCTTTCTTCCGCTCTCTCTAGCTCAAACGCGCAAAAATTATGTTTTGGAATTGGCAGCGGAGGCATAAGAAATTAGTCCCACACACGAGAGTTTTAAGGACAAAAACCTGACAAATGTCTTGAAATACAACATCTGAACAGTGTCTTGAGGTGTGGTGCCCGTAGTATAAGCAGAATAATTGACTCCAGGCCGTTGAATTATTAGAAAATAATGCACGTCCGCTTCGTGTCGTGGCCGAATTACCACCCCAGGTGTGCATTATTTTTAATTCAACGTCCCAACGTCAAATTTTCCTTACACAAAAACTAGGGATGCACCGATACCACTTTTTCCAGAACGAGTCCGATACCGATACTTTCATTCTTGGTACTTGTCAATCTCGATACCTGTATTTTCACTGCATGCCATTTTTATATATATTGGGTAGAGAAACCAAAAGAATATGAATCATATTAGTTGGTTTTGTCTTTCATTTAATAGCACAGTGCATATTTAGAGCTGTTTCAGCAGGGATCAGTATAAGTATTGGTGAAATATCACAATTCTCTATTCCAATTTTGATAATGCAACAAAAACTGCTAGCCTTATTAATGTAAATTTAAAGCATTATTAAAGACAACTAAGCAGTCAGTAATAAAATAAGAACAAATAATCAAATTACAAATAGCAAAAATAAATACAATATAACAGGTACAACTGAAATAAACAGTAGTTTTTAGCTACAGAAATTTGAATAAAGTAATCAAATGTGAAAAACCACTGCATATTCATCACTGTATAAATTAAATATAGATGGATCTTTATAAAGTTACAAAAGTTATTCAGTCAAGAGCAGTGAATGATCTCTTTGTCCCTTTAAAACTGATCCAAAATTAATTTTACTGTCTACGTTCTCTTGAGATATAACCAACTATGTTTACTAGGATACTCGCCAAGACGGGCATTTTTACATAATTTTGTGTGAATTCGTCCATTCAAGTGTTAGACATGAAAGAACTCCATTCAGGATTTGCGCGCTGTCCGAGACTGTTTTTGGGGCGTGCTTCATATTTGCATTCATGAAACTTCTTGACCTGCAAACGTCCTGTAATAATGTAGGGAACCACTCGTTATACTTAAATCACTCAACAGTTCATGCTTTACTTGCTTATAAGATTTAGTTTTAATCCAAGTGACGTGTGTTGAGTGAACGATCGGCAACCAAGAGCATGCAAGAAAATTAGGTACCTTCATAGACGGCCTTCTTTTTTTTTTCTTTTTTTTTTATCCCCATTATACTCTGTTGTCTGTGTACACATACCAATACTGGTATCAGTGCATCCCTAATAAAAACTGAAATCATATGATATAGAAAAAATATTGTGGTAATATTTTTGGCCATATCGCCCAGCCCTATGCACAAATGCTGGGAAGTTCATAGAGTTTGAACTTCAGCTGACTCAGGGCACCTACTGTTTCCCATATATTGTCATTCCTGTCAATGCTCCTTCTCCAATTGTTTATTGTTTTGTTTTTTGTTTTTTGCAAAAGAATATATATCACTTTGTTCACTTTCAAATGAAAATTAGCCCAATATTTACTCGGCCTCAAGCCATCCTAGGTGTATATGACTTTCTTCTTTCTGATGAACAAAATCAGAGAAATATTAATAAATATCCTGACACATCCGAGCTTTATAAAATATCTAGCTTCTGCCAGACCGTCTTCCATATTCAACTTGGGAAGAAAGTGTAAACTGGTGTCGCGTCAGTTAAGCTTTTTCCGTTTTTTCCCTGAATAGGGAAGGCGTATGACGTATTATAAGCTTTTTGAACTGCAAGAGTTCTACACTTTCTTTGTAAGTTTAATAAACAAGGCGGTCTGGTGGAAGCTAGATATTTTACTTCTTAACTTGTTAAATATGGATATTGTTTTACACAAATGCTTCACTTCAGAAGGCCTTTATTAACCCCCCGGAGCCGTGTGGAGTACATTTATGATGGATGGAGACCATTTCTTCAGCTCATTATAAAGCTTGGATGTGTTAGGATATTTATTAATATAACTCTGATTGTGTTCATCAGAAAAAAGAAAGTAATATATAGACCTAGGATGGCTTGAGGCTGAGTAAAGCTTTGAGTAATCTTCATTTGAAAGTGAACTAATCCTTTAAGCTGATTTTTGTAAACAAAACGACAAGAGTTGCATCAATGTTTTTAGTGTTAACATTTAAACACTTAAAGGTGCTGTATGCAAAACAACAAATTATCACTTGACTGATATCACTGACTTCATATTAGATGGCACACCTGTGTCTGTGAAAGCCAAAGATTTCTCTGCAGAATCATGAATAATGTAGTTTTTCCACCAGGAAATCCTCTGTTAAACTTAAAATTAATTATTTAAACAAGTAGAAATGATGCAGGCTGATTGCTTCAACAAAGCATATACCATTGATTAAACCTCTTCGCTCATAGTAGGTCCATCTTTAAAGGTTTATAATTTAAGTCTATATTTCCCTATGGATTTTTACTTCCTGAACCCAGTCTAATTCAGTCTGGTGCAAGATACAGAACAGCTAGCATTTGTCATTAATGTTGCATTTTTGCATGTGACACATGAGTTTCTAGCATGAAGTACTTTGTTTGTCCAAACTGAAACTCATTTTCAATAGTGCTTTTCATACTAAGAGCCATCTAAAACAAAATGTTGCTTGAAAACAGTTTTTGCCAGAATGCAAGGCAGCTTTTGCATAGCCACCGGTAGGGTTTGTGCATTTCTATAGGATAACATTAGACTCCTCCTGCAAGTAATCGCTGAAATAAACAGCGCTGCTACTCCATTACACACATCAGTGCTCTCTTGAAGCATCATTTGCATATCCATAATTCATATGCATATGGATTACTTAAGAATTTGTAAGGCATAGGCATGCATCTGTTTCCATTGAGAACCCAGCAGGGCATTCACAGTGAGCTAGAGAGGAGCCTTATTTTCGGGGTAAACCTTTTGGGTTGGCAACAGCATGCAGATTTCTTCCCAAAATCCATCTGTAAATGTTTGCTTTGGCAGAAGGACTGTTTCGTGAAACGGACTACTGTGTGTGCGCCGTTCGTCCTGAGCAGAATCACAGAGCTCCTATTTTTTCCCAGATTAACATTTACACACAACAACATCATCTCTTTCCCATACTCTCTCAGGTTTTTGTATTGTTTCAGCTTTGGAAAACACAGTGAATCACTTGCAAGTCTAGCTGTTTGTGCTGCTTTTGCTATAAACTCAGAAAGTTGGTTTTTGTTCCAGTTGTTCCATGGAATCGGAAACCGGTGCTTGTTTGGACAAGCCATTTCTTATTGCTTTAATTCAGGCTAAGGAAGCACAGCATTTGCATCGACTTGTGTTTTCGCTTGTGTGCACATGCTTGTGTTTTCAGTAGTTTTCCACATTGGAAAAAAGGGGATGCTTGTGCTAGGTGTTTGTCCTGGCTCGAAGAGTTTTCCCTCTTTGCAGAGTTTGAGTCCGGATTGATGTTTTCTCAGTGTGTGGAAATGGATTTGTTTTGGCAGATCCTTCAGGTATTATCACACCCTTGTTCTCGCTATATCACCATAAATTTTCCTGAAATGTGATTTCAGTATCGGATAAGAATAATTAACTTCCCTACATGTTGAATCAGAATTTTTTTAACAGTAACAATTAACTTAAAGCCTTTATGTATAATGCATTATTAGGGTATTCATAATGTACGTTATAACTCATCTTTTCATAAATAACTGTAACCAAAGTATTATAAATGCTTTATTATATTTTGCAGATTCCTTGGTACATCTGAAATTGGTTGTTTGTTGTGTTTTAATGCACTATACTTTCTAAAGGTGTGTTCAGTGAATAGATAAGTATAATATCTGTGGTTACAATTATTCATGAGCCCATAGAATGCATTAAAGTGCATTACAAGGCTTTAAAAATACTTTCATAATGCATTATATATAAAGGCTTTAAGTAAAGTGTTACCATTTTCTCTTTTTAGACCATGAACTAGCAGCTCAATCTGCAGTCCTCTTGCATGAGTGATAGGAAGCATATTGAGGCTTGAAAAGACACGGTTCCCTTTCCATACTTGCTCATCCATACTAATTTTTGACTCCTCCTGATATCCAGCTATGTTCTGTATTTCTGCAAGTGTTTCTGTTTTCATCTGGCCCTTCATAAAAATGACATTTCTTCTGTGATTTAGTTGTTGTTTAACCTTGTGTTTTGGGTCATTATATTGCATTACTGATGATTGTTTGAGTTTTTCCAGCTTGACATTCTGCTGAAGAGTGTCGTGGTATGTGCTGTTTTTCCCTCTGAACATAACAGCGTGTACTTTTTACCAGAAAGTTCAACTTTTGTCCTCTCAGTAAGTTTACACAGCGTTGCTGCAGTGTTGTTAATGTCTTGGTGGTCTTCTGAAAGTTGTAAGATGGACAGCAGTATGTTGTTCTTGTCTTCTGTAACCTCCTGTGAGCAACTTCCTGTGCAGTGTTTTCTGAGATTTATCTAACTGCAGAACCACAGAATCGCACGTCTCAGCAGTCTGTGGACAACAGTGCCAAATCTGAAGTTAGGGTGGTGCTGAAGATCACATAACCTGCCCCAACCACTAGCCCTACCTTTCACTAGGGACCTGTTTACAGCTGGTTTTAAGATGTGTTTTAGTCGATCGGATCACAAGTGGATGACACTAAATACAGGTGTAAACGGGGTCCACTTTCAACCACTAGTCAGACGTATTCGAATGGATTGCTTTCGTAGTGTAAACGCTCATGTGGTCAAATGCATTTGAACAGCCACCAAAGACCGTCTACTCTCCGTCTACTGACCTAATGCGTAAACATTATGGGAAGAGCTCTAGCCAGATGGGGTTTAAAGACCCAAGTTTGGTTTGAAGATGAAAAATGTACCAAGCACAATGCTCTCTCAACATTCCTGATTTCAAATACAAACACAGTGTTGGAGTGTCAGAGCAGAAATGAAAGCTGCTGCTCTCCGTATGTTTTTCTGTCGCACGCACGCTCACAGAGGCGCCTTTCAGATGCCGCGAGAAAACACAATGGAGCGCTATTTTGCAACTCTTTGAGCTTAAACGGACACATACTCTCAAAAAAAGATCTCAAAATCCCAGTCTCGACAAGTATTCTTGTGTATAGTCGGTTAAAAAGTTATAAGTGAACCTAAACAGTTGAGATAACTTGTTTATGTTTCACCATATTGGCTCCGTGCGTTTGGTCGTGCATTCGTACATTGGTTCCATGCATTTATTGACAGCATGCCTAAAAATAACCATCATTAATTGTCAAACAACAAAACTTTTACAATGATTAATCTATATTTAATTTATACAATGATCACCAAGCATTCAGTGTAATTACAATTATATTTATATTAATTATATTATTAATTTGTATATTCTTATTTTTACTGTCTGTTCATTTGTCTTTTAACAATGTTTGAGCTTTATTAGTTAGGAGGTTTTGCTGTGGTATCAGAGTACTTAGTGTTCTTTATGTAATAAATAGGAACCAAAGTGTATTTGTAGTTTAATTTTTTTTGCTGATCTGAAAAATGATCCAATCCGTGACTCGAAAACCGGTATATGGTCTACCAAAGCATTTTTAGCCTGCTGAAAACACTTATCTGTGGTCGCTTTAAAACACTTCGTCAGCACAGTGTTTTTTTTTTGTTTTTTTTCTTTTCTCCCAGTTGAGACGCTTTGCCATAATACGGAATATCTGCAGGAGTGGATATCTGATTTTACATAGTTTGTTTCTATATAAAAATGTTGATACAATGTAAAGAATTTTAAATTTTTGTTCCGTTATGCTTGTTGTGCAGTTGGTCTGTGTTGTATTTGTCCCGCCCCTCCTTCACTGTGATTGGACGGCTGGATACAAAGTGACATTAATGAGCGTTGCGTTTTACCCAAAGTTGAACATTATTCAACTCTTGGAGACTGGTAAAAAAAAAAAAATGCAGAGCGCTTTAGCGTGAAATAGACGCTCAGCAGCTCGTTATGCTCTTTGCGTTTTAAAAATGCGCCACTAAAAAATATGCTAGCCTCGGGGAAAAAACGCTTTGGTGGACACGCAGCCTTAATGACGCTATAAACTCGACTCCAGCACCGGTCTGAGACTGCTGGCCTGGCTGTCCTGACTGCTGTGACGAATGGTTCTGCAGTTGGTTATTGTTTTTTCTTGGGTCTTTGTAGATCAGTGAATTATCAAGAGATCTGCAGGTGCTTTGAGAGACACCTGAGCACACAGACTCGCTCTGTTCCTCAAACATAAATGAAAAGAATGACTGGAGGGTACTCTAGAGGGACACCAGTCTCAGCCGTCATCTGAGGATTTTTGTAACTTCTCTGAAGACTCATGACATGCCCTTGCATTCATCTTTATAGGACACTTACTTCTAGGGAGTAGCAAGTGTGCTGACTTCCTGTTCACATTTTTGAACTTCTCTTTCTCAGTTCTAAATTCTTATAGTTCCATTTGGAAAGTTGAATGCTGTGATGGCGTCTTTTAGGTTCAGGAATTGTGTAGGGCTCTGCCATTAATTAAAATCGTGATGTGAGCAGCCAGCAGCCTTATCACCCTGTAGCCCAAGACTGGTTGCCCACTGAAGCTAAGCAGGGCTGAGCCTGGTTAGTACCTGCATGGGAGACCTCCTGGGAAAACTAGGTTGCTGCTGGAAAAGGTGTTAGTGAGGCCAGCAGGGGGTGCTCACCCTGTAGTCTGTGTGGGTCCTAATGCCGCAGTATAGTGATGGGGACACTATACTGTCAAAAAGCACCGTCCTTCGAATGGACGTTAAACCGAAGGTCCTGACTCTCTGTGGTCGCTAAAAATCCCAGGATGTCCTTCGAAAAAGAGTAGGGGTGTAACCCCGACATCCTGGCCAATTTTGCCCATTGGTCTCTGTCCATCATGGCCTCCTAATCATCCCTGTATATTGTCTTCATCACTGTCTCCTCTCTACCAATAAGCTGGTGTGTAGTGGGCGTTCTGGCGCAATATGGCTGCCGTCGCATCAGGTGGATGCTGCACATTGGTGGTGGTTAAGGAGATTCCCCCTTCCATATGTAAAGCGCTTTGAGTGCCCAGAAAAGCGCTATATAAATGTAATGAATAAATAAATAATAAATAAATATGTGCGATTTCTAAACCGCAGAAAGCATTTTTTTTCACCAGCGTCCTCTGTGTGCAATCTGAATGCTTAAGTCTAGAGCGAGAACGGAATAGAGCAGGTTTATCGTAATGACATGGAAGAACGCACCGAGACAAGGAAGGTGAATTCAGGGCAGGATAAGAACTTGGCCAAAAAAAAAAAAAAAAAAAAAAAATCAACATCCGTGGTTTAGGAATATTTTGGATACAGGAGAGATGATGTATCATAGAGTCGGGTATTTTGCAAGAACTTTCAAACTATCGTTGCGGCAAAACATTCACACAGATTGCATTTTTTTTGGCGGGGCAGACACAAAGATACAAGCGCAATGGTTAAACACGTGTTTACATAGAAAACAATGGCACATTCTAAACCAGGTGAACAAAAATTTACAATACAGGCATTTGCGAACTGTTAAATTGTTCCCTCATGGCCATGGAACATTTTATTTTTGTTTGTTTGTTTAGTGTATATATATATATATATATATATAATATATATATATATATAATATATATATAATATTTTTTTTTTTTTCTTCTTCTTTTTAATTTATTGACTTATTTGCTTATTTTTCTTATTTTACTGTTTCCTTTGCAGATCAACTTATGCTTTGACAACTCAGTGACTTGAATGGATTAATTTGATTTCAATGTTTTCTTAAATGGGAAGATTTGTTGGTGAATAATGGTTTAAATAGATTGTGTTGTGTATATATTTGTACTGTTCAAATGGCTGATTCATTCAAGAATGTAGTAAATTATGAACGGGCCACTGAATCATTGATTCACCCGATTGATTCGTTCAAAACGCGGATTCATTCAGAAACAAAACACGGCTGTGTGTTGTTAAGAGACGCGCAACAGTTCTCCTGAGGCTTTATAGGTAATATTTTAGTTGGAAAATTGATCAAAAACGGCCAATATTGTGTCTAAAATCCAACATTATATACTTTTTTTTTTTTTTTTTTTTATTTATTGAACTTTTATATAAAATCTATCACATTTGCACTCGTGGTAGGCTATTCAGGAAAAATCAGCACTCATGTGAAATTGCGCTTGTGTGATAGCCTATTGCATGACTAAAATATGAGACAAAAGCTCATTCAGAGGCATTTTTGCCCTGATATCTTATTTTTAGGGGCTTTCTAACTGCATTTTATAGGCTAGATCACGCAGTTGATCTAGTTGAGTTGTTGCTAATCAACTGTATGACATGTAAGATGAAGTTTTAGATCTGACATAACTACTTTCAGTTTTTGTTTGAACCATTTCTTTAAATAAGGTTTCAGTTTTTAAGCCATGCTTATAAAAACAATCCAGTTCTGCGGTTCACAAACATATTTTCCCAAATATAAGCTGTCTCACAATTGTTCATGATGGAGATGAATTACTTCAATGTGTTTTCTCTCTGCTCTCATCTCTAGAAACTTGATTTCACACTGAGTCCATCAGCTCGGTCACATGGGTGCTTGTTTATTTACAGGAGCGTTTTGTGCCTCCTCTTTTCACCCTGTAATATCTGTCTGTGTGGGAGACGGAGATGGAGACTTCATGTTCGGTTACCTGATAAAATCTCGCCAAAGCACTCGCAGGGGTAGTCGAGTTCAGAGGCTTGTGTAGCCAGCAGTCTCTACGGTACACTTTGTACTGCTGTGTGTGGATGGATGCATGATTTCCAACTGCTTTGTTTCTCTACCTTGTCTCCCTCGGTCCTGGGCAAGCCTGTGGTAAATCTAATCTGAGGTCAGACATCAAACATGTTTTCTTTCTGTCGTGACCCCGGTGCACACCTCACAGCCGCTGCCGCCAATCAGGTGTCAGGCCCGACTGCAAAACCGTCCAGGAAAGTCAGAGAACAAAAACCTAAAGTGTGTTTTTCCTTTCTTTCCCTTGACTTCTCGCTCTCTGCCTCCAGCATATCCTTTGAGCACATCTTAAAGTGTCAAATAAAGTTTCAGTCCTGTGTTCACAAGCTCAGGGACTCCTTCAGTTCTTTTATGGAGTCTGAATTCGTGCTGTTGGTTTATTTCATGTCTCTATTTTTAATGATTTCTCCTCTGTTCTTGGCTGAACATGTCATTTTGTCCAATTGGATTATCTAATAATATGACTTGAAGGAAATATTTTTTGCCACAAATCGTATTGTTGCTATAGACACGATTGCAATTCAAAGTAAACGGCACAAGCTGTTTGTGTTGCGACGTAATTTCACCCACATAGATGAGAGGATGCCAGATTTAAACCACTCTTGGAAGTGTTAATATGAAACATGTTGATTTACAGCTGTTCTTCCTTTTGAAGGTATGGAGTGACCCCAGAAAACATCATCCTGTACGGTCAGAGTATAGGGACGGTGCCGACGGTAGACCTGGCGTCCCGGTACGAGTGCGCGGCAGTGATCCTTCACTCTCCCCTCATGTCCGGCTTGCGTGTGGCCTTCCCCGACACCCGCAAAACGTACTGCTTCGATGCCTTCCCAAGGTAAGATACAAACATTGTGATCCAGAATGTAATGCTTGTGAACCCTTCTAGCTAAACTACTGTTGAAACGATATACAGTATATTTTAAAGAAATTAATACCTTTTTATCAGTAAGGATCCATTAAATTGATCAAAACAGTAAAGAGAGGTTGGTAACACAGTATAGGTTCCATTTATTAACATTAGTTAACTGTTACATAACATGAACTATCAGTGAAAAATAATTCTGTAGCATTTAGTAGTCTTATCTTACATAATGTTAATTAAGTTGGATCTGGTCATATTATTTAATGGACCTGAGCAAACATGAATTAACAATGCACAGTCGTATTTATTAATATACTGTACAAATGTATTGCTCATTGTCACTTAATCCTTTAAGTAACATTAAAGCTGCAGTCCGTAACTTTTTTTTGGTTAAAAATGATCCAAAATCAATTAGAGCAAGTACATATCCAGCCACTGTTCAAAACTATCTCCTTATCTTAGCTCGATTCACAACGGTAAGCTTGTAATAATGTTTTATAAGAGCGACCTGGTGGATTTCCGCGGGAAATTCGAGCATACAGCAGTTCGTCTTTGCGTCATTACGTCACGTCTGTAAACAGGAGGAAGGAGAACCAGGTTAGTTGGCTTTATCATGTGAGGATGCTGCTTGTAGCGGATCATTTATAGCCTGTTCTCACAGCAGCCGAAATAATTAAACGTATCATTTTGATGGTGGATTGTAATCCAGAAAGATCTAAATAGCTTACTGCAGTGTGCAACAAGTGTCTCATAGCAGCCACTGAGCAAACACACAGAATAACGTTATAATGTTTAACACATTCAAATGTGTATTAGTATTTGTTTTGACCAAGTAAAACAGTGCTGCGTTACCCCACAATTTTAATTTGTCAGTAAAGTGACATGTATGAGTAGTAATTCGGCGCTCACGGCTGTTTTATTACAACGAGATAACAATGTGAATTTAAGTGATCAAACTTAACTGTAACACAGTTTAAGTTCAGGGAAGGAGGTGGCGGGAACCTGCAAATGTTAAACGTAACTTTAATTGTAATAGACATAAACAGTATAATGAAAGAAGCGGCAGCGGCCTTTAATTGCATAATAAAAATACCAACGTAAAATGTCCCAGGCCTGTTCCTCTCTCACCCTTCACTGCCGTCATTCCTTCTTATACCCTTCCAGAGCTCCTCCAGGACCCGAGGCCAGTGTGTCTCACAGGTATTTGTGTCTCATTAGCATTCGTTCAGCTCTCGGCCCCACCCTGCTTCATACCATAATACTAATTAGTTCATACAATAATAATAATAATAATATTATTTCCGCCCAAGTCCCATCAGATTGCTTTCCATCAGCTGTGGAGGTGAAGATGACAACTCCCATGATTCCACGCTCATTTATGGCGACATCAATCTACGCCTTTATTGTTTTGAATTAGCAACCTCTAGCTGTGAAACTTGCGTACTTTGCTTTTAACTACTGAGACTTTATAGTAAGTGCTAGACATTTTTAATGTCGCAAAAGTATCTATAACAAATAAATGCTGTTCTTTTGAACTTTCTATTCAAGAATACTGAAATTTATCATGTTTTCCACAAAAATATGAAACAGTTCAACCGTTTCAACATTGATAATAATCAGAAATAACTCATTTATCATATTACAATGATTTCTGAAAGATCATGTGACACTGAAGACTGGAGTAAAGATGCTGAAAATTCAGCTTTCATCACAGGAGTAAATTACAGTAATTACAATTGTAGTAATATTTCAGAATATTTTTTTTTATTAATGTATATTTGATCAGATAAATGCAGCTTTGAGCATAAAAGACTTTCAGAAATGGAAAAAATCTCAACCTCAAGCTTTTTAATGGTAGTGTACTTAAATTTTTTTTTTTTTTTTTTAAATCCATCGTGTTCCAATTTCATGTGCAATATGCTGTAGTGTAGATGATCCATGAATGGACTTCAGGTGGTTTGTTGGCATCTAGGATCAGACCAGTAACTGGTAACAGCCTGAAGCTGTACACAGTACACCGCTGTACCCACACAGTTGGTAGCAGGAATATCGGGAAGCTCAGGATGGCTTCATCACTCATAGAACAGGAATCTGAACGAGACAAAAGTTGAATTTGAGTCAGCATGGCAAATTTTGCTCGACAGAGAACCACTGTTACATCCTCTGAACTGACTTTCATGCCATCTTCTCTCAAGCTTTGTTCTCTTACTTGCTCTTTTCCATTTGTACATTTATTTTTGCTTCCACACTCTTTCAGAACTTTTTAAAACTCGGGAAGTGGCTTACATTTTCTTTTACCACACTGAGCTAGAAAGTGCTGAAAGTTGCCATTTGCCTTCCTTTCAGCAGTTGAAGTGATGGCTTTTAAGTCTCTCACAGCTGTACCCATTAGTTCTTTTATTCCTAAAAGTGAAAGTGGTTGCAGGCGCTGAGTAATGTAATGAAAATTTGAACTGGCCGTCAGCTCTTTGAGATTTTTCATTTATTAAAAAAAATATTGTTTTTGTACCAGGGAAAAAATGCCACTCATAAAATCATCCTGTGGTCCAGTTGATGTACAAGATAAAATATTTGTAAGAGAAAAATCAAGTATTGATTGTAAGATGTTGTCCCCTCAGATTCTTTAGACTGCTTTGACAAAGTATTAAGCAGCACAAGCAACTAGTTAGTAGCTTGTAGTGTAGCTAACTACTATGTCAAAGGAGTCGAATAAGTTTAACTATAAGTGTCTTGCTTCTTGAAGTTTCCGAGTCGCCTTCCCAGAATTGATCGGGATACACACTGCTGTTCAAAATTTTGATAAGATTTTCTTTTTTGAAAGAATTTAATACTTTTATTCAGACATATATATTCCAAATAATGCAAATAAATTTCAAAAAATGGATCACAATCTCAAAGAAATATTAAGCAGCACTGATGATAATCAGAATTTTTTCTTGAGCATCAAATCATCATATTAGAATGATTTCTGAAGGATCATGTGACACTGAAGACTGGAGTAATGATGCTGAAAATTCAGCTTTGATCACTGGAATAGATTACACTTTAAAATGTATTCAATTATTATAAATTGTAGTAATATTTCACAGTATTACTGTTTGTTTTTTTTGTTTTTTTGTGTGTGTGTGTACATTTGATCAAATAAGTACAGCCTTGGTCAGCATAAGACTTTTCAAAAACATTAAAAAATCTTACCGATCCCAATATTTTGAACTGTGGTGTATTGTCATGATGTAAAATGTGCATAAAGGAATATAACACTACAGCATTAGTGATGAAGAAATGAATAGCTGCCTATTGTATTGTGTTGCTATTCTAAGATCTGAGTGAGGGAACTTTAAAGGGGACCTATAATGCCCCTTTTTAGATGTAATATAAGTCTCTGGTGTCCCCAGAATGTGTCTGAAGTTTCAGCTCAAAATACCCCACAGATCATTTATTATAGCTTGTCAACCCCTATTTGGGGTTTGATCAAAAACACACCATTTTTGTGTCCCTTTAAATGCAAATGAGCTGCTGCTTCCGGCCCCCTTTCCAGAAGAGGGCGGAGCTTTAACAGCTCACACTTTGGTTGCTCAACAACAACAAAGCTGGAGAATCTCACGCAGCCAAAATGAGGATTGTCAGTAACGGTGTTCAGCCTTACATTGTTCAAACCGGAGTCGACACTGATGGAGAGACTCAGGAAGAAGTTACAACTTTTAGAATGAAACTGGACGTTTCTGAACGGTTAGTGGATAAATTTATGTAGTTGCTGTGGAGTTGATTCAACTCATCGACTAGCATGTGCCGTCATGTTCATCTTTTGTGCAAATCCAGCGTTGAATTGACCCTCGTTTGTGAAGCAGTCCAGCGTAAAATGACAGCATGACAACAACACTCTACTACAACAACTCTTCCTCTTCTCTAAAGCAGCACAACATGGCCTCACCCCCTTTGTTGTGTGTTCTCGGGGGCGGGGTTAATGTAAATTTTGGGGTTTGTGATGTCACAATCCTGGAAAGAAGCTCATTGTAGTCCCTACCAGCCATTTTTTGTAGTCCTTAAACACAGAATTCTTTAAAAGAAAATCTCTCTCTTTGCATTGAACTGTGAGCATCATAACTCTGCAGATGTTGTTTATGCTCAAACAGCAACATTACACACTAACTAAAGTTTAAAAAAGTGAAATAATCAACCACCCCTTTAATGCCATGTCTAATATGACAGGTCAGCAATTAACTCGTACAAGTCTCGTACGTGACTCGCACAGTATAAGTGCACAAATACGCTCACACACTGGCTGAATTTCAGTCTCATTGGCAAGGAGATAAACTGGCTTGTTCTGTCAGATGTATCTCACCTGCTAAGTCCTCTCAAACCCGAGAATTACAGGACGTCTACTCTGACAGAAGGTGTTTTTGCTTGGACATGTTGTTGTGAACCTCTATGTGTGTAATTGCTCTTAAAAGCCTCCCCTGTAACCAGTCACGAAACCCTTGTACAGCAGCGTGAGACTCCATTTTCTCTCGTACTGTTATATTACACAGCTTGAGACATGTCAGATTACACAGATTATCTTCAGGTATTCCTGGTAAAATCGAAGTACTTCTTTTGAAAAACCCCCAGTCGTGATAGTTGACACCCTTGACTGTTTCTGTGAACGTGCATCGCTTTTTCCTGAAAGTGTCAGGTGACGCGTGCGTTGCTTCTAGTTCTCATTCCCTTCATCTCGGGCTGTAACTACAGTGTCTGGCTGCTGAGATAAAGCTGGTGAAAAACAGCCGAAGCGTGTACAGCTCACCTGTGAGGCGGAGGACACCTATCTTTATTCCACACTCACTTATATCAGTCATGATAGACCCTCATCACGACCCACTGTGCAACTTGGCACGTAAACCCTTTCGCTTCAGCTTCGTGTTCTAGTTTATAATAATGTCTATTTTGGAAGTCAGATTTCCATCAAAATATGTGACTCGTTGAAGTTGCCGTTTTAGATCAGTCTTATCAATATCTTTGCAGCAAGTGGTTGACTCACAAGCAGAAAGCATAGTTAAATGTTGCAAGACATTTTTCAGTGACTTCCTGCTGTTTTTATTAAATGTTTCAGCAGGGATTGTGTGAGGAGGTGATGGCAAATTGATTTTTGGACAGTACAAGCATATCTGCATTTGAATCGCCTCATATTGTTCGTGCACAATTAGGAAAACTAAATGTAAACTGTATTTGCAATCAGTGAGATTGAGCGCTAGTTGTCCGTCTTGATTTCTCAGCGTGCATCTCATAACATATCAGAGCAGGCGTGCATGTTGCATCATCAGTTGTAAATGTGAGCTCTTTCCGATGGGATATCACCATCAGCATTTACATGTAAAATGATTAAACTGACATGGAGAAAGAGCAACATGCACATGATCCCCATATTTTTGCTAATATTTTCTGCCTATTTTATTTCAGGTGAAAAGACTTCGATGCATGCTGAGTGAACTGACTTGCTTTAAAGGGATAGTTCACCCAAAAATGAAAATTGTCATTAATTACTCAACGTCATGTTCCAAACCGTAAGACTTTTGTTCATCATGAAGATCCTTTTTGATGAAATATGAGCTTTCTTGTCCCACCATTGACAGCTACATGACTGACACTTTAATGCTTCAAAAAGTTCTTAGAGAGATCATAAAACTAATTCATATGAATTGAGCGGTTTAGTCCATATTCCAAGAAACTCCAAGACACTTGATGGCTTTATATGATAAACAGATTTAATTTGCTTTTATTCACATATAAACATTGATCAGTGAACAAACAGAAGCCCAACTGAACCTGGTTGACATGCAAGAACAAACTTCTTGAGAAGCTCAAACGT
The DNA here is from genome assembly GCA_037950675.1 of Hypophthalmichthys molitrix. NCBI lineage: Eukaryota > Metazoa > Chordata > Actinopteri > Cypriniformes > Xenocyprididae > Hypophthalmichthys > Hypophthalmichthys molitrix. The sequence goes on from CM075498.1 coordinate 2,962,663, forward strand.
GCTGCGTAACACGAGAATGAACCTCATTGGTTCTTGAGAAGCTCAAGCGTGCTGCGTAACACAAGAATGAACCTCATCGGTTCTTGTGGAAGTTCAAACGTGCTACGTAACACGAGAATGAACCTCATTGGTTCTTGAGAAGCTCAAGCGTGCTGCGTAACACAAGAATGAACCTCATCGGTTCTTGTGGAAGTTCAAACGTGCTACGTAACACGAGAATGAACCTCATTGGTTCTTGAGAAGCTCAAACGTGCTGCGTAACACAAGAATGAACCTCATCGGTTCTTGCAGAAGGTCAAACGTGCTGCGTAACACGAGAATGAACCTCACTGGTTCTTGCAGAAGCTCAAACGTGCTGCGTAACACAAGAATGAGCCTCATCGGTTCTTGCAGAAGGTCAAACGTGCTGCATAACACAAGAATGAACCTCATCGGTTCTTGCAGAAGGTCAAACGTGCTGCATAACACAAGAATGAACCTCATCGGTTCTTGCAGAAGGTCAAACGTGCTGCATAACACAAGAATGAACCTCATCGGTTCTTGCAGAAGCTCAAACGTGCTGCATAACACAAGAATGAACCTCATTGGTTCTTGCAGAAGGTCAAACTTGCTGCGTAACACTCGAGAATGAACCACATTGGTTCTCGTACATCAAGCAAAAATGCTTGTTTCTGTTTACCACAACTGATGTGTGTGTTGATAAATGTTTATATGTGAATAAAAGCCTAAATTAAATCTGTTCACCATATAAAGCAACTGTGTCTCTTCAGAAAATTTGGACTAAACTGCTCAATTTATATGGATTAGTTTTATAATGTCTTTATCAACTTTTTGAAGCGTCAAAGTGTCAATTGCGTAGCTGTCTATGGAGGGACAAAAAGCTCTCCGATTTCATCAAAAAGATCTTTATTTGTGTTTTGAAGATGAACGAAAGTCTTAAGGTTTTGGAATGACATGAGGTTGAGTAATTAATGACAATTTTCATTTTTGGGTGAACTAACTCTTTAAATGGACTTTGGTTTCACTTTTTTGTCATTAGCTTCAGTCTAACAATGCTACCTTTCAGCTGAGATCAACTTTCGCCCTTAAGAGGCATCACAAAAGGTCTATGGGTAACACCTCTAAGGAGCTCACATGACTGCTCATTTGGATGTTGACCCGATACCCATGGGTTTATTCTTCAAGGCCTTTTTGAAATGTTGGCGGAGGTCAAAGGTCTTCAGTCGCTGTGTTTAAACTCAGAAAGTGACTGCTCATGAAAGATTTTCTTGATATCTCTCTGCAGTACTTGAAAGGAGGAAGGAACAGAAGGAGGTCAAAAATAATAAAATATCTGAGTCATTCTTCACAAGTCAAGCCTCGGTTAAGGTGTCTGAGTCGGAAAGCAGAATGCGGATTTCTGGATTAAACACGATTAGCCGGTAGCGACCGGTCTGGAACGTCTCTTAATCGCTGATCCCGTTTTATCCAACCTCATATTTAAGTCTAATTATATTGCGACGATCAAATCACAAGATTAAGGGCTGTAATGGGAAGATTACAGCTGTAGCTCTCAGACAGAATATTGTTGAGGCTTAAGAAATGTGTCGACAAAACGAGAATGACGGAAACCTCCCCTGTCCTCCTCCGTTTCGTTTCGCTCACTCTCTACTCAGTCTGGGTGGAATTAGAGATGGCCGGGGGCGCGCTTCATTGTAATCAAAGTGATTCTCTCTCAGAGGCAGATGCTCTTTTTCTTGCTCTCTTTTGGGTGATGAATGGGAGGTTGAGAGGCCTGATTCTCTCTACCCCGTCAGCACTGTCAGTGTTTCATAATGAGAGGCTACAGTTGTGAGAGATTGAACCGTCTCCGTGTTCTAATAGCTCACCAGCCGGCCCCGTCAAAGACCCGTAATGAACACGAAGCCAGCTGACGGGAGGTGTTAATGAGCTAGCTGTCTTGACGCCGGCTTGCAATTTGTCAAAAGCATTATGGTTTAACACATCGTCCGTTTCCCTTAATAAAATGTGAAATCTTGGAGTGGGCAGATTCGAAATCTGGATTTTTTGTTTTTTAACAAGAGAAGTAGAGTTAGAGGGGATTATGACTGAAAAAGTGTAGTTTTGCTTTCGATTGAGTTCTATATATCCTAATTATTGTTAATATGTAATTGATTATTTCCAGGAGCTCATTGCTTCTACCTTCAATTAAACTGCTAACAGTGATTGTAAATTAATTGTTACATTATTAGCTAACTGCATTTTCTAAATTGTAATGTTGACATGCATTCTCTGTAAAGCTGCTTTGAAACGATATGTATCGTGAAAAGCGCTATACAAATAAATGTGAATTGAATTGAATTGAGTTTTACAGAAGTCAGGTGTGGGTTGTGATGGTGCTAAAGGTCAAAGTCCGAGGCTTAATTTGGCACCGTAAACTTTACTCATACTCATTCCGTTTACAACCTGTTTTTTTTTTTTCATAAACCACCAAAGGAAAATCTGAATAATCATCTTGCAGCTGTTTCCATAGTGAACACATCTGCTGCAAGCATCAACAAATCTACATAAAAAAGCTCCTCAAAAGATGTCTTTGCAGTCTTTTTTTATAGCTTTTTGTGAGTATTAGACCAATATTTTGATCATTATTCACCAAAAAAAAAAGAAAATCAATGTCTGTTCCACTATCGTATGAATTTTTTTTTCAAAATTCTCTTATGTTCCACACAAAGACAAAACACATACTGGTTTGGAGAGAGTATATAACGAGAAGAAAGAAATGGTGCATTTGGGGGTCAAAAGAGACTGAGGTTTTATAATTAGTTTGGACACATCTGTTATTTGACTATCAGAGTGCAGTACAGATGTTCCTCAACTGTCTTTCAGAGCAACAGCTGTTTTCCCCCCACAACCCCTTAGGCCAATCCAACCAGTGGTGAGAGATATTGACTGACCGTGATTTTAAACATTCGAGGTCTCTGTTGTGAGTAGGCTTTTGGTATCAACTCTATCAGGCAACAGACAATCTTCTGCTCTTGTCAAATTGCATTGAATTTTCTCCAAAAGTTGCTTGAGAACAATTGACCTCAGGTCGCTTCAAATCGCTGCGAGTGTGAACCCCCATTCAAACAAACATACCCTGAACAATCCTCAGATTACAAGTATGGAAGCAAATCCGGCGGTCTCAATTCTGGAAACCACCACTGCCAAGTCCAGGATTTCTCTTCCAGCTATTGATTCCAGATCCAGTGGGCTCGTGGAACTTAGGAGAGAGAGTGTGTGTGTGGTTGGGTTGGTTGTTCACAAAGGCTGTGAATGGACAGTCAGGCTGAATGAAAGTTTAATGACTCACCTGTCTCTGTAGATTTGCCAGCTGCAGTGTGGCATGGTTTGAATATTAAAATAAGGTGAGGGAGAGCCTGTGAGGGGTGGCTCCTACAGTCAAGGTCTCTTAGAGACCAACAAGGGGTAAAGCCGAACAAAGAGACCATGTGAATGGAGTGTCATCTTGTGTAGTAGTAGTAGTAGTAGTAGTAGTAGTAGTAGTAGTAGTAGTAGTAGTAGTAGTCTTGTTTTGGCACCTGTGGTATTGCTTCCCTTTTCCGTGGGTCATGCTGGCTTAGCTTATTTTTAAATGAACTCTTGAACTTAATTAAAATGGGCATCTTTTTAACCGGTCTTCTAGTCAGTCGTGATGTCAATGATATATATTTCTCAGAAGATTATGTTGAATCTTCTGAATATTTTTTTTGTATTGTTTATATACTCATTTTCTGCAGTGTCGATACACCAATACCAGTTTTGCTGTCACATTCACATAATTTCCAATATTTTTGTTGAGCAGATTATAGCATTTCACACTTTTCAGTAGATCTGTAATGAGAAATGTTTGCAAATCTTTTTTTTTTTTTTTTTTTTTTTTTATACAAACACTTGCAGTTTTTCACCAAAATAATGTGAAGAAATTGGACTTAAGTATTGTAATTTTACTACTGTAAAGTAAAATAAATATACTTATGAATTATTTATTTAAATTCTTACAGTGCAGTTGTTACAATAGTTATGCATTATTATTATTATTATATGAAATATTTAATATTAAATAATTACAATTAGGGCTGTACAATTTACTGTACATCTGCTGTACATCACCGTAATCATCTTTACTTTGATTGCAGTCCTCATCCATCAAAACTTTACTAGCGAGATGCTAGTTTGCGTATCATCTGGCCATACAGCGGTGGGATGTTTCGACGTTCCGTTCAGTCTGTATTTCACACAGCGAGATGCATGAGGACTCGCGCTCTTCAGAAACAATCACAGAATATGACAGAGCTCGTGTTTTAAAGTGAAGCACACACTGGAATAAATAATTCAGAGTCACTGTTCTCTCTGCCGTCTCTGGTGAAATAATAAGCTTGGTTTTTACTGTGGCCAGAGGTAAATTAACTTTTTCCATGTGGTATCAAATTGTTTTGAATATCAATATTTTTCAAAGTACTCCAAATTAGAACTTCCAGTATCATGAAAACACTACCAGTTCATGTGGAATCTTTCTAAGATGCAAGAGTGGAATGTCAAGTGGAAATCCAGGAATGGACAGAATGTCCAACGTTAGGCAAGAGTGAACAATTCATAGTGGGGGAAAAACAAAAAAACAACAAAAAACATTTGTATTTGTATAAAGTGTGCTGAGGTGGGTGAGTTTTAAAGACTTCAAAGACTGAAAAAGTTTTTTTTTTTTTAAACACGTCATCAGATTTTAAACCAAAACAGCCACACGCATACAGACACGACATTATGAAAACATTTATTTGTGGTTTGTGATGCAGCCTCTGTCAGAACCAATACAGTTGGCTGCTTCATCTTCCAACAAAAGATTCTTTGTGAACTCTTCATTACAAAACAATCCACAGTCAAATGCTCTGAACAAACATATAATCCTCCTGCACGATCCGGGACGGCATTAAAATAAACCATCCACTTGTTTCTGACTCTGAGGTCCTTCTGAAGTCTGTACAGAGACAGCAATGAGCATCAAAGCGGTCGTTCTTTCACTCTTCCATGTGTCCTCTTGTCGACAGACTCGCGTGTGGAGTACTTCAGAAACTGCATCTGTATACTGTATCAGTGTAGCGTCAGTCATTACAATGACTTCTAGTTGATTTTGATGCAACGCTTATATCTAGTGTAGGCAAATGTCAGCCGTTAAGTCACTGAATGCCAGTGGGCGGGCCTATGGTGCAATGGTATAGTCGATTAGTCGATGTCTTGGAGGTGGGCAAAATGTATGCAAATGTATTTGCCCGTGCGACGTCACAGATCCCGCAATATCAAAACGAGCTGGTTTTGGAGCTTGATTAAATGCTTTGTGCCATCAAAACATCCCAGTAGCCCCTCACTGCAGAACACGCGAGATCCAGGGGGCAGAGACGGGTAGGTTAAGGGATATGTAAAGTGGGAGGAGTTGGATCTGCATCCAGCCTCGCCCCCTGGATCTCGTGTTCTCCAGTGATCTCAAACATCCTGCAAGTTTCATAGCTTAAAACATCCTCCATTATAAACAAAGACCTCTCATGTCAAAAGTTCAAGGCAAATTTGATCTCATATTATAGGCATCCTTGGTTGACAAGAAGTGAAAACGGTGCTCATTAAGCTCTTTCATGGGGTCTTTAAGCTTTTCTATCAAAGCCCACAAAATGTAATATTTGGTTGTTTTGCTGCATCCTATTAGAAATGAAGAAATTATAGTAGTAAATACGCTAAGGACCAAAAAATGGTCTTTTAATGAGCATTCCTGCCTATCAGTTTAGCAAAACACACTTGCTGTATGTTGCATGATAAAATACAGTATTTACACTTACTGTCAGTTATCCATTGGAATGTGCTGGGTTGAAATTCATGCTGCAGGTTTATTTGGATAACGGCGTCGTTCTTCATAGGCGGTGTAATTATTCCATCAGCTAGTGTCATGCATTAATCTCCTTGCTTACTCATATTTGATTGCCTGTGCACCAATGAGGAAAATAAGCAACAATTAAGCATGTTGAGCAACAAATTAATTAGTATGCTTGTTTGACTCTCCTCTGAACTGAAGGATCAAGTGAGTTAGCAGGTCTGCACTAGCTGTAGTGAAGCAGGTGTGGATATTAACCTGTGATCACCACCATAAACTCTGTAATGCATTTATATGACTTAATAATATGCAGACATGCATAAATGGGATTTTGTGAGGTTTGGAGTGTTAAGAATGTGTTGCCAGACAGACGTATTCATCATTTTATTACTCTTACTTGTGTTTTAAGCAATGTTTTCTTGCATAACAAATGGCATGTAGCCATTTCAGTTATTTATTTGTAATTATATACACTACCATTGACAAATTTGAGGATGGTAAGATTTTTTTTAATATTTTGAAAGAAGTCTGTTACGCTCACCAAATCTGCATTTATTTGATTAAAAAATGAGTGAACAAAAACAGTAATATTGTTAAATCTCATTACAATTTAAAAAACATTTTTTGAAAATATTTAAAAACAATATTGTGAAATATTTTTGCCATTTTAAATAAACATTTTCTACTTGAATATACATTAAAATGTAATGTATTCCTGTGATCAAAGCTGAATTTTCAGCATCATTACTCCAGTCTTCAGTGTCACATGATCCTTCAGAAATCATTCTAATATGATGATCTGCTGCTCAAGAAACATTTATGATTATTATCAATGAGTGTGTTTACATGCACACACTCATAATGGGATTATAATGGGATTTTGCCAATATTGCGATTTAAACTTTGCCTCAAGTAAACACAATACTCCGATCAAACTAGTGTGGTTAAGCTCATAATCATAGTTTAATGCAAGTATGGTTACTATGTGGCGTCAATTCACCAAAAGCCAAGGTTTGGCGAACTCAGATGATATCATCAAATCTTATTCCCTCGACCCGACGTGTGTCTGTGTGTGCGTCTGCGCGTGTGTGCGTCTGCGCGTGTGTGCGTCTGCGCGTGTGTGCGTCTGCGCGTGTGTGCGTCTGCGCGTGTGTGCGTCTGCGCGTGTGTGCGTCTGCGTGTGTCTGTGTGTGTGTGGTGCGTCCAAAGATCATGACCCAGCAAATTACAGTTATAGACCACTGTTAAGAATGACTTTTCAAGGACTTTCAAGTACTTCACACAACCTTGTCCAGCACTTCAGTGTTTTTGAATGTTATTTTTAATGTGATGACCAAAAACTTTTTTTTTTTTTTTTTCCCCACCTTTCAAAGATTGTCCCCATTTATAAAACTAAAAGCTTCATGATATAGGAAAACTAGCATTTGGTGAAAAACAAACACTTGTTTTAACATTTAAAAAAAAAAAGACATTATAACCAATATAACCAGTAGATGGCAGCAGAGGAGCACTTGCCGGCTCATCAGCCATTTCCACTCCTTCATATATATTTTTTCACACGTTTTGCTTTTGAATTTATTTTCAGAGATTATCAAATTCCTTTTATAACATTAAAATATGTCTATTTTTGTCAGTTTTTGTAATGAAGTATATATTTGCAGGAATGGTCACAAAGGCTATGTTCACACTGCAGGTAAAAATGTGGCCCAAATCTGAAAACTCTGCTCTCTTTTGTCACATCATTGTTTATTTTTCATAATGCCTGTGCATAATTTCAATGGCTTCCGAGACAGATCACACTATAAGTAAATGCGTAATCACTTACTTTAATGCCCTCCGTGTTTTCTTCTGTATGACAGCGCTGTGCATGTTGCCAAGTCCGCAATTTTCCTGCAGAATTGGGTTACTTTTTACCTGTTGCCGCGGAGGGTTTAACCCGCGATATTTAACCCCTGGATTAAATTTTTTTTATTTTATTTTTTTTTTTACAGGGATACCCCACAGAATGTGATTGGGCTAGTTTTGAGAAGCAATTTTGTGTGCTGTTGTTCAGACAAAGTGAATTTTGTGGTTAAAAACCTGGCATCCCTGTTCAGAACCATGATATATTCACACTGGAAATCTGATATTGGCCACATTTAAAACAATTATGTGAACAGCTATACAAAAAAATCAGATCTGAGCAAAAATTGAGCATTACAGTAGCCATATTCTCATAAACTGTGATACACTTTTTTTAGGATTCTTTGAATATAAAGTTCAAAAGAACAGATTTTATCTCTTGTAACATTATAAATGTCTTTACTGTCACTGTTGATCAGTTTAATGCATCCTTGATGAATAAAAGTATTGATGTCTTTTAAAAATTAAAAAAAAATCTGACACTTAAAAGTGTGTTCAGCATATTAGCTGTAGACTTGGAATTGGTAATGAGAATCATTAAATTTCACTGATATTAGTACCAACAACCAGTATTGGTATAACAAAAATGCTACTTATTTATTTTAAATGCAGTGATTGTAATCATGAAATCTACATTTTTCCTTTTGGGGTATAGTTTATTTAATATTTTAAAAAGAAAAACTGTTATTGATCACTTTCAAATGTTGTTTTACATGTCAAAGTTTTTTCCTGCCTTAGTTTGACACTGCTTGACCAGAATAAGTTGTAAGGTGGATTAGATGTTGTGCTGCAATTAAAAAATAAATCAATAAATTTACAAGCAGAAAAATATCAGTCAGTTGCATTGATTTGACTGCCTTGTCTGATACGACTTCTATGCGTCTTCATGTTTTTCAGCATCGACAAAGTCTCAAAGGTGGCGTCTCCAGTCCTGGTCATCCACGGCACAGAAGACGAGGTGATCGATTTCTCCCACGGCTTGGCCATCTACGAGCGATGTCCACGTGCCGTGGAGCCTCTGTGGGTGGAGGGCGCCGGGCACAACGACATCGAGCTGTACGCCCAGTACCTCGAGAGACTCAAACAGTTCATCACGTTTGAGCTGGCTACCTCCTGAAGACACGGCGCGGTTGCGGCAGGCCGAGGCGCACACACTCGCACGTGTCGTGTAGGGTTCCCCTTAACCCAGGGCTGAGGACGCCACCAGTTCTTGCACTTGCTGAAGAAAAAAGCTGATCTCTTGATCTTTATGAGCGGGGCGTTTTCACCTTTAGAGGGGAGACGTGTTTTAATGATTTCAAACCACTTTCTATTCTTTTATACTTGATGAAGAAACACTGAAGATTTGCACCGCGTCCAGTACGTTGCGTTTTGATTTAAACATTTTTCTTTTCTTTTTTATGCTCCTCAAGAGTTAATTAAACTGATGCACTTTTATTGTGCAGATATTTTCAGGTTGATATATTTTTGTTTTCAATGATCTTTTTTTTTTTTTTTTTTTTTTTTTGTAGGGGCGGGAATTATGTCATAGCATTCCATTTTATTACGTTTCAAATAGATTAGTGCAAGATAAACAAGTGAGCGACTTTTTACATGGTGTGGGTGTGTGTGTTTGGGCGCGTTTATACACATGCGTTTGTGTGGTAAAGGCCGCTGACTCTTCGGTCGAAATAATTGTAGCTTGGGCTAATTAAAACGGGAAGACCTGTGAAAGTGGCTTGACCCGTGAATAATGAAGATGTACTGTCTGTGACTGGGAATACAGTGGGAAGGGGGGCGTCGTATTGTCTTTTCAGCGGGAAACATGGTGCTTTGTTGCAGCACAGCATTCAGGGCATTGTTTCTGCATAAACACTACATCGTTTTAACTGTGGGTTGTATAAAAAATGTGAAATTTTCAAGCTTTCTCTGTTGCTTTTAGCATTGGCGTTACAATAAGCCTTATGTTCTCAGACATTTCGCTCCGCCATTCCTGTCAGTGATTTCTCGGAAATGGGATTTTGAAGATTTTCTCTGGGCTCCCGCTCGCTGCTACTCCAATGGGAAAATCACTGTGAAAACTGAACCTTCACTAGATAAGAATAAGGTACAACACCACCTCTCCATTTTGAACCCTTTTCCAGACAAATCACAAAACCCAGTCCCTCACACGGCGACTGAAGGACTGTTTGTAGACATTTCACAACAGAATGTTTGGAAGTGTTTTCTATGCTAATGAAGGACGTCGACTGCTATCAAACTGGTGCGATCATCTGATTGTATGTTCGTTCACTTGACTTGTCTTTTGCTGTAATGCAGTGGCGGTTCATGTATGCTGTTGTTCAGAGATGAAGCTCTCTTCCATGCTTGACCTCAATGGACTTGAGACTCTTTTTAAGGAATGGCTGAAACTGATCACATCTGAGCCCGTCATTGCTTTTGATACTGACGTTTTTACAATATTTTTTTTTTTTTTTTGTAGTAATTATTAATATTTACACCTCTTTTAATGCTGGTTTGTAAGATAACTGTACTGTACACCCTCTCTCTCTCTCTATATATATATATAGGTATCTCTGAAGTAAATGGTATTTAGCTTTGATTTTTATTGACACTGGAATCACAGTATGCAAATATAATGCAGAAAAAAATCTAGTTGGTACAGACACTTTTGCTTGTAAGATTTTTTTTTTTTATAATCTTTAAAGCCTTAAATGTGCTGCGAGACAGATTATTGTTCTTTCTGTTGGTTGTTGCTTCATTGCAACACAGTGGATATTGTACTGATTATAAAGGAATAAAGGATGCATGGAAACCCAAACTAGATCAATATGTGAAGTCTTTTATTTGCTCAGGTTGCTGCTTTTTCTTTTAGGTTGAAAATGTTTACCTGCAGACAGCTCTGTGTGTTTTATAGGTCAGATGTGTGCAGTTGTTCAGCTCCAGTCGTAACGGTTCCCATTATAGGACTCCAGAAGGTAGCAGTTAATAACGCCTTATGTGTCACACAGCAATATCATCTAGATTATTGGACTAGCTTATCCAGTGATCCAGAGGAATTATGGTATAACTGTTTAGCTCAATAGTTAAAACAATGTTCCATTTGTCCATTAAAGGGGACCTATAATGCCCCTTTTCACATGTAATATAAGTCTCTGGTGTCCCCAGAATGTGTGTGAAGTTTCAGCTCAAAATACCCCACAGATCATTTATTATAGCTATTTGTGTGTGTCCCTTTAAATTCAAATGAGCTGCTGCTCCCGGCCCCCCTTCCAGAAGAGGGCGGAGCTTTAACAGCTCGTGCTTCGGTTGCTCAACAACAACAAAGCTGGAGAATCTCACGCAGCCAAAATGAGGATTGTCAGTAACGGTGTTCAGCCTTACATTGTTCAAACCGGAGTCGACACTGATGGAGAGACTCAGGAAGAAGTTACAACTTTTAGAATGAAACTGGACGTTTCTGAACGGTTAGTGGATAATTTTATGTAGTTGTGAAGCAGTTCGGCGTAAAATGACGGCATGACAACAACACTCTACTACAACAACTCTTCCTCTTCTCTAAAGCAGCCCAACATGGCCTCACCCCCTTTGTTGTGTGTTCTCAGGGGGCGGGGTTTATGTAAATGTTAGGGTTAGTGATGTCACCAACCCTGGAAGAAGCTGGTTGTAGTCCCTACCAGCCGTTTGTTGTCCTTAAATGTGATTTCTGTAAAAGAAAATCTCTCCCTTTGCATTGAACTGTGAGCATCATAACTTTGCAGATGTTGTTTATGCTCAAACTGCAAAATTACACTCTAAAGTTAAAAAAGTGAAATCATAAGCTCTTAAAGGGGTCCTTGATTGAGTTATATTTTTTAGAATGAAATTAATATTTTTATTCAGCAGGGATGCATTCAATACAATTTTCAAATAAATGCTATTCTTTTGATCATTGTTCATTAAAGAATCCTGAAAAAGAAAACCATGGATTTCACAAAAATATGAAACTGTTTTCAACATTGATGATAATCATAAATGTTTCTTAAGCAGCAAATCATCATATTAGAATGATTTCTGAAGGATCATGTGACACTGAAGACTGGAGTAATGATGCTGAAAATTCAGCTTTGATCACAGGAATAAATTACATTTTAAGATATATTCACGTAGAAAATGGTTATTTAAAATAGCAATAATATTTCACAATATTACTTGATCATACCAATAACCCAAACTTTTGAACGGTTATTAATACAGATATAATAAGAAATATCCAGCTAGCTATGATTTTATGATCAAAAAATGTATAGAAAAAAAGTATGACATCTGTAAACCAACTGTGTGTCAGCCCTGGAGAAAGTAAGGTCTTTCTGCAGTGCATCAAAAATAGAAAGTGTCTAACAGCAGAAAAGCTGAAAGAGTGGCGCGACACAACAGGCAGACAGTGCTATTGATTATAATGGGACTGATCTAGTTTTGACAGGCCACATGTCTTCGTTATGGACACGTGTTACTTTGGATTCCAGCAAGTTGATTTCACACTCATGTATGGAATTGTTTCTTACAACTAGTCTTTTTTTTGTGTGTGTGTGTGTGTGTGTGTGTGTGTGTGTGTGTGTGATTTTTACCATATTTGTGCTTTTTACCTTAGTAGAGTATGTGAGACTAATCTGTATGAACTTGTCCTCAATGCAGTTATAATGGGAATAATATACATAAAACATTTGACCTCCTTTGATCCTTCAAACATCATCTTAAATTGAACAGTGAATCAGCCGTGTTCAGACTTAAAGAGCTGGTGTTCCTGATAACTTAATTGGATTAGAATACAGTTACTATTGCAGGAGTATGTAGTATGCACACTCTGTGAGTACATTTTCTTAATGTTTAATACCTGCAATTTCATATTACATTTGCTGAAATGTGTTGTGTACAGTATATTACAGATCTTGCTGCGTCTAATACTGTAACCCGCAATGCATTTAACCTTTTATTTTCAATTTCCATGAATGAAAGTAATGATTTTTAATGCCTTTCTTGACTCATTATTTGTTGTCCTGATATGTTTTTAAACTAAATTGCGTTTACGATGCAAAATGAGAGCTGTCATGTGATACTGCCTTCATTAGCTTTCTGTCTCACTGTTTTCAAAAGCGTATTAGGCTGTATACAGTGTATGTACTACACATTATTCACTGAACATTCCCTTTTTGGGGGTAAGTTTACACGACAACTAGGTACTAAAAATGGAAATGTTTTTCATGTACAGACGACAAAACGATCCCTGTTCGCACGGATCTGCAAAAATGACTAAAAACGCTGTATTCTGCTGCCAGGCCAGTAGATGGCGATGTCACTTTGTAAAGAAACACTACTGAACGCAACTGAACATGTAGTACTTGTGCATGACTTACAACACATTTTTTTTGCATTTCTGATGATGGTGAAACCAAAGTTTGCGTTTTCAGTTTTTAGTTGAAAACCGTAGAAAAAAGGTTCAGTTGGGTTCTATATAGCGTTCTTGACTAAATTTTAAAAGTTTCTGCATAAGGAGTAATGTCTTAAATAATTGCATAATACTTTTGTGTTTAACAGGTTGTTTCAATTTATTTGTAGCGATAAACCGTTTGAGCAGTTTAATACATAAAATTTTATCAAAACAAACCTAAAAATTAAATAAAATTAAAAGAAAATCCATAAAATGGTCCCATGATGGGAACCCCAAAGATGTTCTATATATGAAGAGCCTGACAGAACCTCCTTGTTTTTTATAGGATTATCTATAAATGATAGTCTCCCAGCTGGTTTTCTCTCTGCAGTTTCCTTGTTTCCATTGTTCCCTTGCTCTGTCTCTCTTCCTCACTCCATAATAGCCATTTTCAAACAGAGGAAGGCTGTAAAGCAGAGTTCTGGAGGTGTCACCGCTGAAAGCACACGCGACAAACAGGTGGAACTGGAGGCGACCATTAAGCCTCGTCTGTTGGATCCAGTAACAGTTTACATTGGCCAGGGACCAGAAGTCCTGCGAGGGTGAGGAATTGGCAGAGCTGCTGATCCAAATGGGTGGGGAGGGCCAATGTGGAAGTTTTCACTGGGTCAGGGGTGTGGATACATACATGATGATCTGATTTCTGTGGGCTTTAGGTGTGTATAGGTGTTTTAAGGGAAACATGAAACTGTATAATGTGATGTATGTGAAATAAGAGATTTAGGGAGGGGAAATGTAGGGTGTAAGACCTGAAACATAAAATGAGAAGGTAAATATTGCTCATTTGGGTTTCATTTTTTTACTACTTTTTAAGTTCTTCCTGAAGACTGAACACTGGACAAACAATGGAACACTGATGCAAAAACTGCTACAGCAAAGTGATACAAAGGAACACTCATGCAACAATGAAACAACACCACAAAATGATACAATTAAACAGCTGAACACTGATGTAACAAACTGTTAAAATGATACAACAGAACATTGATGCTACAAAATGCTACAATGAAACGATAGAACAAAAGCAAACAGACCAGCGGCTTACGTAAAAGCATCAGAAGGACTCGTTACCACAGAAAGCGTTTTTACTCTGAAAAACATGAGACACGGACAGTGGAATGGGGAAAAAACACAAGGTCTCGAGACGTGTTTTTTATAAGTTGAACTGATTTTAACTTGAGCGCCAAGTTTTTAGAACGTCGTGTAATGCTCGAGACATTGCAAAAGAGGAGAGCAACGGTCATATGTCTCCGTCTAGCGTGTTTACATAGAAAAACAAGTAGCGAAAAAGCGCGTTGGAATGAAAAACGCATTCTGTGTGAACGGCCCCTTACTGTGCTTTTTATTCCAAATCTTCTGAAATCAAATGATAGTTTTGTGTGAGAAACAGACCAATATTTAACATTATTTGCTTTAATTTTCCCTTGTTTTGTACGGAGCCCCGCACATGACATACAAGAAAAAATAGTAAATTGTGCGCACGATTTAGCAATTCGAGAGAAAGAAATAGTAAATCGTGCGCACGAGTCAGCAAATCCAGGGATCAAAATAGTAAATCGTCCGCATGATTTAACAAATTGAGGGAACAAAATAGTAGCCTAAATCGTGTGCGCAATTTAGCAAACTGAGGGAACGAAATAGTAAATCGTCCGCATGATTTAACAAATGGAGGGAACGAAGTAGTAAATCAACAGCACAATTTAGTAAATCGAGGGAACGAAATAGTAAATCATCTGCACAATTTAGCAAATCGAGGGAACGAAATAGTAAATCCTGTGCACAGTTTACCAAATCTCGGGAATGAAAGTAAATTGTCCACATGATTTAGCAAATCAAGGGAGCGAAATAGTAAATCGTCCGCATGATTTAACAAATCGAGGGAACGAAATAGTAAATAATCTGCACAGTTTAGCAAATCGAGGAAACGAAATAGTAAATCGTCCGCATAATTTAACAAATCGAGGGAAAGAAATAGTAAATCGTCCGCATGATTTAACAAATCGAGGGGACGAAATAGTAAATCATCTGCACAATTTAGCAAATCGAGGAAACGAAACAGTAAATCGTCCGCATGATTTAACAAATCGAGGGAACAAAATAGTAAATCGTCCGCGTTATTTAACAAATCGAGGGAAAGAAATAGTAAATCGTCCGCATGATTTAACAAATCGAGGGAAAGAAATAGTAAATCGTCGCATGATTTAACAAATCGAGGGAACAAAATAGTAAATCGTCCGCGTTATTTAACAAATCGAGGGAAAGAAATAGTAAATCGTCCGCATGATTTAACAAATCGAGGGAAAGAAATAGTAAATCGTCGCATGATTTAATAAATCGAGGGAACAAAATAGTAAATCGTCCGCGTTATTTAACAAATCGAGGGAACAAAATAGTAAATCGTCCGCGTTATTTAACAAATCGAGGGAAAGAAATAGTAAATCGTCCGCGTGATTTAACAAATCGAGGGAAAGAAATAGTAAATCGTCGCATGATTTAATAAATCGAGGGAACAAAATAGTAAATCGTCCGCGTTATTTAACAAATCGAGGGAAAGAAATAGTAAATCGTCCGCATGATTTAACAAATCGGGGGAACGAAATAGTAAATAGTGGCATGATTTAACAAATCGAGGGAACGAAATAGTAAATCGTCCCCACGGTTTAGCAAATCGAGGGAACGAAATAGTAAATAGTCCGCATGATTTAACAAATCGAGGGAACGAAATAGTAAATAGTTGCATGATTTAACAAATCGAGGGAACGAAATAGTAAATAGTTGCATGATTTAACAAATCGAGGGAACGAAATAGTAAATCGTCGCATGATTTAACAAATCGAGGGAACGAAATAGTAAATAGTTGCATGATTTAACAAATCGAGGGAAAGAAATAGTAAATCGTCCGCATGATTTAACAAATCGAGGGAACGAAATAGTAAATCATCTGCACAATTTAGCAAATCGAGGAAACGAAATAGTAAATAGTTGCATGATTTAACAAATCGAGGGAAAGAAATAGTAAATCATCTGCACAATTTAGCAAATCGAGGAAACGAAATAGTAAATAGTTGCATGATTTAACAAATCGAGGGAAAGAAATAGTAAATCGTCCGCCTAATTTAACAAATCGAGGGAACGAAATAGTAAATAGTGGCATGATTTAACAAATCAAAGGGACCGAAATAGTAAATAGTGGCATGATTTAACAAATCAAAGGGACCGAAATAGTAAATAGTGGCATGATTTAACAAATCAAAGGGACCGAAATAGTAAATAGTGGCATGATTTAACAAATCGAGGGAAAGAAATAGTAAATCGTCCGCCTAATTTAACAAATCGAGGGAACGAAATAGTAAATAGTGGCATGATTTAACAAATCAAAGGGACCGAAATAGTAAATAGTGGCATGATTTAACAAATCGAGGGAACGAAATAGTAAATCGTCCGCATGATTTAACAAATCGAGGGAACGAAATAATAAATCGTGTGCGCAATTTAGCAAATCTAGGGAACGAAATAGTAAATCGTCCGCATGATTTAACAAATGGAGGGAACAAAATAGTAAATCGTGTGCGCAATTTAGCAAATTGAGGGTACGAAATAGTAAATCGTCCGCATGATTTAGCCTACTATTTTTTTCCTGCATGTGGGGCTCTGTAGTATACAGCAGCTCACAAATATCATTCGTGCTTCCAAAAATGTGAAATTAAATCAAGGGACCCGTGAGAACCAGCAATGTTTGACATCACTGACGTCACTCCAGCCTGGTCCCAATGGCATATTTGAAAAATGCAAATGAACAGTATGACATAGGCCGACAAAAAATGAAGCAGAACATCTTATTAGTAATGGGTGGTGTAGAGTGAGGTCTGATCCTCTGTTATCCGCTGTCCCACATTCTCAGGAGGACTTCAGGAGTTCCCACACTTCCCTGGGCAGAAATATACCCCAGATACCCAAACAAGAGGCATCTCAGTCCGCCTTGAGTAATCCGCACGGAGAGCATACGCTGACCGTTCTTCCAGGCTTGGATAAGTGACAGATTAATTGGGAATGGGAACCAGCCTCACGCTGCCTGCTCTGCATTTGCCAAACTCTTTATTGAGGAATTGAAACATATTTAACCAGGACCGAGTGCAGACTTTCCAAATGAAACCCTCAATCATCCAGACAGAGATTGATTCGGTTTCATATGCCACACCATCTTGAATTTTTCATACCTTTTTTTTTTTTGTTTTGTTTTATTATTATTTCACACTTTAGGGTCCAATTCTCACAGTTAACTATTATCCACGACTTAATAAACTCCTAATTACTGTTTATTAATAATTAGTAAGGTAGTTGTTAAATTTAGGATTAAAGGATGTAGAATATGCTCATGCAGAATAAGGCATTAATATGTGCTTTATAAGTACTAATAAACAGCCAATATTCTAGTAATTTGCATGCTAATAAGAAACTAGTTAATAGTAAAAATTTAACCCGAAAGTGTTACCATTTTCTCCCTAAGGTTGTGTTATTTTTTCATTTTGTAATTATTTTGATAAGTTGGAATTTATATATATTATTTATAATTTATATAATCATAATTTATATTATATAAAAGTGTACACTGATGTGTTAAAACATTATGAACAGTCACAGATGAACCTTCATAAGAAAGCCACATATTAAGGTCTGGGTAGAATAGATGGAAAGCAAACAATCAATTCTAGAAATCAGCATGTTGGATGCAGGAGAAATGGGCAGGAATACAGAATCTGAGCAACTTTGACAAGGACCAAATTGTTATAGCAAGGTGACTGGGTCTCTGAAACGGCAAGGCTTGTGGGTTGTTTCCGTTCAGCAGTGGTGAGAATTTACCAACAAGGAGGGACAAACCAGCAACAGGGTATTGGGCGCCCAAGGCTCTTCGCTGCACGAGGGCAAGGCTCAATCATAGTGTCTATGATGACCCCTGTCCACCGTTGAAATCCTCTACAGTGGGCAGGTGAGCATCAGAACTGGACCTTTGGAGCAGTGGAAGAAGATCGCCTGGTCCAATGAGTCCCGTTTTCTTTTACATCATGTGGACAGCAGTGTAAGTGCATGTTGTTTAACTGGGGAAGTGATGCACCAGGATCACTGTGAGTTCAAGGTGTTGCACTGACCTCCAAATTCCCCAAATCTCAATCCAATCAAGTATTTGTGGGATGTGCTGGACCAGCAAGTTCAATCCATGGCAGCTCCACCTCGCAACTTACAGGACTTGAAGGATCTGCTGCTAACATCTTGGTGTCAGACACTACAGGAAACTTTTGTAGAGTCCATGCATTGGCAAGTCTGTGTATATATCGTTGACATGTAAATAGGCAGTCGTATGTACATGTATAAAAATGTTTGCATGTGACACTTTTGTTCAGCACATCCCACAGATGCTCGATTGGATTGAGATCTGGGGAATTTGGAGGCCAAATCAACACCTCAAACTCGTTGTTGTGCTCCTCAAACCATTCCTGAACCATTTTTGCTTTGTGGCAGGAGCATTATCCTGCTGAAAGAGGCCAGGGAATACCGTTTCCATGAAAGGGTGTACATGGTCTGCAGCAATGCTTAGGTAGGTGGTATGTGTCAAAGTAACATCCACATGGATGACAGGACCCAAGGTTTCCCAGCAGAACATTGGCCAAAGCATCACACTGCCTCCGCCGGCTTGCCTTCTTCCCATAGTGCATCCTGGTGTCATGTGTTCCCCAGGTAAGTGACGCACATGCACCCGGCCATCCACGTGATGTAAAGGAAAATGTGATTCATCAGACCAGGCCACCTTCTTCCATTGCTCCGTGGTCCAGTTCTGATGCTCAAGTGTCCAATGTTGGCTCTTTCGGCGATGGACAGGGGTCAGCATGGGCACCCTGACTGGTCTGCAGCTATGCAGCTCCATACGCAACAAACTGTGATGCACTGTGTATTCTGACACCTTTCTATCAGAACCAGCATTAAGTTCTTGAGCAGTTTGAGCTACAGTAGCTCTTCTGTTGGATTGCACCACATGGGCCAGCCATCAATGATCCTTGGCCGCCCATGACAGACCAGGAACACCCCACAAGAGCTGCAGTTTTGGAGATGCTCTGACCCAGTCATCTAGCCATCACAATTTGACCTTGTCAAACTCGCTCAAATTCTTACGCTTGCCCATTTTACCTGCTTCTAACACATCAACTTTGAGGACAAAATGTTCATCTGAATTCTTTTTTTTTTTCTCAAAAGAAAAAGCAACATTTGATGATATAGCTTCTTTATTCAATTATGACGTTTTTTTTTTTCCGCCTTTCCCTGAGAAAATGTCATGCAGAGCACATTAGATGGCAGTCCGAACGACCTGCATTCAACCTCAGGGGCCAATAAACTTCACAATTTTCAGTAGCTGGGAGGTCTGTGAACTCACATGTCCTTACGTTTGAATGCAAAGGAGGACAAGTCATTTACCTATCTCAGCAAGCCATGGCATGACAGAGTCAGCATCTCTGCTGGGATAATCTCTTTCCAGGAAAAACAATGTGCATTCCAATTTTCATCACTCCATTTAATGAGCCCCGGGGTTGCATTTTTGTCTGTTTTTAAGTCCTTAGAGAGTCTTTGCTAATTCAAATAGGAATGTTGTTGTAGTGTTCTCAATTATCTTGCAGAAAACCAAATAAATATTCTCAGCCTACATGCATGTGTGTGTGTTTAGTTGTCTGTGTCCTACAGGCAATAACACTGGGATTTTGAAGTCTTATGATGTATGGGTGAAGTTTAAATCCAGAGAGATTCTTTTTAGATGTCTGCAAATAGTAATGCATCATTCATGGAGATGATACCATCAAGCCTCTGTGAAATTAAATGTGGCCATATCACAGCCCTCCTCAGTTTACAACAGCAAAACCAGTGAACATTATTTTGCAGTTTTGGTTGTAAAATACTCATACTGCTCTCAGTTGTGTGCTTTCAGTCTTACATTATAACATGCATGCTATTCCTTGATTTTATATCCTTGTTATTCCCTGTATAGCAACCAGATCTTTACTACCGCTGATCAGAAATATAAAACAGTGAAGTCCATCTGTTGTTTAAAAAGATCAAAACCCTTCTGAAAAAAATGATGCCCATAACATTTTTATAAATCAGTAAATGATTACAGTTTTATTCATCATGCTTCTCAAAGCAGTTTTCTTTTTACAAGAGAGTAAAAAAAAAAAAAGAAGAAGCTAAATGCATCTACATGAGTCATTTATGAACACCTATTTATTTGGAAATTCCGTTTGAATTCTCAAGTCAATATGATTCACAACAGAATGTCACTTTATTACGTTTTATGTCTCTTGGAACAATGATAATAGCGACCTCTATGGATTAAAACTGATAACTGTTATATTCATGCAGTATGAGTCAATGTACTATCTCTCTCTCTCTCTCTCGGGTCATAATTCATAATCATTATTATTCTATAGCAGTGCTGCTTTCCACAAATGTAGACAAAACATTTTTCCATCAGTGAATAGAATCACTTCTATTGTGTTCTTCATTTAAAAGTCACTTTGGATAAAGGCATCTGCTAAATTAACATAAGTAAATTGAATAGAATCACCTGTGTTGTTGTTTTGAATATAAACACCTGCTGAAATGTGGGTGGAATAGAATTGAAGTCTCACCTGTTATTTAATAGTATTCTGAATGGGACACAAACATAAGTTCTGTTTTTGGCCATGACCTTTAATACATCCCTAATGACTTCTATCGCACCTTTTCATTAGTCTGTGCTTGAAGCTCGTGTCACCAAGACAAATTCCTTGTGTGTGTGTGTGTGTGTGTGTGTGTGTGTGTGTAAACATACTTGGCATTAAAGATAATTCTGATTCTGATTAATAATCTCATTTACAGTCAGAAGGTTGTTTAACGCATGTGAAGTGTTCAGTTGGAACGGTGGATACTGTACATTGAGTTCTTGAATCCCACAGGGATCCAGTGAGCCAATCAGAAATAAGTAGGCGCGCCTTCGAATTCACCGGGCCAATCGTCGCGCAGTGGGCGCGGCTTCGCACCGGCGTTGTAAACAGTGTAAAGCAGGAGACTGGAGGTGTGTATAAATATCAGTCGCTCGTCCTGTCTTGTGAACTCATGCCGCGCATCAGCTGCTTGTAGTCCGCGCGCTGTTTCCGTGGAGCTGATCGGCAGTCTGCTCATGCTACAGGTTGGTCTGCACTTCTGGACCTTTATCTTTGTGGATTTTGAAACTCATGAATGATTTCACTGTCACATATACTTTCAAGGGTACAAACCGACATGTGTGCTTGAGTGAGACGGATTTTATCTCACCAGTGGCGGTGAGAAGCTCGTGCGTCAAGGTGCGTCTGTTCTCATTCCGTGCCATCCATTACGCGCTCGTGCCTTTTATCAATTGGGTTAGTATAGTGTCAACAAACCGGCGCGTTTTTGCAGGCAAGACCCGTCAGACGCAGATTAGAGAAACCTATTACAGTTCTGTGAGTTTGCGACTGTTTGTGTAAACATGTTTCACCGGTGCAAGTTTAGACATAAAGAACAGCTCGCGATTGTGACGCGCATCATTCCACCTGAGCGTCCGCGCGCCATCAGCACCTGATCGATTTGTTGATTCTGTTACATTACATAGCGGAGATAAGTGGCTAAAACTTTTCGACTGCAATTCACATTCTCATATATAATATGCTTTAATATTGCACAGTATCATATAATAAGGAATAGATAATGGGATACGATGTAGTAATGCTTAGTGAAGCATAATGTACTTCACCTAGAGTGGCATATAGTAACCTATGCGATATTGTGTTGTGTGGTTGATAGTATAGTGCTAAATACTACAGTAAAATGTGGGATCATATTATAGTGTGCACCTCATATATACTTTAAAAATAAGCATGCACCTTTACCTTTCCCATGACACCTGGAAAGTAGGACCCTGTGAAGGACGACAGTTTCCACGCATTTCATCATCATCTTGGAAATCAAGGTATGCAACGCTTTATTACTCTCTATTGTGTATTTGAGAAATGTGTAATAGTGCTCAGTATGTTGTGATGTGAATAAGCACCTGATGTTAGTCAAGCAAGAGCCACATTCCCCCTTCCCTTGTGATGCTTCACAGCATCCAGTATCAGAAGATGAGTTCCATACTGCAAATAGTGTGTAAAAGGTCCTTGTTGTGGCATCTCCTCGACCAGACGAATGGGCATGGACCACCAAAGCCACAAGTTCATGTGTGGAATCTGAACAATGCTGACTGGCAGCAAGCTCTTTTCATGCATCTCTGAAATGATGGCCAGCAAGTGGGCAGTTGTTTGTTTTCAAACCCCATTCATCGGCCAGTAAATGGGGTGTGAAATTGTAAAGGGCAGATATTTCTCTCTTTAGCTATGCTGTGTGAGAGGACGGGAGTTTATTTGGTTGATTAGAGTATTTGTTAGTGTAAACTAGTAGTATTAAACCTTATGAAAAGTATTAAACCTAAGCCTCATACTGTTTCTGCATTAGGAGATCTAACTTATGGTTGTGCCTGTATAAAACTGTGGGGAAAAGAATCACATTTAATTTGACGTTACTTAAATTGAAACAACCCAGCATTTTTAGAGTGTAGATGGAGACCAGAATATCATCATAGAGACCTTTGAAAACAATTTTGTGCACGTGACGTTACAGTGTCCAGATTTTCAGTATACCTATGCTTGAACTTGAAACGGTGGCATGCACTTTTGAACGCAGTCCAGTTACAGCTTTGCACAGTAGGATGTTTTATTGAGAGCTTTCAGCTAGTCGTAACTCGTGCATTGTGGGCAGGGGTCTTGTGCAAGTGCCAGTTATTTTAGACTGTTCATTAAACACCTATGAGATGCAATGGCTCGCTTCAGGCTGACCTAGTTGAAGACAGGTGGAGGCGGACAGATGTCCTGTTGCAGGGTGTGTGCAGATATGCATGTGAGTTTAGGACACAGTGTTTCGAATTTGGCCGGTACCTTCATTTTGCATCAGCATTTGCATGCGTCTAGTTGTAGAGCGTTCCAATTCGGCCAGTTTTGAGGTTCTATTTCAGTTAGTATGCTGCCTTAGAAGGCAGATGCCTATGTAGTTAGTAGACAGCAAGGCAGCTTACTAGGTTTTAGAACAGAGCCGTCTGTATTCCCTGTTGCCTATATCTCTCATTCTCTCTCTTTCATCCTCTCTCTTGCCTCTGGGTGAAATCTAGGTCTGAGTTATAAAACTGCTTGTAACCACAATCCACGCCTGACCACAACAGATAAAATCCTTGAAATATCACTAAAGACTTATGAAAGAGTACATGTTGTAGCACCTTATCAACAGTGACTCACGTGTTTCAATCTGCAGCTGGAAAAGTGTCATAAATAGCGTTTTAAAAGCTTTAGTTCATGACTAATACATGAAGTCATTTTTGGCTCAGTTCCCTGATAACTACATGTTAAACCCACCTGAAGTTATGAAAGGAATAGTTCACTAAAAATTAACATTCTGTTGTTATTTACATGTTACTGTCCGTGCAATCCTTTTTCACACAACAACAGTTCAGAGTGAGCGTGACTGCCAAGAAGTGTTATTTTAGTATACTATGACACCGATCAGGCATAACATTATGAGCACTGACAGGTGAAGTGAATAACACTGATTATCTCTTCATCACGGCACCTGTTAGTGGGTGGATATATTAGGCAGCAAGTGAACATTTTGTCTTCAAAGTTGATGTGTTAGAAGCAGGAAAAATGGACAGGCGTAAGGATTTGAGCGAGTTTGACAAGGGCCAAATTGTGATGGCTAGATGACTGGGTCAGAGCATCTCCAAAACTGCAGCTCTTGTGGGGTGTTCCCGGTCTGCAGTGGTCAGTATCTATCAAAAGTGGTCCAGGGAAGGAACAGAAGTGAACCAGCGACAGGGTCATGGGCGGCCGAGGCTCATTGATGCACGTGGGGAGTGAAGGCTGGCCCGTGTGATCCGATCCAACAGAAGAGCTACTGTAGCTCAAACTGCTCAAGAAGTTAATGCTGGTTCTGATAGAAAGGTGTCAGAATACACAGTGCATCACAGTTTGTTGCGTTTGGGGCAGCATAGCTGCAAACCAGTCAGGGTGCCCATGCTGACCCCTGTCCACCACCAAGTCTGCTGCTAACATCTTGGTGTCAGATACCACAACACAACTTCAGGGGTCTAGTGGAGTCCATGCCTCGACGGGTCAGGGTTGTTTTGGCAGCAAAAGGGGGACCAACACAATATTAGGAAAGTGGTCATAATGTTATGCCTGGGGCGTGCTGTGGGCGGAGCTAAAGATGCAAATCCAGCGTCGAACTGGGCCTTGTTTATGAAACATTTGCCGGGAACAAACAAACACTCTTACACAATTCCGTTGCTGCCCCGAAAAAACAAACTGCATCCACTGTTTCCTTAATGCTGGGTTCTTTGGGAAGCTAAACAAGGTTATCTTTCCCTCACAACCAAAAACACACTTCTTTGGTGACATTGTTGATATCGTGATTGAAAAACAAAATGACAAATCAGCGCTGCCGACGACTCCCGTAACCCGTACGAAGCGCGATGATGGCGGCTCTTGCTCTCGCTCTGGTTGATGTGTGCACGCTCTTTCAGGAGAAGTGCCCATATAAGGAATTCCGCCCTTTATGATGTCATACAGGGCCATACCTGAAAAAAAACTTTCCGAAACTTATATGAACCCTGAAGGAGTGTATCTGGCACACGTCCAACTCATTTTTTGCCCATGTTTAGCATGTGAATCCAACTCTTTAGAGTCAGAATGCATTAAATAGCATTAGACATCCCCTTTAAAGATGCATTCTTATGTTAGAAAATATCTAGACGCAGCGGAGTGGAATAGAATGCAGGAGTCTAACTATTTTTAACGTGGCGTCACATGGTGCCAGATTTTGGCAAGACGTTGCCTAGCGCATGCCTACATAGACCAAAAATCAAAATATAGCACTGTGGAATGCAAACTGAACAATCCCTATAAGGCCCATAAAAGAAATGAATCACCTGAAGCCATATAATAGCTTCATGGGAAAAATAAATCAGAACTTGTTAATTTCTAAAGCACGTGTCAAGATCTCATTTTGAATCTAAATTTTGATTCCGCATATGGGAAGATTATCAGCGAATAACCGCTTATATTTCAGTCTATTCCTCACACAAACATACTGTACTTTGGAATATAGTGCACAAGTCATATGGATTTTTGGAAAGATTCTTCCAAATGTGTCTTTTTGTGTTACATGGGGAAAATAACAACACACAGGTTTGGAATGACATGAGGGTAAATAATGGGACCTTTTTTTTTAGCTATTTGCTTATTTTATTTATTGCAAGCAAATTTGGTCAACTTGTATTCATAAACAAACCTTGCACAGACCGGCACCTGTCAGTTTTTGTATGTATGGAGCGTATGTGAATGTGTGTGATATTTCCAGTGCAGTCTGAGCTCTGGCTTTGGCCCGCTGCAGTCAAGGGGATTGCGGCGTTCATCCACATAATGTCATGACACTTACCCCAGCTCATTTCCATGTAAATGAATAACTACACTGGAAGTGGAATATTGACATGAATATTGAAAACAGGGAGAAGATGGCAAGTGAATGTACTGATTTATATCTACAAGAGGCCCATCTCTATTTATCACGGAGCTGGAGTCAATTGAAACGCTTAAACGAATTTGATTTTCTTTTCATGCACATGAAATTTGATAGATGGGTTAATTTGGGTTTGAGGTGTAAATGGAGGGTCTATTAAGATTTGCTAATTGGTTAATTCTAGGTTCTGGTTAAAAGCCGTACCTGTGTGCTGTCAAGGGTTTATAGATGCGTTTCACTGTCAGATTGTGCTGTGTAAGAGTCCTGATTGAGCCATAAGTCTTGAGAGGCTGCGAGCGGTTGACAGTTGTTGCTTTATAAAATGGTGGCAATAGTGAAACAATGTGTTGATCAAAAAGGAGTCACCTTGTAACACTGTATATTTAAATTCAAACTGTTTCAGTACATTAATTCAAAACAAAATGGTGGATATATATATATATATATATATATATATATATATATATATATATATACTTCAGCAACATGCAAAAACAGTGTCTGTGTAGCATATTGCTGATTTAATATATTAGTGTATTGGCATACTTTATAAAAGTATGTAAAACAGTATATAAATCATGTTATAAACACTTATAAAAGAATTTGACTGACATTTTGAGTCTTTGGCAATGACTGTTCAAAATGATCATTTGAAAAGAACATAATTTTATGCCAATTTATGACAAATTCTCTGTACATAGTTACTGATTATAATCATAAGGCTGTGTTTTATTGTGTTATATCACCCAGGCCTATTTATAACACGACAGGAATTCCTCCATAACAAGGCAAATCAGCAATTTAAATAACCTGGCATATCTAGATTAGTCCTGAAGATGAATGGGTTCTTTGGTTGCTGTGTAAAAACAATTTGATTTGAGCCATATGCGCATTACAAAGCCTGCTGTGCCTCGTACACGCATCTGTGCATTTACAAGATCGATGAAAATCACCCCAGTGAAATTTTTCACCTTGATCATAAACGTGCAGTATGAGGAAGCCGCACGTGTGCGTTCATTACTTATGACCAAAAAGCGCTCGAATCCATCCCGAGCAACCTCAAGGTTATGAATTTGCAGGTGTACACTGACAGCGCCCATATCTCTCGGACTCCGTATAATCTCCCGGTCGACGAATTGAACAGCAGGTTTGTCAGGCCTGACACCTGTCAGAAGCTAGAGTAATTCATTGGCTGTCAGGAGGCAACCAACAGCCTCGTTTTCGTGCAGACTGTCAGATGTTACCGACAAACAAGGTAAATTGAAGAGGCTTGAGGAATACCAACAGCTTTCTGGAAAATAAATAAAATTGCATTTGCTTCCATTCAGCAATGCATTTGTGGCACTGAAGACATTTGATGAGTCTTGTAGTTATGCAATGTCATTTCGCAACAGATCGTAAAACTAACCACCAATTGGTAGTAAAGCAGGTAAAAAGGAATGTAATGTACTGTAGACTGACTGCTGTCAGGAAAATGGTGACTACAAACAAATGTATACCTGGCAGGAGCAAACACCTGTTCCAGGCCGCTAATGTATGGGTTTCTGCTAGCGAGATTGCTGCATGAACTTGTAATAATGCAGACACTAGTATTCCCCCAGGATGCATGTTAACAGAAGTGTTGCATGCACAAGGGCTGCTTGCTTTCTCTAAAACTGGCCCGTAACCCCTCAAGGGATCTTTGTTCCCCTGGATGGGGCGTTTTGGAAAAGGTATCAGGACTCTTATCGTCATCTTCATCTGTGGTTGGGGTTGGAGCTCCGCCATCTGCTGACAGACAGAAATGGAGCCATATGTCTGAGGACACACTGACCCTCCTCAACATGCGTGAGGGAGTGAGCGATATGGCTGTCTGTTGTCTTGGCATCCTGGCAGTGTTTGTGTGTGTTTTTTGTTTTTTTTTGCCCAGTTGCAGGGTTAAATTATAAATAATGATGACAGATAGATGGGAATGTGCAACAAAAAGATGATTTCTGGCATGAGAGATGCCGCTCAAGTGTTTTCTCATGTGAATCGCTTGTGTTTGTTGGGATGCTGATTATTGATTCTGAAGGGGGTTTATTTTAGGGGGAAAGCGGATGATCTGTTATTCAGCTGTATCCTGATAAACAACAGCAGCAGGGGGGTTTGTTGATTAGGAACTGTAGTTGAAAAAAGATCTGGGAAAATGGAAATCAGAATTGATTGGTGAATTTTTAACGGAACTGAAAAGGTTCCAGTGATACCCACAAAGTAATCCCAGACTTGTCCGTGGAGTTTAAATGGACCATTTTTGATTTCATGTCTTCACACATGAGTTAAGAAACTAAGGGTGCTTTAATATTCACTTTTTTGTCCATTCGTTAGGTTGTTTAAACTCAGATGAATACTATAAGGTACCAGATTGTAAGCTGATACTTATGAAGAAAAGTGACAAAACTCATTATCACTTTTAGCTTATTCTTCTTTATGATGCTGAAAACTATATCACCTGATCATCTTTGTTTCTGGCTTTCTTTCCAACAAATTATGTGTTTTGGTAAACACTGTTACAAAGACCACAAACTCACATATAAAGTCAAGAGTCAAACTGCCCAACTAAATGAAACACTAATCACCATAATGGTGACCAAACATTTTCAATAAAACATCTAAACCTCTGTTAATTCACCAAAAGAACTTCAACAAAAGTGATATTGAGTCAATGCAGTTAACATTGACACATTAACATTGATTTAATGTTGTTTCGATGGTTGCTTGCTGTCTGAGGCGTGCGAGTTTGGAGTTGATTGTAAGAAAGTTTAAGGCCAGGTTTATGTGGACGAAATGACTGGGGAATGATTGGAGAGTCTGGAAGATCAAGTTATCATTCACAATAATAATCATTCACAATAATATCAATAATATGCATTTAGAAAATAGGGTGGACTATCTTTTCATATTGACGTTAAGTTTGTAAAATATTAATACAGTGCACCAAACGACATGAAGCCAAGAACATTAAAAATTACATGTAAATTCAACTGGAATCAGCGTTATTGTGTAGGCTATTGCGCAACATAAATTACCCCACACCACCACCTAGTTCACTCCAAGAACAGACAACTATAACGATAGCTATATTAGCGTCCACACCAGCAGACTGTTTATTATAAGTCCACACTGC
This sequence comes from Hypophthalmichthys molitrix, assembly GCA_037950675.1. Lineage (NCBI taxonomy): Eukaryota > Metazoa > Chordata > Actinopteri > Cypriniformes > Xenocyprididae > Hypophthalmichthys > Hypophthalmichthys molitrix. The sequence continues at coordinate 2,991,670 of CM075498.1, forward strand.
AGTTCTATCATCTGCCGCTTTAAATGCTCAAGCTCTTTAAATTTGGGTGGATTCTGATTGGCTGTCAGTATTTTTATTGTTCATAAGCTGGAAAAAATCGTTCTGAAAGAGATTCCAATGATATCGGTCCTCTGTGTCATTATCGTTTGTGATTTGGAATTCACAATTTTCATATAATTAGAATGGATAGTAAAACTTTATGAGAAACTTTGCCTTAGAGTTTTTGGTCTGTTAGAAGTCAGCATGAGGTTCAAGTGGTTGTCTAAACTTAAAGAAAAAATCTGTCATCATTTACTCACCCTCAAGTAGTTCCAAACTACTGCTTTGTGAACACAAAAGAAGATATTTTGAAGAAAATTGGTAACCAAACAGTTGATCAGCCCCATTGACTTACATGGTATGGAAAAAAAAAATACTATGGAAGTCAATGGGGCCCCATCATCTGTTACCGACATTATTCAAAATATCTTCTTTTGTGTTTAGCAGATGAAAGAACTTCAGGTTTAGAACAACCTGAGGGTGAGTAAATGATGACAGAGTTTTAATTTTTGGGTGAACTGTCCCTTTAAGTGCACACCAGCTAACCAGTTCACCTGAAAAGTTGGTCTGGGCATCACATTTATTAAAACACAATGAATTTCTCTCTTTTTTTGCCTCTGATAAATTGCCTAAATAAATAAATTGCCTTTGGAGAGCAGCTTGCGCTCTTCACATCTGTTGCGTGCATCTGTTGGCGGCGCCGTGTAAAGTTTTGTTGGAAAATCCAAAGGGACAAATATTTCAATAACCCAGTGAAACTAGCATCTTCTCTTCTCATTGTTACCTAGCTACAGTAGTAAACAGCTGCCACTGTTGATGATGCTTACATACCGTACAGACCCAAAAAGTCCAGGTACATCGCACTGTCAGCCTCCACAATCTGAAACCATCTTGTTTGCCTTATGTTTTCTTTTGAGTTCCTAAAAAAGCACCTGCTGCGGAAGATGCATTACTTATACAAGCTCTCACTCTAAAACTCAAAGCTAAAGCCGCTTCCCCAGGGCAAATACAGCATCTGCTTGTTCCACTTAGCTGGATGCTAAAATGTGCTTCATATTTTAGTTTGTGACCCCTAACCCTTCAGGGCACGTTTAAGGTCTTGTAATATATTGCAGCTTGCCTGAGACCGAGAGCTAAATATAGTCTTTCAGCATTGTGTTAGCAGGGTGGCTAGCTGCTTGTGTTACATTCGTTAACAACAGAAGTTGCATTCAGCCTACATATTATTCTGATACAGATGTCCTCGTGAAAAACCTACATAAAATGCACGTTTAATATGATGTCTTGCTGTACTGTAATAACTTTTGAGCACGGTAGCTAATTGCCAACCTGCCATCAGAATTTCTGCTAATCTGTGAATCTTAATAATCTACCGTTTACACAGTTAAGCATGTACTGTATGTTACCTCTGGAATACTTAATTGTCTCTCTGTGGTGACAACTGGTTTATTTCCCATTAGCTCATGATCGATCATGGGGACACATTTAGCATGCTTGTTTTCCCTTCAGATTTCCGCCAGCATGTTGAAGACCCCTTGATGGGCACTAAAAGTGTGTTGTGGTGACATGAATGGCAAATAAGCTCTGTGTTCTTTTGGTGTATGTGTTTGCCCACTGCAGTGACACACCCATTTATCAAGTCCTTCAAATGCAATCTAGCTTGTATCGTGTGAAACTGGAGTACATTCCTTACTAGAGGCCACCAACTGCCTTTGTTCCTCAGGGAAATTATTACAGACAAGGTCAAAGGTGATTCATGTCTTGCTTCAGATCATGTTCTACTTACTGTCTGGCTAATATTGTTCAGGAACACAGAACATTTGGCAAAGAAAGCGATGGTATTATAAAAGGTGGCGTGCACATTTTTGTCAGAGTGTCACAACAGCTAGAATTGTTACTTGAAAAGGTTAGGGACTGAGAACCGGTGCTATATAAGAACCTGGTTATTATTATTGTTATTTTTAAATGTAACTGGATGATGTTTGGTTCTGTTAATGTCTGTACTGTTCTGAATGATGTGGACTGAACACTGTATCACAATTCTTTGACAGTGTTTCCTGCACCACTACTGAATCTAGAGCATGTAACAAATTGGTAAATTATTATTATTTTAACTATAAACCTAGTAAACTTTAGCAAGCTTTATGCTTGAAGCAAGAAATGTGTTTTGACAATTAATTTCGGCTGCGGCTATTAAGTGGAAAGAGCGAAAGATTTTATTTACACCATGTAAAATAGCAGTATTTTCTTTGCAATGAGTGTAAATAGTAGTTAGATACTATTTGCACCTCAGTATTTTAGTACAAAACAGTATGCAATATTAACATATTGAGTGTAAATGATTATATTTATTAAATAAATGTTGCCTTATTGGGACAATAACACCTACCCCTAACCCTACCCGATAAACACTTTATTATTAAATAACCATTAGGCACTTTTATTTTCACATATATTCTTCATTATTATTGGAAATAATAATTGCCTTTCCAATCTGATATGCGATGGGAAAAGGACGAGTTTGGCAAAAGGCGGATTTAACCTCGGTTCGATCGTGTCAAAAGTATCTGTGACTTCATCTCTACGCCACCGCTGCTGTCACGTTTCAGGCATTTTGTGTACTTTTGTCTGCCCCAACCAGACATTAGTGGGCAGAGTTAGTGTAAATAGCCTCTGCCATCAAGGTGGACAATTTGCACTTAGTGTAAATAGTCAATCCTATTTTTGAAAGTGATTTTGTGTGTGTGTGTGCATTAGGTCGTGCACACACTTATTATCTTACACCCTTTTACTTCTCAAGTAAGTTTACCTTGTTTTAAAGACATTTGGATATTAGAAAACAAGACAAGAAAACTTAGCGAGACAAAGATGCAGTGAAAACTGAATGTTTTGTTGCATGTAGTGTTGTCAAAAGTACCGACCACGACCAGTGTCTCAATTTCCATTCATAACAAACCTGTCAATCAAAAAGTTTGTTGGCAAATACTTTTTTTACAGGGAGTATAAAAATCAAGAGATTGGCAGAGGTAGAACGTGGCAAAGCTCAGGCAAACAGAGAGATGAGTTGATCTACGGCCTTAATTTCCACCATATGGCCTTGAGTGTAAAAATTATTGCTTGATTTCAAACACATGCTTTCTCAGGCCAGTAAACCTACAGGATTGCGGGATGTCAGTCAAGTCTGCTTCCAGTGAAATGGAATCAGCTATTAGCCAGCGTGCTGCGTTGTGTAACTCCGACTTTCTGCTGGAATTTCGCCCAAGTGTTGAAGCCAAGACTGAAGCCCTGGAGCTCCACCGTGAGATTTCACTTCAGATAAATGTTTAATCCATTGTCTGATATGAACAGCTTTATCACTGATTCCATTGTCATCGTTTCAGTTCTCTAGCACAACCTTCGTTAAAAACCAACTCCAGACCTGTTTGCCTGGTGACCACCTCAGGCGACTTAAGCGGATTTGCAATTAGAGTAATGCACAATCATCCATGAAATCTTATAAAACAACATTGAATTAAAGAGAGCTACAAGAGACTGAGCAATTTAAGTGAGTACAAAAGCGATACTTAAACCAGGCCTATAACCTGATTTAAGGGGTCACACGTGGTCTGCGGGGACAAGAGAAAGATTTGCAAATCATTAGTGGCTGTTAATTGAATATTTTACACCTTTTGTTAGGAGCCAAGCCGCAATCGTTGTACCGTTTGTGCTTCCAGTGTTTTAAATAAGATTAGTGCTGCAGTTTAAGGTGTATTCCCTGCAGATGAACGCTTCGGTCACTGGGGAGTTTGAAAGTATTGTGTTTTGAAGTCAAATGGCGATACGGTGTAGAGTTATAATGAGGTACTGACACTGTTGAATAGATGTTCAGTTTTGTGTCTGAAAGAAATCTGAAGGTCATTTTTGTCTGTCTTGGCTACTAACATTTTTATTGAGATACCCTTGGGTAAAGGACAACTTTTGTCCATATTCATGAATGCTCATCTAACACCAGTGGCATTTTTTAAAGATTCTGATTGATTTATTAATTGTTTGATTGTTTGTGTTTTGTTTCAGAGGTGTTTTTTCCCCCTGTGACCTTCAGCCTCATGTACTGAACAGATTTAGCAGTTTATTTGTACAGTAAGTCACACTATTGCTGACATATTGGCTTTGTGTGTATGTGAGTTTCTGTTTGAGATAACTTGGCAACTGTCACTCTGTCTGCATGGATTTATCTGTTTTCTCCATCTCTCTGGCACACTCCCATTATTCTTTTTAACTGAAAAGGCATCTAAAGCCAGCTTTCCTTAATGACTTCTAATAAACTCCTCAAGTTCAACCACAAATACAATATTTTCAGATTTTGTAGTGAATATAGGCAACAGTATTTAAAGTCATGCCTGAGGACTTCTGTTTTTTTAGTAGTTATAATTTTGAATGTACTAAAGCACAAAAATACCATAATATGTTTGCAGATATTTAGGAAACATGCTTTGTCCTCTTGTTTCTCTGAAAAGCAATGCTATACAGCCAGTTATTCTACTTTGAAATGTGCATTCCATGTCGGAATGTCTGTTTTTGTTGTCTGTGTGACTCCGCCCACTGCCAATATACGCAATAGCATTTCGACACCCTGGTTGCCAGTTGGTGGAAAACACAGCGTATTGCAAATGAACTGGTTCAGAGATCATAGATTCTAACCAACTTAAAAAGCTTCGGTATCCATCTGTCCAGAGGAATATTAAAGCGCGGATAAATCAACTCCTCAACTTACAGAATAAGGCTCATTGCCTTCTATTGTCAATTGCGCTCATTCCTGTTTGCATGTCCTCAATCTGGCAACCCGCGTGAGTGTCGAGTCTGAGGAGGAGGGTCGGGGAACAACTCTTTCCAATATTTTGAATTTGGACTGCAGTACCCATTTCAACCTCTAGCTGTCAATATTACATACTGCACCTTTAAAGCTGCTGTAAGCAGTGTTCCCAGATTGGGCAGGTTTTGGTGAGCTTTTGTTTTTTGTTGTTGTTGTTTTGGCCCAGCGGTTGGGTTAAATGTTTGCCCAACGTGCAGGGCAGATTTATTTAACTCAACTATTGTTTAAAAATGACTATATGGCTGGCTTAAAATTAGATATCAGACACATAATTACTAGAGGCAACTATAATAATCAAAAGGTGAACATTTATTAATAAGCAATTCAATAAATGTTTATTATTTAATAATTATTTATTAATAAATGTTCATTTCCAACCTATTTTGGGTTCATTTTAAGCAAGCAATACTGTAATTTTTAAACAATAGTTGGGTTAAATAAAGCTACCCAGCAGGTTGGGTTAAACATTTAACCCAATCGCTGGGTTTGTCCATTTTTAACCCAACTTGGGTTATTTTTAACCCATCATTTTTTAGAGTGTAGCTTAAGAAGAAGCCATTTGGTTTGGCATTTTGTTATCTAACGCAGTGACATTTAGACATTTGTAAGTGTAACTTGTCCAAATACTTCTGTAGATTGAACTCACCCGCAACATCCCAAGTGAAATCCCGGCATCGGGAGTTTTGCGGCTCATGTAATCAGCTGGCTGCTTAGACTGACCCGCGGGTCAAGTCAATAGTCTCTCTGAAATCCTCACACATTGCTTAGAGCAGCAGGTGCCGCTGGCAATTCAAAAGGCCCAGCCACGTCGCAGCTGCAGTGCATCAGCAGAAAACACATCAACACACACATCTGGTGGTGTAAATCTCAGCTGAAGTCTGCCAAGATACACAGCGCCGATCTTTCAGGAGGCTCTATCAGGCAGTATACTCGTCCTTGAGGGTAAGTTATCTAATTTGGACTGTTACATGCTCTAATGGCACCTTAACACCTGCGGAAAAGAATAAAAATCATAATGATTATCTAAAATTCTAATACTAATAGCATTAATAAAGGCTGTTCGCAACTCATTTCGTTCATGTAAATAGGATATTCATTAACATATAGATAAACATGACAATTATTACTTCAGTTCATTTTTGAAATATAATCATTTACGCAGTTACTTGTTTTCGTGACAAATTTATTTAAATGTATATTAAATAATTAAAACATTACTAACAGGTAAAGTAAATATAATGAATATATAAGCTAATATAGTGCATATATTTAGTGAAATGCCTCATTTCTCTAGTGAACTAACATGCTGTGGACACTAAATGACTTGCCTGAGGTAAATGTAAAGCTACGTGAGATATTATTCTCAAGCTGTTTTGCGGTTGAAACACTGGTTGAGAGAATACATGTAAACATATCTATGCATAGATCATCTGTTCTGCTTCTTCTGCTCTTTTTCCTGTTGTATTGGTTAGCAAACAGTGTTGCATTACCACACGCGCCCTCTTCTGGACTGGAGTGTAGATCGCCTGTGACTGACTGTATTCGTCGTCTGACTGTATGCACGTCTGTAACGTACGGTTCGGAACAAATACATGTACCGCCTCACCCCTAATTGAAAATAATTGAATTGATCGGACCATAAAAAAATCTGCATTGTTGTGTTGCAATATGTTTATGATGTTAAACGTATTATTCATTTGAATAATCGTGCAACAAGACAACATGCATGAGGATGTAATTAGGGTCAATTTTGAATTCTTCTTAAACCAGTAGTGCATATTCAAATAGTTGCTGTAAATGTCATAAAATGTCATAAAAGATAAGAGGTAACGCTTTAGTATGGGGGAGACATATAAACTATTAACTATGACTTTTCCCTCAATAAACTCCTAATTTACTGCTTATTAATAGTTAGTAAGGTAGTTGTTAAGTTTAGGTATTGGGTAGGATTAAGAATGTAGAACATCGTCATGGAGAATATGAGCTTAATAAGTACTAATATTCTAGTCATATGCATAATAAGCAACTAGTTAAAATACCCTAAAATAAAGTGTTACCATGGGAACAGTAGCAAAAAATGTTGTGATTGAGATTTGAATGTGCAACCCATCTGAGTACCAATGTTTATTCATTTTTGATTCATATACTTTCAAATGCATGGTTTTGATTATACATGAACCACAAATCTGTTAAGCTTTGTAACTGACTGCTTAGTCAGAATGTTACTGTCTAATTTAATGCATAAATTAGTGTTTCAAATAGAAAATAGTGCAAATAGTGCATTCACTAATTATACAGTACCATTCAAAAGTTTGGGTTTGGTAAGATATTTTAATGTTTTTGAAAGAAGTCTCTTATGATCAGCAAGGCTGCATTTATTTGATTAAAAATACATTAAACTCAGCAATATTGTCAAATATTATTATAATTTTAAGTAAGTGCTTTCTATTTGATTATATATTATTCAACTGTAATTTATTCCTGTGATCAAAGCTGAATTTTCAGCATCATTACTCCAGTCTTCAGTGTCACATGATCCTTCAGAAATCATTCTAATATGATGATCTGCTGCTCAAGAAACATTTATGATTATTATCAATGTTTTTTTCATGGTTCTTTTAATGAATAGTGTAAACAACAACAGAATCAATATGAAACATAAATCTTGTAATTGTTACTGTCACGTTTGATCAATTTAATTCATCCTTGCTGAATAGAAGTATTAATTTTTTTCAACAACAACAAAAAAAGACGCCATACTTTTGAGTGGTGGTGTATGAAAAATAGCTGAATTTAAAGATGGACATGTGCATGGCAGAATCCGTGTGTCCCGTGTGTAATGCAGGTCACGGCTAAAGGAGGTTGAACGCCTCCAGCGGTGCATTGAGAGAGCGCTGTGGGGAGCTCGGGTTAGTTACGCTTGTATGTTACAGTATGTGAGCCTCATGTATGGAGAAACAGACCGATGCAGAAATAACTCAATTAAGTCTATTTTCTAATCCCCCATCTCTCTCTTTTTATTATGTAACATATCTGATGCATTTGACATGATTTTTCTAACTAAACGCACAGTTTTGGTCCCAGGGCGATGGAAGAATGTAAAAATTGCAGGGTAAAGGGTATTTATTGGGATGATGAGACCAGTGTCCTTTCACCGTAACACCCTCGACCAGAGGACCACAGACTGTCTGAGATTCTGTTCAATTACTCAATATTAGATTACAGCTCATTGTTGCCGTGTACTCTGCATTTGATCAGAATGCTTGTTTTCTGAATCAACCCATGACTATTACACACAGCGGAGAGACTCTTTACACAACAGTGGATGACATCTTCATTTTCATTTAGGAGAGCAGGGTGATAAAACTGCTGTGATAGAGTTTATGGCTTCATTACAAACATGGTTTTAGTGGCAGTCTGAATTATTAATAAAAAATTATATTTTAATTTTAATTTTAAAAGTACAACTTTTTTTGAAAGGCTTGAAGTGCCTGTATACTTGCGATGGAGGATAGTAAATTTGGCACCTTCTTCTCTTCTGACTGCCATTATCCTTCTTTCTCTTATTTTTTTTTCTCTTTGGTAATGTTGTGGCTTAGCAGTTGTAGGAAAAGGGAACGATGCAATTATGCTTTATATAGAAATGTTACATACATTGTTATTGGTAGCCTTAAAGCTAATCTAATTAGCTGAATTTAAAGATGAAGTATGTACACTACTATTCAAAAGTTTGGGTTCGGAAGATTTTTTAAAAGAAATTAATACTTTTATTCATCAAGGATCCATTAAGTTGATCAAAAGTGACAGTAAAGACATTTATAATGTTACAAAAGATTTCTAAATGCTGTTCTTTTGAACTTTCTTTTCATCAAATAATCCTGGAAAAAAAAAAAAAAAATGTATCACGATTTCCACAAAAATTTGTTTTCAGCACTGATAATAATCAGAAATATTTCTTGAGCAGCAAATCATCATATTAGAATGATTTCTGAAGGATCATGTGACACTGAAGACTGGAGTAATGATGCTGAAAATTCAGCTTTGATCACAGGAATAAATTACATTTTAGCATATATTTAAACAGAAAACTATGGACACTTGTTTCCGCCACTAAATAAAAAAATTAAAAAGGTAATTGCACCTTTTTATTTAACAATTTTTCCTCGCAATTGCAAGATTTACAGTCATTATATGAGTTATTATGAGATTATCATTATGAGTCAGAATTGCGAGATATTAAGTCACAAATCTGACTTTTTTTTAATCACACAATTCTGACTTTATAACTCTCATATTAACTCAATGATAATCTCTTAATAACTCATATAATGACTCATCATCATAATCATATAAATATCTCAATTGCAAGAAAAAAAGTCAGAATTGTGAGATAAAAAGTCGCAATTAACTTTTTTTATTTCATGGAGGAAACAAGCTTCTATAGAAAACAGTTATTTTAAATTGTAAGAATATTTCAGAATATTACTGTTTTTACTGTATTTTTGATCAGCCTTGGTGAGAGACTTCTTTTAAAAACATTAAAAATCTTACACCGTGTCTACACCTGACACAAGCGGTGCAACAAAAGACAGTAGAACCCATTATAATCAGTGATGCTGTCTACACTGGACGTGACGCGACAGGACAAATCCCCGACAGTAAACTGCCTCGTTCTGATGTCCTCCAAGCACTTGAGATACTTCTCATTGGAAGGACAAATGGATTTGGCTTCTAGCTGTTGCGCCGCGTCAACGGTTACATCCGGTGTAGACACAATGTTACCGACACCAAACTTTTAAACGTTAGTGTAATTTGTGCACCACTAAAAATACCAAACAGAATTGCAAAAATAATGACCGTTGTTGTTTGGTTAGTTTGTTCATCATCACCACACTCCGTAGGCTGACATTAAAGCTGTTTTGTAAAGGCTAGCAATAGCAAGCCAACTTTGAACGCATAAGATCCCGCCTTCCCTTCAGAGCGTCTCCAAAGCCACGCCTCCTCCAAAACAAAACAGTATAACAAAAAGTGTTTATGAAAAACATTACCTAGCTTCAACTCAAGCCAAGTTGTGTTTGTCACATGATGCTTTTCATCTTCTCTCTCAAAAAGGGTAATTTTATCTGCTGTTCTCCACCGTTCAATTTCTCTTGAACTTTCTAGTCCGCAGGATAATTAGCAGCTATGGAGATTTGAGCGCAGTCATCCATGGAGCGTGTGATTGTGATGCTCTGGTTGCTGCGCAATATTGCCGTTCAACTGCGGTTCTGGATCTCAGGCGGTCGCGGTAATTACCGGAAATGATTTGACTTGATCATGCCATCTTTTCTGTGGGCCGCACATCTCGCTGCTGCTCTACCTCGGGGTTTTTTTGTTCACTTCTCAGCGGTAGAGGTGGCTGTAGCTCCGCTGCTCTTCCAGCGCGTAATTAGGAGTCTACAGGTGCAACAATAGCCCCAGTGGAGGGCCGGAAGAATGATTGACGCTAATGAATTTGGTACAATGGTGTAATCAGTGCTGAACATGGCCATGTGGGTGTCTGTGTGTGTGTGTGTGTGGCTTTCTGAGCTCTTTTGTTCCATGTGAATTCTGTCCAAGTCCACAGGGATACTCACTGCACCGCGCCTGTCCAACATCTCCGCCTTACCTTCACACAAATGCCTTTCTTTCCCTCTATTCTTTCATTTCTCTTTCGCCCTTGCCATCTCTTTTACATGAGTTTTTTTTTACATTCAGATTTCTCTCCACTCCTTCACTTCACAGCCCTTATCTGCTGTCTGGACGTCTGTATTGTAAAGTACTAAAATATGTGTCTAAAATAAGTGTGTGTGTGTGTGTGCTGGATGTCTCTGTGGTATAACGATAATGATCTCCTTCACAGAAATGGTAGTCTTTCTCTTCATCACAAATCTTTCTTTTTTTTATGGTTAAACTCAGCTACTAAAAGAGTAGTTCATCCAAAGTAGAACAATTTCATATCCCCATGTAATTTTCTGTATTCTGTGTGATACACAAATGGAGATGTTATGGTAGTGTTTATTGTTTGACACAAACAAGATTTGAGAGCAACAGCAACTTAAATTTAGGTTATCATATGTCTTTAAAAGACGTGACATATAGTCAAAAGGGGTACTTTTGTGATGCTCTTTTGGAGCTTGGTAGAAACAATCCACGTTCATTGTATAAACACTCAGACTTTTTGCCTAACATTTTATTGTGTGTTTCACAGCAGAAATAAAGTCAGTTTGGAATGAAATTAAAGTGAGTAAATGATGACAAGTTGTTCTTTTTTGGTGAATTATTCCTTTAAAGGGGTGCTATTATGCCGTTTTACGACGTCTTGATTTTGTTTTTGGGGTGTGCTAGAATATGCTTTCATGCTTGATTGTTTACAGCATCTCTCTTCCCACTCTGTCTCGAATGCTCCGAATAGTTCCTATTTCGATGAAGCCCCTCCTTCCGAAACACAAAATGTGCTGTGATTGGTTAGCTGGCCCAGTGTTTTGGAAATGTCACGCTCCTGGAGGCCAGCTAGTAGTTGCTGTGCAAGTAAACCTCACTCCTCAAGAGATGCTCTTTGGACTCTAGAGGTTACAACCTTTAGCCTCCTTGTTAGAGCATCCGACTCCCATACGGACGGACCCGGGTTCGTGTCCCGCTTGGAGGGGGGAGGTGCGAACTGGAGGGGCTACACCCCTTCATAACTGCGAGCACTACTCAGATGTCAATATTAAGGATGTTGTCAATTTCAAACCAATTCAAGCCTGATTCAGACTTAAGAATGTTAAACAAGAAGATTGTGCAGAACATAGTTCATGCACGGACTTTGCATGCACAGATTTCATAGGATGTTTCAGAGTGGTGTTTTTTTTTTTTTCTCAAACATTTTAAATACAATGTTATATGCCACTTAATCATGATATTTGTCAGAAAACTATGGTATTACAAACAGTAATTGATCACAAAACCATTGTTAATTTTCCTAAGAGGTGATGAACAGTCTTACAAAAGCTACAGTAAACACTATATCAACGCTAATGTTGGCTAGCAGGTGAGAGGAGGCCCTTTGTTTACATCGTAGTAACAACATAAAACTTGTAATTGGAACTGTTAATAGAAAACGCAACTATGAATAATAAGACATACTCACAAGTTGTGATCCACAAACAACAGATTGTCCTGACAATGTGGGAACTGCTCCTCTTATGTTCTGGAAGCTGTCCTCCATAAAATGGGTAGCACACAGATAAACATTGGAGTTATAATGTTCAGGAACAGTGTTTAAAATAGAAGTCTGTCAGCTTTAGGAAGGTCAAACAAATGAGTTTTGGAATTAGGGTGGAAAAAACAGCGTCTCTTTGACAACACTGTCTTCTGCAGCTCAAACAGGCCCCACCCCTTTTTTTGCATATTCTGTGGGCGGGGATTATTTAAATGAGTTACATTGTGACTTCACAAAGCTCAGAAAAAACACACTATAGTCCAAACGAGTCATTTATTGTAGTTCTTGGAAAGTGGATTCTGTTAAAAAACTTTGGAGTGAACTTTGAGCTTTGTAACATTGCAGATCTTTTTTTTATCCTCAAACAGCAACATTACACACTAACAAATGTTGAAAAAGCATAATAGGACCCCTTTAATACCAAATACTAGGGGTGTAATGGTACACAAACATGACGGTTTGGTAACTTGGTATTAAAGTCACGGATTCGGTACAGCAGGTGGGAGAAAACTAAACATAAAATTGCTTCTTTTTTAATAAACTGAATGTTTTTTTGAACAAATGTGCCTCTAATATTAAAGGTTACAGTTAACAACAGAGCCCAAACTATTAAATTCAGTTGCTATTTATTTTTAGATATAATAATCAACACTGAAATGATTGAGAAGAAAAACGTGAATTGCACATAAAGCAGGTTTTGCGACTTCTAAATCTATATTTCTACTCCAGTTCATTTTTGAAATATAATCATTTACACAGTGGCTGTCAACTTGTTTTCATGACAAATTTATTTAAACATACATTAAATAAGATATTACTAACAGGTAAAGTAAATATAATGAATATATGAGCTAATATAGTGCATATATTTAGTGAAATGCTTCATTTCTCTAGTGAACTAACATGCTGTGGACACTGAATGACTTGCCTGAGGTAAATGTAATGCTATGTAAGATATTATTCTCAAGCTGTTTTATTGATGTTTTTCCGCGGTTGAAACACTGGTTGAGAGATTACACGTAAACATACCGATCAATTGTCTCTTCTTCTGCTCTTTTTACTGGTAGCAAACAGCGTTGCATTACTGTGAGCGCCCCCTTCTGGATTGGAGTGTGGATTGCCTGTATTAGTCGTCTGACTGTATGCACCGAACCGTGACGTCCGTACCATTCGGTTCGGGACGAATGCATGAACCGTTACGGTTACACCCCTGCCAAATACCCATAAGTAAATGTTTCATCTCCACCTTTTTAATATTATTCAAGGTAAATCATTTCACATCCACTTAGAAAACCATTTGAACTTGACTGTATATTTTTTTCAGCATGAAGCTCAGTAGTAAAAATACACTCGTGATTGAGTCAAACTGCTCTCGTAGCAGTTTTTTCCTCCACTCGTCGTCATGTACGCAGACACTGACCCACATATCTAACCTTTTTCTCCAGGGCTGGTTAGGTTTGAGTAGCTGTTAGAAAGCACCAACCCTGCACTTTGTGGCTGCTTTAGGATCTAATTTTGACTCCATGGCTATGCTTCAAACCCTCAATAACCGAATACTTCAGAGGCCACACGCATTTCAAACATAGCCTTCGATATTAAAAATATACTTGTGCCATTCACAAATATGAATGTGACTGTGAAAATAGCACTACGGCGCAAACCTTGCATTATTTCGAGTCTTTGGAGCTCTTTAATCACAGATTCTGTGTTCCTCGCACACAATCACGAGAAGATGGTCCCTGTAATCAAGGTCAGTCCACATGACAATCATAAGATACACTGTGGCCTTGAGTAAAGAACATAATGCCACTGTTTGTCTTGTTTATATGTGAGCGTCTTCCACAGCTATTTAGGCCAACATCTGTCAGGGTTATGCTATGTTTCACTGTGTTCCTATTGAGTTCAGTTCTCATTTTTATAGTTACTAAGTTCTCCTTGTTTGTCACCTTGGTTACTAATTAATCCCACATGTGTCCAGCTAAGTTCTCTGTGTGTAAGTACTTCCTGTCTTGTTCATTCCTTTGTCGGTTCTTGTCATTATTTCGAGGTGGCATGAGTTTCTTCAATAACAATAATCATGGAAAATACACAAAGTGTTATCTTGGATTGCCATGTGTGCATGCTATTTATGTGCGTATGCAAATGTCTATATGTATATGCCTATGTATGTATGTGTATGCATATGTCTATGTCAATGTGTGTCTGCATATTGTGCATATGTGTGTGTATTCATATGCATATGTTGGTCTGTGTGTATGCCTGTGTATGCATATGTATATGTACATGTTTATGTATATGTACAGCATGTGTGTATGCTATTCATGTGCCTATGTATATGCATATTTCTATGTATATGCCTATGCAAGTCTATGTCTGTGTATGCATGTCTGTATGTATGTCTTTGTTTATGCAAATGTACATGCTGCTATCAATTTATTTTAGGTTGCAATAGAGCAGGGGGGTCCAGACTTGGTCCTGGAGGGCCACTGTCCTGCAGAGTTTTGCTCCAACCAGCTCCAACACACCTTTCTAGTATGCTTAGTTAGACCTTGATTAGCTGCTTCAGGTGTGTTTAATTAGGGTTGGAACTAAACTCTGCAGGACAGTGTCCCTCCAGGGCCGAGTTCGGACACCACTGCAATAGAATATTGAGCAGTAAATGACAGAATAATGACTTGATTTTATTAATATTTTTTTCATTAATATGCACATGCACTGATTAGTAAGCCCAGGAGCTTTTCTGTAGTATGGTTATATAGGCTCGGTTTTGATTTCATTGTCTTTAAGGGTACATTTGCATTTGCATCCACACGTTCCCACTCATTCTCTATGTTCTGGCCTGATTTTCTCTTTAAATGCCTTTTAATGGGTGAATCTGGGAAGAGGCAGCACAGACAGCAGGGGTTTGGTTTTGTTTTGCGGTCTTGTGGGACTTGAGTGTTGTTTTACGGTTCCTTGGCTTTGAGCTTTAGGGAGCGCGGTGGGATAAGCAGAGCTCGCAAGGAGTGCGTGTGGCATTTTCTCAGAGGAATGAGGAAGGCGGTGCCCTCCCACAAAATTTGAATGAGAAAATAATCAACAGAACAAAAATAAAACAAAACAAATATTATGTAATATGAGATCAAATAGTGTCTAAAGCACTATGAAGTTACACTAAAGCAGATGAAGTTTCAGTAGGAAGCAACATGTTTCAAACTCATCTGGTCCCATAAGACATGCTTACATGCAGGCTAATAATCCGATTAATAATCCGATAGTAATCCCATCTGAAGCTCAACTGAAAAATAATAAACATGTAAGCACCTCAGTGTAAAAAATTATCCACTTGAGCTTGATCCAAATCAAATTTCTTTCCGAATGACAGATATGGTGTACATCTTAAATAATCTGTTAAATAGAAGAACAATTGTCTCATAAACCTCTAAATCAGACTATTTTTACAGTCAGATTAAATAAATCTCTTGCAGAGACACTATACCACATATAAATATTGCAGCCAGATTGATTTTTACAGTATATACCAAATGACCACCATGTGATTGGCTCATTAGCCTATAATTATCACAACTGGTCTGCAAATCACCCTGTATGGAAACCGATGTAAAAGAATTGGAAGATACATGAAAAGTTTTTTTTACAGTATTTTTATGAAATATTATTAAAAGCAGTAAATAATGTTTAAAATCATAAACTTTTAGACTTTTAATGAACAATACACTTACAGTACTTTAATTAATTACTGTATTTTTTGATCAAATAAATGCAACCTTGGTAAGCATGAAAATTGTACTGACCAGTCAGTCAGTCAGTCAGTCAGTCAGTCAATCAATCAATCAATCAATCAATCAATCAATCAATCAATCAATCAATCAATCAATCAATCAATCAATCAATCAATCAATCAGTCAGTCAGTCAGTCAGTCACACATTAACATAAACTCTTCTAAATTAGCATAACAAAACATTCATCACTACTAAATCCTCCCAGCAAAGCATGCTGGGAAATAGAAATTCCAGCCCCCTTTCAGTTAAACTTAAGTTCATCTAAATTAAAAGAAATAAGTTCATAAAACTCAAAACAATGAAACAGTTTAGTTTACTTAAAATATATCAGTTCTGTGAACTTGAAAGAAAAAGAAAGCGCAAAATACTCATAAAAGTTAATTTTACTGAAATAATTTGTTTAATTCAAGTTTGTCCTACTCAAACCAATTAATTATTTTGAGCGTTAGGGTTTACAGTGGGCTAAAACAACTTGAACCAAGAGTGGAGACTTTTCTCTTTATTTCAAAAGTTCACCACACTCTTCTGTGTGTGTGAGGTAAAAAAGAGAAGAAATCAATGTTTCAGGATGGCATCTGACTGGTGTCAAGAAGGAGAGGGGGCGGCACTGGCAGAGATAAAGAATGACTGACACATACTGAAAAACGAGAGATATGGGAGGAGTGTGAGATGAAGAGAAGACACACGACAAACTCATCAGTGGCACCAATGCATTGACGGACAGATGGATGGATGGGAGGAACATAGTGTGTGTCTTGGCTGGTCATACTGTGTTCTCAAGTTACCTCCTTATGTACAGTGGACTGAAATGTGAAATAGAAGATGTACAGAACTGTTGTCTAATAATAATAACTGATAAATGATGTGCTGCTGAAACATTATATGCCGAGCTGAGTAAGGGACGGGAACGAACTAATCAGTCTTCATGAAAGTCTAATGCTGTTGCAGTGGCCATGATACTCTCATAATCGATATTTCCCGCCTAAGTTTAGTGTACGGATGCAATGGACAGGGGATAATAACCAAGAGAAAGGGAGCTATCTTTCAGAGAATGAGTCGAAGAGACATACTAATGCACAATCAATCACCATTTCTCCATTACAAAGCACAATTATTGATTGCTTCAGCATATTTTTTCGTATTTATTGCATCGCTGTGATTGTGCATGGCAGTCATAAATCTGACCTTCATATTGTTGTAGAGCCATTATTGTTGTTTGCCACTGCTTGAGCCTAATTTAGCGTTTCTGGCTCTAGTGCGTCTTTGAATGGCTGCCAGTATGGTATTGACTTGGATTTTGTTGTCAAGCAGGGCCGTAACCAGCAAAGACATAAAGGCATGACCCCCTCAATATTCAGATTAGTGGTCGATCGATATGAGGTTTTTCTTTTTTTTTTTTTTCAATGGCAGCTTGTTAACCTTTTTCATTTGGTCTTTCGTATTTGGTTTGCCAAGCTTTCTTTTGTCAGTCAGATCTCGTTAATGGTTTGTCTACTAGTGAATAATCCATTGTTGCATTCAGTGCTAGGATGCAAATTCATATTCAAAGCTACAAACATGCAAAACTTGCATTTTGTGGCATTAAAATACAACTTTTGATCACTTTTTGACCGTTTTTTTTTTTTTTTTTTTTGCATTTATTGCTTTGCACTGATTGTTTACAACTAAGAGATGCACAATATATCTGCACCAAATCGATTAATGATGGTGGATATTAACTTTGTTATTCACATGCATCCTGGTGTTTGGCAGACATATGTGTGACTTGTGAGTCAGTTGTAGTTCTTGTGTTTCTGCTCGTCTTTTGTTCTTGTTGTTTCTCTTTTCTTCAGTGATTCTGCTTGTTAACAGCAGGTGTTCATCAATAATGCTCAATCATCACTTAATTAATCACTGAATTCTCTCATTAATTTCAACTCTGCTTCAGTGTTACTCTAACACTCTATATAGTGTGGACACATATAAGTGTTCATTTAAAACCGAGGATTTTGCTGTGGGGTTTAAAAGGGTTAAAGTGTAATATGAGAAAAAAACAGAGTGAAAGGAAATTTAACAGTAATAAACTATACATTTAATTACGACAACAAACTGTGGAATAACAGTACTTTAATTGCAACCCTGCTACCAGTAGATTACTGTAAAATCAAGGAAAAACAGTAATAAACTGTAAATTAATTTATGGCAACAAAATAGAAAAAACAATAATTTACTGGCAACTCTGCTGCCAGTAGATTACCGTAATCAAGGAAAATACAGTAATATACCGTAAAACGTAACAGTCAGATTTGTCGCCATCTAACGCTCACTTGAAGTTGATCTTTAGAAACACTACAGTAATAATTTAAAATGTAATGGTTATAAAATCTCACATCTATATAAAATCTTACATCCATAGCCAGAAAATAATTATCAGCTTAATACTATCTGTGAAAGTTTTAATATTGTGCATCCCTCGTTTGTGCATGCCATTGCGTAGAAATCATAACTTTGATATTCACAGTGCATCCTGGCATTTGGCGGACGTACGTGTGACTTATTTTATTTGACTCTAGTGTGGCTGCCAATGTGGTATTGGCTTGGGTTGTATTGTCACATCTCAATTACAGTCTACTACTTTATGCTAACAGTGGATTGTACTTTTGTTGTACGCAGCACTAGGAAAATCCCTCTTTATACTGAACCAGAGCTCAAAAAAGTGTCTACTGGTAACAAAACATGCATTTAGTGGTGCTAAAATACAACTATTGATCACTTAAACATGTTTCTTTGCATATATACTGCTTTGCACTGATTGTTTAGATGCTTGATATATCTACCATTTCGAGGCTGAATATTAATTGTGCATGATTTTTGGTTTTTAGTGTTTTTTTTTAATTTATATAGAATGTCATTTTAAATGTCCATGTATTCCTTTATTGGCCATAACATGAAAATAATTATCAGCTTATCGTATCTACAAGAATCTATGCATCCCTAGTTTATGCACTGCATGAAATTGCATGACTGTAGTATTGGTGCTTGGCACTGCTTGGATGTGGCAGGACTTACTATATTTAACTCTAGCTGTGGTATTGACTATAATTGTCATGACTATAATTGTTTTTTTGTTTTTTTGTTTTTTGTTTTTTGTTCTGTCAGATCTCAATTATGGTCTAGTACTTCATGTTAACAACGCATTGTAGCCTACTTATTTAGAGAAAACCAAAAAATGATTCAGTGGAACATCCATGAATAACATGTTACTGTTGATTACCTGAGTGTGTTTAGGGTTGGGTATCATTTGAATTTTAATGATTCTGATTCTTATCGATTCCTAATTTCGATTCCAATAATAAGGTAAAAAAAAAAAAAAAAATCTGATATTATTCACATTTATTCTAGATCTTACTGCAAAACATTTCATTGTAGCTGAATACCATGAACAAAAATCAACAGGCTAAAGAACACCTATGGTTTAAAAATACCATAGTAAAAACAACCAGCCTAATTAATATACATTTCAAGCATTATTAAAGACAAGTAAACACTAAATAGAACAAATAAACAAATTAGCATTTGCACAAATAAATACAACTGAACAAAGATTTTCAGGTATTCAGGTACAGAAACCGTAATCAAATGTAAAATAACACTGGACTTTATGAATAATATATACATTACAAATATAGTTACAAAAGTTATTCAGTCAAGAACAGTGTGTGAATTTTCTCTTTATTTGTTTGATTAGTGTTATTATAGAGATGGCAGCAGAAATATTAGGCTGCCGTCACTTTAAGAGCTGCACAGATCCAATATACTGATACATATGCGTTTTCTTTGTCAACTGTTTACGTTCACTTCAGACATAACTGACTGTGTTTACAAGGATATTTTGACATATTTTCGTGTTTATTTGTCCGTTCAAGTGCAAAAAGATGCGGAAGAGAACTAAGTTCAGTATCACACACTATACATCTTTGTGGATGCTTTGGATGTGTGTGCAGCACAGAAAACAGTGGGTCTTCTTCCGCTTGAATGGTTCAAAGTCATATTAACATCCACACAAAGGAATCGATAAGATGAATCAACATTTTAATTTTATATCAAGTATCCGATTCCTGACCTTAAGGCTGTGTGTCCACCAAAGCATTTTTAGCCAGCTGAAAACGCTAGACACTCTGCTGAAAACAGCTAGTTGTGGGCGCTTGAGAGCACTTCAGCAGCGCAGTGTTTTTGTTTGTTTGTTTGTTTGTTTGTTTTGCAAAATGTGGTGGTTGGTCGGTGTTGCATTTGTTCCGCCCTTCCTCCACTGTGATTGGACGGGTGGGTACAAAGTGAGAGTGATAAGCGCTGCGTTTTACCCAAAGTTACCGGTAAAAAAAACGCTGACCGCTTCAGTGTGAAATAGACGCTCAGTGCCTCATTACACTCCTAGCGTTTTAAAAATGCTGCGCTCCTTTTGAAAACAATTGGAAAAATACGCAAGCAAAACCTTTGGTGGACACACGGCCTAAGTATCCGATCCCAGAATTGGAATCGATTTTCGATTCCCAACCCTAAGTGTGTTTCTTTTTTTTTTTTCTTTTTTTATTGCATTGCATGAAAACCATAACTTTGATCTTCAGTGTAGAAGCTTTTATTGGTGTTTTCAACTCAACAGACCTCAATAACCATATTTGGCTCTAGTGTTAAAGTGTTTCTTGGTTGCATTGTCTTCATTAGCAGTTTGTCTGCTGTTTCATATGAATGCATTTTAATTTGTTTTGTCTGCCACCAGACAAGCTCTATTTAGAACTCAAAAACATTTCAGTGGAATGTCCACATGAGTGTTTTGACATTTGCTGCTGTCAGTTGAAAATGCAGAGGGCAATTAATTTGGTTTTCTAGAGACGTTTGAAAGCAGTGGGTCAAACAAATCAGGTCAAGTCTTGCTGCAGTCCTCACTGGTGATTACGACTTATGTAATGTTTTCTGTGTAGCTGTGGAGTGGACTGTATACATGCTGCGCCTGCATGTGGGAACTTGCCAGAGAAACACAGCGGCACAGCCAGTAAAAATGACAGCAATGCAAAGCTGGGTCCAATAAGCCTGGCCTGCAGTTTCTCATGGCTTATGTTATGACTGCTTTCCGATGCTCTGGAATCCCTAATAAGGGACACAGAGTACTTTGCTAAGCTTGCATGAACATCAAAGACGTGATTTTGCTCCCGCCCCTCGAAACACAACAAATACGCATTTGCACGCTCCCGAACTTCACAGCTTTGAGTTTCACCCTCACTACCTCATTACCTACATTTTATAATTAGTGTCGGCTTGTAATTGGCCTCGGAGCGGTGGGTTGCATGCTAAAGATCTGTAACGAAATATTCCACCTGCTTTGAGTTGCTGCCCTGCCATGACCTAATTATCAGGAGCTCTTACAAACGCTTCTTCAAATTCAGGAAAAAGTGTAACGTGCGGTGCCGCGCTTCACTTAGAAAAATGTTGCTCATTACGAATTTACTGGAGTCTAATTTGGAAAACCATTGGCGGGAGACAGAGACAAATTGTGGATTGATGAGTTTGTTTTCGTGTGAGTGTGCAAAGGTGTTTTCTGCGTGTTTGTGTGCATCACGCTCATTTGTTTTGACCCCAGGTCCCACTGACCAGACTATTACTGGTGCATGTAGCAGTTTGCATGCCATGCAGCGGGACAGCGCGTATAAATCAAAGTGAGCAATTGAACCTTTAAACGGCAGATGGGGAAAGAGGGATGCCGGACTCAAGTTTTCCCCAATTTATTTGGGTCAGATCGCTGGCTGTCTTCGTTCCTGTCTCCATAGACCGTTGGAAGGTCATGAAACGCTCCTCAAATACACTTGGAAGTCCTCGCTTTTGGCTTGCATTGCATGCGCATGAATGCATGTTGTTTTTATTACGAGCACGTGTATAACAGTAAATCTTTCGGATGCTGTCAGAGTCTAGTCACTATTTTTTCACTACTAATAACCATAACATGTTTTAGTATTGCATATTATGTTGACATATTAATACTTTTCTTGGCCACTGAATGGAAGATCTTTCCATTTCAGCAGCAGCTTTTTCAAAACTTTCCTTGTCCTGATTTATACAGTGTGACAGAAATGAAAAGAACATTGACAGGACTTTTCTCTATAAAGATCTTCTAAACATCCAAATCCACCTCTTAGAGAGAGGGAGAAGAAGGACAAGAAACCTGCAAGAAAACTTATTTTGGCATTTCCACTTCTGTCGCTCTCCAATAGAAAGTGCTTCCCCTGTAGCCGGTGCAGTTAATAACAAGGCGTCAGGCTGCACAAATAAGTAATTATATGTATGAGCCTCAATGTGAAAGGGACACAAATAGCCCTGTCAAAAATGTCCACATCAGAGAATGAATATGCTATGCAAATAGCCTCTGTCAGTAGTGGCAACAGCGCACAGACTCATTTATCGCCAGCGCATGTGGCAGGGATTTTTTTCAGTGTCTAACAAAAAGATCAACAATAACCAGAGCAAGCATAACGAGCTCACTCCTTTGTAATTGGGATGACTTACAAAACTCTGATTTAATGAGCTTTTTAAATGAACATTTTATATTCATTTCAATTTAACAATGGATTTTGCAGCACGTCTTAAGTTAGTAGTGGTAGACGGTATGAATACATATAATATATACACACACACACACACGTATTTGTCCCGAGCCGTCATGGTACGGACGTCACGATTCAGTGCACACAGTCAAACAATGGTTAGTCACAGGCGATCCACACTCCAATCCAGAAGGAGGCGCGTGCGGTAATGCAATGTTGTTTGCTAACCGCCACGACAGGAAAAAGAGCAGAAGAAGAACAGATGATCTAGATATGCGTGTAATCTCTCAACCAGTGTTTCAAAAGACATCAATAAAACAGCTTGACAATAATATCTCACATAGCATTACATTTACCTCAGGCGAGTCATTCAGTGTCCACAGTATGTTAGTTCACTAGAGAAATGAAGCATTTCACTAAATATATGCACTATATCAGCTTATATATTCATTATATTTGCTTTACCTGTTAGTAATGTTAGTGAATGATCATTTTTCAAAAATGAATTGTTAATATAAAAACCTGCCTTATGTGCAATTTACATGTTTTTTTTATTTTTTTTATTTTTTTATTTGAATGTTGATTATTATATTTAAAAATAAATAGCAACTGAATTTAATATTTTGGGCTCTGTTCTTAATTGTAATCTTTAATATTATAGTAATGTGTAAGTAAGGCTCGCTGTATATAGTTTACAGCATTAGCATTACAGCATTTTTTATTCTTAAAAAAATATTAATTATAATTGAATTTATTTAAAGAGAGAAACACAGTTTGTACAATAAACCACTGTTTAATAAAAAAATAAGAAAAAATAAGCAATTTTATGTTTAGTTTTCTCCCCCTGCTGTACCAAACCTGTACTGAACTGTGACTTCAATACTGAGGTATGAACTGAAGGTATTTCTGCATTACTTTATTAGTGCATTACTGTTTTCCATTGTTCTCACATAAGCAGTGGTGCAAACTCTGTATAGCAAACTGTGTATAGAAAAATGTCTTGTTGACACATTTCTACTACAGTATGTACTGTCACACCACCCAGCCCTAATTGTTACAAATTGTGATTTCAGCCATTTTTTGCTGACATTGTTTGAGGTCCAAGATTATCGCAGAAACAAGTTTGCACGTCAGTGGGATTTTAGGTTGTGATTTAGGAATTGCAGTGTGTTCTCCAGCGCCCCGGGCCCTGCGGGCTTCAGGGAGTCAGGGGCCACAGATACATCTAATGAATCTCTCTCTCTGTCTGATACACGTTTCTCCCCAGTGGCCACCATGACTGCAAGAACGGATCTCAGAAACCGAGGGAAGTGGGAGACTCTCAGGAAAAGTGATGCATTGTTTGTGTTTTTCTTCTGTCTTGGCACTTAAAGGAATTGACCGTCTCTTCCAGGCAATTAGAGTGGTGTGGGAAAGCTCTCGAGACCAGTCGATAACAGATAGCGTGAATAACTGAGGGTTTTACGGGCACCGCACAGCACTCCATAATCAATTAGACTCCACAAAGGCCCTTTGAATCAACGGCACAGTCATGATACTTGGCTTTTCCCCTTTGCTAACGAAGAACAATGTGACTGAATAGAAAATCATTGCAGGGCAGAGACGTCTGATCACTGTGGGTTCACTTACATACTGACACTTTGTGCGTTCACTTGCTTTTAGCCCTATTTACAGTCTGCTGCTTTAATTTAAATAAAAATATATAAAGCCAAATAATTTTGTCAGATAAATACCTTCATCAAATTTAGTGTTTGGTCTTTCCTCATATTTAAAATATTAAATAAAATAATTTTTATATTATATAATTACTTTGCAAGCGCTAAAAAGTGCATTCTCTATGAATGCGTATGAATGTAATACGTACTACATTCGCCATGTTGCCTTTATCATGTGACCTACCAGCATCAGTTGCGTCGCTTCACTGTCATTCACAAATCCTCTCCTGTTGCCTCATGGGATATTAAAGTGTAAGCAGTAAATATGCCTACTTTACAGTACTGTGAATTTGGACGTAATTCTTTTGTCACATGCTGCTTTTCGCCTACTATATATTAGGGAAGTATGTGATTTGTGAACAAATCGTTTAAATGAATGATTCAATGCTTCACTCATAAATAGTCTCTTATCGCCACCTACTGGTGCATTGATGTAACCTGCAACACAAAAATACATCTCTGTAAGTTCATTGATACTTTAATCACTCTAATTACTAATGGATTTTTCACATGAAAATGTAGTTAAAGATAAATAGGACTTTTAGTTTTTTAATGTAAAAAAACATTATGTAGAAAAAAATAGTATTTTGTTTGTTGAGTTGTTAAGGCTTTTTAAGTTGTTAAGTATTTTGTCAGAGGGTTCAATGTCTGTCACTGCAGAAACAAAACCCTGCATGAAACTCTGATGTGGTCTATTGGAGAAAATGTTGGCACATTTTTGGCTAGATAAGTGAGAAAGTGAAAGCAGTGAGAAAATTTATTACATTCCTTAATCAAATTCCACGAGCAGTTCTCTCGGCCCGGCACTCGTGCCCTCTGTTCATAAACTGACCTTTCGGGTCACAGTGAAAAAAATTAAATTCTTCTAGGCTGGCATGCATGATTTTCAGACCTCCTGTTTAGTTTACCTCTTGGAATATTCTTTCCTTGAAAAATGCTCGTTCTTGATTCATTTTTGAATATTATTTTCAGGTCAGGCAATGGAGGATTATTGCAATTAAATCCGCAGTGCTTGCAGCTGGCATGAATGGATGTTCCAGTGTGCTTACTGAGCACCTCAGAAGTCCATTTATTTGCTTTTGTGTGAACATGATGGACAATTAAAGGGCCTTAATACTGAGCTGATTAGGACCTGAAAAGGCCTGATTGGGGGTGAAAAGTGGTACACGATTATTTGAGCTGAATGGGTTTTTTCCTGGGAATAGCGCTGGCAGAGCTGCAGCGGTCTGGCCACGGTTACAGTGTTTTCTCCTGTATGTGGCTTTGGTGACTTTTTCACTTTCTTAAGGCTGGGCCACACCAAGCCGATGGTCGATTTTTGCGTGCGGCCAGCTTAGTTTTTTTGGTGTGTTCCGCACTGTTGGCTCTAGTCAGGCACCGTTGGGTTTTTTTGGGCTGATTTAGCATGTTGAATCAGCGTCGGGCCGAGAACTCTGATTGGCTGTTCAGTTTAGCCAACGAGTGAGTACACGAGAATAATAGCAAAAGTGACAGAAGCGAGCAAAAAAGTCCAGACGGCACCGACAGAAGGCTGTTATAATTGTACGACATCTTACCTGAGCATTCAAAATGGTAAGCAAGCGCTGCTTTGTTTACAGTTTGTATATCTGCAGTCCTAGTTTCGGTTTCCCTTTTTAAATGACAAGAATAAACTATTGATACCTGCTGATATAAATAGATATTTACTTACACGAAGGCACAAAACGCACATTAGTTGACAGTCGCTGTAGTCATTTTGGTGTGTTCAAGCGCAGCTTTCTGGTCAAGGCGCAGGCAAATTAGGTTCTGACAACATTTTTTCCAAATTTAGAGCATTTATCTGCAGAAAATGACATCTGGTCAATATAACAAAAAAATGCCATGTTTTTTAGACCTCGAAAAATGTTTATATTTATTTTTTTTTAACAACAAAGTACTAATGTTTTGATTTAGGAAGAGTTAAGAAATCAATATTTGGTGGAATAACCCTGATTTCCAATCACAGCTCATGCTCTCAGTCGTTCACTCTGTTCACAATCCAGAGGTTTTCAATGGGGTTCATGTCTGGAGATTGTGGGTCTTGATCTGGTGGTCCTGCATCCACACCTTGATTGGTCTGTCTGTGTGGATTACAGCATTGTCCTGTGTGAAAAAAAAACAACAAAAAAAACAATCCTTCAAGTTGGGGAACATTGTCAGAGCAGAAGGAAGCAAGTTTTCTTCCAGTATAACCTTGTACATGGCTGAAATAACGTCTTTCACAAAAACGGATCTGTCGTGATTCTGATCTTCTCTGATGAATCCAGTTTTCAGCTTTGCCCAACACCTGGTCCTCTAATGGTTAGAGAGGCCTACAACCCACACTGTGAACTTTGGTAGAGGATTGGTGATGATCTGGGGATTCCTCAGTAAGGCCATGTGTCCACCAAAGTGTTTTTTCCATTGGCTAGCGTACTTTTTTAAACTTTTTTTCAATGGGAGTACCGTGTATTTTAAACACTAAGAGCGTAATGAGGCGCTGAGTGGTCTGTGTTTTTACTGGTCGCCCAGAATTGAAGAATGTTCAACTTTGAGTAAAACGCTGCATTCATCACTGTCACTTTTTAGCCAGTTGAACATTCTTCAAGTCGAATCGACCGGTAAAAAACCACAGAGTCCTCAGAGCTTGAGTGTGAAGAAGACGCTCAGCGCCTCGTTACATTCCTGCCGTTAAAAAAATACGGCGCTCCCATAGAAAATAATTGGAAAATTATGCTAGCTGCTGGAAAAAATGCTTTGGTAGACACACAGCCTAAGGGTGGAATCGGGCAGATCCGACGCATGACTCAAGCCATATACAAGTTAACTAATGTTAACAAAACGTTAAAGGGATAGTTCACCCAAAAATGAAAAGAAGCTGTTAATTTACTCACCCTTCTTACAGAAGTTAGTACACCCCTCACATTTTTGTAAATATTTTATTATACACTGTCACTTTTATGACAACACTGAAGAAATGGCACTTTGCTACAAAGTAAAGTAGTGAGTGTACAGCTTGTATAACAATGTAAATTTGCTGTCCCCTCAAAATAACTCAACACACAGCCATTAATGTCTAAACCGCTGGCCACAAAAGGGAGTACACCCCTAAGTGAAAATGTCTAAATTGGGCCCTATTAGCCATTTTCTCTCCCTGGTGTCATGTGACTCGTTAGTGTTACAAGGTCTCAGGTGTGAATGGGGAACAGGTGTGTTCAATTTGGTGTTATCGCTCTCACTCTCTCATGCTGGTCACTGGAAGTTCAACATGGCACCTCATGGCAAAGAACTCTCTGAGGATTTGAATAAAAGAATTGTTGCTCTAGATGGTGTAGGCTGTAAGAAGATTGCCAAGACCCTGAAACTGAGCTAAAGCACGGTGGCCAAGACCATACAGCGGTTTAACAGGACAGGTTCCACTCAGAACAGGCCTCACCATGGTCGACCAAAGAAGTTAAGTGCAGGCGCTCAGCGTCATATCCAGAGGTTGTGTTTGGGAAATAGACGTATGAGTGCTGCCAGCATTGCTGCAGAGGTTAAAGGGGTGGGGGGTCAGCCTGTCAGTGCTCAGACCATACGCCGCACACTGCATCAAATTGGTCTGCATGGCTGTCGTCCCAGAAGGAAGCCTCTTCTAAAGATGATGCACAAGAAAGCCCTCAACCAGTTTGCTGAAGACAACCAGACTAAGGACATGGATTACTGGAACCATGTCCTGTGGTCTGATGAGACCAAGATAAACTTATTTGGTTCAGATGGTGTCAAGCGTGTGTGGCAGCAACCAGGTGAGGAGTACAAAGACAAGTGTGTCTTGCCTACAGTCAAGCATGGTGGTGGGAGTGTCATGGTCTGGGGCTGCATGAGTGCTGCCGGCACTGGGGAGCTACAGTTCATTGAGGGAACCATGAAAGCCAACATGTACTGTGACATATTGAAGCAGAGCATGATCCCCTCTCTTCGGAGACTGGGCCGCAGGGCAGTATTCCAACATGATAACGACCCCAAACGCACCTCCAAGACGACCATTTCCTTGCTAAATAAGCTGAGGGTACCTAAACCCTATTGAGCATCTGTGGGGCATCCTCAAACGGAAGGTGGAGGAGCGCAAGGTCTCTAACATCCACCAGCTCTGTGATGTCGCCATGGAGAAGTGGAAGAGGACTCCAGTGGCAACCTGTGAAGCTCTGGTGAACTCCATGCCCAAGAGGGTTAAGGCAGTGCTGGAAAATAATGGTGGCCACACAGAATATTGACACTTAGGGCCCAATTTGGACATTTTCACTTAGGGGTGTACTCACTTTTGTGGCCAGCAGTTTAGACATTAATGGCTGTGTGTTGAGTTATTTTGAGGGGACAGCAAATTTACACTGTTATACAAGCTGTACACTCACTACTTTACATTGTAGCAAAGTGTCTTTTGTTCTCCAGTAAAGAAGATTTTTAACTGACACCGTGGTCCTCTGTGATTCATATAAAGAAAGTCAAAGGGTGCCGTCACTTTGAGATTCAAAAAAACTTCTTAAGACCTCAAATTAATTTTGTGATTATAAAAAAAGTGATGGCACCCATTGACTCCCATTATATGAATCACAGAGGACCACGGTTTCAGCTAAAAATCTTTACCGTTCTTCAAAGTATTTTTCATTGTTAGTTAATGCTAACATAGTTTACTAAAGTTAACAAATGAAACCGTATTATATGACCCTCTTTACTGACTGTACAAAGATTTGCATTATTGCAGGGTGACACAGTTTGAGTGCTGCAGAACTTTAACTAAAGTGTTTTACTGTCATATTCATCATCAAGAGCCGATATTAATTTAGCAAGAATTGCTATTAGCGTCTACTCTCGCAGTTGACGTCGCACACTGCTTGTGCACTTAGTGGCCCCAAGAGAACTAACAGTCTGTCAGAGACAATCATCTCTATCGAGCTATTAAGTCGTACACATCTTTGTGCTGTCAACGAAAAAAAACGTGAAGAGCTGCCGCCTCTAGTTATAAACATGAACACTTTATTTTGCCAGGAAACAACTAAGTGTGGGAAGCTAAACATTGTTTAAAGCATTAACCTTCAAATTTGTCACTGAAGAGTTTTTAAGTGACTCAGTTCCCATCTACACACCCACCAAAAACATCTGTGGATGCGAAGGGCCATGAATGCTTTGTGTGGACACATCTTTATTAATGGCATCATCCTCATTCAAATGTTTTTCTGGTAAGCATCCAATAGCTTTTCTCTTTCATTCTTGGTGTCATATTCACTACACTTCTAGTTTTTAATTGTTGATCTTGATCTATGGCCTGAAAGAAATGTAATCGCAGCACTTTTAGCGTCAGCAGCAGTGGGCGATAGCGGCTGTCACTCCAGTTGTGATGTTCAAGGCTGCTGAAGGATCTGCTTCAAAAGAAGATGCTTAAAATAAACGATAAGACATTTTGGTTTTTGCAGAGTTTTTTTTTTTTCCTCCTCAAATCATCCTCCCACTCAAGTGAAATACATCCCTAATCAGCAACCAAGTCAGAATATTCAAAAGAAAGACAAGCGACAGCTTAATTTTTGAGCATGTGAAAGAGACACAGTGTCGATTTATTGGGGTACAGAATGTGTTTCTTTATTTTATTTGGCTTAAATTAAAATCTGGCCTTATTCTGCATCCAATACCTAAACTTAACTACCTTACTAACTATTAATAAGCAGTAATTAGGAGTTTATAGACCAATTTAGAGCAGACGTCACAGTTACTTCACTTGCAGATGAGCGCTCATAGTCGTGGCAGAAAAACAGCAGTAACAAAATGTGTGTACATCTTTAGTCAATATACTATTTTACATTTTAAAATATTATATTTAAATATAAATATAAATATATGCATTATTTTATTGTTAAATGTGTAAAAGTCTGACATTTTTCCAGATCTTACAATTTTCATTCTCAGATTTTTTTTTACTGCTGTCTCAGACTTTTGGAGCCCACCGTACATACATATGAAATAGCTGATGCCTTTTCAATAGAAAGAAGACTTTTTAGATTCGAGTGCGACAGCTGAAATGACAGAGGTGGAAAGAGTCCAGACAAGAATAGATGAAAAAGTAAGATAAGGTATGAAAGAGCAGGATAGCAAGTGTGTGCATGTAGAGGAGCGCGTCGTTCTCATCTAGATTCACCCCAGGGAAGCGCCCAAGTGTGAGGCCAGTGGACAAAACACAGCATGATAATGGCTTCAATCAGAATGCAGATTTGGGTTTTTGCTCACTCTGAAATCTCTCAACCTTCCTCGGCTCGGCTGCCCCCCGTCGTTACCTCAGCCTGTCGGCGCTGTCACTTGTCTTCACGTCTGATGGGCGGTGTTTACCTGTCCAAACCATTCGCTCTCTGTAAGGTGCATCAGTACTGACAGCGGCATGACATCCATCTATAGCTGCGACACAGTCATTGGATGAGATTGTGGGAGAAAGAGGAAAAGAATGGGATCTTTTTTTGTCAACACAGGGTCAGGGCTGTTGGCAGTGCCAGTCCTACTTCAACAATGTGAATGTCTCAGTTGAGCTTTATTTATTTGTATTCGATACATTTCACTGTGGATTCTTTGGTAAAATCAATCGCATTTTGGCGGAGGCTTTGCAAACAGATTTTTATGATATGAACTCGACAGTAATGCAACAACATGTAAGTAACTGTGTTAATTCTAATGCCTGATCTGATATTAATGATTCATGTACAGTCAGATGTTCTTATGTGTCAGTAAATCAAACCAGTGACTAAATGGTTGTTTCTTTTAGTAAGATGGAAATAATCTGTTATTTAAATTGTGATTAAATTATATATAGAAAGTGATCAAAGAACGCTCCCTTTACAATCGCTGCAGCTGTCAATCAAACAGTGACTGAGTTCTGGATCCGCACCAAAACTCATTTTATTCAACAAATCTCTTAGTTATATCGCATTTGCACTGTTAGTGATGATGAAAGCATTCGTTAGTGTGCAGAAATTAAGTTTCAATGACGAGATCACTGCTTTCATGAGCTCAACAACATGTCTGTGATCAGCTACAATGTTCATCACTGCAACCTTTCATGCCACGATCTAAATATAATGCCATAGATCACTTTTCACGATTAGTTAACCTTGAGAGCTGTAATGGTAAAAACCTGCTAAAAGTTTTTGAGAGAGTAATTCTTAGCTACAGTATTTCAAATGGAAAGATGTCAGCCAATCACGGCAGTGGGCGTTTACACTGAAGTCTCACAGCAGACACGCCCCTTAAAACAGAGCGTTCAAATCAGAGGCCTAAAATCAGGGTAGGAAAAATGCCTTTTATTTCTAAATTATGACAATTTTTGGTGTAAAAAATTTGAAAGTGCACCATAGGAAACATTATAAAACAATCAAACATTTCATGACCCCTTTAAAAGGAAAGGAATGAAATGTGCATCATGTTTTCATA
This sequence comes from Hypophthalmichthys molitrix, assembly GCA_037950675.1. Lineage (NCBI taxonomy): Eukaryota > Metazoa > Chordata > Actinopteri > Cypriniformes > Xenocyprididae > Hypophthalmichthys > Hypophthalmichthys molitrix. The sequence goes on from CM075498.1 coordinate 3,023,296, forward strand.
ATCACTGGATTCCGAAAGCAAAACTCAAACTAAAATTCTATTAATCGTACAGCACTAGTCATTAAATAATTTTTGAGTGCCATAATAATTTTTTTTCCTACTTTGGTAGTCAATGGGGTGAGAGATCTGCATATCGTCGTTTGTTTACAGAAAAAGTGTCAATTTGTAAAAGATTACTCTGATTCATCAATGCACCCTCTAACAAGTCTTCAGCGCATCACTTCCACCTGGCACCTGTGCAGGATGGGTAATATATTCTGTACGTCCAGCCTTCAAGCACCGCTGCATTACAAACTTAAAGATGATGGGAGTGGAGATTAATGGGAAACGCGGTGAGTTTCCATCATCTGTGACGTGTCAGGACAGATCGCTAACCAACTGTTTAATACGATGCATCGGGTTTGGAAATGCGCTTGGCTTGGAAACGCCTGCGCCTCTCCATGCGTCTGGCACATGGAAATGAGGTGAGCTTGTTAAGAGAGCAAAGCTCGGCTGAGAAGTTATCAGCGGCACACATCACTTCTGCGACGGGCAATTCATCAAATGTTTAGCTAGGTTATTTGCCAGCTTGTCATGGCAACTTTGATTCAAGGCAGTTTCGCAACCTTGCGAATGATGGGGCCTTTGAAACAAATCATTTGTACTCTCTTTGAACACTCTACGAATTTTTATCACTTTCTCAGCTAGGCCTACATACATTTAAGGGTGATCGGTGACGTCTCCTTGCATAGAAGACACAAAAGAAGACAATCTGTATGATTGCACACTACTGTGACTGTGACCATCATCCGCAAGTTAATTTGATTGCAATCGCTTGTGGAATAGGTTCTCTGATTTGGAAAGATTTGATTTTTGTATGTGTGTGTGTGTTTAAGAAAGTGTGACTGCTTTCTCTTGTCTTCAATGCAGGCAATCCATTCTTTGAATTCCTAAATGCAAGTGGCAAAGAAAGGGAAAAAAGTGTGAATGTGCGTCCTGAATGCAAATAAAGACCTCTCTCCGGTTGCTTTCTTATCTCTTATCTTGCTAACTATGTCAAATGATTAGTGACTATCAACACAACAGCTCAGAGTAAGAATCTATCAGCATGTTGAGCAAACTCTCACAGCCGTCTCATCTCTATCCCAGAATTCACGTGCACATGAATTTCATCTCTAGTGAACTTTTATGACAAAGCAGACATGGTGAACAATAGAGCGCTGTAGGAATGATCTATGTTTGTAGGCCAAAACTGAATTGAATACCTTGTCATTGTATGCTGTGTGTGTGTGTAATGTCCCTTTAAATCCAGCTATAATGCTGAATGATGTTGTTGTATGATCTGAGTGCTGAAAAGCTGTTGTGATTTGTCGGGTTTGTCATTGGTATACAAGGCAGGATTTTCACTTATCTAAAGCCAATACTCCAGTCTCGCACTCCTTTCTCTTGCTGTCTTTTTTAATTAAGCCCGGGCGATGCTTGTAGCGCACTGACAGATCTGTGATGTGCTTTGAGAGTTCGTGTTCCCGTGATGTGTGTGTCAAAGGTGTTTACCGTGCAAATGGCACGTTATATTTATCATGCATTAATGTGTTTGGTATTTTTGCTTAATCTTAACGACGATTTAAATCTTTCTAACGTGAGAATAATTAGCCTGCGTGTCTTCCTCCCAGGAGGATTTGCAACTTCCTTGGAATTATTTCGTCATTAACTCAAGTGTTTTTACTGAACCTGAAATTTACTGACCCTCATGTGACATACTCAGCGCTTAATTATTAAATGATGAAGATCCAGAATCAGCATCCGGTGACAGATCCAGCTGCTGGAGGAGATGCGGAAAAGAGTGTTTAACCCTCAATAGACCATCCATCCATCCATCCATCCATCCATCATTCTATCTATAATTCTATTGAGCTGGAAGTCATTCTCATTTCAGTAATGAATGTTGCACATGTTTTCTATGTGGGTCACTCACCAGGTTTTGGAACACAGCCTGTGTCTCCCTGTACCACTGAAATTATACTAAGTGATTTTAACTATTGCATCATTGCTATAGCACTAAAAAGCCATTATTCCCCATTTTTAACGAGATCCTGGATACTTGTTGTTGATTATAGTCCTGGAGCTTATAAGTAAATGTCTCAGCCGCTTGTTGAATCAGCAGACAACAGTCTGATCCAGCTGATGCCTGTTTACACACCACTGCTAAAGCGATTAGAGATGAAGATCATCAAAATATGAACTGCGTCCAACACTGAAGAGCTGCATGCTTTGGCTGCAAAAAGACTGTTAGCAGTGAAAAGGCGTGTGATGGTTGAGAGGTCATGATTCATAACTGTTCACTGAACTCATCTGAACGCTGATCTGGCCTCTGACACGGAGGTGTTTAGACATCTTCACATTCTGTAACCCTCAGATGTGTTGAACATGAGGTTTAATTCATTTCTGCTCCACTAGCACAGCTGTGTGACACCATGAGCCAATTATGGCTAAATCTAAAACGATTTTACTCCACATGGAAGCTGCATCAGCGTATTAAATATATTGTTTTGACTCTTATGTCACTTATACAAGTCTTTAAAGGGGTTGTGAATTGAGGAATCAAATTTTCATTGAACTTTTGACATGTAAGAGGTCATTGTACTATAAAAATATCCTGTTAGTTTTAGAACTCAACTTCCTCAACTGACCAAAAACAGCTTTTATTGAAACCACACATTATGGCGTAATAGTCTGGTAAAAGACTGCCTCTGATAAAGAAAATCAGCGCCTACTTCGACATCATTGCTTCTTTAGCCCCGCCCACTGATTTGCACATGTCATGTCATTGGGTATCATTTAAAATATTTAATGATTCCAATTCCAGTTCTGCTTATCGATTCAGATTCTTATCGTCTCCTAATTTCGATTCCAATAAGGTAAAAAAAAAACCTTAGATATCATTCACATTTATTGTAAGTCTTATTGGAAAACATTTCATTGTAGCTGAATACCATGAACAAAAATCAACAGGCTTACACAAGGCACTCTTGCCTATGGTTTAAAAATACCATAGCAAAAACAACTAACCTAACTAATATACATTTCAAGCATTATTAAAGACAAGTAAACATTCAGTAATTAAAAAAAGAACAAATAAACAAATTAACAGTTGCACAAATAAATACAACTAAACAAAGATGCGATTAAAATAAATAGTGTTGTTTGATTAACATTATTATAGAGACGGCAGCAGGTTTCTTAACTGCACGGATCCATTATACTGTTACACATGCGTTTTCTTTGTCAACTGTTTATGTTCACTTCAGACATAACCGACTGTGTTTACAAGGATATTTTGTGTGTATTTATCCATTTAAGTGCAAAAAGATGAGGAAAAGAACTCCATTTATTATCGCTCACTATACAGCATGAGAGGCGGCTTTCTGTGTGCATGCTTTGGATGTGTGCAGAAACCATGGAAACGCCAAAGACGCTTTAATATATTGTTTTATTAGACAGGTGAGCAACTGTTTTGATACATTTATAGACAGAAAACGAATGTTATATAGCTCAACATGTTTTCTTGATTTTCCGCAAGTACCATGTTTTACCCTGCCTAATATCGATCTAGCTTACTGCGGTGTGCAACAAGTGCCTCATAGCAGCTGCCGAGCGAATGCACAGAGTAATGTTAGAACATCATTTTCAACACACAAATGTGTCTAATATGATAAACAGCGTTGATTTACCCCACATACGCTTGACCGGAAGAAGCGTAAGCAGCGACTGTGGCATAATAAAAGCTCCGCTGTTTGCGAGGCGTGTGTGTAGCGCTCATCTTTCATTAGCAATCGCTCCAGCGTCCTCGTTCAGCTCCCACAGCACTCGCCCTGCTCTGCTTCATACTACAGTATCGTTAATAATCTCATCCATGAACATGATTTCTGCCCGAGTCCCGTCCTGAAAACACCTCCCATGATTCCACGGAATCAAGGCATCATCAAGCTACGCATTTGTTTTGGAAAAAGCGACCTCTAGTGGCGACAATTTACACAGTGTGCCATGCCATAGTGACATGATGGAGTGCAATTTAAAAGATGATTGTTTCCAAATGCTTTTTTGGTTTAGACAAGCAGTCCTGCCTCAAACTCTCACCATCAGCCGATCCAAAAGTTGTCGTGTTAAACTGCCAACAGAAAGGCACATTTTGTAGCATTTTTTATTTATGGTACTTTTTCATTTATCTGCAATTTAGACATTTGCCAATGGAAAATACTCTGTCAGTCCAGAGATGCATTTGACTAGCTCATTTGCAAGTGTGATTACAGATTTATATTTGGTGTTTGGGTAGTCTTTTTCCTTGTCACTGAAACTTTGTGTAGATTTGTTGCTAGTTGCCCTCTGAGGATTAATTTTAATTTTTTAATACTTGTATCATATCATGTTGTCTTGAGTGATAGTGGTTCACAGGTTCACGACACTTGCCCTTTTCTTGACAAACCACCACTGACATCCTGATTTAACAACTGAAAGCACTGAAAGCAGCTCACCTAATTAAAAAAAAAAACATAATTACTGTACTTTTATGTTCTTTAGATGGGTTGGAAAAAAGCCAGGTTAAAACGAGAGTCTCAAGAGTTGTTTTAAAACACAACCATCACATTTTGAGAGGTTTGAGAGATGTCAAAACAGATTAATCACAACCTCTTAGGCTGATCTGAATTTCCATATACATCAATTAGAGCCTGTTCTCCACAGCCTTTGAGTTTAGATTCCTTTCAGTTAATTCTAGAATCTTCAGTAACACTTGTATCAGTTATTATTTATATATAGTATTTATTGATATTTTGAATTAACCTTTATTTTCCAAAGGCCAAAACTTTCAGGGTTTTTTGTAAATTGTAATTTGTGCTTTTGGATTTCATCATCTTTTCATTTACTGTTGTTTATTACCTCAGACATAAAAATATTAAACTTCTTTAGCTTTGGGGCCCTTTTTTTCTGTATTTCTCAGTCATTATATTGCATAAGGGGTGTTTTTGTTTTTAGAAAGGTTTCATCATTGAGGGAGATTAAAAAAAAGACAAAAAAGACTTTGTTTCCTCTCACTGCTGATAAAATGATAGCTTTACACTTTGTCTTATCCACAAATGGAAAAGAGGCTTTTGGTGCATTGTCAGCGGTGGCAGGAATAAAAGAATCTGCCTTCAATTGAATTTGACAGGTATGAGGCTCTATTTCACACATCAGAGTTTATACACCCTCTCTCACGTGGATACACCACAATACATGACTGTGTTTGGAAGAGAGAGAAGGAATTTTCTTTGTTTTTGTTCATTTACTGCTTGTATGGAGAAGATTTTTGTCTCCTTGGATGCTTTTAAGGAAAAAAATTAATTTAGTGAGTCTTTTTATATATATATATATATATATATATATATATATATATATATATACATATATATATATATATATATATATATATATATATATATATATATATATATATATATATATATATATATATATACACATATATATATATATATATATATATATATATACATATATATATATATATATATACATATATATATACATATATATATATATATATATATATATATATATATATATATATATATATATACATATATATACATATATACATATAAAACATTTGTTACATTAGTCAGATTTTTTTTTTTTCCTTAAAAACTTTGTTACATTTTTGGTGCAATTTTTCAAAAAAAACCTAAAATCAAAATTGACAGTTCTAATTTTTAAATGATTTATCTGTGCATCTTTTTTTTTTTTTTTTAATTATTTATTAGCCCTTGTAATGTTTAATCAAAATAGCTTCCCTCTTCTCTTCTCTTCTCTTCTCTTCTCTTCTCTTCTCTTCTCTTCTCTTCTCTGATGATGTGTTTACTAGCGGGAGGGTGGGGCAACCTGTCAATCACATGAGATCAACCAATAGCAAACCACTAATATCCAACCATCCAATCAATTCCCCATGGACAAAATCAAGCCCCGCCCTACATTTGTTCTTGTTTGAAAAGCCATTTCACTCTGACGTGACAATATGGAAGAAAATACTAAACAAAAATTATCAGTTTAATTGGATTTTTACACTAAAAATGTCAACTTAAAAACTTATGTTCAGTTGCTGCCTTAAATTAAATATAATCATTAAACCGACTTAAAGAATCTAGTTGAATTTCACATAACTAATATATAAAAATTGAAATTGCTTAAATTATTTTGATGATGTAAAGTAATGTAAAAACATGTCATGACTTATCAAGTAGTTCCCACACATGGGTGTGTATGTGCATTTAATGATCATGGCAGGAATTTCAGCAGCTGGATCTCCTATAGTTTGTCTCTTCTCAGGTCGTATCCGTGAGCATGTGTTGTTTTGTGTGTAAGTGTTTGTTTAAATGACGGATCTTTAAAACGTTCCTTGGGTTGTGGATTTTGCAGTGGGCGTTCCCTCCCTCCCTTCCTTCCTTCCCCACACAGTCGTGACCCTTCAAAAATGCTTGACCTTTGAGATTTGGGAAGAAATCTTTCCACCAGCTTCTGCTTATTCTGTTTAGTCCCAGATGAAAATTTTATTTTTTGTGATTTTTCTTTGTATGTTTTGGCTGCACATCTACATTTGTATAAAACATTCCTTGAGTTGAGTGTGCTATCATGAAAACTAATGTGACATTTATGATCCCTTTTTGTTTGTACATTTTTGTTTTGCAATGCATGACTCTGGAGTGACCATGTGGGCTTTAATTATGACATATTGTCAGTATATCCAGTACATCACCCCCAAACAGTGTCAAATCTCTGTGCAGTCATGTGTTCATGAGCATCCGATGGGATCCAGGTGCTCCGGGCCGTGCAGGTGTGATGCGGGGATGCACCGGCTCAGTGCAATGAGATAGTTATCCCTCATTATGATACATCTGCCACAAACATCGAAATGACTTATTTGTCAAAACGTGCTTTTTGTAGCATCAGGGGCGTGGGAACAGTTTTCAGGATGTAGAGAAGGCAAAGGAAATTGACAACACCCTCTCCAGCCGAGTTTATGTGTAATTTTGCCAGATATAATGATGATGTAACATTAGGACATTATGATCTTTTAAATGAAATTGTGGGGTTTATGTTCTAATATATGCTGTAATTGTATAATATATATACACACTTTAGTTTAGGGTCCAATTCTCATTATTAACTAACTATTATGACTTTTGCCTCAATAAACTACTGCTTATATATATATATCACACGAGTAGCCGTGCAATATCGCTCTATATCAGCATGGCTGTGATTACCTATGGCACTCGGCCATATAATATTGCGTTTATACAACAGTTCAATGATATAAGTGTGTAAATAAATAAGAAACAACAACGGATTGTCTTTAAAAACCCTCTTTTGTGAGGAACTACTTCCTTCTGTCACGGATTCAAATCGTTGACAGTTTAACAGTTGAGCCCAAGATCTGTTACTAATTCTGAAACGTCACTTTAGAACTAGTAACGAAGGAACGTTGAGTCGCTTTATTGAAGTACATTATAATATGAGAGTATTATGAGAGAGAGATCAACTAAATGAGTGTATTACCTGCATCTAGCTGAAATTCTTCAGGTCAATCTTATATTCATAATCACAAAATCAGTTTGAATGTCCGCTGAGGAAAGTGATATCTTTGTCTTTGTCCTTTTAACATTTAAGAGGATTTCCATGACAGTGCTAGTCAATGCATTTGTCAGCTGCATCTTGTATGATGTTGTTTGAAGTAACAACATGTCCTTGTTTCCTTGTTTCAGTCCATTTCAATATAAAAGTCTTTGCAACTGACTCACTCACTCATAAAGACAGTCTTTGCCGCCATCTAATGGCATATTAATGTAACTTAACTGAAGTCGAAATCACTAACGGACTCTTTCTCAATACCAAAAAATACGGCATGTTATTTATATAAATTATTATTTCTTGAACAATAATACTTAAATTACCAACAAAAGCCATTACAACTGTATAAGAAGTAAAATAGGAAATAAACACAAGCAAACAGTTCAATCCAACAGGATCAGTACAGGATTTAATTTCAATGTAAATATAAAGTTATGAAACTTAATATAGCCCTTAAGCCAAATCTATTAGCTCTGGAACAAGTAATAGATTATTAAGACCAAAGATTGCCTGTGTGATATACCCAAAACGAATTATACCTCATGTTTAAACACTCTCTACATAAGAGCCAGCAGCAAATTTCTGAAGGACTGGCCGAGATGAAGCTGTTCTCTGTGGGTACATGAGCTCTGAACGCTCGCTGACGGCCTGGAGCTCACATCTCCGAAAGAGTCTAAACAACTACATTATCGCCTAAAAACTATTAAAACGTTACAAAATAACAGTAGTATCTATAAAAATATGGTGAAACGGTTCCCGTGGTGATACTGGTAGAATATCGCATGGCTGAAAAAACCTCCTAACCAATCAGATTTGAGAACCATAAAGAACTGTTGTGTAATATATATATATATATATATATATATATATATATATATATATATATATATATATATATATATATATCAAAAGATCAAAGCTGAATTTTCAGCATCATTACTCCAGTCTTCAGTGTCACATGTTCCTTCAGAAATCATTCTAATATGATGATTTGCTGCTCAAGAAACATAAGGCATGGTTTACAAAATAATGGGATAATTGCAAAATTGCAAAGATTCTTCTCAGTTATAATGATTGTTATGGCCTGGCACTCATTGTGTTCCACTGTTGTTCATTTGAGCGAACTGAGAATAAGCATGAAAAGGCAAATTCACAGCAAAATGTCTCTTTTATCCAGAAAAAAAGGGCCAATATGCAGTTCGCCACCTGTTGGGTTTGGAAAAAGTTGGAAAAAGGAAAGCAATGAATTTTCTGGCAGTTGTCCTGCTGAGCTCCGGGCTAGCAGATGATATGACATGAGGAATTAAAAACACAGGGTTACTGCAGCGCTGATGGCTTTCTGCTCACCAGTCGACCGTATCAGTGTCGGCTTTCTGAACCGTCTTATCTCCCATCACGACCTCAGATTCGGGCCTGTACCAGCTGAGCCCGTCAGAGGAAGAATCTGAAACATTCCGCTGCCTTTTCACATGAGTGAGAGATTTACCACATGCAGGATGCGTAATGTTTGCATAGAAGTGGTGCACTGTGTCATGCGTCAAAAACACAAGATGTTCTCCATTCATTTTAACCAATCAAAACATCGATTGAGTAATTAAAGTGGAACTCTGACAATTTTCAACTCAAAATCTTTCAACAACTTATTGTTACAGTGTCGCTAGTCTATGTAAATGAACAATGTTTACTCATTCTCCGTGCTACCCGGACTGAGAAATTCATGTTTATAGTCAACAAACATCCGCATGATGACGTAAAACGTGTCGTCCGGCAGACTTTTGATAGCTACAGATTATATTTCTACATTTTTGTATCTTTTTTGTACCTTTTTGCATTTGCTATTTAAACAACGTGGCGCTGGACGTAAAGATAATAACTGCGTCGGGCTGAAACTAGCAAAAACTCTTGCCCTATGTTCGCTGTCATGCAGTTTGAAATGATGGCTACAAACACAGGTTTTTCACATTTTTACAGCTTTTAACTGCTGCCTGAAATGCGCAGGATCCTTCACTGGAAACTGTAAATAACTCACTTCCACTAAATGTTTACTCTTTGAATTCTTGTACCCGGGAACAATACAAGTTGACACCATTCTGACTAAAAGTTTGTTTTGAAGTATTTCCTACTAAAGCAAGGCGGTATTCGACTCTTACAGACTGGTGGGAGTGTCCTTGGATAGCTTGCGTGCATTATGGGTGTTGAAGTTTTCCATTCCTGTTTGGCAAAAGGGAAGACAACAGCCTTTTTTCTCTGTTTTTTATAGTTTGCATTTCTACTGTATGGCAGCCGTGTTTTATTGATGTGTTTTTGTTTGGTTGGTAATGTATTTGAGGTTCGTGTTTTTCTCTTTGCAAGACACAAATAACTTTTGTGTAATGAATTCATCAAGCGCACCATCCCACAGAGAAAAAATGGAGTGTGGGCACCCACCAGCGCAAACATAAATCGGCATCTATGCACAGCGTGCAGAATTGCTCAATTGGCTTCAAAACCAGCTGCATCATGCTGGTTAAATCAATGATCCTGCAGGTGTGTAAGTGGGAATCTGTTAAGCAAAGTTCTTTACTTCTTCACCAATACAGACTTCAGTGTTGAGGAGTAACTAAGTAAAAGTGATGCTTCTAACCTTGTATTTTTCAGTAGAGTACCGCAGTATTGTGTACACAGCTTTACAGCTTCACCAAGGCAATAATCAAATCGTGTTGTCATATAATCAAGGTGGAAAAATTAGCACCTGCCAGCAGCTAAATGGTGGTTTTTGGCCAGTGGCTGGTAATTTTTGTCTTATTTGCCAGCCTCTGCTACAGGCAAAAAAGATGCATTTTTGTTGTAGTAAGATTTGATTTAAGCTGGTGAGGTTCATATCTTCACTGTTCGTTCAGATGTTCAGTAGCACTGTACAGCTCATGCGTGTACTGTAAGGTGATTTAAAATATACACCAGCCACTGTGTCTGAAAAAGTTAATTTTCTGCACATTTTCTCTCATGTGTATCAACCGTATCAACTGTATCATATTGGTTTGTTCAGAGTAGTTAAGATTCACCAAATTACTAATTCAGCAAGATTCACCAATTTGTTTGAGTCCATATGCAGCATTTTACCCTTTTTTTTTTTCATTAAAAGTAAGAACTTAAAAGTAAGAAATTTCTTCAGTGTTACTTATATACCATTATAATATGTTTTGAATTCATTTTAGTTTTAGTAATTTTATTGTGTTTTTTTCTAGTTTTTTTATTTCTATTTAGCTTTCACTTATTTTTATTTCAGCTTTAGTTTTAGTAATGTTTAGTGCTTCAGATATTAGTTGCCAATACAATACAAAATTTCTAATTTTTACATGTAATATTAATTTTTTTATTTTATTTCAGATTTATGTCAATTAATGGAAACCAATTTTAATATTTTTAGTTATAGTTACAGGTATAATGTAGGACTGTCAGTCGATTCAAAATATTTAAGTGAGATTAGTCTCATAATTTAGTAGTTCATAAATTAACAATTCTATATTCCAAATTGTGATACCACAGCTAAAACTATTAGCCTAACTAATATAAGTTTAAAGCATTATTAAATATAAGGAAACAGTCAGTTATAAAATAAGAACAAATAATTAAATTACAAGCAAAAGCACAAATAAATACAATTTAACAAAGATACAATTGAAATAAACAGTGTATTTCATGTTTTTCACGTATATCTGACAGTAGTTTTCAGGTTCAGAAAGTTAATAAAGCAAGCAAATGTAAAATAACACTGCATATTCTTCACTGTATAAATTAAACATCCTTATTAATTAATCATTATTAAAGTTACAAAAGTAATTCAGTCAAGAGCAGTAAGTGATTTTTGTTGTCTGATTAACACAGACACCAGCAAGGATATTAGGCTGCTGTCACTTTAAGAGCGAAAGCACGGATCTAATGAACTGATACTTTACACATGCGTTCACTTTCTCAACCATTCACTCAAGACCTAACCAAATAAGTTGAGGATACTGGCTATTTTTTGCCATAATTTTGTGTGAATTTGTCCGCTCAAGTGCAAGAAGATGTGAAAGAGCTCAGTTTAGTATTCACACGCTGTTTGAGACACAGCTTTCTAGTAACAAAATGAGCTCCCTTTCACGTCTTCTTGTGCTTCAATATTTAAATTGTCAAGATGCAGTGCGGGTCTGTCAGCTGTCCCAAGCCTCATTCATGTTTGTTCATAAAAATGCATAAAATGTCACAAGTGACACTATTTCATATACTTGCCAAAACACAATTTCTACTCTCATTTGCCGCTTGGCAATTGTTCTTTTTAGGCCCTGAATGTAAACCTTGTTTAAAGTTTCCAGTCACTGCAAAAGTAGATAATATCAGTTTGATTTCTGTGACAAAGGTGGCAAAAAGAAATGCAAAAATAATTGTTTTCAAACAGGTTGCAGAAATGGCACTTCACCTTTAAATTAGTCAAACTGGAATTGCTAACTATGGCAGCTGGTTTGTTGCTGGTCCAAGGTGGTCTACAAGCTCTAAGCAGCTTCACTGTCTACTAGGTGTACATCAGCCCCACCGGTTGATCTTGGCCCAAACCTCATCAGTACCTGCTTCAATAAGCCATTAAGGAAAAGCTCCACCTTTTCCAAAGTGCACAGTCCATCAGTGACCTGCTCGGGTTTCGGAGATGTCTCAGGTCAGAGGTGCAGTGCTGTGTTGGCAGTAAAGACTCTCTTGTACTTGTCACCGACTGCCTCCGTCAGCACAGCGGCGCGCCCCAGTCTCAGCTGGATTACAGAGTCCTGGAGAGAGCAGGCTGTAAAAATAGCTGTTTCAACACCAGCTCTTTCTGAAGGCTCAGATTCCCCCTGGCCTCCGGAGAGCGGCTATAACCTTCACCATCTTCCGTTCTCTTCCCGTTACACACACACACACACACACACACACTGCTCTCATTGAATTAATCATCACTGCTCATCACCCTAGAGGCCGTCGCACCTTTAGCCCAGCTCGCTTACAAGCCAATGTCTTCTCTGAGAAAAATGAAGGATTTTCTTGCATGGATCTTTCAAACCAAGTTTAAATGGCATATATGCTAATCTCGGCAATATAATAATGTCTGAAGTGAATGTAAACAGATGGGCTGAAACATCTGATATGTCATAATTGATCTGAGCATCAGGTGTAAATGATCCATAATAGACATGATGCTCTCTGTAATGTGATTAAAAATAATCAAACAGTTAACAAGAAAATGAGAAATTTGCTCACTGCTCTTGTGGGAAAAACTTTAAAAGCTTTAATCAGCTTCTACTGTTACATAGTGAAAAACATCAAGAGCTCTCTTTGTTCTTTTGTTTGCCATTTTGTTTTTGTCATTTTTGTTTATTTGTCTGTTTTGAAGCAATGATTTAATTATTGAAAAATACTTGAAAGCTAGATGCCATTGTTTTAAATTATTATTTATAATCATCGTTTAGTTTGCATAATAATAGTCAGCGATAACAGTTTACAATCGGTTTGCAAAAACAATGTATAAAAACTTTTTAAATAGCAAAATTTATGCATTTGGCAGATGATTTTATTCAAAGCTGCTTACACTGCATTCAAAGTAAACGTTTTTTATGTGTCTGATTCCCAGTTTATGCATTAGCTGGGAATCAAACTCATGACTTTAGCATTGCTTGTAGTGATGGGTCGATCATGAACGATTCGTTCATTTTGAATGAATCTTTAATATGACTCGGAAACAACAAGTTGTCTCAGAGAGTGATTTGTTCATTTTGTGTTGGCCGCGTATGCGCAATATCCTATAGGTTCTGTACGGAAACAGAAATGATTAGTTCACCTCTCGATTCTTTGGGTTCAGGTCCGAGTCCGAGTCATTCTTTCATCCCATGACAGCCCCATAGAAGAAGCTATGCTGTCTGTATCGGAAACAGAAATGATTAGTTCACCTCTCAAGTCTTCGGGGTCGAGTCGTTTGTTCATCCCGTGACAGAGAAGAGGCTATGCTGTCTGTACCGAAAACAGAAATGATTAATTCATCTCCCGAGTCTTCTGGTCTGAGTCGTTCTTTCTTTAGTCATGTGACATGGCAGCCATATTGGATACAGAAATGAGTTAATAATTCCCAAACTTCCTTACAAACAAGTGCGTAGTCAGTTCAACTCTTACCGTTATGTGATGCATTTCTGGTCTCAAATTTCTCACAGTTCATAAATTTGTGAATTTTTGTCATGATGGTTCTTTTCCATAACTCGTGATGAACAAAGTCTCAGGGGAACTAATCATTTCTGTATTCGGTACCGACTGCATAGCTTCAGCCTATGGGGATGTGTCCATCAGTCAGGTGACATCTATGTCAAAAATGCACATCTTGAATATATGCAAATGAGAATTATATTTAAAATTACATCTCGTTGATATATCTTTGTCCATTTCTGTCTGTTTCTAGTTCATACGGTTGACTTTTAAGATGTGTCTTTTACATTTTAGAGCTTGACAGCCTCTAGTCACTGTCATTGTGTGTAAAAAGCTACTTCAACATTCTGTTAAACTGAACTAAAATCAAACAGCTCTGAAGCGACACGAGGGTAGGTAAATCATGAAAGAATTGTCACTTTTGTGTGAATTATTCCTTGAAGGTGTCACATCAGCAACTTTCTCTGCCTTGGAACCTTCCAGAAGAGACTCATTTTTATGTGCCTCAGAGCCTCTGTTTGACCCAGCAGACTGATGATGAAAATGGCTTTTAATCTGCTCCACAGTAGTCAGTAGTCCCAAGACTTTTATAGGCTACGGTAATTGCGTTTATATATTAAAAGCTTGTGGTTCAGGTTTCCAGTGGGCATGTTCCTTACAATATTAAAGCAACTGCGCTCAAAAAAAGCTTTGGATCATAAAACCGAATGTTGCAATTAAATAAATGAGGGGTTTTCCTATCAGATGTTCCTGCTGAAGTTCATCTAGAGTGTTTTCTTGGAGAGCAAGTGGAGCATGGAGGCCGGTCGAGCTCATAAAGTTTCCTTTAACTGCTGCTCTGGGTCAATCCTATTTGCTCCCGTAAAAGTCAGCCTGTATGTTTGAAACATATTTCAGGGTAATGAAAGGGAAAGGAAAAACCTTCCCATCCTCTTGTGTGCGTTTCTTGATCAGCAGGACTCACATTAGTGCTGGCGGCATGACCGTATATATATATTGTTCTGCTGTAGACGTGACAGCTAGTTGATTTTTTGTTATATCATGTACACAGTGGTAGATGTATTTGTGAAGATTATGTTATTTACATTCAAGAGTGATTGAGAAAAATGGAGTAATGTGAATGTAACCCCTCCTGTTCGAACCGCCCGCTCTAAGCGGGACTCGAACCCGGGTACCCTGGCATGGGAGTCGGGCACTCTAACAAGGAGGCTCTTACTGGCCTACGTCCATTACATGAACATACTCCAGGCTAGTTCACCTAAAATTTAAATTGTCATCATTTACTGACCCTTTTCTTTTTGTCTTGTTGTCACATTGATATATGCAACTAATTACTTATAATTTGATCAGTTAATTTTCACATCATGCAATTAATTCAACAATTTTTAATTGATCGACAGCCCTAATACCAATTGTTTTTCTTCATTGAATTTCCAGCAGCATTTCAGCTATATAATGACTGTTACTGCGATAGAAAACTACTCATGTCTGGAAAAGTCCTTTTGCTGGTCTTGCCCGCTCACGTGAGCAGCTGAGACTTTGTTCTGTGTGAGTTCTGCTTGTGCTCTTTTGCTCTGTGCTGATAGGACAGGGTCAACATGAAGGACAGGGGTGGAAGTGTGTTATCTGCGAGGGCCATGGAGGGCAACAGGCTCTATAAGAAGATAGACAGCCCAGGAAGAGATATTTGACTCAAACGCAGATAGCATTTGGAGGTAAAGCCGACAGGCGAGGTCTGGATCGAAGTAAAGCTTGTCTTCACAAGGGTGATGTAATGTTTTTGAATAGACTTTCACAGTGTTGGAGATTTGTAAAGAAGTGGCAGAACAGTCTGCAGCACAGCAACGTGAAAAGCAACTCAATTTGTAGAAAATGTTAGGTGAGTGTTGTGGGTCATTTCTAAGGTTTTCGGTTGCTAGTTGAGCACACCTCCAACTATGATATGTGCTCTCTAGATAGGGCTTGGGTTCCTCCTGTTTGGTTGTTTTTCACTTTTCAAAAAATAATTTACATTTATATTTATGCATTCAGCAGATGCTTTTATCCAAACAATAAGTATAAATGCTACAGGTGAACAGAGTAAAAATAATTAATAGATATTTTAAATAAAAGATGTCAACATATTTTCTCCAGTGGATTAATCACACTACATTAAGACAACTCTGTTCTGAAATGTTAGGTTTAAATATGCAAATGAGGCACTTTCTAATTAAATATGCACTCATTTACATACATTTCCAGAACAGAAATCTGAATACTGAATAAAGCCAGGCTCAAAACTCTTGTTACATTTTGTTGACATACAGAGGAGATATTGGAGAGAATAAACCAGAAAAAAAATGTTTTAGGAATAAAAGTTATATTAATCAGGTGAATGATTAATGAACAAACTCGTCTGTAAAAACCTTTAGAATGATTTCTGGCTCAGTGAATGAGAAAAAAACTCATTTTGAGAAAACGAACTTGTCAGTTCTATAATTGAAATCTACAGACACCAATAGATAAAGTATTTTCTTTCCACTAGTCTGCAAAATAACCCAAAATCTCAAAATTGACCAGTTCCTGAGAAAAATACAAAGTTCTGCTATGAAACTCTAGATGGCGCAGGCTGATTGGTCTTTAACTTAACCTGCTTGCAATCGCATAATTCTCTATAGGGCACAGCTGATTGGTTCCTGTTGTATCAGTAGTCAATCAGCTCGCTGCTCAACCTTCAAATACTTGGTCAGCACTTGCTGTAGCAGTTGCAGTGCTCTTTCTGAAACCCTCCACCTTCCCCAGCTCCACCTGTATAGATCTGCTACGGGTAATTCATGTATGCGATATTGTACAGCAGCAGCATGTCTTACTTTCTCACAGCAGCGTGTCTGTGTATGTATTGGCAGTAGTAAGTCCCATACTTGCTCTGCAGCAGCAGCAATAATAGCAGTAGCAATTAAAGCAGCAGCAATAACAGCAGCAGCAATTAAAGCAGCAGCAATAACAACATCAGCAGTAGCAATTAAAGCAGCAGCAGCAATAACAACATCAGCAGCAATAACAACATCAGCAGCAGCAGCAGCAGCAATAATAGCAATGGCAATAACAGCCTCAGCAGCAATAACAGCAGCAGCAGCAATAGCATTAGAAGCAATAACAACATCAGCAGCAATAGCATGAGCAGCATCAATAGCAGCAGCAGCAATAGCATGAGCAGCATCAATAACAGCAACAGCATCAGCAGTAATAACAATAGCAGCAGCAATAACAGCATCAGCAGCAGCAGCAATAACAGCATCAGCAGCAATAGCATGAGCAGCAGCAATATCAGCAGCAGCAATAGCATCAGCAGCAACAACATCAGCAGTAATAACAGCAGTAGCAGCAGCAGCAATAACAGCAGTAGCAATAACAGCATCAGCAGCAATAACAGCATTAGCAGCAGCGATAACAGCATCAATAACAGCAATAACAGCATCAGCAGCAATAACAGCAGCAGCAGCAATAACAGCATCAATAACAGCATTAATAACAGCAATAACAGCATCAGCAGCAATAACAGCAGCAGCAGCAATAACAGCATCAATAACAGCAATAACAGCATCAGCAGAAATAACAGCAGCAAAAACCAACAGCAGCAGCGTAGCATATCTATTGCGCCAAGACCAAACATATCAACAGTGAGTGCGTTTACATGCATGTTGTTAACCCAATTATGCTTAATAAGCCGACAATGCATGTGGTCATGTAAACACGTCAACCTGTTTCCCTTTATAGGAGTAAGGTCATAAACGGCTTAAGCATAAACCGATCGCCACAGCTAGATTTTTGCCCTTACACTGATTTCGCCCAGCATGTAAACGCTTTAACCTGCTTTCTGTTGGCTTACTGAAATGCACATGTGTGATATGTGACTGGAACCTCCTGCAGATTTAAGCACATCCAGACAGAGCAAATGTTTTCACAGTAAGGGAGAAGGAATAATATATAAGCCGTAAGTTTCCCGCCGGCATGTTGTAATACTCTTCTTCAGTTTTTAATGCTTTATTTAACATCACAACCGACATATCAAATGAAATACTCTGAGTCAGATATGCACATTATTACATTTTGACGTCACTACCAGGAAGTAACCCGATTTATTAATATGTATGTAAATGAATATGTATGGTTTGCACATACACCTGGACAACAGGTAATTTCAATAAGCTGATTTTTGTGAGTTGTCGGCATGTGCATGTAAATGTGCTCACTGTCCTAGCCATTACCAAACACTCTGAGAGTTTTCATGACAGAACTATGGTTTTGCCTGTAGTGTCTTGACTTAAAAAAGTAATGACACATTTCTCCTCAACAAAATCATTCCAGGTATCATGTACTGTATGTAGCACAAATGGTCATGCATGACTTGCATCCTAAATTTAAATACTTAGTAAGTGGTTTGTTTAGATCACTAACTATAGGTATGAGCAAAACTAATGATGATGCTTGATTTAGCAACACTGCTAATTATTTGTGAAATATTATCTTCATTCTGTACGCATTACATCATGGGCCAGCTGGCTAAAACTAAAGATAGATATGTGTGTTTGCATGCAACATTCAGACAACTGGTCCACTGATCACACACGGCAGAAGATTAAAATGTGCTTAAATAAAGAGGAATAATAATAATGCACATTTATGCTTAAAATATGCATGCAGAGCTGTGATGAAAGATGCATGTCACCTTTGAACAGTTCAGCATGCGTCAGCCTTGTAGATTTTGTGGTATTTGGCTCAGGGGAATATACGTGCATTAGAGAACCCAATAAGGGGATTTTTTCCTGACAATTTTCACAGAATTCCATCACGCCAGGCACAAAGTCAGTGTGCTGAAAATAAGGGAGCAGTTCGCCTTCTGCTGACTTTTACATTTTAACTGCAGGGGAAGAGAAGGAGGTGATATTTCTGTCGATCTACACCGTGACATCTATTTACCTGCAAAAAGTATTTTCCCTCGGTGTGCTGCATGATGTGATATTGAAATGGCAATTTGTGCAGCGTGACATGGATTTACAAATTCTAAAATGCAAAGTCAGACGTTTTTAAACAGTCATTCGCATACACTGCAGTTCAAAGGTTTAGTAAGATTTTTGAAAGATGTCTCCTAGGCTGCATTTATTTGATCAAAAATACAGTAAAAACAGTAATATTTTGAAACATCATTGCTTTTTAAAATATGTTTTCTATGTGAATATATTGTAAATTTTATTCCTGTGATCAAAGCTGAATTTTCAGCATCATTACTCCAGTCTTTAGTGTCACATGATCCTTCAGAAATCATTCTAATATGTTGATTTGCTGCTCAAGAAACATTTCTGATTATTATCAATTATTATGTATTGTTTTGTTAGGCTTTTATCCATAATGACCTCTGTTTATTCTTGCAGGTCTCAAGCAAAGTGTCTCTCGAATGTCATAAAGGGAAGGCTGTGTGTTTGACCCGAAGATGCAGCACCTGTTGCACCAGGTCGGCTTCTGATAGCAGAATAAATGACTTTGTGGATCATATTGAAGATTCAAATAAACTTTCACTCCATCCACCACAGGCTTGTGTTTTCATTTTTCACCCTGTTATTGCCAGGCATCGCTGTGAGCCACATGATATTTCCTGTTGTGCTATCAGACGCGCTCTAATCTTAAAGGAGTAGTGCATCCAAAAATGAAGCTTCTTTCATCATCCACTCACCCTCTTGTTGCTGAAAACACATACGTTTTTTTTTTTTTTTGTCCTTCTCAGTGCAACACAAAAGGAACAAAGTGTCTAGGCTGTTCTTTTCCATACAATGGGAGGATGGTCAAAATACTGACAAAAATGCACCATAAAAGCATTATTAAAATAGTCCATGAAGTTATATGATAGCTTTGTGCGAGGAACAGATTGAAATTGAAGTCGTTGTCCATCTGTTCATTGTCCTTTTGTGTTGCATGGAAGGAAAAAATGTTGCTGGGTCAGTAAATGAAACGTATGGCTGGTTATTAAGTCAAACTGATTGTCATCTCGCTAGTTTATTCACTCTTGCACGACTGTAACATACTGTCACGTCCAGGGCCAGATTTACCTCATATTGTAACATAGGCAAAGGTCATTTTTGGGCCCATTGTCTGTACCACCTCGTATCAAAATTGCTACTTTAAAAAAAAAACACTATTTTTTTACATAATCAAACACTGTGTTTTCAAAGTTAATATTGTGGCCTTAATATGTGATCATATACAGTACCTGCATGTGGCATTATAATTTTAGCATTTTACCAAAATCAAGCTCAAATGAAGTTACTAAGTTTCTGACCAGTGAATGTCTTGTTTTCTTTATTTACCTTTGCATTGCAAACAACCAGAGACGCTCCAAACTGCGTGACTGCGACTCTTAACTCACGATAGAGGCAGGGCGGAGTTATGAGGTTTGACTGACAGTTTTAAAAACTGCCGACGCAGCGCTCAGGAATGGTTTAAAAAAAAAAGCGAAGCGCAGATGCACTTTTGAGACGTGATGCAATAACGACAATAATAGAAATAGGCAAACAGCAGAATAGATAGATATTATTTTTGACAAAAAAAGAAAATAATTGGCCAAAGTCCCTTCAAGACAAGTCATTTCACTCAGCGGCCATCTTTGAAACACCTCTCAGGCATGCAAGTGCAGCTCCTATCTCTTTGAATGGGGAAACATCAAATTCTCCAAAGCTGTTTGCCAAGCTTTCGATTAAATTTCATATTTGAAATCACCAATGAAATCTGACAACTGTCTCATAAGTGTTGTTTCTAAACGCTCGAATCATGACAAAAAACTGTGTTTTTCTGGCTGGATCAAGCTAATGCGCATGCGCAGTCCTAAGTGTGCGTCTCTTGTGTCTCGTTTCGGAGGCGCGCGTCTGACTGTTTCTATAGAAACCGGAGCTTCTAACTGCCGCTGCTGTGACGTGATGACTTTACCAATTTAGCTCTTATTTAGAAGGCGGGACTTATTCCGCCATATTGCGCGTTGCACTTTCTCCCATTTAAAACAATACGAGTAATGCGTCTTGTGTTATTCTAAAGTCTTTGCTATGGCCTCCTCCGCCCTGTTGCCGTCAAATAAAACAGTTGCCATGCCAACTTGCTACTGTAAACAGAAGCTTGCAACGCTTACCCCGCCTCCGAGTTCTTCTGATTGGTCCACTGTTTTGGAACTGACTCTTTTAAATGCCTTTCATTGGTTAAATATTTGTATAACCCAAAGACAGGCGTAAAGGGTGACCAACAGTAATGATTTATGGGGGGAAAAGATGAAATATTTGAGGTTTCTGCCTGATAATGTATTAATTTATAAAGTAATTGTCTTAGGCCTGGTTTCACAGACAGGGCTGAGATTAAGCCAGGATCAGGTCAATTAGTTCAATTAGGGCATTTAAGTAGCTTTTATAAACGTTACTGGTGTGAATCTTGAGACAAAACAATGCCACTATGCTTTCAGTTAAAACAGCTCAAACATGCACTTTGCATAAATCCCAGCCCTGGTCACATCACATGCTGACATAAATAAACAACCAGACAAGCAATTTTTGGAATATTCCCACTATCCTTATAACAGACCCCAATGGGAAACATTGTGACGCCAATATGATGAGAAGTTGGCAGTTTCAGACCATTATCCCTCAGTATATAACAAAGACAGCAGTAGATTCTCTTGCTAGATTCACAGCGCAGATGCTTGACACGTCCGACAGGTCATGATGCAACCGTTAGTTTGGGACAACGAAGCCATCACGCCTCGGGCAGATTGGCAGTGCTAATAAACGTCACAACATGATAATTCCAGTGCAGAATATCGAATGCAGAAGAGATGAAAACAGTTGATTTTGCAGCCTTAGAAACTGCTTTTATGTGCAGGAAAACATGTTACCCTCTAAATTACATCGTTTAGTCAAAGGAAGCATTGTCATGTCTCTTTCCTTGTCGTATAATTGGTCTGTCAAGCATAGCTGGAGTCTGCAATGCCGAAACCAGGATACAGGATCCCGTGTATGTCCATATCGGTTATGTAAGGTTTTATATAACTGCATTTAAACAAGCACACTATTATTAGCGAGTCAGTACCTGAGCCCTCGGCCCCTCAGAGCCTTTGATCCTTTATGGAGGTTCAAGTCATATTGCTGGTGCTCTTGTAATCTCTTTGAGGATAACCACGTAACCTTCAGATCTCACAAGTTTCAAAGGAATGCAAAACCGGGGTCCACCGCTTTCAGATTCTGGCAAACCGACAAAATCGCTCGCCGGTTTCTATGGCAACGTCGCACACGCTCAATGACATGTTTCCCTTCTGCTGGTCATAGTGTCACGCGTGGCCGGAATAAATTGAGCATGTTTAAGGTGATGTGTGTGTGTTTTTTACTAACAGCTCAATACGCATAGACAGCTACAAGTGAGACGGAAGCTTTGGTGGGATTGATGGCATAGAAATTACACACTTTATATTTAGTAATTGTTTGGTTTTTGTGTTTTGTGTTGTAGGTGAGGTGCCTTTAAACTCTGGACCAAAACAACAATACTGAAGATGAAGATCTGTGTTGCTTTTATTGTAGTAGGTGTTCTTCATATTGCTCAAGCTGGTGAGTTTCTGTCTTTCATGCTCTGATGTATCAGTTTTTTTGCAAAGTGCTTTAATGGTATGACTTTTTGGATAAAAAAAAAAAAAAAACAATAAAAAATAAAAATAAAAAATACAACAAAATAATAATTAAAATTAAATAACAAAAATAAAATATTAAATACAATAAAATAAAAAATAAAATACTAAAAAATAAATACAATACTGAAAAATAAAAAGAAGTTATGAAAATAAAAAATACAATAAAATAATAAATAAATAAATAAAAATTATTAAAAATGAAACAATAAAATACAATAATACAAAATAAAATAATACAAAATATAATAATAATAAAATAATAAAAAATACTCCAAAATAATACAAATACAATTATATGATGAAAAAAAATAAGAAAAAGTACATTAAATTAAGTAATATAAAATAAAATATTCAATAAAATAATAACAAAAATACAATAAAATAAAAATAAAATAAAAAATAATACAAAATAAAATAATAATAAAAATAAAATAAGAACAATAAAATAAGAAATTAAATAATAAAGAATAAAAATAAAATATTAAAAAATAAAAAAATAAATAAAATAATAAAATAAAATACTAAAAAAAGTAAAATAGTAAAAATTAAAAATAATAATACTAAAAAAAATAAAAAATGAAAAATAAAATAATAATAAATATACAATAAAATAATAATAATTCCTTTCTTATCTTTAAAATCAGAGTTCATCGTTCTTTTAAAGTATAAGGTATACTTTGAATAAAATGAAGTAGAATATTAAAAACAATAAAATAAAAAGGTAATAAAAAGGAATTCCTTATTATATATTTAAATATTTATATATTTAAATTCATTGTACTTTGCATAAAGTATACTTTGAAAGCCTAATTTTTCTGACAATATAAACATAAGCAGCAACATTTCATAATTATTACAGCATTGCCTGCATAATTTCTTTCCTCTAACATTTTTAATTGCCCTTTCTGTCTATCATCCCTCTGTTTTCTGTCCTCTTAACTTCACTTTACAGGCTGAATTGTGACATTGCCTGATGTACAGTATCAGAGATTAGTCCAAAATATACCAACATCCTTTCAGTCTCAACTTAATCCGTCCGACGGAGAGAGACCGCATGACTAAGAGTCTTGTTACAGAAGAAGGCTCTTGGATTTAGCTTGCCAAACCCACAGAAGCCCTTTGAGACTTTTGCACTGTGTTTCATTCTAATCCAGCAAACTCTTAACTCAGTTTTCAGCCAAGACTCAACTGTACAATTCAGAGCTTTACAGGCATGTTAATGTAGTGTTTTTCTGCTCTTTTCAACTTAGCTTTACTGTAATTTAACAAACCAAAGTTGTTTTAAGACCTTGTAGTTGCAAACATGATTTGCAATTATAAAAAAGCAGCACGGCCTTCTACATTAAAAGTCAAATGAATGTATTCTACAGTGGATGGTCATATTGATTCCATACAACTGCCCAAATCTGTGTGAAAACTCATTTTTTATGTGCATTTAGAGCGGGATCGTTCTTTTGGGTATGTGGTATTTCCGGCAATGCTCTCATCTGCTTTTGAGCGAGTGGATTCCACTGGGAAAATCTGCATTTGAACAGCTTTTTGTTGATGACACAAAGCTTGATGGCTTTTCTCAGTTTAGTTTTGCGGCATGTGTTCTGTGTATGGTAAAGGCTGGCGATGAGATTAATGCATCACTGCAGGACAGCTAGTTAGTGGTCGCATAAAAGCGCTTGTTTGAAATGACAGGCTGCTGTGCTTTCTTTGATTTTCTCCTTCTCTGAGAGCTGAGCCCAGGATGAATAGTGTAATTTATTAAAGACACACTTTATCTAATAGTTCCTTTGTTGTTCTTTCATTGCCTGTCCCTTTAGCTACCTATCTTTTTTGTTTTATATAAAAGAGAAAAGTTCATATTTTGCAAATTGGCATCCACATTGTGATGCTTATGTTTTTGAGCTGTGTGGTTCTTAAACTTTCTAACCTGCATATGAAAACAACATGAGGCATTATGACAGGCTTGCCAAAAAAACTAGAAATGTTGATTAGAAGTACTTACAAATGATTTAATACTAAAACATAGTATTATATATATATATATATATATATATATACAGTATATGCAAAATGGCTAACAGCACGGCTGTGATTTGGTCGTAGGTAATCACAGTGTGCTGATATACAGCCATATCGCACGGCTATGAGTGAGATATTGCGTTTATACAACAGTTCGGCAGCATGAGTGTGTAAATAAATACTGTAAGAAACAACAACGGATTGTCTTTAAAAACCCTCTTTTGTGAGGAACTACTTCCTTCCGCCATGGATTCAAATCTCAAGTTGACAGTTTAACAGTTGAGCCCAAGATCCGTTACCAATTCTGAAACGTCACTTTAGAACTAGTAACGAAGGAATGTTGAGTCGCTTTATTGAAGTACATTATAATATGAGAGTATTATGAGAGAGAGATCAACTAAACGAGTGTATTACCTGCATCTAGCTGAAATTCTTCAGGTCAATCTTATATTCATAATCACAAAATCAGTTTGAATGTCCGCTGAGGAAAGCGATATCTTTGTCTTTGTCCTTTTAACATTTAATAGGATTTCCCATGACAGTGCAAGTCAATGCATTTGTCAGCTGCATCTCGTAAGATGTTATTTAAAGTAAAAACAACTTCTTTGTTTCCTTGTTTCAGTCCATTTCAATATAAAAGTCTTTGTGACTGACTGACTGACTCGCTCACTCATAAAGACAGTCTTGGCCTCCATCTAATGGCGTATTAATGTAACGTTCACTAAAGTCGAAATCACTAACACTCTTTCTCAATACCAAAAAAATATGGCATGCGATTTATATAGAATATTATTTATTGATATAATGAACAAGCCATTATAACAGTATAAGAAGTAAAATAGGAAATAAACACAAGCAAACAGTTCAGTCACACGTACAAAAGCAGCGCTCTAGGTAGTACAGGATTGAATTTCAATGTAAATATAAAGTTATGAAACTTAATATAGCCCTTAAGCCAAATCTATTAGCTCTGGAACAAGTAATAGATTATTAAGACCAAAGATTGCCTGTGTGATATACCCAAAACGAATTATACCTCATGTTTAAACACTATCTACATAAGAGCCAGCGGCAAATTCCCGAAGCACTGGCCGAGATGAAGCTGTTCTCTGCGGGTACATGAGCTCTGAACACTCGCTGACGGCCTGGAGCTCACATCTCTAAAAGAGTCTAAACTGATTTTTAAATAGGCGATATATGTTTACATATATCTGAGGTCTAAACAACTACATTCTTGCTTAAAAAACTATTAAAACTACATTCCGTTACAAAATAACAGTAGTATCTATAAAAATATGGTGGGTTTGATCGTCCGCCATGACACTCGCTGTGAGAATGCTGGCAGCGGAGTGATTCAAATGGTGAAACAGTTACCATATGATACTGGAAGAATATCACATGGATGGAAAGACCTCTTAACCAATCAGATTTGAGAACCAGAACGAAATGTTGTATATATGTTGTATTTCATTTAATATTTATATTTTATTTTATTTAAGCTTTATTTCAGTTACAAAAAAAAAAAAAAAGTTTAATAGTGTTGTTGTTGTTGTTGCTAATTAAAAAAACTAAAACTGATTTAAATTTATTTGTAAATGTAATCTTAGTGTATTTATGTGTATCGTTTATTTTTACTTTGAGAAAAAAACTCTATACTCAGCTATTGCCAACTTTTGGCAAATTTGCCAATTTTTATCTATTTATATTATATACTTCCAGAGTCCCCTTTGCTATGAAAGAGCAATAAAGCTTTCCTCTGGGTGATTATTACTGTCATTATTTTTGTTGCTGCATCTTTGACATTTTGTAACGCAGAAGGAAATGCATTAGAAAGCTCAGCGAAGCCCTTTACTTTCATTTCAAAGCAGAGATATGGAAATGCTCATGATGAAAGTTCTCAGCTGCTCCGGGTCTGTGTTGTCAAATCAAGTGCACGGCTTTTACAGCATTAAAGGGAAGAATGAGACACTTTTTAATATATGAGGACACTTAAAAGTCTGACTGCAATCAGAAAGATCCGCCTGTGGTTCAACCGCTGACTTCTTTACTTAAGGGTTATCATGGTAAATTTTTAGTCTAGACATCTGAGATAGATAGATCATATCTGTTGACATCTTAAAATGTTTGTTTCATTTAAAGTTTATTTCCTTGCAACATTATATATATATATTTGTGGCCTTGTGGTTGATTTATTATGGGTTTAATTTTATTATGGGGACATTTTAAGTTCTGAAAGTTATGTTTTAATAGTACATTAAGCTTTTGAGAAAAAAAAACATTAAAGCCCGGTTTCACAGACAGGGCTTAGCCTAAGCCAGGATTAAGCCTTAGTTCAATTAAGATATTTAAGTAGCTTTTATAAACGTACCCTAGAAAAAAACAATACTGGTATGCATCTTTAGACAAAACAATGGCTCTAACATATTTTAAGATTTGTCAGTGCAAGTTACTTTCAGTTAAAACAACTCAAACATGCATTTTAGTCTGTGAAACCAGGGGTAAGACATTCTACTGGCTATAAGTAACTTTGCATGCCAACTTATTCTACTAACCCGAACCCAAACCTAACAGTTTCAAATGACTGCTAGTTGACATGTAGTTGCAAAGTTACTTATAGTTAGTATAATGTCTAAAGTGGACCATCAAAAAGAAGTGTAACCATAACTTGCTTGTGTGAGTTCTTCTGTGTGACTTATTTATAATCAAATGTCTATATATTTTCCAGTTTGTCCAGATAAGCTGCCTGGTCTTCAGCCCTGGACTCCCGGTCACAATGAAGCCCACAGAGTCACCATCGGCTACGGCCGCAATGTCGTCCTCACCTCCTCTGCGACCGTCCACTCCATCGAGATCCTCAACGGCGGTAGATCTTCCTATTAAACATCTCCACAACATTAAAGTGCCACAAAGATTTACATCCTTCATGATGAAGGCAAAACTTGACGTGAGCTGTGACAGGCTTAATTCAAACACATTTCAGACGTATCGCCCTGAGCATGGAATATTCTGGAGTTTGATGGGGAATTCCATCACATTCCCTGCCAGCAAACATTCACTTTTCTCACTCAGTATTGTTAGTAAAATATCTAAACATTCTTAAATCAAGATACATTTACTTGAGAAGCAAAATAGCATAAGATAGAAAGCCTTGTTTTATGAAATAATTATCAAAATGAAGTGAGTTTTTGCTTGAAACGAGAACAAATATGTGCCAATGTGGTAAGAAACCTTGACTTGATAAAATAAACTTCTTTGAATTAAGTTTATTTTTTTGATCCCACTGGCAGATATTTTTTCTGGTCACTGTGATATTGCCAAGTAAGATCCTGGAACAACATTCCTGTCCAAAAATGTAATCCTAACCATATCCCCTAAACCCACCCATAAGTTATCCCTAAAATCAGAGGGAAATGAATAACACTGATGTAGAAGCACATAACCCTGCTGTAAGCCTAAACTTGACATAAACTGTAAACTTGCCCTCAAATCTGATTGGTTGATTGGAGTGTTGTTCCAGGATCAACCAAGATGTTGATCCAAGAACATGTACTCAGTGAAATAACGTTCTTAATTTTTAACATTTTTAATTTTAAGGTTAAACTCACTTAATTTTGATAATTGTTTTTTAGAAAACAAAACCTAATATCTTAAGTCATTTTGTGTCACAAGTAATTGTATCTCAATTTAAGATTGTTTATATTCCCAGCTATCAAGAACGTTTTGCTAATGCTTCCATTAAGTTATAAAAACGTTATTTCTGAATGTTCTCTGAACGTTCAAAACGTCCAGTTTTTTAAATGTTTTCAAAACTTTTTTTCTTAGTCATTCGAACATTCCATTTTTTTTAAATTCATTTTGCAAACATTATGGGAATGTTACTTTTGAATGTTCCCTGAACATTCTAAAATGTGTAGTAACATTTAAAAAATGTTAGGAAACATTTAACTAAACATTCCATGAATGCTAAAGTTTTAAGCGGACCGTTTTTAAGCGTTGGCCGCCTTGGGACGTTCTAAAACTCTTAATGTGAAAAACACTTAATGTGGCTTAATTTACTAAGACAGTGATATTAACAGACCAAACTCAGTAAACATCATACTAATAAACAGAGCTAGTTGTTTGGTGTGTCCCTACCTTTAAGAACATTAATAGAGACCAGATAACTCTGAACGATGTTACTGAAGAATGCTTGTTCATGACTTTGAGAGAACCTTGCCAGAACATTAGCTGAAGTTCTGAGAACGTTCCCTGTCAGCTGGGTTTGTACTGGAAAACAAGTCAAATATATGGAGTAAGAAAATATTTTCAGCAGTGTTTGTTTACTTTTAGAACTAAAATTGGAGTTGCATGCTCATTGGTTGAAAATTAGTGGAGAGAGATCAGAATTGGCTTGATTCTTTTGTTCTTTTTAGGGAAGCTTGTGATAGCCGATTCCAATCGACCCATTTTTCTGCGGACTAAGCACATTCTCATCGGGAACAAGGGCGAACTTCACATCGGCAGTCCAGAATGCCCTTACAAAGGCAACCTCACCATCTCTCTCTTTGGCAGGTATGAAACACTGAGTGCTGAAACACTCCTGCAGACATCATAAGGGCACTTACAGAGTACTGAAAGTGTTGGAGGAGCATTTGACGGATAGGAATGTGTAAGATCCATTTTGAGCCTGTAATTTTAACCCCATAAAGCTTGTTGTATCATAATTGATATACAAATGTCTAAGGCCTCTTAATGTTCAAAACTTTTTTGTCGCACACAATCATGCCTTCTGTCGGCTGATTGATAGTCTATACTTCTTTAGCATTATTGTAAAAATGCCCAGATTTAGGTTGTGGTACATGTGTATTTTTGCTGAGAAATCTTTACTGATTTTTATAAAGTGAACGTAAAAATATATTATTCTTAATAATATTTCAAGATGATCAAGTAACTTAGGTTTACTTGATTCTCCATACATAATTCTTCAAAAATTCAAACAAATATAATACATCAGGCTTTTGAGGAACGTTCATCTGTTCATCTCTCAATCATCATTGCATTGCATTATATGTGTCGCCCGCCACAATCAAAACTACACACCATTGACCAAATATTTAAAGGGATAGTTCACACAAAAATGAAAATTACCCCAAAAGCTTTACTCACCCTCAAGCCATCCTAGGTATATATGACTATGTTCTTTCTGACGAACACAATCGGAGATATGTTTCAAAATATCCTGGCTCTTCCCAGCTTTATAATGGTAGTGAATGGGGGCGAAATTTTGAAGCCTAAAAAAGTGCATCCATCCATCATAAAAGTAATCCATATGGCTTTAGGGCGTTAATTTATGGGGTGACCTGCTGGAAGCTAAATATTATAGTTTATAAAGTTTTAAATATGGATATTTTTCTCACAAAAACACATCGCTTCGCTTCAGAAGGCCTTTATTAACCCCCTGGAGTCGTATGGATTAATTTTATGATGGACTGATGTGCTTTTTTGGGCTTCAAAATCTCGAGCCCCATTCACTCCCATTATAAGGCTTGTAAGAGCCAGGATATATTTTAATATAACTCTGATTGTGTTTGTCTGATAGTCATATACACCTAGGATGGCTTGAGGGTGAGTAAATCATGGGAAAATTTTCATTTTTGGGTGAACTACCCCTTTAAGATAGTCTGGCCTATAAAATCTTCAAACTTCAAGGCTTTGTAAACGTTCAGATAAACTTTACTTTTCTAGTTAAAATTAGAGTTATATAAATTCTACTTCAATTTACAAATCCGAATCGCTACTGGAACTGAACTGGAATTCAAAAAGCATTCTCAGGTCAATTCTGAATGGCTCGCAACTCTGCATGGGACAATCTGATCAGTTGTCTTTGTTCTTGTTGTTCTTGCTTTCAAAAAGGTCTGATGACAGCGAGGTTGAACACAGTTATTTTGGCCGAAAGTACATTGGCGTTGGAACTGGAGGAACCTTAGAGATTCACGGAGAAAAGAAGCTGTCATGGACGTTCCTGAACAAAACACTCCATCCAGGGCAGGGTAACGAGAACAGTTACCGCTTCGAGAGGAGCTGGGGCAACAGAGGCATCATCATTCACATCATCAACCCCAAGACTGGAGATGTGCTTCACTCTGATAGGTCAGTGGGACACGAGTCCACATTTTCTGCTCTTAAAGTTGGTTTTTAATGAATGTGTTTTGCTTCTTGATGGATTAGAGTTTGTTACTTCAGTATATCACGCAAATCCAAATAAATGATGGTTTTAATGCGTGGTTGGAATTAAAACAGCAATTACAAATCGACTGTCAAAACAAACAGCGCATCCAAGTTGGCATCATTTTAGGCAATTGATCAGCAACTATTTTTCATCGCAGAAACGAGTGTCTGTTATTAAATCACAGACTTCAAAACAATCATTCATACTCAGTATGTTTACTGTAACATTCCTGGTCTATGATTAATCTCTGTGACCCACTTTTACGTGTGTGTGTGTGTAGGTTTGACACATATAGGAGCAAGGACGAGAGCAGACGGCTGGCCCAGTATGTAGACGAGGTGGAAAACGGGCAGATCTTGGCCATGGTGGTTAATGATGAAGGATCGAACAACCTGGAGGATCTGGCTAAGAAGGCTCTCACAAAGCTGGGTAGCCGGCACTTCCATCGGCTTGGCTTCCGGTAATATGACCCAACTTACCATTACCTGCTTATCCATGACAATTTTAGAGTTTTCTTCAGCATTAGTTGAGAATTGGACACTGAATTTAGGGCAGTCTGGTCTAGTTGAGTATGTGTCAATCAGCCTGACTGCATTCACATTTTCCTCTTTGCATCACTGCTAGTCTGAGACCAGTGAAATATGTTTCCTGAAATAGCATCTAAATCAGAGGTAAATCCTGGTCCTCCAGTTCTACCTTTCTGCACACTGAGTTTAGTTCCAACTCTAATAGCAAACTACAGAAAACTTTTTTATGGAGCGTTGGATGGAAGGGCATAAAATATGCCTCGAGAGTGTGGAAATAAAAAATAATAATACATTTTACTGGTATAGCACCTTTTACATATAAAATGCAACTCACTTCTAAGTGCTTTATAGCCTGGAATATTAAAAAAAGATTTAAAGAGGCCATTTTACAAAGTCTTGATTTTGTTTTTAGTCTACTGGAATAGGTTTTCATGCTTGAATGTTCAAAAAATACATTATTTTTCCCATATTCTTCATTGTTGCGGCACCTCTCTTCCCAGTCTGTCAGCAACGCTCTGGGCTGTTTCCCAAAAGCATCGATAGCCAACTATGGATCGCAAGTTCCATCATTATCAGCACAGTTCAACGAGTCTGTGTTTCCGGAAACCATAGTTCCAACGAACATTCGCAAACAGAATCGCAAACTTGTGTGGTTGGAACGACAGCTCTCGAGCTGTGGTTAGAAGCGTAGTTTCTTGTTTGCATGACATGTGGACTTAATAAATCTTGAGCAAAATTAGCAAGATGACATTCAGTACAATCTTTTTATTTCATTTCGAATATATACAAATGTCATTCATATATTTTAGTTTGTCAAGAGATTTAAAGCATTTAAATGAGCGTACGTGCTCTTGTACGTAAGAATGAGCCTATGATTGAATCTGGATATAAAGCAAAATAACTGCCTTCGTACAATGGTAGTTACGCAGCGAGTTACATCGTTGTATGGGAAACACACCCCTGTTTAGTCTCTTTGAAGCCCCTCCTTCTGAAAAGAAGTTGTCGCAGTGGTAGGTTTATTTGCTGCTAAGTGCCTTTCTACAAAGCTCTGAGTATCTTTCAAAAATTGCCACTTATATGGCAAACGTATCATTCCAGTGATTAGTTTAATGTGCTGTATGCAGCAGACGGTCAGTGAATGGAGTGAGTAGGTGTGAGCGCTGCCATAACAATGCAAAAGCACACTTTAAGTATGCTCAGTTTGCATACTTGTATAACATATTCAGCCCTCATTATTAGTAGGGATGCACAATATATCGGCCACCATATCGGTATTGGACGATATATGTTCATTTTTAATGTTATCGTTATCGGCCCGATAAGAACTTTTTGCTGATATATTAAAGATTTTTGATATATTATTTCCTTCAGCTGAGACACTTCAGACGCGCACTGTTCACCATGATGGTTTTGAATTGCTTCAAATATGATTGAAATCATTTCAAACTAGAAAATACAGTTTAGTGCAACATGTGCAGCGCAAATTTGTCAAATAGGCTACAAAAAATTATAATGAGAACATTATAATTGTGTTCTTGGGACATGGCTTTTAATGGTAAGACATTTGTTTTTGTAATCAGGCTCTCAAAAATTATATAAAAATTTGGATTTAGATTTATCGGCCAATATATCGGTTATCAGCTTTCAAATATAAAGAATTATCGGTTATCGGTATAGGCTAAAATGTTCATATCGGTGCATCCCTAATTATTAGTTTATTAATATATATATATATATATATATATATATATATATATATATATATATACACATA
This sequence comes from Hypophthalmichthys molitrix, assembly GCA_037950675.1. NCBI lineage: Eukaryota > Metazoa > Chordata > Actinopteri > Cypriniformes > Xenocyprididae > Hypophthalmichthys > Hypophthalmichthys molitrix. The sequence goes on from CM075498.1 coordinate 3,056,349, forward strand.
TATATATATATATATATATATATATATATATATATATGTATATATATATATATATATATGTATATATGTATATATGTATATATATATATACACACATATATATACATATATATATATATATATATATATATATATATATGTATATATATGTGTATATATATATATATATATATATATATATATATATATATATATATATATATATATATATATGTATATGTGCTTCGAGTGTGTTTGGGAAATGTCCCGCCTCTTACCATTAACCACCAGTTTCAACACACTACTAACTAACTCAACCAGGCCCCGCCCCTTTATTTTAGGCAGGTAATAATTTAAATGAGGAATATTGTGACATGTTCGTTCCCAGACGAAAACTCAGGACTACAATGGAGGTGTTTCAGGGAGTTCAGAAACAGTGACACTGACATAGAGAATAACTCCCGCTGGTGGGATTTTGTAACTTTGCAGAGCTTTTTTTATGCTCAAACAGCAACATTACATACTAAAGAAAGTGGAAAATGTAAAAAAGCTTAATAGGTCCTTTGTAATTAAAAAAGAAAGCAAAAAAGGAGCAACAAGCCAAGTCAGTTTGAAATAATGCAGAGTCAATTTATTTAATTACACAAAGGGTTGTGTGTTTTTAGCCTAAACAGCATGCATCAATGGCACACTGTGCAAATCTATACCAGAGAAAAAATGAGCAAAAATGAATAAATGTAGAAAAGCATATAATACGGGCAGCTAGCTAATTCTAATCGCGTACAGTTTAGGATGGATGATAATGAATTCGGGATGCGGTGCATGATTGTCTGGTTCAGGTGTGTTTGAGTTGGAACTGAATTCTGCAGGACAGTTCATCTCCAGGAACAGGGTTTGGGAAGCCTTTTCAGTTTATGGAATATAGATTGCTTGAATTTATGAAGTCATTACTAGAAAATTACTAGAACGAATCCTAGAACATTGCAAATGGGCTGCAGATCTTTATGAATTAGGAATGAAAAGATCCACAGAAATCCCTTTAATTTATAGCTACTCTTTCTGAATGTCAGCGATTGCCCTGTTTAATTTTTCTTTCTCCTATGGAATTGTAGGAAGTAAAAAAAGCTGATATTTAAATGAAACCGAGAACTCTATTAAGCCTCATAAACTATAAAACACCAACCTCTGAGCAATATTTGATTTGTTATTTTCTCTGGGATGGTTAGGAAATTCTGTGGCTTATTCAAATAAAATTGTTGTTTACATGAGTGAAGCTGGGCTGTGAGAATAAAATCAGCATAGCTGTGACAGATAACAACTTTGGAGTAATTAAAATGTTTAATGAAACACCAGGCTACAAATCCAGAAATGGCACTACATGTGATGTTGCCTGGGAAACTCATTTGCTTCTAAACTTTAGGATCACTCACATTTAAATAATCCCATGTTATGACTTACGTTTCCCACACACAAATCTAATCACGTCAGGAAAAATAGCTCAGCTCAGAAGCCTTTAAGGATGGGGCAACGTATATTTATAATACTGCATATATATATATATATATATATATATATAGCAGCTTATCAAACAATCTGCATAATGGTCTAGCAAAATGGTTATGTTCACACTGAACTTGAATGTGGCCATCCTGATTAAAGATCTATATTTTTAAAAAATGTGAGCAGGCAGATTTCTTGCATTTTCTTTTCCCTCTCCAGTCTCTAAACTCAAAATGCATTGTAATTGCGTGCATTTCACATCTTCCTTAGAAGTGAAAATGAAGGAGGCCAGTGAAAATGGCTGTTGGCACAGTGGTAGGTTTATTTGCTGCTAAGTGCCTTTCTACAAAGCTCTGAGTATCTTTCAGAAATGCCCACTTATATGGCAAACGTATCATTCCAGTGATTAGTTTAATGTGCTGTATGCAGCAGACGGTCAGTGAATGGAGTGAGTAGGTGTGAGCGCTGCCATAACAATTCAAAAGCACACTTTAAGTATGCTCAGTTTGCATACTTGTATAACATATTCTGGCCTTAGCCCTCATTATTAGTTTATTATATATACATACACAATGCATAAATATATAATAAAAAAAATAAGGGTCAGTTTCGGAGCGTCGACCATTGATATACTATTATAGTTTTTGTTAATATTTTGAATTAGATTTTATTTTTAGACGTTGTTTTCATTTTAATTGTAATAATAAGTTTTAGTAATTATGTTGTGTGTTGTTTTTGTCATTTTAAGTTTTCGGTTTTAGTTTATTTAGTGTTAGTTATTTTAGTACTTAAAGGGATAGTTCACCCAAAAATGAAAATTTGCTGTTAATTTACTCACCCTCAGACCTGACTTTTGTTCTCCAGTAGAACAGTAAAGAAGATTTTTAGCTGAAACCGTGGTCCTCTGTGATTCATATAATGGAAGTCACTTTTAGATTCAAAAAAACATATGTAGACAAAACAAAATTAATACCCGTGGCTCTTGATGATACATTGAGGCCTGAATAAGCTAAACAACCAGTCTGTGCAAGAAACTGAACATTATTTACAACATTATGACCTCTAATCCACAGCCTCAGCAAACGCGAATTTACGACAGTCTGTTTGAGATTCCTGTCACATAATGATGGATATCTTCCCGATTGAGATCGCACAAGCGAACGTGATCTTAAATTTTTTTATATAGGTTGTGCAGGGCCTAAAATTAACACGCCGAGCGCCAAATGCGATTAAAAATCAGTGTTGGCGAGTAAATGAAACTGTGTCAATTGCCAGTATACAGTTTTATGAATCCTAACAATGCAAAATTGAATGTTAACAAACGTGAATGATGATTGGGACAGATGACAGGCCAGTGCTGCATCGTTACTCAAGTTTAAGCCTTGCCAATTTAAATATTCAAGCGCAAGAAGACACGAAAGGGAAATCAATTCATTACTCACGTGTTACAGTCACATCTATGTGGGAAGTTTTCTGTGCGCAAACATCCAAAACGTGAGCCTAGAAATCCACGTCTCGGACAGCGTGCAATTACTGAACTGAGCTCTCTTTCACATCTTCTTGTGCTTCTTTTTGTTTATGTCAAAATGCCGGTCTTGGCGAGTATCCTTGTAAACGTAATCAGTTATGTCTTAAAGATCCAGTGTGTAATATTTAGGAGGATCTATTGACAGAAATGTAATATAATATACATAACTATGTTTTCAGTGGTGTATAAAGACCTTACATAATGAACCGTCACATACACTCCCTTACATGGAAGTTGCCATTTTGTGCCGCCATGTTTCTACAGTAACCCTAACCGGACAAACTGCTCTACAGAGCGCTTCGTCACTATTTTGTTTTTCTTCTTCGTTGGTGATTTTAGAGGCAGCTTGCATCTTCACTACGTTAAATACGCATGAAGAAGAAGAAGAAGTAGTAGTAATAGTAGTAGTAGTCGTCTGGTTTATTAGAAGCAGAGACCGTTCTTTGTTAGAAGTAAGAAGAAACATTTCTTCACACTGGCTACTTTCTGCTGTCTCAGAAGACGACATCTTTGTCCTGTGTTGGCCACCGTAGCTTCTCTGTGCTTTGAAAAGGAGGGGTGAGTGGTGGACTGAGCTGTTGGTTGCAATTCGCAACCTCACCACTAGATGCTGCTACAGTTTACACACTGAACCTTTAAGTGAATGTAAACAGCTGAGAAAGAAAACGCATGTGTAACAGTATATTGGATCTCTTAAAGTGACAGCAGCCTAATAAACCTGCTGCCATCTGTGTTTTTAATGTTAATAAAACAACAAAAGACAAAGAACAATCACTCATTGCTCTTGACTTAACTTTTGTAAGGATTAATCTGTTTCATGGTTGGTAAAAAATAGGCAACAAAATAGGCATGCATCGTCACGTGTCGTGGGTGTCGTATGCACAGAGAGCACTCCTGCTGGACAGATGGAGCGGCGACACCTCTGTGGCCCGTCAGTCTAGACTAGCTGAAGTAAATTGTGCTGATGATGGTGTCAGTCAGGCTGCTTCTCTCAGAACAGAGCGGGGGCTGATGGGAACCTCTGGCGTTGTAATTACCCAGTTCTCTCTGAGAAGCGCAAGCCGCCAATCACATCTTTAAGTCAACATCATTTAAAGCAGTGAAAGTCAGAATGTTTGTCTAGGAGGGACAACTTATTCATGGCCAACTCCTCAGACTTATTTGTCCCTCATACATCTTCCTCTTTCTCCTGTGTGTGTGTGTCTCTGCAGACATCCGTGGAGTTTTATTACAGTCAAAGGGGACGCCTCCTCAGCGGTCGAGGATCATGCCGTCTATCAGGGTGAGCCTCTTTTGCCCACTTCTTTGCCCAGCGATGGAAAGCAATCAGCAGCACATAAACGAAATATCTTGAAGGCGAGCCGTTTCTCTCTCCTGAGGCTGGTGTGTGTTTGTGTGTTCAGGAACCAAGGCTTCGTCTGAGGCCAGGAGCTCTCGGGTGTTTCACTCAGGTTATGGAGAGCATTTCACCATCACCACCGTCAGTCAGTGGGTTCAAGGTACAAACACGCCTCTCCACCTCTGCAAAACACACACCCAAGACTCTTTTTTTTTCATGGTTTATGCCGGTTTGGTGTTGGTCTAGCTGGTGACCAGCAAAACGTAATCAAATAGTTCACTCAAAAGTTAAAATGTTTATTTATTTACTCACCCTCATCTATACAGAAGTGGATTAAGGACCAAGCAATAATAATACAAAAAAAAAAATACATCTCGAGATTAAAGTCATTATAAAGCGAGATTAAACTTGTTAAATTTCGAGAAAAAAAGTCGAAATACAATGTCGAGAATAAACTCATTACAATTAAGAAAAACGTTGTTGTGTTTCGAGAAAAAAATAGTTACATTTTGATAAAAAAACAAATTGAAATAAAATGTTAAGAAAAAACTCATTACATTTTGGGATGAGAAAAAGTTTGTTGTTTTGAGAAAAAGTCTAAATAAATTGTCAAAAATAAACTCCTTACATTTTGAGAATAAAGTTGTTGCATTTTGATAAAAAAACTCGTTAAATTTCGAGAAATAAAAGTCGAAATAAAATATTGAGAATAAACTCATTAAATTATGAGAATAAAGTCATTGTTTTGAGGAAAAAAAAGGGCTGTCAAACGATTAATCGCGAATAATCACATACAAAATAAAAATTTGAGTTTGCATAATATTTGTGTGAGTACCGTGTGTAATTAATATGTATATATAAATACACACAAATTAATGTATATAATTAAGAGAAATATGTTATTTATGTACAAAATATTTGTATTTATATATATATATATTATAAATTATATAAAAATATAATACTTGTAAATATTTCTCAAATATATACATGAATGTGTTTGTACTTCTATATACACCCACATATATTAAGCAAACTCAATCTTTTATTTTGTATGCAATTAATCGCTTGACAGCCCTAAAATATATATATATATATATATATATATATATATATATATATATATAAACAAACATTTATTACAAATATCAGGGTAGGGTCAGCATAATAGTGACTGTTAAACTCCGAAATGATCAGACGGATCAAAATGTCAATCTGTTTCTCAAACTCAAGCAATCACATGATTTCAGAGGGCTTGTGATTGAATTACAGCGTATGTGTCATATGCAGCGGTTCTGTTAACTAAAAATATTTCACCATTTACTGAATTTTAAGAAGATTGACTGATGCTTTCCATCATTTTGACAGATTAAAAAAGGGGTATCTGGTCTAGTGCGTTTCTCTACTTTAGAAACATTCCCGCAATAAAGGATACTAGCAGATTAAAAGTGAAGAAAAAGATGATTTAAAGTGTCCCTGTGAAAATAGATGAGAGAAGTTTTGATGAGAGAAGCAAGAGTTTCCAAGTTCAGTCCAGTGAAATGATTCATACGATTTTGTTCATTAAATCAAGGATCTCTTTCACATTGTGAGAGCAGAAAAGGCCAAGAACCTACAGCTCAGCGGTTGGTAAAACTAAAAAAAGCTCTCGCAGAACAAGAGTTATTTTTCCTGCGAGAGAACATATCAACGTCACATTAAAAATACCAAGCGCTACTGTATTTTACAGATGGACAAAAATAGAATTTGACAGAAAATGTTCAAGTGCGTCAGAGTGAAAGATAATGATTATTTGTAGCACAAACTCAGATGGACGACATTTACTGTGATTTCATGTTGAGTTTTTGTTCTATAAATCACACTCCACTTTAGATGTATGAAAAAAATTAACAGCTGAGACATCCTGTCTAACATCTCCCATTGTGTTTCCAGGAAGAATGAATAATACAGGGTTAGAATGACATGGAAATAGGGCAAAGTACTCCGTTAACAAGTGAATCTCGTAGACCAGTATGGTATTTCTTGTTGATGTCCTGCTGTTTAAGCTAGTTCTGGTGACCAGCTGTGCAGCCTTTCCAGCAGGGCATGATTAAAACCTGATGGTATGTCCTAACCAGGCTTGATATGACAAAATCCAGCAATAAATACTTTATCTGTCCTCACCGAAAGAGAAAATGCAGAACAACACAACATGATAGCAGCCAATTAGCATATATTACCATAACTGATGTTTTAAATACATATACACTACAGTTAAGAAGCTTGAAATTAACACTTTTACTCAGCAAAAATGCATTAAATTATCAGAAGTGGCAGTAAAGACATCTATAAAAATTATATTTCAAATAAATTATGGTTTTTGAACTTTCTCTTGAAAAAAAAAATTATAATGGTTTTCGCAAACAAATATGAAGCAGCACAACTGTTTTCAACACTGATAATAATCAGAAATTTTTCTTGAGCAGCAGATCATCATATTAGAATGATTTCTGAAGGATCATGTGACACTAAAGACTGGAGTAATGATGCTGAAAATTCAGGAATTAACATCTTCCATTAACACGGAAGAGATGGCAAATCTTGCAAATCCTTATTAATATTAAACGCATAGAAAAAGGTGCAAGTAGATGAAATTATGCTGAAAATGAGTGAATGTGATGCTGTATTTGGGTTACCTCCACCTTCCATAGCGTGTTCTTCCACTATCCAGCAATTTTCGACGCTTCATTTTCGAAGCTTAACTAATACTCACGTGGCGTCTCTCTGTCTGCCCCTGAGTCCCAGCAGCTTAATTACCCAGCCCACCACTTACACCTGTACATTCTCAAGCAGCGCCTCAATCACACCGTCCAACAGAACATCCTCGTTCAGAAGATGCCATCTGTTTGTTCATCAGCAAACTCATAATTTAGTTAACAAGTGTGCAAGATCTTATTATGGGCAGAGAATGAACTCATTTAGATGTAGAATTAAAGTCCTGCCGTATGATTACAGCGCACAGATGGGGAAAAGTGGGTGAAATTTATCCTGGAATTCTGGGAACAAGTTTGAGGCCATGAAATCAAAATGAGTTTTATGTTTTTTAGCTTTGATATCATTGAAATCTATTGTACTCCTGAAAGTTGAGTTTTACTGGATATACACAACCATATATTCAAAATATTCAAAAGTTTGGGGCCGGTAAGAACATTTTTAATGTTTATGAAAGAAATCTATTATGCTCACCAAGGCTGCATTTATTTAATCAAAAAACAGTAAAATATACAGAAATATGAATGCAATTTAAAACAACGGTTTAATATATTGTAAAATGTAATTTATTCCTGTGATCAAAGCTGAATTTTCAGCATCATTACTCCAGTCTTCAGTGTCACATGATCCTTCAGAAATCATTCTAATATGATGATTTGATGCTCAAGAAACATTTATGATTATTATCAATGTTGAAAACAGTCGTGCTCTTTCATATTTTTGTGGAAACTGTGATTTTTTTTTTTTTTTTTTCAGGATTCTTTCATGAATAGAAAGTAAAAAAAAAAGAAAAAAGAAAGGATTTATTTGAAATAGATTTTTTTTTTTTTTTTTTTGAGACATGAAAAGACATTATAAATGTCCTTACTGTCACTTTTGGTCATTTTAATGCTTCCTTTCTGAATAAAAGTATTAATTTCCTTCAAAATAATGTTTGACCCCAGACTTTTGAATGTTGATGACTCATCTTGCATTCAACTAAAGGCTATTCACAAGTCCTTCTTCCCCAACTTCCTGTTTCAATAGGAAATATGCCAACACAGGAAAGTCATGGTCATCAAACCATTTTATGGGGTCTTTAATGATCTTTGGTAAACTTGAATTCTCTCATTTTGTCAATTAAAAGAATAATTGTGTTTTTATTTCCTTTTTGTGTATTTCCTATTGAAACAGGAAGTTTATATTCTTAATAAAAAGATTTTTCAAAGTTATAAACAAAACATTATTGGAATCCATTTTACAAGAAAATACTAATTCAATCGTTCTAATTCAAAAATTCGAATTAAATTCAGTCTTACTTGCCGTTTCTTTGTAATTATTTGTGAAATTGCAGCTTCTGAGTGAAAATGGTTTCAAAGTAAATCCTACACCAATGTTTTTTTTTTTCTGTGTATGTGACATATGAAAAATGTGTCCCTTTTTTAAAAAGAAAATAACTAGTAGCCTTTAATTTACATCACAGCCATGATGATCTGCTACTTTCTCATTCTAGAGAACATTGAACAAAAATATGTCAATAAGATTAGTTTATCAAGTCATTAATAGTTTTATCCAAAAATAATATTTAATATTTTGTTTTTTAAATGTTTTAGCAACTTGTTTTGGCAACTTTTAGGAGTACTAAAGCATATAGATTAGCCTCAAAGCTAAAAGCAATGAAAAAAAAGCCATAAAACACGTGACAGTACAATGCAAACCTAAGCATGGGAGTGATTTTGCAAGTCGTTTGTAACGTAATGTGCAATACACACTAGAGCAGGGCTTGACATGAATGGTTTTCCAAAGTTACTAGCCACTCCGCATTTTCACTGGCCACAATTTTGACATCGATACCATGGGGAAAAACTGCTATATAGATATTTTTTATATTATCTGACAATTTTGCTGCAGGAATATTAGGCTGCTGTCACTTTAAGACCTGATGCATGGATCCATTATACTGTTACACATGCGTTTTCTTTCTCAACTGTTTACGTTCACTTAAAGCATAACTGACTGTGTTTATGTGAATACTCACCAAGACCGGCATTTTGACATTATTTTGTGTGTATTTGACTGATTAAGCGCAATAAGCAGTGAAAAATAACTCAATTTAGTACCGAGAGGCGGCTTTACGTGTGCGTGAGCACAAAATCTGCTGGAATGAGTAAAATTATGCGCAATACGCACAATCCCACGCCGAAATTCAAGCCCTGTAACAGCAACAATATTCATCTGGAGCAAATGAAAAGAGTGAGTGAGGGGAGGAGGGTTTGTGTGTCGACTCGCTGTCGGAGAGATGAGAGAGAGAGAAAGAGCAGCTGGTATCGTGTATCAATTCTGAGGAAAATGAGTATTGGAAGCGTTTCAGATATTTCAGTATCGATATGTATTGAAAAATCTGTATTTTTGACAACACTACATTGAACTTAGTTTATTATTTCAGATGCCTTTTTAAAAGACTACAATTGAAAAGTGTGTATATATTATATATAAAATTCAACCCACCAAACTGGCTAGCAGGAGTGACTGTGTTACACGCCACTGCTGAAATCCACCCGCATTTGGCCAGATGGCGGGTGTTAATGTCAAACCCTGCACTATGACACAGGTTCACTTCCCACATGTTAATATACACATTAAATTTCCCACCACACTCTTGGAGTGGATTCTGGGAGCTCTTTTGCATTTGAGGGCTCTTTATAATTTATTGTAGCTCCTAATCATTTTCAAGTATTCCCCGAACAGCCTGAACACTTGAGATTCCTGCCCAGATCGTTGCGGAGAGCGAAAGAGGAACGTCTTTTCGATATCATGGCATAGGTGTCTTTTTATTGTCTTTGGCTTGATTTGAATGCAATGCAACCAAAGTAGGCTGAATTCCCTGTAGATTTGACAGTGCAGACGGCAAAACAGGGTGGGCGAACTGCAATTATCTCTGCATAAATAGGCTTTGACAGGCAGAATTGCAAAGCAGGAAGATTAAAGATGTAAATGAGACTAATATCTACACAGAGCTTGTCTGTTGGGCAATGCTGGAGGGATGGCAGAGTTCTCCTGCGCTTTAATCTGTGTGTCTGTTTGTGTGGTTTTTAGAGGCCGAATGGACAGAATGGTTTGACCGTGATGACGAGAGGGGGTCAGGTGACTGGGAGAAACTCTCTGACCTCCACAAAGCTTTCCCAGAGCGTCTGTGCAGTAACCCTCTTGATATTGAGGTAAACATATGTTCGGATGAATGAACTTATTGCTCCATACATACTTACTGCTAAATGCTTCTGTTTTTGCAAAATACTCTGTGAAACTGAATTTTCACGTATTATATTATGGCTCATAACCAATATGGTGGTCAATATAAATAAAAACTTTTACATGTCTGTAAACCAAAAAAAAAAAACATTTATTGTAAGTGAAATCAGGCATTAAACATTTGTAATGTAAAGTACAGCAGAAACAATAACATTGGCTTAATTAAAAAAAAAAAAAAAAAAAGTGTTAGAATTGGCTAATATAATGTGCATACTTAAATAAATCACGCCCATTCCAGTTTTGCTATAGTTTTGCTTCCAGTTTTACAGTAATGTTCAAAACTTTGGTAAGATTTTTTAATGTTTTTGAAGTCTCGTATGTATGGAAGCATGTTTCTGCCACTAAATAAAAAATAAAAAAGGTATAATTGCGACTTTTTATCTTGCAATTCTGACTTTTTTTCTCAGAATTGCAAGATATAAAGTCAGAATTGCAAGTTATAAAGTCACAATTGCAAGATATAAACTCGAAATTCTGATTTTTCACACAATTTTGACTTTTTTTCTCAGAACTCGCAATTTTGAGGAAAAAAAGTCAGAATTTTGAGATAAAAGGTTGAAATTACCTTTTTTATTTTTTTATTTGTGGCAGAAACAAGCTTCCATACTTATGCCCACCAAGACTGCATTTATTTGAACAAAAATACAGTAATACTGAGAATTATTATTGCAATTTGATAATAAACTTATAATAAACATTGAACCTTGAACCTTGAATTTAAAGGGGATCTATAATGCCCCTTTTCACAAGATGTAATATAAGTCTCTGGTGTCCCCAGAATGTGTCTGTGAAGTTTCATCTCAAAATACCCCACAGATCATTTATTATAGCTTGTCAAATTTGCCCCTATTTGGGTGTGAGCAAAAACACGCCATTTATGTGTGTGTCCCTTTAAATGCAAATGAGCTGCTGCTCCCAGCCCCCTTTCCAGAAGAGGGCGGAGCTTTAACAGCTCAAGCTTCGGTTGCTCAACAACAACAAAGCTGGAGAATCTCACGCAGCCAAAATGAGGATTGTCAGTGCCGGTGTTCAGCCTTACATTGTTACATTGTTTGTACATTTGTTTCGATCAACTTAATGCATCCTTGCACAATAAATGTATTAATTAAGTAAAAAACGTTACTCCAAAATCCAAACATTTGAATGGTACTGTATGTGAGCGATGACTGTTTCACTGTATTTAAAAATGTCCTCCTTTGTCTTCAGGCTGAAACTCTTGACGGTGTCCCTTCCAACATGACAGGAGAAGTCTTCTCCAAGTTTGACAGAAACTATGGCTTTGTATGCCTCAACAAAGAGCAGGTGGATGGGATTTGCCACAACTACCGTGTGCGCTTCCTCTGCGGCAAGCTCGGTATGTTTGAAACAGTATGCTCTCTCTTCCTGAGAAACTCTTTTCAGTCAGTCAGTCAGTCAGTTACTCACCCTCATGTCACTCCAAACCCATATGACTTTGTTTCATGGAACACAATTGGAGATTTTAGGTACAATGTACCTCACACTGCTCATTTGCATATGGTGAAAGTGAATGGTAGCAGTATGCATATCTCTCTCTGTACATATGGGGTCAGATGGCATAGCTGCTTTTCATTGTCTTAAACATATGGATATGACGTTACATTTGGCCAAACAATTATATATTTCCCATTCTGTAAGTGAAATCAGGCATTAAGCATGAAGCAGTGACGTAGAATAAGAGTTTACTGATTTAAATGTGAAAAAATAGAATCATCCATTCACCTAATCAGACAAATAATAATTGTCAAAAGTTTGTGGTCAGTAAGATTTTTTTCATGTTTTTGAAAGAAGTCTTTAATGCTCACCACGGCTGCATTTATTTGATTCATTTTTATTTCCCTTCTGCTTTATTCTGTTTACCAGCCATGATATGTGACTTCATAAATTATTTGTGAATCTTTGTGCTTTAATTAGACCCGGATCCTTTAGATAGAGACTACGGCGACAGCGCGGGACGTGTTAATGAATCAAAAAATTGTGTGTAGGGTGGATGACAATAGCTCTACGCAGATCAAATCAAGTTACTCAAATCACAAAATAATGTTAATAAATTAATAGAATCAAACATTCCATGATTTTACAGCTGCTATTTTACTACCTTGTGCGTTTGTACTTGAGACTCTCATTACTCATTAGTGACATTCACACCACTGCAGATATATGATGTCAATGGAAATCTTTTTATTTTTAGATTCATCTTAGATGCATTATTTCTCAGTCTTTGATTTTAAATTTTGGGTATGGGCAATTAGCCGTGTTCACACAGCAGCAGAATACAGTTGTAAGTTCTGTATTTGAGTCCTTAATACGGTTACGTTCACACAGAGTGTGATACACAACGAAATTGAGCCACAACACAACGAAATTGAGCCACAGCACAACGGAAATGCTCCTGACCACTAAAGTAAACAAGCCACAACACAATGAAATCAAGCCACAACAGAAACAAGCCACAACACAACGATATCAAGCCACAACACAACAGAAACAACCCACAACACAACGAAATCAAGCCACAACACAACAAAGTCAAGCCACAACACAACGAAATCAAGCCACAACACAACAGAAACAACCCACAACACAATGAAATCAAGACACAACACAACGAAATTGAGCCACAACACAACGGAAATGCTCCTGAACACTAAAGTTAGTTTTCCTTGCCACTGTTCTATAAAGTCGACAGTCTTACAAAGATATCAATACCATGATGACACAACAGAAACAACCCACAACACAACAAAGTCAAGCCACAACACAACAGAAACAACCCACAACACAATGAAATCAAGACACAACACAACGAAATTGAGCCACAACACAACGGAAATGCTCCTGACCACTAAAGTTAGTTTTCCTTGCCACTGTTCTATAAAGTCGACAGTCTTACAAAGATATCAATACCATGATGACACAACAAAATCAAGCCACAACACAACAAAGTCAAGCCACAACACAACAGAAACAACCCACAACACAATGAAATCAAGCCACAACACAACGAAATCAACCCACAACACAATGAAATCAAGCCACAACACAATGAAATCAAGCCACAACACAACAGAAACAACCCACAACACAACGAAATCAAGCCACAACACAACAAAGTCAAGCCACAACACAACAGAAACAACCCACAACACAATGAAATCAAGCCACAACACAACGAAATCAACCCACAACACAATGAAATCAAGCCACAACACAATGAAATCAAGCCACAACACAATGAAATCAAGCCACAACACAACAGAAACAACCCACAACACAACGAAATCAAGCCACAACACAACAAAGTCAAGCCACAACACAACAGAAACAACCCACAACACAATGAAATCAAGCCACAACACAACGAAATCAACCCACAACACAATGAAATCAAGCCACAACACAATGAAATCAAGCCACAACACAATGAAATCAAGCCACAACACAACAGAAACAACCCACAACACAACGAAATCAAGCCACAACAGAAACAAGCCACAACACAACAAAATCAAGCCACAACACAACAGAAACAATCCACAACACAATGAAATCAAGCCACAACACAACGAAATCAAGCCACAACACAACAAAATCAAGTCATGATTAGTTTTAAGTATGTAAACATTGTATATCGACATGAAATATTAATTAATGTGCACAATAGCTTCATATTTATACCTGTGAATGATTTGACACACTACCACGAGCGCATGGTAAAGGGAACGTCTGCCAATTCCACCAAGTGGTTAAAACGAATCATTTGTATTCATTACAATCACTTTGTTTTAACATTTAAAAACAGTATGTTCAAATTCCAAAGCTTGTTAGTTTTTGTTGGTAAGACTGACTTACTACAGGTGACATTTTGTCAATACCTTTATTTACACTACACCATTCGTTTTTTATTTATTTTTTTACAGTAATTCACTTAAAGGGTTTTTTTCATGTTACAAAGCTTATAGTAGTTTCCTATTGGTAAGACTGTCTTACTATAGGTGAAATTATACCTCCCTGTATGTGTGGTCAAAATGTCACCTGTAGTAAGTCAGTCTTATCAATAGGAAACTACTACAAGCTTTGGAATTTGAACATGTCTGTTTTAAAATGTTAAAAGTAATTTTAATGAATACAAATTATATGTTTTAACCATTTGGAGGAATTGGCAGACGTTCCCTTCTTCATGCGCCCGTGGTAGAGCGTCAGATCATTTACAGGTATAAATATGAAGCTATGTGCACGTAGGTGATTTTGAATTAATATTTCATATACCCGATTAGCCTGATAGCTTAGTTTATACACGCAGTTGCACTTACCCTACATGTATTCACAATCATCTTTAATGTAATTAAGTGTTAAATGTCCAAATATTTCAGTTATAAATAAAACAAATTAATGATGTTCAATTATTCACTTAATAGGCTATTATAATTATTATTTATTTATTAACAGTTAATCAAGTGTAAGAAATTACATTCAATTGGTTTATTATGCACTAATTTGTTGCTGTGTGAATGGGACATTCAGGACTCACACAAGTAAATGCTGTTGTCAATCCCAAACACTGACAATGTGAATGTAGCCTGGGATGAAATAAAATGCACTGTCCTTACGACCGTAATTACCAGTCAATTCTTGAAGGATAAAATCAAGTCCCGTCCCACATCGATTAACCTGATTTTGTTTGTAAACACGTCAGTCTGCACAAATGAAATGGGCTGTGCACGATGTTTAACATTGACTAAGACGTTCATTTTAAAAAGTAATTTCTGTCAAACATAATGAGAGTTTTGTAAAAACTCAGAGCAAAAGCTCTAACGTCCTTTATAAGTGATTTGTGATGACCTCAAGAGCTCGTCGGCTCTCTCTGACAATTTCTTGTCAAATAAAGTGTGCACTTTATGAACTACTTTGAGAACAGTTTAACTTGACTGACAACAAAATGTCAGTTTTGGTGCACTTGTGCACTCCAGATTATGTTTAGCGGAATAAAATCAATGTTACAAAATTACAAAGTGCAGGAAGTATATTCCTGAAGCTTTTTGTCCATTTTTGTCTATAAGATTGCAGGCCCAAATCCCATAAGTGTCACATTTTGTGCTCCTCCTGTCAATGATTTTAACAGAACTCACAGAAGGTCACAGAAATGCCCAAAGAATTGGATTTTTCAGTCACGTTTCAAGGTTTTTTTTTCCCAAAATGGCTCGGTACATCTTGTTTATTGGCTGAAATTGGTTTGTGTTAATCTAAACCACTGTCTGTCTGTAAATTCAGCCCAGATTAGTTATTAATATGCCATTCTATAATTGCTAACATGCAAGTTTCTCCATCTGATTACAAGCCAGAATACTTCATCTGGTTGTCTTTGCTATGAAAGACATTTTAAAGAATTCTTGTCACATCATGACTGATTGTGACCATAACATGACCTGATTGATCACATTTTCTCATGCATAAAGAGGCATGCATGATAAAAATATTATTGATTATGCATTGCTTCAGTTTTAATGCATTAAGTTCCTCCTTTAAGGGACAAAAATACATAAAAGATGTGTTGGAAGTCCAAGATCATGAGTTTGATTCCCGGGAAGTGAAATGCATTGCTTGAATGAACTGTAAGTTGCTCTGGATAAAAGCGCCTGTCAAATGCGTAAATGTAAAAGCAATGCTCTCATTAAAGTTGGCATGTAGAGACAATGGAACATGGCTATGGCATCATGTGACCTTGTTGCTCACAATGACTCCACGTTTGTTAAATGTCTGGGTTTGATTAATGGGTATCAATCATTTAATTATAAACAAGATCTTAAGATCTTTGGTCAGGAGAGAAGTTTCAGTCAAGTGTTTGCCTAGTTATGTATAAAAATGCAGTAAGAAATTGTATGCAATTCATGCACACAGTTTCATGCATCTTTAATGGATCTCAGATCAGATTAGACTAACACTGCATATAAATCTTTATATAGGGTGTGACAGTTATTGACCATATGTGCATGCTAAATAAATGTGTGTTGTGTCCTTCAACAGTGCGTCCACAGGCCTCCATCTCCATAGACACCCTGTCTAACTGCAGTATCCTGGAGCTAGCGGACGAACCTCAGGGATGGACATTTGGCGACAGGATCGTGGTGGCCAGCACGGATTATTCCATGCACCAGGCTGAGGAGTTCAGCATCTTGCCTTGTCCTTCTTGCTCGAAGAACCAGATCAAAGTGGAAGGTCAGTTATAACTCTAAAATTCCTCCCTGAAGCAATTCAGCCTAATTGTTAGCCAAATTTTAGACCATTGTCGCAAGTCTGGACGTCATCTTTGGTGAAAGGTGAAGTATGTCATTTTTTGCGACACTAGTGGCACCTAGTAGGGCTGCACAATTAATTGAAATTAAACCGGACGCGATTTGGTAATTGGCTGCATTTTTTTTTTTTTTTTTTAATGCGCAGCTTGTCAGTGAAGTACGGCTTAACGCTGCTCCATCTGAAAGCCAAAGGCAATCTCGTGCAGAAACTCCAAATATATATATACCTACACAAAATAATTATGCACATTGTTGTTTAGTATTACTCAGCACTTACATAAAAACACAGAAACAGGGACATTTGAATATAAAGTGTAGCTGAAATAACAGCTGCTGATTGCTGTCTTTGTCTGTGACACTTCAGTGCTGTCAACAGGATTTCATCATGGCAATTTACCATGACTGGGTGATTGGGAGCATTAGATGAAATTTTGCATCAGAGAAAAAGTTGAACTCCAGCAGTTAGAAAAAATGGTTCTTCATAGGCACAAAGAGTTCCGATTTCAAATAAACTCCTTGTAAAATCCCTTCATCCTTTTCCTCTGGGGGTTTGGAATGTCTTACATCAGATTCAGGAAAGCACAACACGCTCAAAAGTGAAGATGGCTTTAGATCTGTTCTTGAAAACCTTCAGGCTGAAGTGTGTGTGTGTGTGTGTGTGAGAGAACTTTTCATTCTGATGTTTATAGTTTACCTGTGTTTATATTCTTTTGGTTTAATTATATTCAGGGATACTTTACTCAACAATGATGTGGTGGTTGACATTCAGAGACTTCGGAAAGTACTCCCTCCATTGAATTTTTTCCTGTTACACCTCTTGATTTTAATGCTAAAATAATTTTCTCCAAATTAGATGTAGCGCATCACTGGACTGCAATTTCAGCAAGTCATACCACAAATTCATTTGGATTGAAGCTTGTGAAGTCTCGCTGGGCCTTTCCAGAATACTAACCTTTTCTCAAGCTATTTAATAATAGGCTGTGTTTCAAAACCTCTCAAGCTGCCTACATGGGCAGCATTTTAATGCATTATAGGCATACTTCCAATGTGGACAGTGTCTTTAGGCTCAGGTACCTTTTAAGGCAGAACTATATGCATCATTTGTGGAGACAAATTAGTCATCTGCAAAGTTACAATGCTCAAAGTTCAATACAAGGGGAGATATTTTCGAAATTCGAAAGAATTTGCTGTTTAAGGACTCCATTCAGAAACGTCTAAAAGTTGTAACTTCTTCCTGAGTCTCTCCATCAGTGTCGACTCCGGTTTGAACAATGTAAGGCTGAACACTGTCACTGACAATCCTCATTTTGTCTGCGTGAGATTCTCCAGCTTTGTTGTTGTTGAGCGACCGAAGCGTGAGCTGTTAAAGCTCTGCCCTCTTCTGGAAAGGGAGCAGCAGCTCATTTGCATTTAAAGGGACACACAAAAAAACTGTGTGTTTTTGCTCACAACCAAATATGGGCAAATTTGACAAGCTATAATAAATGATCTGTGGGGTATTTTGAGCTGAAACTTCACAGACACATTCTGGGGACACTAGAGACTTATATTACATCTTGTGAAAGGGGCATAATAGGTCTCCTTTAAATGTCTTTACTGTTGATCAATTTAACACATCCTTGTTGAAAAACAATATTACTTTCTTTCAAAAATACATAAAAGTACTGTTCATGGTTCTTAGAGTATCACAGCAATTGCTTGTAAATGTAGGCAGTAGACAGTGAGGAGACTATATGTGTTTTGCTGTGCTTTGGGTCATTGTGCTTTTTTGCCCTGAACTCATTTCTCTGTATGCTGACCATCATGCTCATTGGTTCAGAATGATATTGCGTGGGCGGTTTGGTTTGCACTAAATATAGTACTTCACTTTTAGACCAGAACGCTCAGCGTTAGTGCCATCAGGCTGCAAAAGATTGCTGGTTTTGTCAGATGTCTTGTTGCAAACTTCAATGTTAGCCTCTCCCAGAAGTCACTTCTTTAGCCGCTCTCAAACAGAATCTGTTTTGAAGTGTTGGAACGATTGGTGATGTCAGGTGGTTTCTCTCATTTCATCCAATAAGCTCTGCGGTCCTGTCAGGATTGTAGCTGCTGTCTTGTTTATTACTTTAACAATTGCTCCTCTTGTTCAGTTGCTCGAGGATGGTCTGATCTTAGATGTTTCTGGGCTTTGCGCCATTTTGTCCATTTTGCTAAAATGAGCATCACAGTGCTCAAAGGAAGGGCCAAAATGATACCAATCTCTATCACATTCTCTAGGTTTTTTTCTCCTAATAACTTCATCTCGAAGTTCCACGGGCAGCTCGTTTTTCTTTGACATCAAATCCGATCAGCTTTTTAAACTTAGAATGGCAAGTAAAGTGATTTTTATTGTGCTGTTGACAACAGTTAAATATGGATTGGATTATAAAGGAAGACAACTGTACCTAATGCATAATTCAGCGAATATTTGATTTTAAAGATGTTCATTTTTATAGGATAAACAATTGTGTTAGGTTACCGTGTTTGGGTCGAGATGCATTGCTTTACATATTTAGTTATTTATACCTGACGTAATCTCTCAAGATAACCTAACCCAGTTCAGGGTAGTTTTCTGAATTTTATTTGCAATTTAACTCTGAGGATATCTTCTCATTTTAATATCACAGAGAATTAATCATGAATTTTCCAGAAATTGCCTTTGCAGCTCAGTGGAATGAGCAGAAATCAATGAGGTGCTTTCTGACTGCACTGTTTTCAAAAACTATCAGTGCTAAGGAAGGTTAAGTAGTTCTCAGCACAATATTGACATTGATTTTCAGTTTATTGTGGCAAAGACAGAGATATGGGCTAGCAAACCTTCCCTTCATCACTCATTGAACTCAATGGCTGCAGGATTCACTCTTTTTTGAGAGAAAAGACTCTTTCCAAACAGAGTCTTGGTTTCTTTTTCATCAAACCTCCAATCAGTTTTCCCCTGCCACAGTCATCTTTGACTCACTTACCGCAGGTACTGAGTCATAATTTTCTGGTTTGAAACAATGGCTGAAAATCCTGCTCTCTCTGGTCCACTGTAAAAAAGTGTGTTAGTGTAACTTCTATTCAGGATGTCATAAGTAATATATTTGAATTAAATAAAACCAGGTAATTTCGATAAGTCGGTAAGAAGCACATTTTTTAGGTTATTTGAAGGCTTCAGGGCATGTCCGAATCCCTTAATCAGGTTGATTCTTGAAGGCAGCATAGCCTGGTGTTAATATAATCCTGTGTGTGTGAATCAGCAGGTGGTTGGAAATAATTATTAACTCTTTCTGACACAATGCTTCTCCACCATTGATGGGATGTTTTCACTGTTATGCACTAGGGGGCGCTATTACACATCTTCTGAAAGAGTACCGAATCTCAGAATGCAAAAAATGTAAAGAAGCAGAAACAAGCGATAGAAGCATTGCCTGTGCATATGTAAGCTAACTTGATGCCTAACGTGAAATGAAATGTCAACTTAGGAAGAAGTATATGACTCTGCAAGCTTTGGGGTGTTGATGGACTCGATCTACTCTGTCTATGTTTAGATTGTCATTCTGAATCTGATACAGACGTAGCCTTTGACAAAACACGATTATCTGAGCTATTTGTTCAAAATGGTGGGGAAATAGTTAATGTTAAACTGTTTATTAATATCCTTTTATAAATCTGAGTAAAGAAAATGCTGTAAATGTTCAAACAAACAGTTATTTATTTACCACTGCATTGCAAACAAGTAGAGACGCTCCAAATGTCTCTGCTTGTGTGTGGCAGGTGGGCGGAGTTATGAGGTTTGACTGACAGTTTGGGGAGCCAATGGAGTTACAAGGTTTAGTCACAAGCTCTTTTTAATACTTTTCATCAGTTAAATATTTTCAAAATCCACAGACAGACATAAAGAATGACCAATAACAATGGTTTATGAAAAAAAAAATGATTTTATTTTTTCATTTTCATTTGATTTCATTTTTTTTTCCAACTTATGATTCAATTTCTATAGAAAAAATAGCCATTATAGTCATTAATTATTTGATTAGTTGTATCTAAAGCTCTCTTGACAAGATGTTATGTTGCACTGAAACACTGTCTTTCAGAAGATGCCTTTGGTTTTAGACACAGCCGATCTGAATTGTGAGATACTAGGCCTATCATAAATATGATAAATATCTATATTAGGGGTGTAACGGTACACAAACATGACGGTTCGGTACGTACCTCGGTATTGAAGTCGTGGTTCGGTACGGGTTCGGTACAGCAGGGGAAGAAAATTAAACATAAAATTGCTTCTTTTCTTCTTCTTTTTTATTAATAAGTAGTTTATTGAACAAATTTTGTCTCTATTTAAATAAATTCAGTTATAATTAACATTTTCATAAGAATAAAAAAAACTATACACAGGGAGCCTTTCTTACACATTACTAAACTATTAAAGGATATAATTAACAACAGAGGTTAAACTATTAAATTCAGTTTTTATTTATTTTTAGATATAATAATCAACACTCAAATAAAAAAAAAAACTTTAAATTGCAAATGAGACTATAAGACAAATAACTTCTAAATCTAATTACAAAATTATTTTTCAATTATTTTTCTACTCCAATTCATTTTTGAAATATGATCATTTACACAGTTACTGTCAACTTGTTTTCATGACAGATTTATACAAACATATATTAAATAATGAAGGCATTACTAACAGGTAAAGTAAATATATAAGCTAATATAGTGCATATATTTAGTGAAATGCTTCATTTCTCTAGTGAACTAACATGCTGTGGACACTAAGTGACTTGCCTGAGGTAAATGTAATGCTAAGTGAGATATTGTCTTTCTGTGGTTGAAACACTGGTTGAGAGATTACACCTAAACATATCTATGCATAGATCATCTGTTCTTCTTCAGCGCTTTTTCCTGTTGTGGGGGTTTGCAAACAGTGTTGTATTACTGTGTGCGCCCCCTTCTGGACTGGAGTGTCGTTTGACCGTATGCACCGAACCGTGACGTCCATACCGTGATGGCTCTGGTTGAATACATGTACCGTTACAGCCCTAATATATATGTATGCGTGCATGGTCTAATCCATATGTGGTCCAAGGTAAATCCACTGTTTTGATAACCGTGGTACACTTTGCTGAATGTGAGGTGCCTAGAGATTTCCATCAACAGTGGACAACCTTAAAGACAAAAATCACCTTAAACTCACAGTTTTCAGTTTGATATTTGCAATTGGCATATCCCTGGATAAAAAGTGACTTATTTAAATCTGAAAGAATGCATTCCATGCACATAAAGATATTTGCTAATGCAGCTGTTGGGTTGAAATAAGGCAGGTATGAATTTCATAAGGGATTTAGATAAAGCAAATGTATGTATAGTGGCTTTTCCGAACCCTGGTGAACTTCCTTGCTGGCTACATAGAAAGCTGCCTTTTATGTGAATAAATGCCATCATAGTGAATTAACTTAAGAGTGAGCTATTTAAATGTTTAAGCCTATACTTTTTTTAATGAGGTAAATATTTTAAACTTGGAAAAAAAGTGCTGTGTGGTAAGAAACATTAAAAAAAGTCAAGATCAATTCAACATTCAATTGTTATTATCCAATACAATCCTGCATCTGGTTATGGGGTAGGAAAAATAAACTTCATTCAAGAATTATTCTCTAAAAACCAGTCTTATGCAATTTTGTTTCTCAATTAAAGTAATGTTATTTTTAAGAATTGTAATAATTTTTACTTTAAAGATTGTTTTTGCATTGAATTGCCACAAGCAGTAGGATCTGAATTAATCATATTTCAGGTAAATAATCAAGCAAAACAAGCACGTCAGTCAACTTCCAAATCTCAGTGATAATTGCTGTCTCTCTGAAGGAGTCGTGGTGTGAGCAGCCTTCCATTACCTGCTCATGCTAAACACATGCAGGCACAGAAAGAACACAATGTACCTTGGCATTCTTTAAACAATTTGCCCTTATTATTTGTGCAATGACTCAGATCAGCTGACAGATCCTATCACTCCAGTCCTCATCTCTTCCTCAAACAGCATTCATTTTTTCAGTGTTTTTAACTGATGCGTGCCAGACGTAAAATGAAACCAGACAGAATCAAAATTCACTTATTTGTTTTGCACTGAAAACCATTACAGATGTTTGTGACGTTTCTACATTGTTTGTAATCATTTAAAGCTGCTGTTAGCCATTTTGATAACTTCCGCTGGACTGATTTGCTCATTTAAACTCAGAAAGAGTCAATTTTAACATCTAAAAATGGTCTTTAAGCAAATGAAATGCATCAGTGAATCAATGTGTCCACATTGCATGATAAGAAAACCTGTTACAGCCACTGTAAAGCACTTCTGTTGATAATATTACACGTGCATAACAAATATTAGCACTTAATAGCATTGCAGAAACCTGCCATCTTAAGTCTCAAGGCATGTTTGTGCTGTTTTAACTGAAAGCATATATTAAAATATGTTTTTTAAAGGCATGTTTATAAAAGCTACTTAAATGTCCTAATTTAACTAAGGCCTAATCCTGGTTTACTATAAGCCCTGTCTGTGAAACCAGGCCTTGGTGGTAACCATTTTTATCACAAATCACTGGTCAGGAAATTAGCTGGAAGAAATAGGTATGCGCATGTACAGCTGATTAAACAGAGAGGTTAGTAATGTCTGTATAAAAGGTGTTTATTGTGTTTGAATTAGTTTTGAGGACGGCACTCTTGGCATTGCTCGCGGATCTGACTGCGCGTGCTCTTTTAGGCGAGAACACGTCTTTAGAGAGTGTCATGTTTGCTGAGAGTGACAAGAAAAGGGTGTGCGGAATGTGGACATGGTGTGTGGAATGCCCTTATAAGGACATGGTGTGCGGAATGCCCTTATATGGGCATGGTGTGGGTGTGTTTTATGTAAATTACTTACCTCTGGCATGCTGTTGCTTATTTAGAATACTCCGAATTCATCAACATTAGAAGGAGGTTGAGAATAAATTCATGTGCGTACACAAGTATTGTGAATTAGCCGGAAAGTTTTCATGAGAAGTTCAAACTTGCGTATAAATACGGATAGTACATGCAGTTATCAGTGATTGAGACCCATTGTCTTGTTGAAAATTAACATCTGATCAATCCTCTTTAGATAACTACTTTTTTTTTATTTTTTGGAAGCAAGCCATTCTGCAATATTCTCCTGAACTCTAAAGCATTAAATGACTTTTCACAGTGAAGTAGCTCACCAATACCAGCAGGTAAAATGACAGCTCTTCCTCCATGCTTCACTGTGATGCATTTATTATTATATTTCTCAGCAGATTTTCGTTGATGCCGCTCTGGAGCATCACCATGCAACTCGTGTTTCATTGTGATTCACTCCACACACGACTTCCCATATTCTGCCAAAACCTTCATTCTGTCTTTGATGTTTTTCTGAGACAGCAGTTGTTTTTTAAAGACCGGGTATAATTCATTTTCCGTGTTCTTAGCCTTTCAAAGTATACTGTTTTGTTTGTGAACGCGGTCAGCATCATTCGGACAGCCGAAGTATACTTTGAGCTTAAGTACTGCATTTGCTTCAATTTTGCTCATTTTCTAACCAATAATTTAGAAATATAATCAACACTTTCAAAGTCCAGAAAGGTACTAAAGACATCGTTAAAATCGCCGACATGACTGCAGTGGTTTGACCTTAATATTATGAAGTGACGAGAATACTTTTTGTGCGCAAAAACAAAACAAAAACAGCGTAAAAACTTAAAATACTCATTTTTGGTCATAAAGATAAAAGTAAGGTACTTTTTACTTCACTTTTATTTAAAGTAGTCTGAGATTATGTAATCCGTATGAAACATGCATATTGCACAGATGATGAGTCAGCATCGTCAATTTAATATCTACAGTCGAAAACAAAGAAAACATCAATAAATTATTAAAATGTTAAAGCAGTCTCCTTGCTGTTTTCTCACGATACATTCATAATCTTTACTTTGCACTGTGGCAAACTTTATGTGTGTGCTTGAGCACTGATTAGGCTAGGCTGTGTATTATATATAGGCAATTAAAGGCTTATTATTATGATTTATATGGCTTATTAATATACACATGCGATTAGTTGACTCATCACTTAAATGAACGACTACTAGTCGACTAGAAAAATCTTTAGTCGAGGGCAGCCCTAGTAATACGGCCCCAGGAGATTGTTGATATCCAAACACCTCTATTCCAGTTTATTTCTTGTACAAATGAACATCTTTATTGTTGAAATATGAGATATGTTCTTTATAATATTCCACTGGCTTTGAATGGAATACATTTGCAGCAACCACCTCCTCCTCATTGCTTCAGCGTTTTTCCAAAACATTCCAAAGCGTTCTTTTCAAAACTTGTCAGCAAATCCTTTAAGTTTTCTTATTGGCTCTCAGATTCTTTTTTGCTGTTTAGAGACCCTAGGGCAGGTGTGATTTCTCATGACACCTATTTCACTGATATCTGTCTGATAATAGGGACATTTTATATGTGATACCCCCCAGAAATAAGTTGCTTACATCAGCTTTAATTCCCAAATTGCCTATTATATTAACCAAAATATATAGGATAAGCCTGTATGCTGTATTTATGTAATAGGTCATATGCAGTGTAGTATGAAAATCATTTTTTTTTTAAACACAGTCAGCCTCCAAATCGACCACATGCATCCATAATTCCAGGAGGAATTAGCCCGCTCGGATTCATTGCCAAGCATTGCTCATATTTAATAAGCAGTTTTGCTTTAACGTTCAGCTTTCTCATTGAGGATTTTCCAAAGAGCATTTTCCTTTTTCCATGCATTAAGTTGCGGGGCATCATTGTAATTACTCCTGGCAAGTAAAAGCAAGACAGTTCCTCTTTTCAGACACTCTCTTTATTTCTTATGTCAGCTCCATCATGTTTTCTTTCTGTTGGAGTAATTTTTAAATGTATGTTTTTTTATGTTCTGAATAATTAATCCAGCTTTCCAATACAATCAAACACAATGTTTGAGAACAAAGGCCAATGTTTTATGTCGTTCTTGCACGTCTTATGCATATCAAAGGAATTAAATACTCAAAAGACGCTCACATAATCATAGATCAAGCAATCTGATTAAAAGAAAATATCTTTGTGTGTTTCACTTTTTAGCTCTCAGTTGTCATACAACAATTTAACTTGGTTCCTCCTTCTTTATTACTATAGAAAATGGTGTTACTGCCTGGACACACAGAGCCGTTTGATTGAATGCATCTGTCATGTGAACATGCAAGGGAAAATTTCTGGAAAACGTGCTTGTGTGTGAAAATGTGAAAACATTTGTCTCAATTTGTTGCTCAGAATTTGTTGTTGTTTTCCAAACTTTTGCACTCTTTTTTTTTTTTTTTGTCTCTTTTAGTCTCTCATCTGTCTTCTCATCTCTCACTCTCTGTCTCTCTCCACCACAACTTTCAACATCATTAAAAGCATTTCCAGCTGTTCCATTGTTGATTCCTGATCGTCAAGTCTCCATATAATTTCTTGTGACAGCTCTCCGTTCGGCAGACAGGATTGTTCTATTTTAAGAGCCAAGTCAGCTCTTTTCTCGTTCCTTAAGACTTCAGCGGAGTGACTCATGCCACCAGACAAAGCTGTTGTTTATTAAATCCCAATAATGTCTATTCCTGTCCCTGCACCAGTTGCTTGTTGCTCTGAGGGGGTTTGTACAGGTAAACAGCACTGATTCACTTGGACGATTGTCTTGTCAAAACCATGACAGTAACTGTAGTTGTACAAAAACATTGCTGGCATTTGTTTTATCATTGCCAAGTTGTAATGAGATGTGCATGGCTGTGTAATGTGAATATATTTATGTCAGTAAGGTTTTCAACTGCGTCATGCATCCAAATAATTGTTCCCCTTCGAGATGTCTATAGATGCATAAAGACGTGCATCATCTGGAAAGCATCTTCTATTTTAACTGGGTAAATGTGTCAGATGAAAAGGCACACAGTGAATAGATGTATACATGAACGTGACTAGTGCATTCAAACTGTACATTTTATCAGTACATGTATTCTTTGGTAATCAAACCTGTGACTTGATGTTTCTAGTGCCATTTGAGCAACGGGAATGAATGCATACATGACATCAAAATTTAGATAATGCTGTTGCTTCAATGTTTAGGCACTTATTAATCACATTAATCTGACTTTAACAAATAAGTATGTGATTTAAAATCTGATTTAGGATCAGTCTGAAAACATGTACACTACTGTCGAGTTTTTATGTTTTTAAAAGAGTTCTCTTATGCTCACCAAGATTGCATTTATTTATTTAAAAATGCTGTAAAAACACTAATATTGTTTAATATTATTAGAATTGGAATTCTAATTCAATATATTGTAAAATGTTATTAATTCCTGTGATCAAAGCTGAATTTTCAGCATCATTACTCCAGTCTTCAGTGTCACATGATCCTTCAGAAATCATTCTAGTATGACGATTTGCTGCTCAAGAAACTTTTCTGGTTATGATCAATGTTGTAAACAGTTCTGGGGCCGTATTCACAAAACATTTTATCTTACCACTAAGAGTTCTCCTAAATAGCAGTAAAAGTTCTTAAGGTAAGAGTTTCACCTTAAAATCTATTCAAAGCTCAACTTTTACTAAGGAATAGAGAGAAATCTATAAAGATAACGATAAAGATCTAAGTTCTAAAAATCGTTCTAATTATAAAAGAATAGCAGAGTCCACGCCACAGCTATAACGATAACCATATAGAGAAACGAAATCATTGGGATCACTTTCAGAACAATTTTTTTCCAGCTGATGAACGATAAAACACTGACAACCAATCAGAATCCGTTTTAATTTAAGGGCCCGTACATTTAAAATGGCAGACGACATTGTGGAGAAGTTAATCGCCGAGGTCCTGAAAAGCCACCACTGTTTGACAAGTCAACCTCTGTTTTCAAGGATACTGAAATGCATATATGGAAAACAATCGGTCATACTCTCGGAAAGAGATTAAAGATGAGATCATTACGCCAGGCTAGCAAACAGTTTAACATAAAATTGCCTCAGGAATCCAGCGCTAGTTTCGTCAACATTGTCTAGCTTCCTTTGAAGTTGCAGTGAAAGAGTCTAGGCGTTGTTTTTATTCCACTATATTAACTTTGTCAGCTAAATTCACTGTTAGATTAGATCGATTTCACACTCGAAACATAGCATGCTGAGGACATATGCTGGTTAAAGCTGTGTAAATGCAATAAGAACAGCAAAAATATGTTGTACACACTTTGAAACCACAATAAACAAACCGTTATCGTTCATTATTCATTCGTTGGTGTGGACGCAAATATAGTTATCGTTCTTGGTGTGAACGGGCCTTTAAGCTAAGAGAAAGGGCATTGTTATGGATGATGTCAAGGAGGAGTCTCAGTCAGTGATTTAACCATAGAAATAATGTAGAATGAGATATCATGTTGCCATATTCACTTAAAGGTTATGATATGTTAAAGGCTGCCCACACGTTGAAGTGATTGGTTACAAGGTAGCTTGCACATGGTTTGTCTTGAAGCATATTAAAAACACCACATAGACATATAAACAACATTAAAAACTTGATTTTCACCACAGGGGGTCTTTGATTTCTTTCATACCGACCCTAAACTTTTAAACCGAAGTATACATTTTTATCGTCACATTGAGTCACACAACCAAAAATCGACACATTGTTAAACAAACAGACGTGGTATCATCGCTTGTACATTGACAATATGGACAGTCAGTCCATTTCTGAGAAAAGTGTTTCATATCCTGGAATATATGGCTCAGCTTTCTTCTTCAATGTCAGTTCATGGGATTTTTTTCTGGCCTGTTTTATCATCCTGCAGGTGAAGTCTAATTACTTAGAAAAGTACCACTTCATTTGAAGTCTCACAAACGGTGCAGCACAAGTTATACGGCCAAAGTTAATTACTTAGTGTTTTGTTCAAACAACTAATTGTAAGTATGAGCAATAGCAGTAGCTTCACAATGTGTGAAATGCAAATGTATTTTGGTAATAATTGCCAGCAGTGTCTTTGTTCTCAGCTGGTCTCTCCGCCTAATGGGAATTAACATCTCACCTCGAACACAGTTTGTTCCATAACCAAATTAAAGATAACGATCTGTTATTCTATACATCCATATCCCTGTGATGGCGCTGAAGTGCACAGGTCAAGATCTGCTTTGCTTGTGGACACGACACTATGACTCATCTCACAAACACACATAGACACTAATTAAGGATGGACACAACTCATACCGCATTGAAAGTCCGCTCACGTAGGTCTTTCTGCCAGCACCCCTGGCTTTTCGGTGTGTGTGAATGTGGTAATTTTTTCAATGGAGCCCGTAATTAAGACCTTAATGGCACAGAATACATGTCTGCTTGAGAAATCAGGGCCTGGATGTGTGCATGCGCACGTGTTCTCGCTCTGAAAAGCGCGTGTATACGCACTAAGACCTCCCTGCCTCGACAAAGCAGAGGTCGCACATTCATTATCCATCGGGGTCGTAATTTGTCTCGACTGCCTGCACGATTAGAGCAGGTTTGTGTTGCGCGTGGGCGATGGCAAACAAGGGAAGATGTCATAAAAACAAAGCGCCTGGTGTATTCATCACGGCGAACGCAAAGATGCGTGTTGCTGATACGGCGCTAATGATGCTCTCACAGGAGATTGATGGCGAACGCTTGTCTCTCTGTGTTTCTGTCTGTGATGCGGAAGTGTAGGGCGCTTTCTCACTTTACGACTCCTGTAAAAGCCATTCGACAGTTTTCCAGCCCTGAGGAAACTCATTTAATCCTCCTCAGTTGTCTATTGAGATGCTTCTCTCATGCTGGGTGAATATGCGTGTTTGTTTGTCTGAATGCGTATCTCTCTGCGTTAGAAATGAGCTCGATTGAATCAAGTGTGTGAATCATACAGTGGAAGCGTTTTAAGGCATCATAGGCGCACTTACAACACAAAAGGCTGTTCAGAAAAGTAGGTAGCGTGATTTTTCAGCATGTCTCCTTTAGACCAAATTTGTAGAAAACAATCCCTGAATGCATCGCAGTAAGATCGGGGCGTAGCCATTATTCCAGAAGTGAGGAGGACAGAAATGTCAAGTGTAATCATTTTTTTCTGACCTTTGACTAATTGAGATTTTTTATCTCTTGCTTTTATCTCAAATACAATGACGAATAATAACCAATAAATCATGTTCTATAATATTGTAATGATATTTACTATATTTTCCTAATGACAATTAGTCCATGGGTCGTAATTTAACGATCTGTGCTCATGGTCTGAAGCACATGCCGCAGGTGCACTTAGGGTGTGTCTGAATCCTCTTTTGCTAGTTTAACGACGGAAAAAATGGTGGGTGCACCAGATGGTCCACAAGGGTGTTGTACCTATTCTCTTAATGAGTGATGTGTGTGTTTTGGGCTTAACGAGCAATAAACCAATCAGAGTCTCATCTCCCATTCCCTTTAAAAAAAGCCAGTTGTGCTTGCACCATGGTGGATTCGCTATTTACATGAATTTGCAAGCGGAAAGACTGAACGCTTCTCCAGAGAGGAATCCCTTTATTTTTAATATTAAATATAAAATAATAAGAAAGTAGCCCCAGCTAAACATTCACTCGTGAGCCAGATGGGCTGAATTTGTCCAGGGCCAAATTTTAACCCCAGTCAGCTCTGTGTAATTTATAGCATTTGAATCAAATCACAATATTTTATGTATATGTACCAAGACACATTTCCCTAGAAAAGTATATTTTATTGCAGTTTACTTCCATCCCTAAAAATAGTACTAAAAAGCAATCATATTTGGACATATATCATGGTTACCATCATTTTTTATGGATGTACCATGGTAAAACCATGTAAATACCATGGTGCATGAATGTGGTAATCTGACACCGTCACTGTACAATGGTACCACAAGACTATTTTTTGTAAGAGAAGAAGCACACATTTTTATACATTTGCATTTACATGGATGGATAGATGGAGGGATGGTGAAATGGATGGATGGATGAATGAATGAATACATCGATGAATGGATGGATGAATTGATGGAGGGAGGGATGGATGGATGGATCCAATCATTTTTGAGTTTTATTGTGCTTGAACAGTTTAAAATTGTATAGGACAAACTTTTGTGAAAATGTAACTGCAACATCATGTGAGAGTGACCGCGATAATGATAATAAAAATTTTAAAAGTTGTACCAGTTTATCATGTCTACCAGTAGAAATTCTCCCACCCGTAGACAGATCTGTCAATCAATCACTGTCTTGGTTTGTGTGTCTTCCTCCTCCTTCAGAAAAAGTCAGTCTCACACATAATATATGAAGTTCTCAGAGTTTCTGGACACCACAAGTTCTATAGTAGGACTGAGCTACTGTAGTAGGCATACTGAGAAAAAGATATTAAGAGAGAAACAATACATGTAGAACTATATGAGATAAGCTGAGAGTGAAAATTAGGCCAAATGAGGGAGAGCACGGGAGACAATTCTTGAGTTATCGTATATTTTGAGGGGAATTTCATGCCTTAAATTGGAGAAGGCGTAGAGGGACAGAGAGAAAGAGAGAGATGTCATTCCACCCTCAGACATTCTTCCAGCCTGACCCAGATACTGGGCTGAAGAGGCTCAGAGCTCATCTGATAATCACAAACAGGGATGCCCAGCTCTCTCGCTTTCCACATCGTCTTCCTCCGACAGGTCCCGGGAGACTGGGTCATGTTGACAAATTGCTCCTCCTAATGGGTGAGATGCCTCTCAATGCTCGTTAGTTCATTTTTAAAATGACTACAGTCACTATACGGCTAGACCTTGAGATGTCTAACAGATTCTGTCTGGCATATGAAGAGACCCGGAGGAAAGAGAAATCACAAATGAGATATCTTTAATATCTCAATTGCTTCTCCTAGGAACGTATAGAGATCTTTGCTTCCCAGATTTTCTTGTGTGAAAGGCTTTATACACTTTATTTTCGATAGTTAAGTAACTTTGTCAACTAACTCTCATTAGTGTATTAGTAGACTGTTGTGTCTTAAGCAGACAATCGAAATAAAGTGTTACCTCCAAAAAGACAAACAAAAGAAACAAAGGCAATTAATCAAAGAGCCAACAATATTCATAATATACAATGCCAAGTTTATTGGACAATTAGATTTGGAAGCAAGCTAGAGAAGAGGTGAAATGAAGACGAAAGAACAGGAGGCTTTTCTTTTGGGTTTCAGATTTTGTACATCCCTGACTGTTTTAACAGAATTTATTCAGAACAAACAGCTGTCTGCAGCAGTCTAATTGTTGTGCACCATTTTATTGGCTGCATGCTGACAAGATGAATGCAGATCTGTTTCAATCACACACCTCAGTCTATCTGCTTGCCTAAAAATCACCATCAAATGAGCTGATGGCCAGCTGGCATCAAGCAAGAGACAGATGAGAAAAGGGTGAAAGTTCAGAACA
The DNA here is from genome assembly GCA_037950675.1 of Hypophthalmichthys molitrix. Classification (NCBI taxonomy): domain Eukaryota; kingdom Metazoa; phylum Chordata; class Actinopteri; order Cypriniformes; family Xenocyprididae; genus Hypophthalmichthys; species Hypophthalmichthys molitrix. The sequence goes on from CM075498.1 coordinate 3,088,542, forward strand.
AACAAGGGTCAACAGATTGCAACTGCTTCCTGCTTCTGTCTGGCTACCGGTGAGGTAAAGCCGACAGATGGGATTCTTTCCATCACCACACACACACTCTAAATTGTGTAGCCCTATAAGTACAGCACTTTTTTAAAACCACATTTTAAATTGCAATTACAACTTCTATCAGAAAACTCACAATCAGACATTTTCTTCTAATCATGCAGCGCTTGGGCATTGCTAAATGTTGAATCAAGAACCATTTCACTGATTCACTGACGATTCATTATATGCATTCAGATGTCGAAGAGAGTGTGAACAGATAGGGTGGAAATAAAGCATACAACCACAGACACCCATAACCATCATATACACATGCACACACTCGTCCTGCACCACTCCACATCCACAGAACAAAAATACTTACATACTCCACCAAAACACCTAATCCACAGTCAAGCAAAAACACTCATCACTCATCAACGCCCTGCTAAATAACACATACACATAGAACGATGCTCCATCAACACATGATGCCATATACTTATGAGCGAATGTAATGATCCAATTAGGGTGGGAATGGCAGGCGGGTTTGGGAAGTACATACCCAGATAGCAAACAACCATCGAAACAACAATAAATCAATTTTAATATGTCAATGTTAACTGCATTGAATCAACATCACTTTTACACCTGCAACTAATGTTGAAAATGTTTTTGAAATTTCATCCAAAAATCAATGGTAATGGAATTACAATGTGATGTTGGTTCAACATCATTCTGCTCTCAGAAAATGAAACACACAACAACAACTGACTTAAAGCCACACAGCCTGAAATCAACTGAAGATAAAAGAAGACAATAAATCTCTCAAGAACATAGCAGAAGTTCTTTTTGAGAATTAACAGAGGTTTAAATGTTGATGGTTTATTGAAAATCACCATTATGGTGATCAGTGTTTCCTTTAGTTGGGCAGTTTTACTCTTGGCTTTTTATGTGAGTTTGTGGTCTTTGTAACAGTGTTTACCAAAACACATAATTTGTTGCAAACAAAGCCAGAAACAAAGATAATCAGATATAGTTTTCAGCATCATAAAGAACAAGAATTCACTGATCTTATCCCTGACCAAAAGTGGTTATTTATTATTAATAGATTCACCAACAATACTTTCATTCAACAGATCAGACATTCTGAATTCAGATTTTTAAATACATTGTAGTATTTTTTAAATATAATCTATTAATAATAAATAACCACTTTTGGTCTTTTGGTCACATAGTATACGTTCATCAAATACTTTAGCTTGAAATCCCAGACTCAGCCCATTCAGAAATGTCGGTTCGTTGGCAAAAATCGCTAAATGCCACATCCCTTTGTCAGCAAAAGTCCACAGAAACCAATCAGGAGACGTGAATCAAATCATATGATTTTAAGATGAATGACGTATGCGTGTAAAGAAAATCATTACAGTGGCAATGGATTTTGCGAGTAGCATGTAAACACAACAGTGTTTCCTGTGCTGCTGTAACTCTGACAGAAACGGAGATAACCTACATTAAAGAACAGCTGTAATATGACACGAACATGGCAGCCACTGCTTTTGCAACTCTTTACAATGTCTTGTTGTCCAAAGAGGTAGACTTTATCCTATCATACACCCGGCGCAATGCGACGCCAGGCGTGACACAAGTGTTTTTTGCTAGTTTCAACCCGACACAGATATCATTTTTACGCCCAGCGCCACATTTTTTGTGCACCCATGGGCGTGCTGGTCTGAAAATGAGGTGTGTTCAGGCACATTGTTGGCGTGTTGCTATTTTGAGGCAACTAAAAACTGTGACATTGACCAAAACCTGGTCTAAAGTCAATGACGCAGTATTTTATTTGTTATTTAAAGAGTGCGTTAGTAATTTGCACCTATTGGCTGGTGCACAACGTGTGTACACTCTGCTTATTACACACACAGGGACGCGCAGCAGCACACAAACATTTTGAAAAATGTTGTAACCAAACCATTTTGATTACTCTTGACTTCTACTGTATGGCCAAAAAAACCATATTTGTCCAGTGTTAATAACTGCGAGTGAGACCGATCCTGCTCTGCACAGTTTTATTGGGTAGCACAGTTTCGTCACAATTTTGCAATATTTGCCTTTAGCAGTTCGGCATGCGAGAGGGGACATATATATATATTTTAGGCATTATATATTCTGCTTCACTCTATATAGAGCAATAAATAAGAAACAATACATTAAAAGCATTAAAAACAACTCCATATGCATTGCAATACATCATAAATCAATAAAAAATAACACATATAGCTGAAGCCAACTGTAGTAAAAGGACATGTACACCAAGGGCCAGATTTACTACCAGCTTGCACCAGCGCAAACCCTCTTTTGGTGCTAAAAAACTACTGTCCGAATTTACTAAAGACACGCAGTGAAAAAATTTCACTGAAAAGGCATGGGTTATTTTTGCGGCTTACCTTATTGCATATGCATTTGTAGGAGTTTCCCTTTCAGACACAAAATTTATGGAAGGAGAATATTTAAATGAATCACGCAAGGTGATTTACTAAGGTTTGCGCTAGTCAATTTACTGGTAAAACAAAGCATCCCTTAAATCAGACGCTAATTTGTGCTGCTGTTGGTAGATTGTGTTGGTCATTATGGAAATTGTCCTGCTGCGTCTGTGTTCTTTAATTTGTGCATCGTCAGTAGATATCGCGCAGAACTTTCCACTCCCATCGGCGCTTTTTTGGAATTGTGCTTTCACACTAATTTGCACTGTTTAGTAAATCTGACCCCAAGTGTGATAAAATTGCATATGTTTGTGTGTGTGTCCTCCAGGTAAACCAGCGTACCTTCACATAGGAGAGGAGGTGGATGGTGTGGATATGCGGGCAGAGGTTGGACTGCTGACTCGCAACATTTTGATCAGAGGCGAGATGGAGCCAACATGTTACGGCAACGATGCCTGCAAGTTCTTCTCCTTTGACACGTTTGGTGGACATCTCAAGGTAATCTGACCCTCCTGTCTCTTCAAACAATCTTTTTTGTATTAAGTACCACCATCAGTTGTCTTTAATGCCTCCGTCCAGTAGCTTATCTCAAAATGGATGTTAACACTCTCAGTGTGAGTTATTGCAGCGACGACACCTCTAGCTAGACTTTAACACTCTGTCAAACAAGCAGAATGGACATTTTCTGGCTTTGCCTCCTGCGAAAGGCCTGTCAGTATCAGTGTGTGTGTGTGTGTGTACGTGATGGGGCGACTCAAGCAGCTGACCTCTCTAGTAATTGGCCCAGATCTGACTGTTCCTTTCCCCTCCTCACCTTCGCTGTCATGAAGAAGGTTGGCCCGTTTCTCCACTCAAGAAGAAATTTCCAGATGCAACAACTAGGCCATCCTGTCTTTCAAGTTGTGAAAAAAAATTTTTTGACAAAAGCTGGCTAACAAATAAGAATAAATAATCAAACTACAAGCAAAAACACAAATAAACACAATAGAATAAACACAACTTGCATATACTCAATCAGAAAACCCTAGCAACTCATTAGTAACCACTCAAAACTACTCGGCAACCAGCCAGGTGACCGTAGCAACTGCCTAGCAGCAATCTACCAACATCTTAGTAACCAACCAGTCATAGTAACCAATCATAAAACCCTACCAACTCCTTAGCAACCACTCAAAACTACCTAGCAACCAGCCAGGTGACCGTAGCAACTGCCTAGCAGTGTCCTAGTAAACAAACAGAAGACCCTAGCAACCATAGCAACTGCCTAGCAGCCATCTACCAACATCTTAGTAACCAACCAGTCATAGTAACCAATCATAAAACCCTACCAACTCCTTAGCAACCACTCAGAACTACCTAGCAACCAGCCAGGTGATAGTAGCAACTGCCTAGCAATGTCCTAGTAACCAAACAGAAGTCCCTAGCAACCCTAGAAGCCAGAAAACCATAGCAACTGCCGAGCAGCCATCTACCAACATCTTAGTAATCAACCAGTCAAAGTAACCAATTAGAAAACCCTTGCAGCTCCTTAGCAACCACTCAAAACAACTCAGTAACTGGCCAGAAGACCATAGAAACTACCTAGCAATGTCCTAGTAACCAGCCAGTAGACCCTACCAGCTGCTTGGTAACCAGTCAGAAAAACTCAGCAACCAACCAGAAATCCTTAGCAACCAGTCATAATAACTCAGAAACCAACCAGAAGACCATAACAACTATCTAGCAATGTCCTAGTAACCAGCCAGAAGACCCTAGAAGTTGCCTAGCAACCATTCAAAACAGCTCAGCAACCGACCAGGTGACTCTTGCAACCATCTAGCAACCACATCCTAGTAACCAGCCAAAACGCCCTAGCAACTGCTTAGCAACCACACAACCAGGCAGATGACCCTAAAAACATCTAGCAGCATCCTAATAACCAACCAGGTGTCCCTAGCAACTGACTAGCAATCAACCACAAGATTAGCACAATGTTTCCCATACAGTGAGAGCTTACAGTACAGTGACAACGGACTCATACGTTATTTTGTTATATTTTTGAGTGTTGGAATGAGTTCATTTAATCAACTAAAGCTGTGTAGAGAGGGTCAGTCAGGGTCAACGTGTCAGTCAAAAATGCTCTTCACTCACACACCCACTCGAAAACATGCTTGTTTGGAGCAATGAACCCACTGACACACTTAACATCTGACCGGACGATTTGGGGATGTGTTTATGGCTTTCAACCACATGGGAGCTCCCAAAAACCGCCTTCCAAAGCCGTGCTGTCACATTCTTATGAAATTTGCTAGGCAGCTAATCTAATTTATGAAACATTTAGAGAAATGTCAGGCCAGGGTGAAACCGTACGTTTAGCTGTCCAAAGGATGATAGACATTAATTGGAGCCAAGGTTTGCCACCTTCCCCTGGGAAACGTCAAATCATCTTAGTTTCACTTGCATTCTTCTGCATCGCACAGATATGACGTGCAACATGTTTCACATCCTTTGACTTGAAACGATCTGATGTAGGTCACAAAAAAGGCAGCCATGGAATCTGAAAGCGAACGTTCTGCCAGACATGCAAGAACAAGGGAAGAGAGGATATCAATCTAGATGACACCTTTAACTTCCCGCTCTTGCATATATTCACACACAAACCGGCATGCACATCTCCAATCTTATCTGAAAGGGTGATATTTACATTTCTCACTATCTTTCATCTAGATTCTCGAGTTTCAGATTTCAGTTTTTCATATTAAGGAGCACAAATTGCATAGACCCTGTGACCACTTGTAATCGGATCACCCAAGATGGATATTAACCCTTTCACTCATTTCACTCACTACAGTGGACAGCTAATTAAAAAGCCATTTTCTTGCGTATGCATGGGTTTTGATGGCATAGTTGCACATCAGCCACTACAGTGGACACTAGTGTGTCATCTTATACACTGCCTGTTGGTGGCATATGTGAAGTTTTTATTTTCTCCAAACCAAGATGGCCGACAGCCAGTGCTCCAGAATATCCATTCATTCCTTCTATTCTAGGAGATTCTTGCAGGTAAAAAATGTTGTAGCATCAAGTAACATTTAAGGAGTCATATCATTGTTAAATTTTCCAAGTATTGATTTTAGATTGGGAGGGAAATCTGAATAAAGGTAGAGTTGGAAATTTCGGAGAGGCTACCAATAACAAGCTAGCTTTTAAAGCTTAAGATCCCACCCTCCCTTCAGAGCATCTCCAAAGCCACGCCTCCTTCAAAATTTCAGATTCCTTAAAGCTTTAAGAGAGACGGTGTTAAATTACCTCATGTCTCAAAGTGCATAACATTGCAATAATGAACGTAAACAACTTAAAGAGCTCTGACTGCTACCACCTGACTGTTGCAGATTCATTTCGGCATACTCGTTATATCAGAAAAGTAATCTGATCACTTAATGCACATTATTTGTAATCCGTTACTTTACTTGTAACATCAAAAAGTAACCTGATTGCATATTGCACGTTACTTGTAATGCATTACTTTACTCGTTACATAAAAAAGTAATCTGATCGCGTAATGCACGTTACTTGTAATGCTTTACTTTACTAGTTACATAAAAAGTAATCTGATCACGTAATGCACGTTACTTATAATGCTTTACTTTACTCGTTACATAAAAAGTAATCTGATCGCGTAATGCACGTTACTTGTAATGCTTTACTTTACTCGTTACATAAAAAGTAATCTGATCACGTAATGCACGTTACTTGTAATGCTTTACTTTACTCGTTACATAAAAAGTAATCTGATCACGTAATGCACATTACTTGTAATGCGTTACTTTACTAGTTACATAAAGTAATCTGATCACGTAATGCACGTTACTTGTAATGCTTTACTTTACTTGTTACATAAAAAGTAATCTGATCACGTAATGCACGTTACTTGTAATGCTTTACTCGTTACATAAAGTAATCTGATCACGTAATGCACGTTACTTGTAATGCTTTACTTTACTCGTTACACAAAAAGTAATCTGATCGCGTAATGCACGTTACTTGTAATGCGTTACTTTACTCGTTACATAAAAAGTAATCTGATCACGTAATGCACATTACTTGTAATGCGTTACTTTACTAGTTACATAAAGTAATCTGATCACGTAATGCACATTACTTGTAATGCTTTACTTTACTTGTTACATAAAAAGTAATCTGATCACGTAATGCACGTTACTTGTAATGCTTTACTCGTTACATAAAGTAATCTGATCACGTAATGCACGTTACTTGTAATGCTTTACTTTACTCGTTACACAAAAAGTAATCTGATCGCGTAATGCACGTTACTTGTAATGCGTTACTTTACTCGTTACATAAAAAGTAATCAGATCATGTAATTCACGTTACTTGTAATGCTTTACTCGTTACGTCAAAAAAGTAATCTGATTACGTAATGCGTGTTACTTGTAATGCATTACTTTACTTGTTACATCAGAAAGTAATCTGATTATGTAATGCACATTACTTGTAATGCGTTACCCCCAAAACTGCTCACACTGCTCATTTCAGATGAGATTTGTAAACACCTGATTGCTAGTTTTTCCTGAAAACAACTTTTCTGAAAGCATCAATAGATCGATGTATATTTCAGTCTAAGGTTTGTTCAGATTGAAGAGCTAAATTTGTCTATTTTGAACACAATCAGAATTATCATATTCTGGTAGACTGGAGAGTGTGTAAGCGTTTTCTACATCTAATTTGGGTTTCTACAGAGATGTGCGGTTGTGGAGATCTTTGATGAAATCACATACTCATGTTCTGATATTGAAGACACGTGACATTCAACTTGTATGAAGTTCTTCTCTGTCTGCTGGTCAAACAGGAACAAACTCAATTGCATTTGCAATAATCGAAGCTTATATTTTTAGTATATATTTTATAGTTTTCACATTTATATCATTTGTATTCATCGGTTTGCTAAATACACACAGTATTACTGTGCTCTTACTGTAATTATGTTTAACCCAGTATCTCTTCAATTATTTCACAATTAATTACGAAGAGATGACAAGTAACTTATTGAATTAAACGCGAATTTCTGAAGTAGAAAGACTAGAATAGTATTTTCTTGTAAAACTTACACTAATCTTTCATTTTAAATACTTTTAAGATTTTATATTTAATATTTCAATAATTTAACAACACTTTTCTGATGTCGGGTAATGGTCACATGACTTGCAGGTAAACAAATAAAATATTTAATCTTTTTTAGGATATGTATATCATATCTGAAATACCACAAAGGAGTGTCATTTTCCCGTCTCTGTGTTTTTTTTTCTTCAGGTGGAGCGAGGTTTCCACGCAGTGCATGTGGAAGGGGTGGAGTTGAAGCACATGGGGCAGCAGTCTATGGGTCACTACCCCGTCCACTTCCATATGAACGGGGACGTGGATAACAAGGGAGGCTATGACCCGCCTACTTACGTGAAAGACCTGTCCATTCATCACTCCTTCTCCCGATGCGTCACTGTTCACGGCTCCAACGGGCTGCTGGTGAGTTTCAGGCACAAAAGTAAAAATATCTAAAAAAAAAAAAGGTACAAATAAAAATATCTAAAAACAATAAAAAACTATTTGAGAAGCAAAATTGCCTAAGATAATAAGACTTTCAAGATTTTCAGATTTTCAGTGTGTATTGAATTAAGTTTTTCTTACCCGTTTGTTACCCGTACAGTTTTTTAAGCATAAACTAAATAAATACAAAAATTAAAATTAAAAAAAAAAAAAAAAAAAAAAATCACATTGATGGCAATTACCAGGACAGGTAGTTTAAGATAGGTTAAAAGAAAAAGTAAGTCTACAATATGCTTAATGCAGTTACCATAAGAGGACTGATACACAATATTTACTCAAAATTCTTGAAAACATTGAAAACAGATAAAGAATTATTGTGTGTTGACAAGGATGATGGAAGCTTTTGGAGTTGAGATGTAGAACTAATACTTGTGTAGGGATTCCCAAACTTTTTTGTCAGCTTGAACCCCTTTGATCTTAAAACATTTCAATAATTTATCAACATATTTACATGTTCATGGTTCTCTAATATTGTTTAATGGTCATGTGACATGCAAGTAAACAATTAACATAATACATCTTAACAATAATTCAATAATACAGCTCAAGGGGTTGATAGAAAGCTGAACATTAATAAAATGTTTTTTTATTAATACTATTGTTGTGTTAGTCAGTCTAGCACACATATCAGCGTATGTGAAAATTTCAAATTGGGAAAAAAATGTTCGGTTAAGTCTTTGAAAACACAGCTGCAAAAAATATTTTCTTAATCAGTATTGTAATATGTATAAATATATAAACATCCTTAAAAGAAGATACATTTAGACAACAGAGAAGCAAAATTTCACATTTTTATTTTGTATAAATATCTAAAAAAAATCTTAAACAACAAATTTACTTGAGAAGCAAAACTTATACATTTTTATTTTGTATAAATACATTTACATGAAGCAACATTTAAAAACATTTTTTTTTTTTATGAATATCTAAACATACTTAAAACAGGGTACATTTTCTTGAGAGGAAAAATTTACCAAGATAATAAGACTCTTGGGGATTTTTAGAAAATAGATCTTGAATTAAATTTTTACATATGTATTTTATAATTAAAATTACATATGTATTTTTGAATTAAACTGTTGTGTAAAATTTTGCCAGTGAGGTAAGAAAAATAAATGACAGTAATGGTGAATACCTGGAAAGACCAGTTGAAAAATAAAGCCTGAAAAGGTTCGGTCTACAGTATGTTCAGCTGCTCCTCCATTCTTAGTGATCTCTAGCTGTCCATCAGCTGTCTGATCTTGATTGACAGGCCACACCTCTTCACTCTTTGCAAGGCTCAAACTGAAGCTTTAAGGATGGAAAACAGGATAAACCTTGTAGTCACTTTTAATTAGTGATGTTCAGGTGAATCAGGTGTCTCTACTACTATTGCTCATAGTTAATCCAGAATGCTAAAAGAGAGGCACCTCAGCTGACACTTACCTAATTGACAAACTAGGCTTTCTGTTTCACACTTGCATGATATCTAGGTGTTTTGCAGATATTGATGCCCTCCGGCAGATTTCTAGTTTTGTTTATATCATGGGGAGAAGCATAGATCTTAAAAGAGTACTTGGCTTCTTTTGACTCTAACAAGTTAAATGAAATATGGATTGTCAGAGCTCAACAGAGCAGGAATATGAATCTGCAATTTATTGCGTAGCAGTCAGCCCTCGGCTTTTCTAAAAAAAGCTGCTGTTCAAACACTTCTGAAAGATGCGGTACTGCCTTATAAGCTGCTTTATTTTCTTCACAGGAGACAAGGTGAAAGGTTACGGTACAACGAAGCCATATTATTCGTTCGTGAAAGCAAGCTGCGATTTTATTTCGTAGCCGGGGGGGGGGGGGGGGTGGGTGGGGGGGGGGGGTATACCAACCTCAGAGCTCTGACAGGAATAACTCTTTGACATGGGTTGTTTCTAATGCATTTAACAAGGCTAAATGTTATTTTGCCCAGCGGTAGTTGTATCACACACTGAGGAACTTTATAATTCAACTATTTCTTTGAAAGGATTAATGGAATTGCTTTCAGTCCCAAAAAATTGTGTTTGTTTGCCAACTTACACTGAGCCAATGATTTTCCATCAGGGTTGTATGTTGTGGCAAAAAAGTGCAGCGTTTCTGTTTAACCTGATGCTGTTACAAGTGCATTCACAGCAGGACTTTGAAAACAGAAGATGTTTTAGGTAAACGTCTTTTAGTGTTTTTCATGCTCAGTTGTTGATTACCATGAGAATTACATGAAGGAATGGAAAATATGAGAATATTTTTTCCTCCATGAAATGCAAAATGGATGGTTGTCCAAACAAGGAAAGGATGAGGATTAAGCTTAAAGTTGTCGATATGTGTATACAATAACATCATATCTACTGCATTGCATAAACAGTGCACCTTTTGGATTGAAATTCAGTCAATAGGGAGGTTAAAGATTCATAACTCCTAAATTATAGAGGATGAGCCATAGATGTAATGTAATGTTACCACTTTAGTCCTACGTCACATATTAAAATATTGCAGATTTTCATATCACATCCCGGATGGATGGATGGATGAAGGAATGAAGTAGCTATTTTTTCGTTTTCCTACCCAATGTTAACAATTGCTAAACGCCTCATGTTCTTAATTTCCCGGTAGGTGAAAGACGTTGTTGGCTACGACGCTTTAGGACATTGTTTCTTCACTGAGGACGGACCGGAGGAGAGGAACACGTTCGATCATTGTCTGGGTCTTCTGGTGAAGGCAAGCACACTGCTACCCTCCGACAGAGACAGCAAGATGTGCCGGGACATAACCAACGGAGCTTATCCTGGATATGTGGCCAAACCACGCCAGGACTGCAGGTATAAATCACACTGACCAGAGAGATAATGGAGAGGGTGGTGTAGATCAAGTATCTGAAGAAACTAAGAGCTTTAAACAAATCGCACCCTAAAATCAAAAGAAAGAATCAAGAAATTTTATTTTGCTTTAAGAATATAGAGCCTATTTTTATGACCAAAACTAAAAATATATATAGCCGCAAGCAGCAATTAAGGGGCCAAGCACAACAGAAGCAAACAAGGAAGCTTGCAGTAGACTAATAATGTCATAATGGACTATGATAACAACTGAGACAAAGACACTGCATGTCAATTTTGAAGTCAGTTAGACCAATAGTACTGTAGTTAGAGTCAATTTCATGTTTTGTTCAATTATAGTCCCACCACTTTTTTGTGTGTCCTCAGAGCGTCAAATTTGGTAAAAATATCTCATTTCAATTAGGACTTATAGACATTTATATGTATGAGCACATAAAACATTTTCGAAAATGTTTCCGATTTTCCTATGGTGGTTTTGGACTTTCTAAGATATTTGGAATGTTGTTTAAAAGCTAAATCACAACGTTGCACTAACCATAAGGCGAAACCTAGCATGTTTTGTATCGTTGGACTCGGCAAGGATTCAGGAATACAAGGAGATGGCATTATTTTTCCCTTGAAAATAAATCAACCACATCCAAAGTTATAAGCATGTAAATATTTTTTTTCACCACTAGGTGGCACTGGCCCGAAACTTCTCAGACTCATTCAGGGCATCGTGCGGATGACCCATACCGAGTTTCATAGTGATACGTTCATGCGTTTATAAAATACAGCATTTTACTATAAAATTCAAAATGGCTGACGCCCAAAATGGCCGATATGGGAAAGTTGGATATTGACTTGGCATGACGCCCCGAATCTAACGAGACCACTTTTATTTAAAACGGTTTGACAAATTAACTTGACTTCAACAACTTTAAAAGTTATTAGCATAAATATAAGTTTGGACAGTTGATGGCGCTATATGGATTGAGTTAGAGGCTCCAAATTTGCTATGGTGGCAGTTTAGACTGGCCTCTATCAGTGTGCCAAATTTCATAACTTTCCTGCAAGCATGTAAATATTTTTGGATACAATGGATACAATAGGTGCCAATGGATACAATAGGTGCCTACCCCTAAAAATAGTAAAGAACTGATTTTATTAATTGATCAATTGATTGAATTATTATTATTATTATTATTATTATTATTTAGAATTTATTTGTTGTATAATTCAATATTTTTTTCATTTATCATGGTTTTCTTTTTTCAATATTTTGTTAAAAAATGGTCATATTAGGCTCTTGAAAGACTGGATAACTAGCCGGCCATTGTGACTCATCCCATTGTTTGGTTTATTTTGTTCTTTTATCTTTACTATCAAAGCAGCTGCAGTATGAAATGTTAATAGTTAATCATATCGCTGTTCAAATTGCATTTCTAATATTTGTCAAACTAATCGCAATGCTGTATGGCTTTCTGAGCAAATGGTGCAGCACTAATTTTTGTATTGTTAAGAGATGTCTTAGCTATAATCATTATTCTAGCTACATTCTGTTGACTCATTTCTCTAACAAACCCTTTTTTAGTTGTTTTCTCGCTCTCGCTGATATTCTTTAATCAAGGCTTCCTCTTAAGAAGGCAACGACACAACATGCGGTCGCACTGATGATAGTTTCTGCCCGCGCTCATTATTGTTTAATGATTTTTATCCTTAGATGCACTCGCATTCTTCGAACCTTGGATAATCTATGCTAATTAAAATAACAACATTACTACATTAATAAACCCTGCTAAACTCTGGCGGCGAAACTGTCTGGGTTGGGAAAACTGGGGTTGGGTGTTGACAGTAAATATGTTTAATCTGAACCGCAGAGCTGCGAGAGCTGGGAATTGCTTTGAAGTGCGGTTGTGTGTGGAGCGTCAGGGTGAGGTGAATACTTATGGAATTGAATCCTTCATTTTTGATGATCTGTAGTTACACATCTTAAAATTTGTACCAATGCAATACAAACACATAAACAGGAAAGAGATGCTTGTGACTTTTTTTCCCCACACGGATGTTTATCTTCATACAAACACCTTTTGCATTTAGAATTTAGACCAGTTCCATGTAGCATGTGAAACGAACGGGCTTCCAAAGCATTAGGCCATTAAACTGCATTAAATTGCTAATTGCTCTCATATATATTGCATGAAGAGAGCAACTTTTAGATTGAAATTCAGTCAATAGGGAGGTTAAAGCTTCATAGCTCTTAAATTATAGAAGAGGCTGCCATAGATCCTGTAATATTATCACTTTACGTGATTAAGACACAAGGTTTTTATATAACATCCCTCATAGATAGACAGAGAGATGATGGATGGATGGATGGATGGACAGACAGATCAATATGGATGGATGGATGGATAGATGGATGGATGGATCAATATAGATGGATGGATGGATGGATGGATGGACAGATCAATATAGATAGATGATGGATGGATGGATGGATGGATGGATGGATGGATGGATGGACGGACAGATCAATATAGATAGATGATGGATGGATGGATGGATGGACGGACAGATCAATATAGATAGATAGATGGATGGATGGATGGATGGATGGATGGATGGGCGGACAGATCAATATAGATGGATGGATGGATGGATGGACGGACAGATCAATATAGATAGATGATGGATGGATGGATGGATGGATGGATGGACGGACAGATCAATATAGATAGATGATGGATGGATGCATGGATGGACGGACAGATCAATATAGATAGATAGATGGATGGATGGATGGATGGATGGATGGATGGGCGGACAGATCAATATAGATGGATGGATGGATGGATGGACAGATCAATATAGATAGATGATGGATGGATGGATGGACGGACAGATCAATATAGATAGATGGATGGATGGATGGATGGATGGATGGGCGGACAGATCAATATAGATGGATGGATGGATGGATGGATGGATGGATGGACAGATCAATATAGATGGATGGATGGATGGATGGATGGACAGATCAATATAGATAGATGATGGATGGATGGATGGATGGATGGACAGACAGATCACTATAGATAGATAGATGGATGGATGGATGGATGGATGGATGGGCGGACAGATCAATATAGATGGATGGATGGATGGATGGATGGACGGACAGATCAATATAGATAGATAGATGGATGGATGGATGGATGGACGGACAGATCAATATAGATAGATGGATGGATGGATGGATGGATGGATGGGCGGACAGATCAATATAGATGGATGGATGGGCGGACAGACGGACGGACGGATAGATAGACTGATGGATGGATGGACGGGCGGACGGATGGATAGGCCGATAGACTGATAGATGGATAGATAGACGGACGGACAGACAGACAGATAGAAAGACGGACAAACGGATAGATAGATAGATAGATAGATAGATAGATGGATGGACAGACGGATGGGTAGACCGATAGATGGATAGATAGACGGACGGACGGACACAGACAGACAGATAGAAAGACGGACGGATAGATAGAGAGATAGATTTCTTTTTCCTGTCAATAATAAAATTGCACAAGCAGAAAAGGATGAATCTCTTTTTTCACATCAGATACAGTAGAGTCAGTAATAATCAGTTTGAGATGAAGTTAAGAATGGATGTGGTAAATGTCAGCCGTGTTTGTTTATGTTTGTGACTGCAGAAGTGAGCAGCAAAAAGACGTCGTACAATCTAATCAGTGTCTTTCTCTCTATTTCTCAGCGCCACCTCCACCTTCTGGATGGCTAACCCCAATAACAATCTCATCAACTGTGCCGCGGCCGGATCCGAGGTTAGTCTCGTTACCACGGCGATGGCTCTGATTAACGGTGCCACGCCATCTCGGTGGCTCCTTTCCACCTACCATGCTAATTTGCGATGGATCACACAGCAGCATGTGTTGGTTATTTTTTATATACCGCTGTGAACTCATTCTCTATGTGTTTTGTGTCATTAGGACAGCCATTAGCAGTGTCTCACATGTGATGTGATGTGTGTGTGTGTGTGTGTGTGTGTGGCCTTGCAGGAAACAGGATTCTGGTTCATTTTCCACCACGTCCCCACCGGTCCATCAGAGGGCATGTATTCCCCCGGCAAGTCCGAACATACACCCATGGGGCTGTTCATTAATAACAGAGCGCACTCCAATTACAGGGTGAGTGTGTGTGTGTGCGCGCGCTGTAGGTGCGTGTCATTGTGAGTGAAAGTGGGCCACGGCACCAGAGATATAGGAGCCGCTAGCGCCGCTCACTGTATACACCATTAAAAGGCCGATGCTTGAGATTGATGATCTTGTTGTTCGAAAAAAGGAAGCGGTCGAACGCTTTCTCTCGCTCTCCTGCGGTAATCTATAGCATCATTCTCAGTGCGGCCACCGCAATTGAAATCTAATTCATTTCGAGCTGCTAGCTACTTAGCGCTTTAATAAAACATGATTTAAGAGTTCGGGTGTCTTTGTGCTGAAACACAGTACCGTCCTCAGTCTGCGTGAAGGAATGTATGGCGGTGCAAATTATCTTTCAGTGAGAACAAATCTGATGCTTTTTGCATGAAAGCTGTTGTAATGCTGGGTTAGAAACCACCCAAGTTGGGTTGAAAATGGACAAACCCAGCGATTGGGCTTTTTTAACCCAGTGGTTGGTTGGGTTGTTTTAACCCAGTGGTTGGTTGGGTTGTTTTAACCCATCGGTTGGGTTACATGTTAAAAATGCCCAATGTGCTGGGCAGTTTTATTTAACCCAACTCTTGTTTAAAAATGACTTTATGGCTGGCTTAAAATGAACCCAAATATCAGACACATAATTACTAGAGGCAACAATAATATTCAAAAATGAACATTTATTACACTCTAAAAAATGCTGGATTAAAAACAACCCAATTTGCAGTTTATTGTAAAGTCATAATTAATTATTTTCATAATAATAAAAAAAAATGTTATAAATAGTTTTGTGAAAAATCTTTATGAAAATAAAATTGAAGCTGCCCTTGTTGCAATCTAGAAATGCACTGCAGCTAAAGCCACATGTCTGACCATGTTATATTTCAAATCTGAAGATGACAATTCTAAAACTCTGAGTTTTATTAAATGTTTTTTCAAGATCATGTCATGTGATTTTATTTTGAGAAGACTCTAAAATGCTAACTGATGTTTATTGTCATCCATTCAGTGTATTTATTGTTTTGTGGTGCAAACTGCCCCATTCACTTTCAGTCTTCCCTGCACACAATTCAAAATTATTTATTTGCATTATATTCGCTCTTAAGAACAGGTGCTTCTATGGGTTAGCTAGCATGTTAGCTTAGCACACCAACAAAACATGACAATTTATGAGATTGAAACCATGTTTTTTGCTCCAAACTCAAGTGTTTTACATAATCTTCTGTGACGTTATAAGGCTTCGGATAAAAAAAACAGACAGAAAATATATTCTTTTATGGTATTCTGCACAATGAGAAAAGCTATGTCAATTAGCATTGCATTATAAATATAATCTGTTATTATGAAAATACTTGACATGGCATGAAGAACACAGATAAACCATATATCGTTGCAATCGTGTATTTATTATCTTCAAAAGTGTCTATATGCATGTTATAGCGATCTCTGGAAGCCTCTGTTATTTCCTGGAATGTCACATGGTATGCCTGTTCTTCACAAGTGTCATTTGTAGACAAAATGTGCTCAGAGCGCCCTCCGGCTGCCAGTATGAATTGAAAACACAGTACATCAGAGTATCCAGCGCTCATAATGATTACAACGACGCATTTTGGTTAAAAAATTGAATAAATATTACTCCTCTGTATAGAAATTTGACTTAAAACATATGAGAATCCCTCAACATTTCTCCAAATGTGCATGCTTTTGAATTAAAGCCCTGAGGGATGTTGTTTTGTCAAGCGTTTTCATGACAATCTTACAGGAGTTTTTTCTCAATGAATGTGTCTGACGCTCATATTTCAAAGAAAAGGTATCGACTCCTTTTTCATATTCATAACTCCTGACACATATTAACAAATTACGGTCACTATAAGATTCTGAGAGTAAAACAGAGGTCAAAAATTGAACCTTGAGTCTTAGATCTTTTTAATGATGTATAGTTTCTCAAGATAATTACATTACTTCTAGCAGTAAATTTGAGCTAATTTAAATAAAGAAGCTTCAGTGCGTCGGCATCCTCGTGAAGGTTAGAAAATCTAAAGGTTAGAAGGTCTAAAATCTCTCTATACATATAGGACAGGAACAGTTCGTATACAATATTTTTTAAATAAAGCTACCCAGCAGGTTGGGCAAACATTTAATCCAACCGCTGGGTTAAAACAGCCCAATTGCTGCATTGTCCGTTTTCAAAGTGTGTATCTATTGCCTTCATTAGTTCATTTTAAATAGTTCTGCGGTGTGATAAATGAATTTGTAAAAGTACAAATATTGCATATAGTCTCTTAATTAACATGTGCTTATAAAATCTGCATGGTAACTCTAGAAGAGTGAATATAAGGCTGTATAGTTTGAGTTGTGGTGCAGGATGTCAACAGGGATGAAATAAAGCACTGATGAATGAGGTCTTGTTTTTCATGTTTTTCTGTTTATGTGTCTTGGTAGGCGGGGATGATCCTCGACAATGGAGTGAAGACAACCGAGGCGAATGCGAAGGACAAGAGACCCTACCTCTCCCTCGTAGGAGCGAGGTTAGCATTTACAATTTCTCTTTCCTGCTGCAACATTGGCTTTGGATGCTTTCACACTGCTATCTTAAAGGAATTAAATGTCTTTGTCATTTACTCACCCTCATGGCTACTTTTTTGAACAATAAAAATAAAAAAGGAGTCTGTCAAGCTCTGAAAACCCAGAAAAGATCCATAGAAATAGTACATGTGACTGTTGCGCTATATCGCAAGTCTTCTGAAGCCAACTTACATAAAAGCCATAAACACCATGCTGCCAGTAGTTCAGCACATTAGCTTACAGAAACAGACATCAGATCCAGCCTGGACCATGTCCCTTCTTTGGCAGGTACAGCCCACACCAGGACGCAGACCCCTTTAAACCAAGAGTTCCTGCTCTTGTCCATCATTTTGTGGCCTACAAGAACCAGGACCATGGTGCATGGCTGAGAGGAGGAGACATTTGGCTGGATGATTGCCAGTAAGCATTTTGATTCTTGAATTGACCCGTCCTCAAGTTAGAAAGTTTTGTTTTATTATATTGTCTTGTCTTATCTTATCCAGATAAGATGTTTAATCCTAAATTTCCTACTTGTAATTAAGCCATTGTTGCCATCCGATGATTTTATTTTAATTTATTATTTTATTTTTTTCCATTTGTCCATCTTCTTAACACCCTATTTAATTTTTTTATCTTTTCTTCTCTTTTCTTTTCATCTTATCTTATCTTATCAATCCCGATGATAAATTTCCCACTGGTAAAATTAAGCCATTGTTGCCATCTTCTTAGCAGACAATTTTTTTATTTATTTTATTTAATTGTATTTTTTTTATTTTTTTTTATTTATTTTTTTATTTAATTTATTATTAATTTATTTTTATTCAACCTCAACATATATAAAAAATAACTTACTAAAATGTAACGTCTCACTGAATGCCTCCATTAAAAATGATTATTTAAATGCACTACATTTTGAAAATGAATATATATATATAAAATATACACTACCAGTCGAAAGTTTGGAATCGGTAAGATTTTTAATGTTCTTAAAAGAAGTTTCGTCTGCTCACCAAGGCTGCATTTATTTAATTAAAAATACAGTAAAAACAGTAATATTGTGAAATATTATTACAATTTAAAATAACTGTTTTCTGTTTGAATATATTTTATAAAGTAATTTATTCCTGTGATCAAAGCTGAATTTTCAGCATCATTACTCCAGTCTTCAGTGTCACATGATCCTTCAGAAATCATTCTAATATGATGATCTGCTGCTCAAGAAACATTTATGATTATTATAAATGTTGAAAACAGTTGTGTACTTTTTTTTTTTTCAGGATTCATTGATGAATAGAAAGTTCAAAAGAACAGCATTTATCAGAAATACAAAGCTTTTGTAACATTATTTTTCATTTTTTTTAAAAAAGAAATTAAAGAAATTAATACTTTTATTCAGCAAGGATGCATTAAATCGATCAAAAGTGAGAGTAAAGATATTTATAATGTTACAAAAGATTATATTTCAAATAAATGCTGTTCTTTTGAACTTTCTATTTATCAAAGAATCCTGAAAAAAAATATTGTACACAAATATTTTGTACAATTGTACACAATAAATGTTTCTTGAGCAGCAGATCATCATATTAGAATGATTTCTGAAGGATCATGTGACACTGAAGACTGGAGTAACGATGCTGAAAATTCAACTTTGATCACAGGAATAAATTACTTTATAAAATATATTCAAACAGAAAACGGTTATTTTAAATTGTAATAATATTTCACAATATTACTGTTTTTACTGTATTTTTAATTAAATAAATGCAGCCTTGGTGAGCAGACGAAACTTCTTTTAAAAACAATAAAAATCTTACAGATTCCAAACTTTTGACTGGTAGTGTATATATATATATATATATGCTTGTGTCCTAACACAACTTCAGTAAAATAGACGAGGCAAATAAACTCTACTTATGACTTCAACCATGCGTGAGTCAGTTGTGATAGCCTGCGCTCTAGAATCCGATGAGTGTTATCACAGTGTGCATGGCATGTGGTCAGCACTGACATATCCCTTCATCTTAATTGCACACAGGTTTGCTGATAATGGAATCGGTCTGACTCTCGCCAGGTAAACCCGCTAATCACCATTTTCCCTTTATTCTATTTTTTTCTTTGCACATATTTCAGCAGTCTAAGAATGAAATGTGTTCATATTTGCTGAATTCATTATAGCACAGGGCATAGTGCCTGTAATTGGAAAATGCCTTATATGGGCGGCTTCTTAAGATGCAGTAAAGGAGTCGGGGCTTTTGTGGGAATGTGAAAGTAATTTATTGCTGAGAACGCAGCAAAGATGTGGTGTTTATTCTCAAAAGGTGTGGATTCGCACTCCATTTTTCTGACTTCTGTGTTTGTGCGCTTGCATAGCGGCGGAACATTCCCGGATGACGACGGCTCCCGTCAAGAGGTGAAGAACTCTCTGTTTGTGGGAGAGAGCGGGAACAGAGGGATGCCTGACCTGAATGATCAATCCTGGGGACCAGGCGGCCCTGATCATCTCGGCAGGTCTCTACCGAGAGGAGTGTGAGTGTTTTTTACCCTTTATCTTGCTTTTGCACAACAAAACTTGGAATGAATGGTAGAATGAAGTGTGCAGCAAGGTTTCCAGGGAAACATTTGTTCGTTTTGGTGGCCTTGCAAAAAGAAAAATGATTGCGACCTTGGTTTTGACTTTGACCTATTAATGCCCACGTTTTTTCCCAGAAAAGTCTTAAAGGTGCTATAAGCCATTTTTATGGAAAATATGCCCATTATTTGTCAGATATTAGGTATCCTGAGGTATTGCAGCTATTTCTTGGCCTGGTAAACTG
The DNA here is from genome assembly GCA_037950675.1 of Hypophthalmichthys molitrix. Classification (NCBI taxonomy): domain Eukaryota; kingdom Metazoa; phylum Chordata; class Actinopteri; order Cypriniformes; family Xenocyprididae; genus Hypophthalmichthys; species Hypophthalmichthys molitrix. The sequence goes on from CM075498.1 coordinate 3,109,064, forward strand.
AAATAATTGTTTTTAAAACGTCCATACTCCCCAAAAAAATAATGGTTTCACTTTATTTTGATGGTCCCTTTAACACATTCTGTTGACTATAAGTAACATTGCACATACTACCTCATTAGTAGAGTATTAGTAGACTGGTAGGGTTAGAATAAGTTGGTATGTAGTTGCAAAGTTATTTATAGTCAGTGCACTCTAAAAATTCTGGGTTGAAAATAGACAAACCCAGCGACTGAGTTGTTTTAACCCAGCGGTTTGGTTAAATGTTTGCCCAAAGTGCTGGGCAGTTTTATTTAACTCAACTATTATGTAAAAATAACTATATGTCTGTCATAAAATGAACCCAAAATAGGTTGGAAATTAAAATTAGGCACATAATTACTAGAGGCAAGAATAATAATCAGAAGGTGAACATTTATTAATAAGAAATTTAATAAATGTTTATTGTTTAATTATTATTCATTAAAATTCCAACATACACTATATTGCCAAAAGTATTGGCACACACCGCTCCAAATCATTGAATTTAGATGTTTCAATCACTTCCATGGACACAGATGTATAAAATCAAGCACCTAGGCATGCAGACTACAAACATTTGTGAAAGAATGGGTCGCTCTCAGGAGCTCAATGAATTCAAGCGTGGTACCGTGATAGGTTTCCACCGGTGCAATAAGTCCATTCGTGAAATTTCCTCACTACTAAATATTCCACGGTCAACTGTTAGTGGTATCATAACAAAGTGGAAGCAATTGGGAACAACAGCAACAGAGCGGGGTCAGCGCATGCCGAGGCGCACAGTGAGCAGAAGTCGCCAACTTTCTGCAGATTCAATAGCTACAGACCTCCAAACTTCGTGTGGCCTTCAGATTAGCTCAAGAACAGTGTGTAGAGAGCTTCATGGAATGGGTTTCCATGGCCGAGCAGCTGCATTCAAGCCTTATATCACCAAGTGCAATGCAAAGCGTCGGATGCAGTGGTGTAAAGCACGCCGCCACTGGACTCTAGAGCAGTGGAGACGTGTTCTCTGGAGTGACGAATCACGCTTCTCTGTCTGGCTTCCGATGGACGAGTCTGGGTTTGGCGGTTGCCAGGAGAACGACACTTGCCTGACTGCATTGTGCCAAGTGTAAAGTTTGGTGGAGGGGGATTATGGTGTGGGGTTGTTTTTCAGGGGTTGGGCTTGGCCCTTTAGTTCCAGTGAAAGGAACTCTTAATGCTTCAGCATACCAAGACATTTTGGACAATTTCATGCTCCCAACTTTGTGGGAATAGTTTGGGGATGGCCCCTTCCTGTTCCAACATGACTGCGCACCAGTGCACAAAGCAAGGGCCATAAAGACATGGATGAGCGGGTTTGGTGTGGAGGAACTTGACTGTCCTGACCTCAACCTGACAGAACACCTTTGGGATGAATTAGAGCGGAGACTGTGAGCCAGGTCTTCTCGTCCAACATCACTGCCTGACCTCACAAATGCGCTTCTAGAAGAATGGTCAAAAAATTCCCATAAACACACTCCTAAACCTTGTGGAAAGCCTTCCCAGAAGAGTTGAGGCTGTAATAGCTGCAAAGGGTGGGCCAACTCCATATTAAACCCAACGGATTAAGAATGGGATGTCATTAAAGTTCATGTGCACGTAAAAGCAGGCGTCCCAAAACTTTTGGCAATATAGTGTACTTTGGGTTCATTTTAAGCAAGCTATACAGTAATTTTTAAACAATACTTGAGTTAAATAAAACTACCCAGCAGTTTGGGCAAATATTTAACCCAGCTGCTGGGTTAAAACAACCCCATCGCTGGGTTTGTCCATTTTCAACCCAACTTGGGTTGTTTTTAACCCAGCATTTTTTAAAGTGTAGTTGCAAAGTTACTTATAATTGACAGAATGTTCAAAAGGGACCATCAAAACAAAGTGTTACCAAAATAATTGCATTAAAGTGATAGAGAGTTCAGCAACTTTAGGTTGTCAGTATGAATCCACATTTGCAACCAATTAACTTCTGTTATATGACATTTATATACAAGATATAATGAAAAGAAATTGATTGGACGTGAAGAGTGGACGCTCCATAGTGGATTGGCATGGGTTGAAATATAAGATGACATGGTAATGTCAGAAAGGAATAGTGTTAACTGTTTTTCATTGAAAGATGATGATGAATATGTATAAAGAAAGTCAATTTCTTGTTGACTCTACAGTAAGGACTAAAGTTGAAGTGTGTAGTTTCTGCACCACTTGCAGTAAACCAAATAGCAAGCCACAATTAGTGGAATCCAGCCGGTATAGGGAACTTCTGTAAAGATGAAGTATGTTTAGTGAGTTCTGTGTTTACAGTTGGGGAAAATCAATCCAAAGTTCCAGATTTTACTTTGTTTTGTCTGACATCTCAGAGCAATTTATCACTAGACTCTTTACACCTGACAGGGCTTAAGGATTTCATGTGCTTGACTTTCATCTGTAGTACTGCAGCTCAACACCTGTCACTTTATATTCCTTGCTGGATTTTGCATGGATGTATACAAAAAGTGAATGATAAAACACATTTATCACTGACAAATACCATCTTTATTGCATCCATAAAAGTCAAACCGAAAACTGTCTCTCTGACTCTCTTTCTTTTAAAACTGTCCAAGTGTCAGGTGCGTTCTTCAAACTTTAGCATTCTTTTTTAGCAAGAACTTTAATTGGACACTTCAATCATTGTCATTTGAATTAGTTTTCTTAAAAGAAGAAGGTAAAGTGTGCCATTTCTGCACCACTAGTGGCAGCAAACAGAATTACAAAAACATTGACAGTTTTCAAACAAGATTGCAATTTTGTGACATTAGTGGTTCAGAAATTCACCTTTAACAATTGCATTAACAATCTTGCATTTTAATGTTTACAGTAAAGGGGACTTGAACTGTGTTGTTTTATTGTTTTATAATGTTTCCTGGGGTGCACTTATAATGTTAGTATGCTTTAAAAGGCATTTTACCTACCGTGATTTTAGCCCTCTTATTTAAACGCTCTGTTTTAAGTGTCTGCAGTGAGACCTCAGTGTAAACATCCACTGCTGTGACTGACTGACATCTTTCCATTTGAAATAGTCAAGTATTTCTCTCTCTTTTAGCACATTTTTACTATTACAATTCTCAAGGTTATCAAGGTTAACTAATTGTGAAAAGTGCTGCATTGCATTTAGATCTATGGCATTATATTTAGATTGTGGCATGAAAGGTTGCAGTGATGAACATTGTAGCTGATCACAGACATGTTGTTGAGCTCATGAAAGCAGTGATCTCGTCATTGCAACTCAATTTTTGCACACTATATTGAATGCTTTCATCGTAACTAACAGTGCAAATGTGATGCAACTAAGATTTTCATTGAATAAAAAAACTGGAATTTTGGTGCGAGTCCAGAACTCAGTCACTGATAAACTGCCGCTGTTTGATTGACAGCTCCAGCGATTCTAAAGGGAGCGTTCTTTGATCGCTTTCTATATGTAATTAAATCACCATTTTAATAACAGATTATTTTCATCCTACTAAGAGAAACGACGTGAAGTTGAGCGTTTAGTCACTGGTTTGATTTACTGACACAGACAAAGATCATCTGACTGTACATGAATCATTACATATCAGATCAGGCATTAGAATTAACACAGTTACTTACATGTTGTTGCATTACTGTCGAGTTTATATCGTAAAAGTCTGTTTGCAAAGCCTGCGCCGAAATGCGATTGATTTTACCAAAGAATCCACAGTGAAATGTACCGAATACAAATAAATAAACATACTCCTAGCATTAGGATCCTTTGAAAGGTAATGTTATTTTTGTCCTGTATTGCTCTTCTCTCTCACTAACACACCAGTGGGTGGGGCTAATGTTGTAATGATGAAGTATGCGTTGATTTCTTCTGCGGAGGCGGTGTTTCACCCATCATAGATAGGCACATTCCAGGATCAGTCATTATCTGGGTATGGTGTCAATAAAAGTTTTTATTGGACTAACAAGGAAGTTTTCAGTTCTGAAACTTACAGGATTTTCTTATAGTATGATGGCCTCTTATATATCAAAAGCTCAAGGAAAAGTTGATTTCTCAATTCATAACCCCTTTAAAAAAAAGCATCTATTTCAATTTTGCAAACTTACTCAGGCTGTCCAAAAAATCTCCACTGAGTTAAAATAATAATAATATTAAAAACTTACAGGGCGAAACTTATGGGTAAATGTGTTACCCATAAGAAGGACCGTGAAATTTTAAGTCTGTAGCTCAGACAGGGAAGCGGGGCGGGCGTGTAGAATATTGAAAATTTAACTGCTAGTTGCTAGGCAACCATACAACCCATCCATCCCAAAATGACATAAAATGCAATTAACCCCATACCCTTCATGCATTCAAAATCTGGTGAGTTTCCACCACCAGGACAGAAAGTTGTAGCTGTTCAAAACGTGGAAGAAAGTAATAGCAGTGCACTTTATTACTGTTTCCAAGTCATGCGTTAGTCTTTTCTGTATTGTTTAAATAATAATAATAAAAATTTCAATCAAGTTATCTCAAGAGTTTTTTTTTTTTTTTCAAGGCTAAGCAAAAATAATATTGTATTAATGCACAAGTCATTATTTTTGTTGTTCTATTTAGTGCAAAAAATATAATTTCTGTTGATTTTGTTAATGTAAATGTTTTCTTAGACCATATTTTAAGCTGTTCACTGTCCATTGCATTACATTGACCAAATGTCCCATCATGGGTATTAATTTGACGAGTTATCGCCCCTGCAGGGACTTCCCTATTCGTGGAATGCAAATCTACGACGGGCCAATCAACGTCCAGAACTGCACTTTCCGCAAATTCATCGCTCTTGACGGACGACACACCAGCGCTTTTGGTTTCCGTCTGAACAACTCCTGGCAGAGCTGCCCGAACAACAACGTGACTGACATCACCTTTGATGACGTGCCGGTAAGTGTCATCCCTCGAGCGATGTCGGGTATCATCCAGATCTCTGTGGACCTTTGTGACCCCTCTGACAAAATACATGTCAGCGCTCTTTGTGTGCTTAATAAAAGTGGATGGGGTCACTGTCTCTGAGCTATTTCAGGAACTCGGATTGATTTTGTGGAGGATGTCAGAGAGGATTATAACATTTCAGAGTGTCTCTGACAGAGGTTGTCCTTCCTCTGGTTATGATCACCTCTCTCCCACCCTCATGTCACTTCCAATAGTCAGATATGAGGCTTCATTGGCTGCATTTGTGCTGCAAGGTCTAAAGCACAGATCTGATTAGGACACATACGGTACACACTGTACATTTACAATTTTTTTTTTTAAAGAAATTAATACTTTTATTTAGCAAGGATGCATTGAATCGACAGTGAAGACAAAAGATTTTTATTTCAAATAAATGCTGTTCTTTTGAACTTTCTATTCATCAAAGAATCATGAAAAAAAAATATCATGTTATCATCCACTTAAATAAACACATTGATAATTGTAAGAAATGTTTCTTGAGCAGCAAATCAGCATATTAGAATGATTTCTGAAGGATCATGTGACACTGAAGACTGGAGTGATGTGTATACAAAAGTGAAAAATATATTTCAGAAAAATATTCTCGTGTAAAAAATATATATTTTCTTGTAAAATATTCTCAATTAAGAGGAGATTTATTTATGAGTGTTTAAATGTAGGTCAGATATGTGTCAGATTTAGAGCCACATTTGCTAGTGGTCAAAATCAGATGCAATTAAAGCTGGTACAAGATCTGATCCGTGACAGATACTGGTTTAAAAATACAGTTGTTTGCTTTTTGGGAATAAAGACAAGTCAGTTATAAAAATTATCCTAATTTCTCTCGTCTCCACTCGTGGCTCTAGATCACCTCACGTGTATTCTTTGGTGAACCGGGTCCCTGGTTTAACAAGATGGAGATGGATGGCGACAAGACAACCATTTTCCATGACATCGATGGCTCGGTGAGCGAATACCCGGGTGCTTTCCTAGTCAAAGAGGACAACTGGCTCCTGAGACACCCCGACTGCATTGACATCCCCGACTGGAGAGCTGCCATCTGCAGCGGGCACTACGCCCAGGTGAGTCCAACCCAGAGCCGTCCACACTCTCGCGTTACTCCCAAAACATTCCCATGTTTAGTATCAGCAGTCTTCATTCGGGCAGTCGGTAAACAAGCATTTTCAGTGTTGGGGGTAACGCATTACAAGTAACTTGAGTTACGTAATCAGATTACTTTTTTCAAGTAACTAGTAAAGTAATGTAACACATTCCTTCCGTAAAACGCAATTAGTTACCTTTTTAAGGAGTAATGCAATATTGTAAATCATTACTTTTAAAAGTAACTATCCCAACACTGAGCATTTACATGCAAACAGTGATGTTTCCCAAGCTGCACCTTGTTTGTTTGGTTCATTCCAAGAAACGACAAAGCCAGACACCTTGTTAGCCTTCATTGAAATTCGTTTTCCAAGAAAAAGGCAATCATTCTGTCAAAGCTGTCAAACACTCAAGCGTTTTTTTCACGCACACTTAAATACCGTGCAAAATATTCTGCCTCCCCCTCCAGATTTACGTCCAGACCCGAAACCCAGCCAACCTTAACATGAAGATGGTGAAGGATGAGTATCCAGACAAACCTCTGGAGCTGGTTGGTGCTCTGGGAAAGAGGAACCACTACCAGCAGTTCCAGCCCGTGGTCACGCTGGGAAAAGGATACACCATGCACTGGGACCAAGCGGCTCCTGCTGAGGTCACCATCTGGCTCATCAACTTCAACAGGTCAGTGAGTGATCGACTTCATCCACTATGCAATAGTCTTGATAGTTTTCACTCAGGTTCAAGCAAAATTCACAGTGAATTTATAACCTTTCACAATGAATGTGTTGTCATCAAGAACCTTTAAGGTCCCCCAGCGGTTTTCCATCACAATAAAAGCTCTATAGTTTTAAAGCAAAGAAATTAAAGGCACAATATGTAAGATTTTTGGATTAAAATATCCAAAAACCACTAGAACAAGTTCATATATAAAATTGTTGTAAAAAGTCATTATTTTTATTTTGTTTTTGCTCAAAAAAAAAAGTATTCTTGTCGGTTCATAACATTAAGGTCGAACCACTGTAGTCACATGGACTACTTTAACGATGTCTATACTACCTTTCATGGGCCTTGAAAGTGGCAATTACGTTGCTGTGTATGGGGGATCAGAAACCTCTCGGATTTCATCAAAAATATCTTAATTTGTGTTCTGAAGATAAACAAAGGTCATGAGAGTGAGTAATTAATGACAGAATTTTCATTTTTGGGTGAACTAACTCTTTAAATGTAACTTTAATCGTAAAATAAATATAAACAACAAAGGGAAAGGAGCAATAGCGGTCGACTGTGGCATATAATCATAATAAAAACAGCAACGTAAAACATCCCTGGCTCTTGGCCCCACCCTGCTTCATACCATAGTAATGTTGATTAAACTTTAATACATTAGCTCACCCATGAACATGATCCTGTCAGATTGCTTTCCATCGGCTGTGTAGGTGAAGATGACAACTCCCATGATTCCACGCTCATTCATGCTGTCATCAAGCTACGCCTTTGTTATTGTTTTGAATAAGAGACCTCCAGAGGCGAAACTTACATACTGTGCCTTTAAGACAGCCATAAATATTAGTATTATAGTTTTACAGTTTTTCTGTAAAATACAATTGTTATATAAAATATACATGTATGTATGTATAGCATTTGCTCAACCGATGGAGTGGGTTTGTGGGTGGGACATTCTCTTTGTCCAACCAATGGCAGATTGGAGTTAGCTTTTGTTAGTTTTGCAGGTGTCTGATTGTCAACAGGTAGCGTCTCCTGGCGATCAGACGGTGTAGATAAATGACACTATAGTGCTAGCATTTGTGCAGGTGTGCCATTATCAGCAAGATCACTTACTGTGTTTTGCGCACCCGTGTCTGCAAACTTTTGCTGAACGGGTTTGAGGAACAAATTATTTACATAACCAAAACGCAACACAAAACACTTTTCTATAGATATAGATAGAAATATAGCTGTAATACATATTTAAATATAACATATAATGAAAGAGATTATATAATTTTACATTTAATATATATATATAGCAAATAGATATCATTAATGTATACTTAAAAATACAGTAAAAACAGTAATATTGTGAAATATTATTACAATTTAAAATAACTGTTTTCTGTTTGAATATATTTTATAAAGTAATTTATTCCTGTGATCAAAGCTGAATTTTCAGCATCATTACTCCAGTCTTCAGTGTCACATGATCCTTCAGAAATCATTCTAATATGATGATCTGCTGCTCAAGAAACATTTACTGTGTACAATTGTACAAAATATTTGTGTACAATATATATATATTTTTTTCAGGATTCTTTGATGAATAGAAAGTTCAAAAGAACAGCATTTATTTGAAATATAATCTTTTGTAACATTTTAAATGTCTTTACTGTCACTTTTGATCGATTTAATGCATCCTTGCTGAATAAAAGTATTAATTTCTTTCTCTTTGTCCAACCAATGGCAGATTGGAGTTCTTAGGATGCCAGCCAATGTTTTTGTCGTCTGGATCTTTATATTAGTCCTTTGTGTGTAAATGCAGCCTAATAGACCCGTCACGGTGTCATAAATTATAATTAAACCACAATATTAACAAGAAACAGAGGAAATCACTCACTGCTCTTGGCTGGATAACTTTAATAGCCGTAATAAGCCCTCTAGAATCAAACATGAACACAAATTTAGGTCGAAAGAAAAAAGAAACTGTACAGCTGATTTTAATTAATTACTGTCAATCAAACTCCAACAGCATCACTATTAATGTATCTTATATCTTTAACAGTAATCAAAATATTTAATTGTGGACATGATTCCTTCAGTATTAGTCTCATTTTGAATGTTTACTTGAATATTTCAAACACTGTTTACTTCATTGGTCTCTTTGTGTCATGCTTGTAATTTGTTTCTTTGTTCTGCTTTTCATGTCAGTTTGTCTTGAAATTACATGTAAGAACATCAAACAATTTTTACTTAATTAAGAGCTGCATTTTGTTTTATATTTGTATTAATACTTAACTTTTTTGAATAAAGGATGCACTCATATCCAGCACCTTATGAAAAGATCAGAATAAAGTATGAAGGAAAATATAAATAGTAAAGAGAGATATCTGCACACATTTATGTTATTCTCATTTATAGGTTAAAATAGCAACATTTGTAACAGTGATTATAAATTATATTCATTAAATAAAATTAACTTCACCCTCTGATCCAGGACTATGGCGCCCCCTAGTGATTGATGAAAATACTATTATACACTACCACATATCTTACTCATTACAGCAGTGTTGTTGCTTCTTCTACAGAAACGACTGGATAAATGTGGGCATCTGCTATCCAAAAGGCACAACATTCATCATAATCTCCGACATCCACAACCGCCTCACCAAAGAGACGAGGAAGACTGGGGTGTTCATGAGGACCTCTCAGAGAGAAAAGATGAGCCACTCTCACCAGACGAGAGGATATTACTACTGGGAGGAGGACACTGGGTAAGAGCTGTCTCTCTGAAAATGTAAAAATGCAGAAAGTTTTCTGGGTTAGGGGATTAGATATGCAGTTTGTACAATATAAAGGTCATTATGTCTGTGTAAAGTCCCCATAAAACATGAAAACCCAACTTGTGTGTGTGCGCGCATTATAATGTCAAAATTAATAAATGTTAATGGATTTAAAAAGTAAAGTAAAACATATTAAATTAAATGTGTTTTTCTACTGACAGGCCTAATAGAAAATCATACTGAACAAAGTAGTAGTAATTATAAGACATCTGTGTTATGACAGAGGATGAAAATATAACTGTTCTTAATTTAGCTATGTCAGTCTTCCTTTGCTAATGAAACATAATTAAATTGTAGGAAAGAGTAATATCACTCGATTAGAACTGCTCTGAAATTACCCAGAAGGCTGGATGCTAAACTTCTGTCAATTATAAGTTTTGATGTCATTTTAAAAATGTCACAGCTTCCAAACTCGTACCCTGATCTCTGTTTCTCTCTGTCTGCCGTCATCCCCGCAGGCTGCTCTTCCTTAAAATCAAAGCGCACAATGAGAAGGAGGATTTTGCGTTCTGCTCGGTGAAAGGTTGTGAAAGAGTGAAGATCAAAGCGGTGATTCCCCCCGGCAGCGGCCCCAGTGACTGCATGGCTGAAGCTTACCCCAGATACGCCGAGATGCCCGTCGTAGATGTGCCTATGCCCAAAAAACTGCCTCGCTCAAGACTGGTGAGAAGACAGTTTTGTCTTTCTCTGTGTTTGAAGTCTACTGTAATGTTGCGAGTCGGATGTGGGATGTTCCTGCTGGATTTTTCCATACGCTCTGAAGATGGTGTATAAAGAAACAAAATAGCTTTTGTTAGTTTTGCAGGTGTCTGATTGTCAACAGGTAGCGTCTCCTGGCGATCAGACGGTGTAGATAAATGACACTATAGTGCTAGCATTTGTGCAGGTGTGCCATTATCAGCAGGATCACTTACTGTGTTTTGCGCACCTGTGTCTGCAAACTTTTGCTGAACAGGTCTGAGGAACTTTGATGCATTTTATTTACATAACCAAAACGCAAAGCAAAACAATTTTCTATAGATATAGATAGAAATATAGCTGTAATACATATTTAAATATAACATATAATGAAAGAGATTATATAATTTTACATTTTAAATTATATATATATATATATATATATATATATATATATATATATATATATGTATAGCAAACACTAATTCTGACAAGTGGAGGCAATATTTAAGACTATCACTAATATTTTTTTATTAACTACATCTCTCTGTGTGCCTGCGTGCTCACATGACACATCGTTCACATCATTTCACATTTTGGCACATTTGAAGAGAACATCAAGCAAGAAAATAATATCACTACATATCATATTATTAAAATCACACATTTTCCTGTTTCCTTTTTAGCCTCACACACTGGAGCACTTCCTTGAAGTCAAACTGGAGTCATATAACACTCGCTTCTTCCACATCAAAGAGGACTTCGCCTATACGGAGGTACAAACTCTTAATAATGTACCTTTAGCTTATCAAGCTTTGAGTTTCACAAAGAACTGAGTAAAATCCATAACATCACTTCTCATATACTAGTTAGCCTGCCTAAGCCTAAAGAGGTTTGCTGATGTTTAGCTGGTTTTATCTATGTCTAGCTTGCCTTTATATTATATTACGTTATATTATATTATATTGGGGGCCACAACTGCCTCCAGACTTGTCTTATTTTGTCAATTAGTGTTATTAATAACTTGTTTTTATCTCAAATCAAAAAATATAATGAGAATAACAATGCTAGCTTTTATTTCCATGTATTTTATTTTCATCCATATATATATATATATATAGCAAAAAAAAAAAAAAAAGAATATAGAAAAAGGGGACATATGGGTGGGGACAGGCTGAACAAAACGATACAAGAAAAATATAAAACAAATGAAAATAAAGTTATTGTTTCTGTAGGTGAATGGGAAGAAGATCTATCAATCAGAGGACGGCGTGCATGTGACTGTGATCGACGGCCACAGCGGTAAAATCCTGGAGTCTAAAGGCTTCAGGAACTCCATACTGATGGGAATTCCAGCTCAGCTAGAAAACTACATCACAAACCTCAAAGACGAGTAAGACTGATAGAAGAATATAAGCATGAATACTTATCCGTCCATACAAAATCAAATGAACGTGATAAAATGTTTTTTAAATTACTATGCTGTGTCATTATAGTATTAGTATCAGAATTAAAATTTCCTGATAATTTACTCACCGCCATGTCATCCAAGATGTTTATGTCTTTCTTCAGTGGAAAAGAAATGAAGGTTTTTGAGGAAAACATTCCAGGATTTTTCTCCATATAGTGGACTTCACTGGGGTTCAACGGGTTGAAGGTCCAAATGTCAGTTTCAGTGCAGCTTCAAAGAGCTCTACATGATCCCAGACGAGGAATAAGAGTCTTACCTAGTGAAATGATCGGTCATTTCGGTCAAAAAAAATAAACATTTATATACTTTTTAACCACAAATGCTCATCTTGCACTGCTCTGCGATGCGGCACGCATTATGTAATCACGTTGGAAAGGTCACGCATGACATAGGTGGAAGTACCGCGGTAGGGCGAAAAACTCCATCTCATTTTCTCCTTCAACTTCAAAATCGTCCGACATCGTTGTTTCACCTTTTTTTTGTAAAGGCCGTTTGACTTTGCATGTTTGCTTTGAAAACCGCCTTTGTTACGCGTGACCTTTCCAACATGAACATGAGCAGTGCAAGATGAGAATTTGTGGTTAAAAAGTATATACATTTTTTTTTTTTTTTTTTTTAGAAAATTGCAGATCGTTTCACTAGATCAGACTCTTATTCCTCGTCTGGGATCATGTAGAGCTCTTTGAAGCTGCACTGAAACTGACATTTGGACCTTCAACCCGTTGAACCCCAGTGAAGTCCACTATATGGAGAAAAATCCTGGAATGTTTTCCTCAAAAATCTTAATTTCTTTTCGATTGAAGAAAGAAAGACATCTTGGATGACATGGGGGTGAGTAAATTTTAATTCTGAAGTGAACTAATCTTTTAAAACCAGTGTGTAAATGAATCTAAAACAGGGTTTTTACCAAGCCAAAAATGCTCTTTTTTTGTTTCAGTCTTTCTCCGCCATTTGCCAGTCACCACCAGCTTTTTTGATAATTTTCACCAAAATTGAATGGCCTCCAGAATATTTTGTTGTAAACAACAACAATAAAGGTTTATTCTAGCTTCATACATTTTTTTTTTATCAAAACTAGAATGTGTTTAAGTTTTAATTTAAAAAAGCAACATTTTGAACAAAAAGCTGAGAAAATTGCATTTTTTCAAAGACTCAAATGTGCATAAGCAATGCTTTTATCGCTTGTTTCTGCTTCTTCTTCGCCCGTGTTTTGATCTGGAGATTCTCTACTCTTTCAGAAGATGTGTAATAGCGCCCCCTACCGTTTAACAGTGAAAACATGGAAAGCATCTCATTATTATCCATCTGAGATGTTTTACTTCCTGTAGTGCTTCGATGTGTTGAATTGAAGAGAATCACACAGGCTTTGTGCTGCACATGCCGCTATCCAATTTGGTCTGCGCTGTGAAGTGGGCCGTGCAGATATGTTGTCCATTCTGCACGGTTAAGTTGGGCAGCGCCGCTCTGACTCTGTTGAAGTGTTTGGACTCTCACATGAAAGCACTGAACGGGAAATGATCACAGAGTCATGAAGGGCGAGGGGAATTGCATGTGCTTCAACGGCCTTGAAATGTATCTTGGGCGGCCACTGAAAAATGTTCAACTGAGTTAAAGAAAGTGAAATTTGATTTCAGGGACCACTTCAGAGGATGTATTTGTTCAAAGAACTATTCTTTAATGTCTCTTTTTGTATTTGTTCCTCCTCAGTTGAACTGCTGTGTCTGATAGGAACTCATTTTTTGCACTTGCAGGTCAGTGGTTTTGATCACCTCCAAAGGGAAGCTGGTCACCAGAGGGCCATGGACCAAAATTCTCGAGACCCTCGGAGCAGATCAGACAGTGAAGTTGAAAGGTAATAAGATTCACAGTATGAGTACATATTGGCATTCACATTATTTATAGGTTTGAAACAAATGTACATGCTGGGAAACACATGTGACCAAGCATAGTAGATCTATGATTTAGTAGTGTCCAGATGTATTTTGGGCCTACTGTACGCTACCGTACAAACATTTTGGGTCAGAAAGATTTTTTTTAAAGAAATTAATGTTTTTTATTCATTTTAATTTTGATTTAAACTGATCAAAAGTCACAGTAAAGATGTTTATAATGTTACAAAAGATTTCTGTTTCAAAAATGGCTACTGCAAATCCAGCTTTACCTTCACAAGAACAAATTACTTTTTAAAGTCGGCATGAAATGAAAGTTGCGATAGTCTTTTCTTCTCTATTGTGACGTATATGCGAGTGAAACGGCTTCTCGAACAAGAAAAAATGTAGGGCGGGGCTTGAGTTTGTCTGTGGGGAATTGATTGGATGGTTGTGATTTGCTATTGGTGGATCTCATGTGAGTGACAGGTTGCCCCGCCCTCGCGCCAGTAAACATCATCAGAGAAGAGAAGAGATGTTGCTGGAAGAGGGAGAGGAGGATATTTTGAATAAAGAGTAGAAGACATATGAATTGAAAAAAAAATAATGATGTGCACGGATAAATCAGTTATAATACTGCAATATACCATAATATATAATTGTTTTTATTGGGAAAAAAATAAAATGTACTTATTAACTGTATTTCTGATAATCTTGGTGAGTATAAAAGACTTTAAAAACATTAAAAAATATTATCGACCCTAAACTTAAACCCTAAAACCCTAAAAGTGTCTCAGAGATTGGTTCACGCTTATTTTTAGCTATATAGACTTTTATCACAGTGGTATTTAGGATTCTCTATGGTAAATGTCCACTAAAAAAGTGAAGCTGTGATACAATGAAAAAAAAAAAGCAGTTGACTTGTGTGAAGAGAAGCTGTTTTCTGGGCTGGACAGACACACACACACACACACACACACACACACACACGCACGCATACCAGAGCAGCAGGGTCCTTCCTTTCGTCCCTCCCTTCACATATTATATTTATCATGTCGAATTGTCATTCCAGCAGGCAAAGCCCCTTCAGTTTACATTCCTAGTCCTTCCCACCGGCTCGTTTCGTGAACATATTTCACAGGTCAGACAAATTTGTACTGAAATACTAAAGGAATAAAAATAAAAAACACAAGATTTTATTATAATAATCATCCAACTCTACATTTTCCTATTTATTTCATGGATACTACAGTAAATCTATAGATCGATAAATAAATACATAGACTTTAAATATTGATCTGAGATTATTTAACTCATTTAAACATAAAACAGTACAGGTACCCTACTATTTAGCAAGATGTTTTACTAAATTACCTAACTTTATTTTTACTACCCTACCATTTTTAGTAAGAAAATTAATACTTTTGTTCAGAAAGTATTAAATTGATTTATGTGACATTTATAATGTTACAAAATATTTCTATTTCAAGTAAATGACGTTGTAAATCTTGTACAACAAAATGTATCACAGTTTCCACAAAAATATGAAGCAGCACAACTGTTTTCAACATTGATAATAATCAGAGTTTCTTGAGCTGCAAATCATCATATTAGAATGATTTCTGAAGGATCATGTGACACTGAAGAGTGGAGTAATGATGCTGAAAATTCAGCTTTGATCACAGGAATAAATTACATTTTACTATACAGTTGCAAGAATAAGTATGTGAACCACTTGCAGAATCTGTGAAAATGTGCAAAATTTTAACAAAATAAGAGAGATCATGCAAAATGCATTTTATTTTTAATTTAGTACTGTCCTGAGTAAGATATTTTACATAAAAGATGTTTACATATAATCCATAAGACAAAAAAAAATAGCTGAATTTATTAAAATGACCCAGTTCAAAAGTTTGTGAACAATTGATTCTTAACACTGTGTGTGGTTACCTGGATGATCTACGACTGTTTTTATGTTTTGTGATGGTTGTTCATGAGTCTCTTGTTTATTCTGAGCAGTTAAACTGAGCTCTGTTCTTCAGAAAATATCTCCAGGTCCCAAAAATTCTTCAGTTTTCCACCATTTTTTGCATATTTGAACCCTTTACAACAGTGACTGTATGATTTTGAGATCCGTCTTTTCACACTGAGGACAACTGAGGGACTCAAACACAACTATTTAAAAAGGTTCAAACATTCACTGATGCTCCAGAAGGAAACATGATGCATTAAGAGTCGGGGGGTGAAAACTTTTGAACAGGATGAAGAGGTCCAAATTTTTCCTATTTCGCTTGAATATCTTTTTTTTTTTCATTTAGTTCTGCCCTTTGGAAGCATCAGAAGATATTTGCACGTTTCCCAGAAGACAAATTAAATACAATTTACCTTGATCTTCAAATTCCAAATGTTTTCACCCCCCATCTATTCTTGCATTGTGTTTCCTTCTGGAGCATCAGTGAATGTTTGAACCTTTTTTAATAGTTGTGTTTGAGTCCCTCAGTTGTCCTCAGTGTGAAAAGACGGATATCAAAATCATTCAGTCACTGCTGGAAAGGGTTCAAATATGCAAAAAATGCTGGAAAACTGAAGAATCTGCAGGACCTGAAGCATTTTTTCTGAAGAGCAGAGCTCAGTTTAACTGCTCAGAATAAACAAGGGACTCATGAACAACCATCACAAAACAAACAAACAGTTGTAGATCATCCAGATAACCACACACAGTGTTAAGAACCAATGGTTCACATACTTTTGAATAGGATTATTTTAATAAATGCAGCTATTTTTTTGTCTTGTGGATTATATGTAAACATCTTTTATGTAAAATATCTTATTCAGGACAGTACTAAATAAAAAATAACATGCATTTTGTATGATCTCTCTTATTTTCACAGATTCTGCAAGTGGTTTACATACTTTTTCTTGCAACTGTATATTCAAATAGACATGTTATTTACTTCTACATGTATATTTCTTCTGTTTCTTCTGCTCTGGGAGTCTTTGGCAGCCCATAGAACCGTTTACAGGAAAGTTATTAAATTTGGCACTCTGATAGAGGACAGTCCCAACACCAACCACACCAATGTTGGAGTCTCTAACTCAATCCCTCTAGCACCACCAGCTGTCCAAATTTTCACTCATATATATGCTAATAACTTTTGAACCGTAAGGGTCTGATTCCTTGGCTCAAGACGATTCAGTTGCACCCTATTGAACGCCATTTTGACGCCATTTTGAATTTTCCAAAAGACCTACTTTTTCTAACTCCCCCTATGCCATTGCTCCGATTTTCCTGAAAATTGAACCAGATCATCTTCAGACCATGCCGATAAAAAGTTATGGAATTCAAGTCGATTCGTTAAACCATTCTCAAATAACGTGCAAATGAATTTTACGTAGCGCTTTCAAAAATAGACATAAGGCTGTTTCTCCGCAACGCTTTATCATATTCAGACAAAACTAGGTCATCACAATCATGACCTGAGGCAACATGCAGCATTTCGGTGCAGCGCCACCTACTGGTCCAGAGATACAAAAAGTGATTATTTTTACTTGTAACTTCTGAAGGGTTTGTCCAAAAATCATGAATCTCATTAGATTCGGGGTGAAATGCCGAGACAACTGATATCCAATTTTCCCATATCGGCCATCTTGGGCGTCGGACATTTTGAATTTTGTCTTAAAATGCTGTATTTTATGAACGTATTAGCATATCATTACAAAACTCGGTATGTGTCATCGACACTGTGCCCTAACAGTACTCAAAAAGTTTCGGGGCAGCGCCACCTTGTGGTCAAAAGAAATGAAATTTACAAAAATGCTAATAACTTTTGATTATATTAACCTATTGTAATGAAACTTAGTAGATTTCTTGGGTCATGCTGAGAACATGGATACCAATTTTGATATAGTCGGCCGAACTTCCTGTCCGCCATTTTGTTTTTCTTTAAAAACATGCTTTTTCGAACTCCTCCTGGACTGTTAATCTGATTTTCACCTAAATCAAATCATATCATCTTCAGACAATGGTGACAAAAAGTTCTGGAATTCAAGTTGATTCGTCAAAACGTTTTCGTATACCGCAACGAAGTAGAGGCATGATGCAAAAACAACTCTTAAAGCTGTATCTCTGCAATGCTTTGACATATTGACACCATATTTTGTCATTGTCACCTCACTCTGACCATACCACATCAATTTGGTCACAACACCACCTATTGGTCGAAAGTGATAAATCATTAAATCATTATTATTAATTGTATTTGTGATTTTTCAGTCATTTTGTCTAAACTGATCTTAATATGTCTTTATTTGCTCATTGTTGCAGTCAGTCTGATGCTCACAGCTGTGCTGGCATGACTTGTGCCTTTTTTATGCTTGGCCCCTTAATTGCTGCTTGCAGCTATATTACTATTTATTGTATTTCTGATCAAATAAGTGCAGCCTTGGTGAGCATAATGTTTTTTAAGACTTCCCAAGCTTTTGATCAGCATGATATCTGTTGCAAGGGATGACAGTCAATCATACAGTAATAGCCTCATTATACAACAATATTTGACAGTAAAATGTAGCAACTGAACCAGAATCAAATATTTTAAGCTGCATTTTTATAATTGCCACAACATCAAAGACCATATAATTAAGTATTTGACATACTTCACAGTTTACAAACTGGCCATGTCCAGAATTTTTGTCATGAATGAGGTTCAACGGCTCTAATTTTGCGGTGTTTTCCCCCCTCAGATAAACTCGCCTTTGTGGGCTTCAAGGGCTCCTTCCGGCCAGACTGGGTGAGGATGAGTGTTGATGAAGAGCGGGCCAAACTCCATCAAGTGCTGCCCATCCCGGTGATTAAGATGATGAAACTATGAACAAGAGGGACACACAGCTGGACATCTCAGACTCGCAGTAGCACCACTGCCAGCTACGCCAGGACTACTGAACCCAAACCACCAATCAGAACCGAGCATGTGTTTATGTTACCTAGCAGAGTCCATTATATGTGACAACGTGGATTTGACAACGTGATTTTTGGATTGTGTCGTCAGTTGATTATACTTAAGTTTCAAGGGGAGAAAAACAAGAAAAAAAAAAAACGTAAAAAAACACAACATTCCTTGTTTTTGTCCCTCTCGGTGATGTTTGACTTCATGTTACAACATATGTTTTTTCTAAATATATAGAAAAAGACATTTCAGATTGTAAATGTTGTGAGGTTTCCTCATTTTAATTTTCACGCACAAGAGTTGGTTTCATTTGTGTTGAACAAGAGAGCCAGCAAAATTTGGAACAGGTCACCCAAAAATGAAAATTCCACTCATTTATCACGCCGTTCGTTGGAACAAAAAAAACAAGAATTTTTTAAGCATATGACCGAAAGCACTATAAAATTAGCCCATATGCCTATATTTCACATCTTCTGAAGTAATTATTTAATGATTAAATATTTTTATTTGATAAGTGCCCCCCCCCCCACCCAACCTAACCTGAGAGTGAAAAAAAGAGACGGAATTCTCATTTTCCAGTGAACTGTTCCTTTAAATCAAATAGTTAAGAATGGATTTGAATCTGAGCATTAGTAGATGTCAGTCAGTCTATCATAAAATGATCAAATCTGTGACGAATTGGCTTTTCTTCCGTTTGGCAAGAAGTACGACAGTGCCGAAATAGCTGGTCTTTTTTCGGAGATTGTAATTTGTTAGTGTTTTTGTATGTTTTGTGTGTTTCTTAAAAAAAAAATCCTGATTGATTACAGAGATATATTTTATACTTATTTATTGTACAGGCACTAATACACAAATCAAGAAGGGACATCTTTTAAGGGACTTTTAAGTTGTAATGTAATGTTGTCCTATCTGTAAAAACTAAAACTTTAAGTACAATTTTCACTTTAGTGTATAATTCAAATATACATTACATTAACTTTAAGTTGTATATGGGTGTGATGTAAATGTGAATGATTTCCAAGTAATAAAAATGTATTACTTTAGATAAGAAAAAAATTTAAAGACTTTTGTACAGAAATAAATCTTTTTTCCTCACATCTTTGGAGTGATACTGTGTTTCTGTTTCTGTGTGTGTGTGTGTGTGTGTGCAGTAAAAAGTAAAAAGATGTTGGCCTTCAAAAAGTAATATATATATATATATATATATATATATGTGTGTGTGTGTGTGTGTGTGTGTGTGTGACTAGAATGTACATTTACTGAAGGAAATGTGAGTGTTGCTTGCAGTGTTCTGCAAGAGAGCCAACCAACGTGTCCTTACACTGCTAGCATGTTTTTAGCAAAAGATGCTAACATGATTAGCATGTTGCTAGCATGTTTTTAACAAGATGTTATCATGATTAGCATGTTGTTAGCATGATGCTAACATGCTGAACATGTTGCTAGCATGTTTTTATCAAGCATGAAACTAACGTTATTAACATGCTGCTAGCACATTTTAGCAAGATGTTAACATGATTAGCATGTAGCTAACATGATGTTAAAACAATTAGCATGTTGTTAGCATTATGTTAATGATTATCATGTTGTTAGCATGATGCTAACACAATTAGCATTTTGTAAGCATGTTTTTAACCATTTGTTTAACATGATTAGCATGTTGCTAGCATGTTTTTAACATGATTAGCATGTTTTTGACAAGATGTTAACATGATTAGCATGTAATTAACATGATGTTATAGCAATTAGCATGTTAGCATTATGTTAACATGATTATCATGTTATCATAATGCTAACACAATTAGCATACTGTAAGCATGTTTTTAACAATTTGTTTATATGATTAGCATGTTGCTAGCATGTTTTAACAAGCATGATGCTTACATGATTAGAATGTTTGCTAGCATGTTTTTAACAAGATGCTAACATGATTAGCATGTAACTAATATGTTATAGAAATTAACATGTTAGCATTATGTTAACAATGCTAACACAATTAACATATTGTTAACATATTTTAAAAAGATGTTAACATGATTAACATTTTGTTAACATTATGGTAACATGATTAGCATGTTGTTAGCATGTTTTTAACAAGATGCTAACATGATTAGCATGTAGCTAACATGATATTAAAACAATTAGCATGTTAGCATTATGCTAACATTATTAGCATGTTGTTAGCATGATGTCAACACAAATAACGTATTGTTAGCATGTTTTATCAATATGTTAACATGGTTAGCATGTTGTTAGCATGATGTTCACACATTTTGACTCGTTATTGTCATGTTTTAACCCTAAGCTAAAAGCTATTAGCATTTAGCTATTCACTGCTAGCATGTGTAGCATGTTGGAAATCCAGTTTGTTAACATGAGTCAAAAGAGCCAACCCCCATTTATATGCGATGTTCTGATGCAGAGATATAGGTCTAACTTAACGGTTGCTAGGGTACTCTGTTTGGTAGCTAGGGAGTGGCTTGGCAGCTGCAAGTGATGGTGAACTCCAAAATCTGCTTGCCAGTATGAATTATATAAACCAACCCCAATGCCACTATGACATTCAGATTTGAAGGTATCCCTTCAAAGGATTTTTTAAGGATTTAAGGATTTGGGTTGCTAGGGCGCTCGACAGTGGTTGCTAGGGCATGGCTAGGAAGCTTCATGATGATCCTGAGAGATGATGCTGGAATGTGTCTCCAGCTCAGACTCATGTTGATTGATGGTGTGTATCTAGAGTTTTTTGTTGGGGTGGGGGAACATGAAATTTTTCTTCAGCAGATGGTTTGGAAATATGACCATACCGGACAAGGGTGGATCCTGCATTCTCAACATACATGAATGTAGACTGATGATCTGGACATGTTTGCAGAGTAAAGCATGCTGAAGCGGTCAATGGTCAGCGTTACTTCAGACATGGGAAACTACACTGGCATTCTTGAATGTCATTATGGGTTGCTGGCAGGTTTCTGAAATGTTCAATGTTGAATCTTGTTATTTGACCTAATTTAACGCAATTAAGAACGCGGTCAATGCAGCTTCCTTTCTCACATGATTTAAACCGTCATGCTCTGCTGTCAGATGTTGATGGGAATGAGGTTATCCATGTTTGTTTTGTTTTTGAGAATGCTGGTCATCAGCTGTCATCACCAGTACCAAATTCTATTAAAAAGACTGATATAATGTTGGCTTGAGAAAGGCAACATACTGAAATACTTTTTAAGATTAATCTTCTTCTGAGATTAAATTTTAAGCAGTTTCTCCTCCTAGGGCTTTCAAGCTACAACCACCAAACCCGGCTCAGACCTTCAGACTGTTCTGACTCGGGTTGCTATATCTTTTCAAACAAAGTCGACTTACAATTTTCGTTAAACAGATCATCAAAACTACAAAAAGTCCCATAGATTTTAATTGAGCGGATCAAAACTTTTGTACAAGAAGATTTATAGAGTATTTAAGCTGTCTAGCACTAGCAAAGCTTAATGACTATCCTAGGATATGCCAAAACATGCTAATTCATACTATCAATGTGCTAAAACATGCTAGCAACATGCTAATTCATGCTAGTAAAGTGCTAAATCATGCTAACAAGGTGGTAAAACATGTTAGCGACATGTTAATTCATGCTAGCAAAGTGCTAAATCATGCTAACAAGGTGGTAAAACATGTTAGCAACCTGTTAATTCATACAAGCAATGTGGTAAAACATGTTAGAAAGTAACATGATAATTAATGTTAGCAACATGTTAAAACATACCAACATGGCATGCTAATTCATGCTAACAATGTGCTAAAATATGCTAGAAATATGCCAATTCATGTTAGCAATGCGCTAAAACATGCTAATGTAGCAGAGGCCAGCTAATAGTTGCTGTGCGAGTAAACCTCACTCCTCTGATCTCAAGAGATGCTCTATCGACTGACACTAGAGGTTGCAGCCTTTAGCCTCCTTGTTAGAGCATCCGACTCCCATTCGGACAGGCCTGGGTTCGCGTCCCGCTTAAAGCGGGCAGGAGCAAACTGGAGGAGCTACACCAGTAGCATAATTCATGCTAACAACCTGTTAGAACACATAAGAAAAACATGATAATTCATGTTAGCAACAGTCTAAAACATATTAATTCATGCTAACAACATAATTAATGTTAGCAACATGTTAATGACTATCCTAAGACAACATGCTAATTCATGCAAGCAATGTGAAAAAACATGCTAGCAAACATAATGTTAACAACATGTTAAAACGTCAGCAAAACAATTTATATTAACTGTGTGAAAACATGCTAATCTGTTAAAACATGATACCAACATGCTAATTCATGCTAACAATGTGTTAAAACATGCCAATTCATGCTGACCATGTGTTAAAACTTGTTAATTCATGCTAGCAATGTCTCTCTTTCCACTTCACTAAATTTAAAGCTTCCATACGGCTTTGTCAAGCCAACGTCAACATTTGTCTACAAACTTTTAAATCTAGTTATTATTATTAGCATGTTTAAGAAAGAAATGATCACTGGATTTGTCTGCATTTGTTTGGTTTGTGCCTTTGAAAGATACTCAGAACTTTGAGACGTTTAGGAGCAAGTAAACTAGACATTCATGAGCAGAATTATAAAACTGCATTTATAACATCACGAATCAAACAAATGCAGTTTAAATACTATTACAGTTTCTTCTGGAAGGAGACTATAGAATACAAAAGCTTGTTATACAAGTTCTTATAAGTAAAAATATGTTTGTTCATAAAGAAACAATTTTGCATTAGGGCTCTCCATTAGTCTGCCATAAAAACAGTCACATTGTTCTTTCTGTAAGGATTGGAAAAATGTGTCAATGTAGGATGATGAACAAACGCCTGTGCAAGAATGGATGAGTGTTTAATGGATGACTGCACACACAAAAAAATCATTTTTTATTTCAATTAGATCACATTTATCATTCAGTAAAGTGCTGAAAAGCTCACAGCTTTCCATGAGGTGTACTTGCGTCTTCCCGGGTATCATGGCATATGGTGCTTCAGAAGGGAAAGAATGATCGATTACTCTATTAGCACCTAATGTTGCTCTCTTTCAAACTGGGGCAACGACTCTCGCTGCTAAATTCATTTTCTTTGCCAGAAGCAGTTTGACTGATTCCACATCAGTTTGTTTCTGCAACATCCTCCAAATGCATTTCAACATCCTTCAGAAAGCTATGTAAACCTTCAGATAAATCAGATTAGTCATATTCTCTATTGCTGCTGAGCCAAGACTGCTCATGTACTAGTTGTTGCTTTAAAAAAGTCAACAGAAATAATAGCATTTAAGAAATTGTAAGCAGCCAGTAAAGAAATGTTTTTTTGTAGGGAACAAAAAAAAAAAAAAAATTACTGGAAAACATTTTTTAGGCTTTAAACACTATTTTCTGCATTTTAAAATGTGAACACAAACATGGTCTGACACCAATGGTAAACAGTTTTGGGTAACGCATCACAAGTAATGTGAGTTGCGTAATAAAGATATTCGCGAAAATCCAGAAAAAAGTCTTGGTGCCTCAGTGACGACTTCACTCAGAGAAGCTGTCAATCACAGCTGTCAATTATGACGTCACTCCCGTTTTCATAGCATCACATAACTAAACCCAAAATTATTTTATTTTTATTTAATTTAGTTTAATTATGTCTTTTTCTTTGTAAAGTAATCTAAAAGTAATCAAAAAGTAGTCAGATTACATTACCTTAAATGTGTAATGTAATGGATTACGTTACTAACTACAATTTTTCTCATGTAATTTGGAATCAGTAACTGATTACAATTTGTAAGTAATCTACCCAGCTCTGCTAATAAAGCATTGCTTTTAAATTTACAACAATATCTGTGAAAACAAATTTATTTGAAAAAGTAATATTTATTGACTGACAGCTCTCCTGTCCCAATGTTGAGAGAAATAAAGTTCAGCGCTGTTGTGTGCGCTGTGTGAACTTGATGGGTATTGTAGTTCTAGACTAAATGTAAGCATACATATCTCACTTGCACAAAACAGATTCGGTATTCCTCAAAATGAATGAAAATAGTGAAATGCAAACTCAGAATATTACGGAAACCTGCAATAATAAATATTTTAAACAACACAAATATACTTTGTATTTAATCTCACTTTATTAACCAATGTCTTTGCTGCTAACCTTTGAAGAGCCAATTCAACCATACGAATAAGCAAAAATGACATGCATTAAACATCACATGCATTTTTTTTGCCGAAGAGTGTTGAAATTTCTTCTTCTGCGTCCTATTCTTCTGCGATCCTATGAAAGATTGTTTCTGCCATTGAATAAAAAATAAAAAAGAAGTTTATCACATAATTCAGAATTATGGGATAAAAAGATAATTGTATCTTTTTATCCCATAATTCTGAATTACGTGATAAACTCGCAATTGCAAGTTATAAAGTTAGAATTGTGAGATATGAAGTCAGAATTGTGAGTTATCTATAACTCATAATTGCGATTTATAAAGTCAGAATTGCAAGATATAAAGTCAGAACTGCCCAGTCCCAGGTGAGAAAAAGTAAAGCAAAAGTAACATTACTTTCCAAAAAAGTAACACAAGTAGTTACTTTTTTTTAAGGGAGTAACGCACTATTGTAACGCATTACTTTTAAAAGTAACTTTCTAACACTGACTGTAAATAATCAATGTAATGCACGACACGTAATTATAAAAGTGGTTTATTCTTTGATTCAGACTGTGAAAAAAAATGAGGGGAGTGACTAAAACAAATCAAAGAAATTGAAACTACAGCTGATTTGACTGTAGTCAACCATTAGTAGCCTGTGCATCAAAGTACTCTGGTAACACCTGTTAGAGAAACACTTCTTCAGTCCCATTAAGACGCTGTGCCTTTGAGGCTCGTGTATCAAAGCTCCTGCTTGCTTTTATTTGCTCGGTTGGCTGCTTTCTTGTCTCCTTTCTTCTTGCTCTCTTTTTGCTCATTCCCCTTGGCATCATTCTTGGCAGCTTTCCCAGGGTACACCTGTCCTTCCACGGTCACATCCTCACAGCGGTCCTGAGCGACCAGGAAGTCTTTAATCTCCCAGGCGTAGCTCCCGTCACGCAGCATGAAGATGACACGGTTGGATCCCACCACAAATCTGATGAGAATAATACAAACAGTAACGTCAGTGATTGGTGACAGCATTTCAAGAGAAAGAGACAGCTAGTTAAGAGAGCTTTAAAACACAGATTCAAATCTACTAAATGCATCTTTGATAAATACTTCATTTGTTTCTAGCATCACAACTTCTGTACCTGAACACTACTGTTAGACATTATTTGTAACTTTGTTATATTGTATTTATCTTTGCTTGTAATTTGTGTATTTGTTCTTATTTATTACCGACTGTTCACTTGTCTTTAATAATGTTTAATTATTAAAAGCTAGATTTTTGCTGTGGTATCGAATTACTTAAAGTGGGCTTTAAGAAATAAATGAAAAGCAAAGTTACATTAACCCCCACCACCCCAATTTTTTTTTTCTGATCTGAAAAATTATCCGACTCAAAACTTAAAAACCGAATATAGTTCGAACCGTGAGTTTAGTGATCCATTGCACCACCACTTCCCACAAATATGGGCTCTTTAAAGGGGACATAAAGAAAATCTGCCTTTTTCCATGTTTAAGTGCTATAATCGGGTCCCCAGTGCATCCACCAATCCAGAAAACATGAAAAAGGTCAACCCAGTAAGTTTGTTTTGGTAAGCCTTTCTCTGCAAGCATGTGAAAAAACAAGCCGCTCAGATTTCGCTCCTCTTGTGACGTAGGAAGGGGATCTTATTATAATATTACCACCACTTAATCTGTACGTTTCCACCCACAGAGCCGCAAGCGAAAACGGTGTACCAGTTCTAACACCATGGCAAAAGTTCGAGCAAAGTATGCACCGGCTGCACAGCGGAGCACTAAACACTATTTAGAGTCTTGTTAGCTTGGATAGCCTGCAATTTGACCCTGGCAAGATTGATTGCTAAAAAAGGAGCGTTTCTGTCCGAGCGATATATTGGAAAAAATATTAGACCATTCACAGCATTTGATAGCAATCATAAACGTTAGCCTGGTGTTTATGGCTCTGTTTGGCAAACAGGTACGCTATTTATAGTGGGGGTCCATACGGGTTTTGAACAAAAGATTAACATGACGGCACATGCTAGTGGATGAGCTGAATCAACTCCACAGCAACTACATAAATTTATCCACTAACCATTCAGAAATGTCCAGTTTCATTCTAAAAGCTGTAACTTCTTCCTGAGTCTCTCCATCAGTGTCGACTCCGGTTTGAACAATGTAAGGCTGAACACCGTTACTGACAATCCTCATTTTGGCTGCGTGAGATTCTCCAGCTTTGTTGTTGTTGAGCGACCGAAGCGTGAGCTGTTAAAGCTCCGCCCTCTTCTGGAAAGCGGGCCGGGAGCAGCAGCTAATTTGCATTTAAAGGGACACACAAAAATGGCGTGTTTTTGCTCATACCTAAATAGGGCAAATTTTCATTTTGCATTCAGGAGTGGACGAGCGTTATGCAAGCAAGTCTCCGCTAAACGTCACAGACTTCAGTGAACAAGCGCACCAAACAGACGGTGTGCAATGGAATAGGAACGCCATAATAGAGCGCAACAGTCAGGTTCTAAAAGTAAAAACTCCATTCATTCATCACTCCATTCATCAGTGTTTTGAAATCGGCCATCACTATACAAGTCGTTATTTTGTTTTGTTTTTTGGTGCACAAAAAATATTTTTGTCTCTTTATAATATTAATATTGAACCACTGTACACACATGAACTGATTTAAATATGTTTTTAGTACCTTTTTAGATCTTGAGAGAGGAAATGTCATTGCTGGCTATGGAGGCTTCACTGAGTCATTGGATTTCATCAATAATATCTTAATTTGCGTTCTGAAGATTAACAAATGTCTTAGGGGTGTGGAACGGCATGAGGGTGAGTAATAAATGACATTATTTTCATTTTTGGGTGAACTAACCCTTTAACAAAGATTTTTTTTTAAATCCCTATGGGAGAAATGAATGGAAAAAAGTGGGCGGGCACTGTTGCCCTCTATGCTGACTAAAATGTACACTACCAGTCAAAAGTTTGGAATCAGTAAGATTTTTAATGTTTTTAAAAGAAGCTTCGTCTGCTCACCAAGGCTGCATTTATTTAATTAAAAATACAGTAAAAACAGTAATATTGTGAAATATTATTACAATTTAAAATAATTTTCTGTTTGTTTGAATATATTTTATAAAGTAATTTATTCCTGTGATCAAAGCTGAATTTTCAGCATCATTACTCCAGTCTTCAGTGTCACATGATCCTTCAGAAATCATTCTAATATGATGATTTGATGATCGAGAAACATTTATGATTATTATCAATGTTGAAAACAGTTTTTTTTTTTTTTTTTTTTTCTCAGGATTCCTTGATGAATAGAAAGTTCAAAAGAACAGCATTTATCTGAAATACAAAGCTTTTGTAACATTATACACTACCGTTCAAAAGTTTGGAATTTTTATTTTTATGTTTTTGAAAAGAAATTAATACTTTTATTCAGCAAGGATGCATTAAATCAATCAAAAGTGACAGTAAAGACATTTATAATGTTACAAAAGATTATATTTCAAATAAATGCTGTTCTTTTGAACATTCTATTCATCAATGAATCCTGAAAAAAAATATTGTACACAAATATTTTGTACAATTGTACACAATAAATGTTTCTTGAGCAGCAGATCATCATATTAGAATGATTTCTGAAGGATCATGTGACACTGAAGACTGGAGTAATGATGCTGAAAATTCAGCTTTGATCACAGGAATAAATTACTTTATAAAATATATTCAAACAGAAAACAGTTATTTTAAATTGTAATAATATTTCACATTATTACTGTTTTTACTGTATTTTTAATTAAATAAATGCAGCCTTGGTGAGCAGACGAAACTTCTTTTAAAAACATTAAAAATCTTACAGATTCCAAACTTTTGACTGGTAGTATACATTTTGCTAGAATATTTGTTGTTGGACATCAAATGTGCCATATGTAGAATTTTAGACCTGTAAGTGTATCTTTATGACAGCAGTAACTGTAAAGTGACTATTAAATGTTTGTTCCTCTAACCAGTAAACATTTAGTCTGTCCTTATGTTTTTATTTATTTTCATTTTTAATTTAGGGTTGATTGTAATGTTGTTAGAATATTAGAACGTAATGTGATTTATACCCTTTTTTTGCACATAATATATAGCATGGGTCACATTCACTATATTTGTTTTCATAGCCTTCAATATGAACAAATATGATTTTTTTTTGACCATATTGCCCAGGCCTAGTTGTTACCTCTGAACATCATAGTTAGCATTGAAGAGGCTGCCCTGCCACAGGCTGGTGATCTCTTCTGTCTCCTTCTCTGTCGGGTTTCCTGACACGGAGGCAAACACCATCAAGGTCTTTCCCTTCTTGGACATCTTCAAGAGCTCCTCTGGTTTGGACGCATCTATTTTCGAGAAGTCGATGGGTGGAGGAGACCTTTTGTGCTCCGGTAAATCGCCCTCCTCGATGTCATCATCTTTCTGTCATAAAAGAAAAGACGTCAATGAGAAACACTGAAGAAATTAAATGCCAAAATGTAAGTTACTGGCAGTTAGGGCTGGGCGATAAAAATGACACATTTCAACTTATTGAATCTATCGCACAGCCCTGCTGTCAGACATCGACAAGAAGGGAAAATGTGATAACGATATTAGACTGACATTTTATTTTCAAACTTTAAGTATTCAATATTTTATATTTATACTTTAAACCTTATAAATCTCATGTTAATAATTTTAAAACTTGAAATTTATTATTTATTATCTTTAAACTTTAATATAAAAGTTATAAAATTTTATATCTTATAATATAAAATATTATTAAACTTTATTGCATCGTTCAGTTTAGATTCAGAATGCAGTTTAGATTCAGAATATATGCAGATAATATTTCGATAGCTTTAATACTCACTAATTTCTGTGAACCATGTTCTTTCAAAGGTAACCTTTGACTCAAGGAGTGTCTCTATAAAATGTGCGAATACACTGTTAGCATGTTAGTTTTCAACAAAATACTAGTTATGACATTTACTGTTACTGGGTCAAAGACGTGACGGGTCATTTTTTTTTTTTTTTTGTCCAAAGGCCTTGATAATAATAAAAAACAAAGATATGACATCCAAAGTATGTAAGGTAGTACAACTAGATATATTTTATTGAATCCAAAAGGTTTTAATTATATTTTGCTACATATAAAGGTATTTTAAAGATTTTGAAGTGTCAAAAGGTCATTCGGTTTAACCGTCCAAAGGCCAATACAGCCATTTCATTTGTGATTAAAATATCTTAAAATGTAATAAATGTAAATATTTTTTATTCTGGCATGATTTTATAACATCATATATCAACATAGTGCAAAATGGTATTAAAATTATGTGTAGAAGTAGTTGCTTTGTTATGAGAAAGAATGTCCGGAAAAATGAATTTCATTGATGTCATTCGGAGTAACCAATATAATGGGACCATTTTGGATCAAGTCATGTGGTCAGTATCATGTGACATCATTCAGACACTTGCAAAGGACCATACTGATGTGAAGCAAAGTAACTAACTCTCTTTTAACTATCTGATAAATTCATGTTTTCACTTGCTCATACACGTCCCGAAACCACAGGTCATTCGGTACAACCGCTATAAAACATGGAAAATGCTGTAATATTTTAAAAACTTGTACTAAATATAAAAAGTTTGATTGTCCTTTTGTTAGCTAACTAGCAAGATATCAGCCTGTTAGCACTGTAAGGAAATATCATCATTCGGTATAACCAAAAGTGTCATTCAGTAAAACCGAAATTTTGGTTAAACCGAATGACTTTCTTGGTGATGCATTTTGTCCATCTTGTAAAAAATGACAAAAGCAGTGTTAATTGATTATAAAAAATACAAGCTCATTGTTAACGCTTAATAAAAGTTTAAAATTAATTATCTCCATTATGTTTTATGTTTTTTTTACACTTTTAAAACTTTATTCGTCAATGACCCTACTGCAAATGTAGTAGTACATCGACAAAAGTGTTGAGGAGAACGGGATGGTAGTAAAACTTGTGTGAATTTTGCAATATCACATATATATAAAAAAATAAAAAATTAAAAATAAAAAAAAAACGCTGGATGGAAACGCCAAGATGCGCATAAATTCTGCAAAAAAAAAAAAAAAAAACACGCATGCGCTCAATTAAGGCAGATAATGTTATATCTGATAAAAAGACATGCGCATAAACTACGATGAAAATGCACAAATAAGACATAAAACCCTCAATGCGCGACAAAACTCACGTGACTTTACCTTACTAGAAAATGTTATTGATAACTGGAATCATTTTATGAGGGGTTGGTTGTAACGTTTTTAATGAACTGTTACCGTTACAATTATCCCCAAACACCCATAACATAGCTAACTGTTTTAGCATGTGGACTTGAAGTTAGCATGAATGCAAAACATGAATTTAAACCAGAGAAACAGCCACTTTAGGTTAAGAACGTCACGTGATTGTATCTGTCATTCAATGATTCCTAGGCAAAAAAAAAAAAGTTTGTTGGCCATAATATCTACAGTTTTGCTCACAGTCACATCAAAACAACTAAATTGCAACACTTTTACCGAAAGCTAGTCTGAACGAGTTCCCATATTAATTCACTATGGTTTTTGCAGCAGAACCGATGGCATTTTGGCGGTTACCATGGTATTTCATCGTGAGAGGCACATGACTGAGTGATTGCAGCAGGGTGGATGAGTTCGTTCATACCTCCCACTCCTCCAGCAGTCTGGCCATATCCGCGTCATTATAATCCCTTATGTCTTTCTTCTTCTTAGGTTTCTTTTCTGTACAATGAACCGATATGAATAATATGAGAAAAAGCAATACTGATACAGTCCTGCTACTGACGGGCGACGCCATCTTTAAACTTGTACCTCGCTGATTGGGTGAAATCTTTCTGCTCGTCATAGGCTAAAGGAAGAGGGCGTGCTTGCCTGATCACGTGGCCTACTGTTGCGGGGGTTTATTTTATAAGTAAAATAACACAAAGTACAATCATATAAATGAAATAATTAAGTAATAAAGTGTAAAAGCTGTATGGGGACCAAACACACAATATATGAAAAGTTAATAGCCTAAGTGTACATGGTGAATAATAAGATAAAATAAAATAAACTTTTATATACATTTGAAAAGCTTTTGTGGTTTTTCATTTCATTTCAGCGTTTTGCATCTCTAAAAGAGTTTCAATGCATATCTTATTTGATTTACATTACACTTATATAATAAAATAATAACATTCTAACTTTAACTCTATTTTAAAAGCTGTTTTATATTATCTACAATGAATTAATACTGAGGAAAATAAATACTGACATGTGGAGCATTTTTATTACAAGACTTCATTGATTATTCTGAAGAAAAGTTTACTAATAAAAACCTTAAGCTAGGCTGAACACTCACAGTATTTATTTGATATTTTTATACATGTGCTGTCAAATTTTGTATATATACATACATACATATACATTATATATATATATATATATATATATATATATATATATATATATATATATATATATATAAACTATGTTTGTATGTATATAATGTATGTATGTATGTATGTACGAATATGAATTCAACCATGAAAATGGCTCATATGTTTATTATTATTATTGTTTACTTAAAGAAGAAACCAAACCAATGTACAGTTGACATTTGAGGCGTAATGCTAGAGTAAAGCAATAAAAAAGTGTTTTCAGCTTGTTTTTTATTTTTATATAAAAATATAGCTTTATACCATTGTTTGAAGCATCTGCATGCCATTCAAAACATCATTCAGTATAAATTGTGATAATTGTAATTAATAATCACAATTACAATTTCAAGGGAATAATCGACAATTATGATTTTTGTCATAATCGTGCAGCCCTAGTATAAACGTATGTTTACAAACTTTTATATTAGAAGCAATTAATCATGATAAATCGATTTGACAGCACTATTATATATATATATATATATATATATATATGTGTGTGTGTGTGTGTATACGTATATAAACATATGTTTGTATAGATTATATATTTACAGATTTTCATGTTAGAGGCGATTAATCACGATTAATCTATTTGACAGCACCATTTTATACCCGACTGTTCTATTTTGATTTTATATCACCCTCTAAAACTTTTAGTTTCTCTCTCTCTTTTTCTCTTTTATATGCATTATTATGTAATTATGTTCAATATTTGCATTTGAACGAAAGTGCATGTATAATGTTAAAGTTTATTCAGTAACAACTGTTACTGTTACTGCCTTGTTATAAAATGAAGAGGTAACAAAATAATTCCTATTTCAGGCTTTTTCAGCTCTGCACTTCATGGGTCTCTGCAGTGTTTGTCACGGGACTCATAAGAAGTGTGCGGCTCATTCAACAGAATCGGAACTGTTTCCTCTCAGGACACCCCACCCAATGGCACAGTGCCCCGTGCAGCTGTACAGCTGACATTCACAGCCTCAGCCCCCAGTTTAGATCTAACACACTTCATACAAATGCTTTGTGTTATATTCAGTAGCAAATCTTTTGGAATTTAATAAGGAATCAGACCAAACAAGGTCTGCATCAGGGATCTGCATTGAATATAAAGAACATCTGTTGTTTGAAACTGGGCAACTGAGTAGAGCAAAACACTGTTGTAGAATGTCAAGGGTTAAAGATAAGCCAACGTGTTATTATGTGAATGCATAGTATGCTTGTAAAGTCCCCATAATGCAATATTTAGATGATCATGTAAGACCCATAGTTCTTTGGACGAAAGCCCTTCCCGTGTCCAAAAAGGAGGGTTTTCAGTGCAGCAGCCCCACCCTGTAGTTTCTCATTGGCTTCTTCACACTCCCAACGTCTCTTTTTGCCTAATGAAAAGTGCTCTACTGCATTTACGTCATAGTTTTGCAGCGGCGAATCCGATTTCCCTTCCCAAGATGAATAAGCTGTTTTGAGGCCAGTCTGGTATTTTTATGAGCGCGGTAGGGTGTTTTTTTGTTTAGTATTATTTGTATTAGCGTTTTAAAGACCCCACGCCACAGATATGTATATCCCTACAGTACAACACAAAAGAGTAAAAGCTAATCAAATAATACAATTTAAAAAAAATGAATTTGTTGTCAAATATTTGTTTTTAATGCCTGAGGAGATCCAAACACACACAAATTAAAGATAAATACATAAATAAATGTTAATAATTAATAGATAAATAAACAATGTACATATTGCACACATCAATATAAATAAATGGAGCTAAATGTTTTAATTATATACTTTTATATACTTTAAACAACTCAAAAATCAAGTCAAATCAATTCAAGGAAATCAAAACATTAAACGTTTGAGTTCAGAAGACTGAGGTTCAATATTCAAAAGCATAAAAATATAACCGGCGTTTCCGCTAAACTAAAAAATAATTCACTCTATGCCGCTCTGAAAGCGAACATTGTGAAAGTAGTAAATACCCCACACGCGAGAGACCTGTTGGATTTACAGGGAAGCGCAAACTGTGGGAGCGAAACACCAGAAACGAGAAAAACCAACCAAACAAAAAGGATAACAGAAAGAACTTCTCTGGGATTTGTCTTTGGGTGTAACTTTTGCCCTCAGACCGGTAGTTGAGTCTCACATCGGGGCCTCGGGAAACGATGACTGGTGAGGAATGAACACGACTTCTCGCGCGACTAACGTTACCTCAGAAAAATAAGCGTATCGGTTGAGCGGTTGCTGAATTAAAAGGAGGAGTTTCGTCTCTCTGACCAGGAATAATGCTTGTGGAGTGTATAAAAGTGTCGGAGTTTGAGGGAAGCTAACAGGCTATTCAGCCACACCCTCCCGCCGCTTCCTGATACGCAAGATGTAGCGGGAGACTACAACCGACGCGTGAGAGTCTCAATAGCGAACTAAGTTCGTTACTGTCGCGGAAACCGCATTAAAACATTACGCCGAGCGTTAAAACGATGGCAAGCAAAAGCGAAACTATCTGCCACTGGACTACCGTTGCTTTTCTGCTGGAGAGGGCGTATGGACAATAGATATGCATAAGGAACTGAGTTTTCCCACAGAACTTGGATTGTGTATGAAAAAGAAACGGCTGAAAGTCGTTCGGGAACGTTTTATGAGTTTTCGAGGTGTCGTGGGATGATGGTGCAGTGGCGGCGGGGCGCCCGCGCGTCTCGCGCTTCGGACGGAGGGTCAGCAAGACGGTCAATACATCATCAGCAGAAGCAGCATCATATTGCAGGACGTGTATTTAAATGCATTTAATTTGCATGACACGAAGAAAACCTGAAATGACAGATTTTGGAAGTCAACCTGCACTTTGCCTTCAACCGGGCATCTTCATGGCACTGCAGTAAAGAGTGTTTTTTTTTTTTTTTTTTTTTTTTTTTTTTGGTTTCTTGGAGCAACAACCTGTGAAACTGATCAGACTGTAGCCTACCTTAACCGAGGTAGTTGTGAATTGTATTTTTAATTTTTTCTTTTCGTTGTGCACACCTAAAATCTGATTATTTAAACATTGGGCAATTCAGAGTGTTTCAATTGAAGGGATATTTAATTATAGCTCTCATCAGCTTATTCTGCCCGCATTTTATATTATAAGAATATTTTTCTAAAATACTTCTCTTATTCTCGCAAGCGCATTGAGTGAAGTTTCATATTATTTTGAGTTATCCTGTGTGTGTTCGCAAAGAAGCTGAGTGGACTTTTTCTTCTGAAGGACATTATAGACTCTTTGGCCAGTTTTCACTCTCCTTGAGAAGGTGTGGAAATCTTTTTTTACTGAAGAAAATGACATAAATCACAGAGCGTGTGTCGCGATCTTTATTTTGAACATTAGAGCGACCACACTACTATGGCTAGTAGTGGCTCTGGAAAATCAGATAGCGAGGTTTCTACCAGCATCCTTAGCGGCAGCTTGCAACAAAGGAAAAGACTTTCATCCATCTGTGACGCATGCAAGAGCAAAATGCAGCTGGTGGCAGACCTGCTCCTGCTGTCCAGCGAGACCAGGCCGGTGGTGAACTCCGACGGCATGGCCATCGCGGAGACGTTCGAGAAGTGTCGCGACACCTTGATCGCGCGGACTAAGGAGTTGTCTATTATTGTTCATGACATTCAGAGCCAGCTCAACATGGGGAAGTTTGTGGAGGTGGGGGACCGACTGGTGGAGATGGGGGACCTGGTGGTCTCGCTGACTGAGTATTCGGCGCACGGCGCGTACTTGGCGGCCGTGGAGATCCCGGGCTCGCAGGCTGCCATTCCCGGCCTGGTGGACCGCTACAAAGTCACCCGCTGCCGACACGAAGTGGAGCAGACGTGCAACATCCTCCGCCTGACGGCTCTGGCCGACCTGACGCCGCAGCTCCTTCTGGAGGTGTCGCAGAACATCCTGAAGAACCTCACCACGCTCACAGATGCCTCCTCTCTGGCCAGTGATAAATCCAAGGACAAGTTCGCCAAGGAGCAGTTCAAAGCTAGCGTCAAGTGCATGAGCACGAGCGCCACAGCTCTGCTGGCATGCGTGCGCGAGCTAAAGGCCTGCCCCAGCGAGCTGACGCGCAACCGCTGCGTCCTCTTCAGCGGCCCGCTCGTGCAGGCCGTGCACGCCTTGGTGGGTTTCGCCACAGAGCCGCAGTTCCTCGGCAAAGCCGCCACCATCACCCCCGAGGGCAAGGGGGTGCAGACGGCCGTTCTGGGCGGCGCAATGAGCGTAGTGTCGGCCTGCGTGCTCCTGACCCAGGGCCTCAGGGATATTTCCCAGCATCCCGAGAGCAGCTCGCAGATGCCCGTCTACCGGGAGCGGCTGCGCAACTCCGCGTGCGCCGTCTCGGACGGATGCACACTCCTGTCTCAGGCACTAAGGGAACGATCCTCACCTAGAACTTTACCGCCAGTTAACTCTCACTCTGTGAATTAAAACTCCTCCCCGGCACGTTATTTTTGAAGTACCAAAGAATCTAATCAGGTTTAACCCCGCATAGTATGCCTTAGGGCTGGGTGATACATTGAATATTGGCAATATTATCTTTTAACCCCTGAAACCTGTAGTGTACCGCCGGCAGGACACCACCCCGTGAAAAAGTAAACGATTCCTTTAAAACTGAGTGTTTAACCCTGCATAGTATGAGTTAGGGCTGGGCGATACAATGAATATTTGCAATATTATCTTTTAACCCCTTAAGCCCCAAGTGCACCGCCAACAAGACACACCTCCCCGTGAAAAAATTAACGATTGCCGAGTAATCCCTCTAAAACTCTAAATCTTTTAATGTTAAAAGGTTATCTTTGAAAGACAGCTGCTTTCAAATGCAGCTTCAAGTGTTTCTATTTGTAACATGTTTAGCAGCGTTGAGCATCGCAGCCAATCACAGACGTATCTGTTGAGCGCTGAACACATTGACCAATCATAGGTGTTTAAGTTAGTGGGGAATCCACTCAGTACTCAGTGTTTTACACGCTCGCGAATCCTTTCATTATAACTGTAAACATGATGTAAATAAGAGGTTCGTATAAATAAGATAAGTTAATGAATAAACTAGTGTTGAGTTTGCGGTAAATAATATGTATGTATTTTGCGACTAACCATTGTATCCAGATGTCTTTTTCATGGGGGACCAAAAAAATCACTTTTTTTAATTTGGAAACAAATATGGGGGGAAAAAATATCAAGATTTTTAGCTATATCGCCCAGCCCTAAGATGAGTAAATATAGTGTTTATCCATCTAAATTAACTTTTCATGGCAGTCGGCTTTACTCAAGGTCACATTTATTGGTTTTTCTTATACTGGATGTGATTTATGGGGGAAAAAAAGTAGCTTTTACTAAAAACTGACAACTTTTCAGCAATGTCTCTGTCGGTTGAGAAAGTGGTCGTTATACAACAGAAGCCTTAAAATGAAACTGAAAGTCTTTACCTCAGTGTTGAGCTGAATGGATGTCATTTGAGATCTGTAGAAATCATGAGCATCATGTTGTTCGTATTCCATGTGTGAATTTGTAATGAGTTAAAGCTGCTGTGAGTGTGTGCCATAGGTTTTACACTATTTACAAGACTTACAATTATATTTTAATGTGCTGTTTTTTTTCCCCTTGCCCACCCCCTCATTTTTTATCATGCATGTACTGGAGTATTTATTTCAAGTAATTAAAAATGTTGTTTCTCATAACTGTTATTGTGTGACATCTCAGTCTAAAGATTAAAATACTTGATTATGAGCAATTGAATGATGCATCCTAGCACTTTAAGTCATTTTTGTGAAAGAAACTAATATTTAGTGAAGTGGGATTGGGTGAAGTTAAACCTAATAATCCTGGTGCCTTTGAAGAGCTTCCTTACGCAGAAGCTACCTTGACTAGTTCCTGATGTCTTCCATTTGTTATCTTAGTCCTTGATAAGCCTCCCGCTACCTCAGTCTGAGCGTTTGAAGTCTGGAATGTTTATCTCTGCCGCCGCACATCTTATGTGTAGCCGTTTATCCCACACATTTCCTGTACACGGAAAACCCTTGATTTTACTCCCCTGAATGCAATTTTTACCGGGGGACCCCACCGAAATGCAATTGGGCTAGTTTTGAGCAGCAAATAGGCAGGTTTTGTTGTGAAAACCTGGCAACCCTGCATGCGCATTACATCACTGTTTACACAAATTCACATTTGTGTGAGACGATAATGGTATCGTTTTCAAAAACATACACTTTGAATCTCGTTTTTCAGGCCCCCAAAATGCTGCGGTCATGCAAATGAACGGCCAAAACGCATAAAAAGTTTTCTATTTTTAGTTGAAAACGGTGTCGTGTAAATGGCCCCTTAATATCTCCGGTATAAGTAACGGGAAAATCTTGAAGTGTCTTTTTTGTTTTTAAAGCCTATCTATAAATAAAACGATCTGCATTAAGGTAAATCTCACTAAACCTGTCAATATTACATTATACCCAAAATCAAAGGGGAAGAAAAACAACGTAATTTATATTTTTCTTAAAGAAATCTTAGATTTTTATAATGCCTCTATTTTGAATGTTCATCTTCTGTGAATTATACATTATATTTATGACAACAGTTAAACACATTTTAACCCAAAATTCTATAAAAATGATATAATTTAAATAGTAAATCAAATATAATTTTACTGCATAATATAGTGTTTATATAGTAAAATATAATATAATATATTATTTTTATATTATATTAAATTTCAATATTGAGAATTATTATTATTATTTTATTTATTTATTTTTTTCTGTGGTGAAATGTGACCTGGAAACGTTGTGCTATAATTCTGCACTGTAAAAAAATAAATCGTAAAAAAAACGGTCAAATGACAATTTTTGCCAAACGAAAACGTAAAATTCAAGTAAAATATCTTAATTCATATAAAGTACAAAAACAATAATTTTACAGAAATTTGTACATAATTTAAGAAAACAGAGAAAATATACTGTATAAATAATATTTCATTTTCCTGTATAAAAAAAGAATTACTGTAATTTGTCATTGATGAAATAATCCTTAAAATAAAAGTCAAGACTAACATAATTTACAGATATTGTTTGTAATTTTACAGAGTTTTGAATATAATTTAAAATAACAGAAAACGAAAATTTAGTTATTTTTGGTAAAATTAGGATTTTTTTTTTTTTTTTTTACAGTGTGCTGATTCGGCAGTGTACTGTTGTAACAACCAAAGACTCTGACCTTGTCATACTTTACATGCTGAAAAAAAGGGGAAAAAAAACTGTTGGTGCACAACAGGAAGCCAAATGACCTCTTCTATCAGGAGACATTTCCTTCACGGCACAAAATGTCGGAGAAATAATTTCAACCCAGGTTTCGCCCATTTCCTGCTAAAAGGAGAGAAGTGTAAAGCTCTTCCCTGTCCTATTATGCAAGCGGTTCCCGGCGTGTGCTGTGAGGGTCTGTCTTCTCCCCCAGTATCCTGTTTCAGATTCATTATTATCAGTGTAAACACCTCACCCTCAAAAGCAGGGAGACGTATGGATGATGTGGGAGAAAGGGATGTCTGGAATGTTAACATCTAAAATGAAATATGATTGACGTGTTTAAGGGGGCAAAGCAGGGTTTCTCTTAGAAATTGTATATGATATAGACAAAGTCATGATTTCCTATGCAGATAAATACACAATGCACTATAGATGTAAGTGGTGCAAACTCACTGATCACTTAGAAAAGTTATAACTTCTCAACATGGCACGATTTGAATTGTTTTAGATAGAAGTGTCTGCTAAATTAATAAATGTGAAGGTATTATTCATGCCTGTAGCACAAATGTGCACAATCAGCGGCGAAAATGTAATACTTTGTTCAAATTCACTAATACAAACTCTCACATCTGGAAAGTTTTGATACTATTTCTGGTGGCATTAACACTTTGTTACTCATTTGAGACCTAAGAAGATGCACATGGTGAGAGTAGAATGACACTGAGCTCATAATTTATGGAAAAACCTTATCAGATGGCAGACATTGCCATCATGCCGCCTCAGTTATAAGGGCTAGAACACCGTTTTTCTAGTTCATACACTTTATTTTGTTGCCCTTTTCCTGTTGTATCCTCTATGCACACTCAAATGTAGGCACAAATATGATTTATGTTGCATTTAAATTGCATATACAATTTCCATCCATTTAAATTAGACCATTTTCACAAACAAACTAATAAACTTAGTAAAACTAATAGAATGTGATGCATATTTGTCAGTCATACATAAATGAAACGGGTCACATTTATGTACTCAAAAAATAATGGCATAGTTTATCATGGCAACTATTTGCATCTATTTAAATCATAAAATCATTTTTAAAATGCTTTTAGTTTATTTATTTATTTTAAATCAGCATAAATCTGTTAATTGTGAAAACAATTAAATTGATTTAGTTAAAAAGTATGAACTGATAAAATATGGCTAGCTGTACACTCTAAAAAACACTGGGTTAAAAACAACCCAAGGCCTGGGTAAATATAGGACAGAACACATGTTGGGTTAATTTTACCCAGCAAATTGGGTTGTTTATTTAACCTAGCATAATGATTTGATTCATTTTTACTATAATACTAGCTTAATTTTTACTTCATACATTTTGAATTAATGTTTACGGATTAACTTTTTTTTTAAATACTCCACACAACCACTGGTTTGCATGATAATTCCTTTACTTTTGATCATATTTTATAGTATAGCATCTTTTATATGGTTTTTAATACATATTGCCTACATTTAAGCTCGTTTAACAAATATTAGTAAAAATGAAACATTTAGAAGTAATTCAAGTGTAATGGACCAGTCTCTGTTGTCCTGTTTCCACGGTAACGGCTCTGGATCTCGTGCCGGATATGGCTCGCGTTCGACGGGGAACTGATAACTTCAGACCGCCGCCTGCGTTTCACTCGTGACATACTGTGACTGACTCCATAACCTGTCCATAAATAATCAGTGTACAATTCTGAGAACATATTTTAACATCCTAAGTATTTATATTCTGTATCTTTTTGAATAATATAAAATTTTATGCAAGGCATCAGGCGTTTGCATCATGCAAAAAGACAGACGCGACACTCGTTTAGGTGACTCACATCGTGCCCCTGTATGTTGGTTTGCATAAAATGAAATTATATAAAGAACAATAACGAATTTTTAGATAAAATAAAACACACAAACCTGTATTTTATTCAAGACATGCACCAATTTGACGGAGCAGCACTGCTCTCTCCTGAAGAGGACGCAAAAAGCCCACGATAAATAACTCAACCCCTGGGTTGTTACGTCTGACCTAGGAGCTGGGTAACACAAAAAGTACCCAAACACTGGGTTACGTCTGACCCAGGATCTAGGTAGCACAAAAACTACCCAAACACTGGGTTATTACGTCTGACCCAGGATCTGGGTAACACAAAACTACCCAAACACTGGGTTGTTACGTCTGACCCAGGATCTGGGTAACACAAAAACTACCCAAACACTGGGTTGTTACGTCTGACCCAGGATCTGGGTAACACAAAAACTACCCAAACACTGGGTTTGTTACGTCTGACCCAGGATCTGGGTAACACAAAAACTACCCAAACACTGGGTTTGTTACGTCTGACCCAGGATCTGGGTAACACAAAAACTACCCAAACACTGGGTTTGTTATGTCTGACCCAGGATCTGGGTAACACAAAAACTACCCAAACACTGGGTTTGTTATGTCTGACCCAGGATCTAGGTAACACAAAAACTACCCAAACACTGGGTTTGTTATGTCTGACCCAGGATCTAGGTAACACAAAAACTACCCAAACACTGGGTTGTTACGTCTGACCCAGGATCTGGGTAACACAAAAACTACCCAAACACTGGGTTTGTTATGTCTGACCCAGGATCTGGGTAACACAAAAACTACCCAAACACTGGGTTTGTTATGTCTGACCCAGGATCTGGGTAACACAAAAACTACCCAAACACTGGGTTTGTTATGTCTGACCCAGGATCTGGGTAACACAAAAACTACCCAAACACTGGGTTGTTACGTCTGACCCAGGATCTGGGTAACACAAAAACTACCCAAACACTGGGTTTGTTATGTCTGACCCAGGATCTAGGTAACACAAAAACTACCCAAACACTGGGTTTGTTATGTCTGACCCAGGATCTAGGTAACACAAAAAGTACCCAAACACTGGGTTACATCTGACCCAGGATCTGGGTAACACGAAAACTACCCAAACACTGGGTTGTTACGTCTGACCCAGGATCTAGGTAGCACAAAAACTACCCAAACACTGGGTTATTACGTCTGACCCAGGATCTGGGTAACACAAAAACTACCCAAACACTGGGTTGTTACGTCTGACCCAGGATCTGGGTAACACAAAAACTACCCAAACACTGGGTTGTTACGTCTGACCCAGGATCTGGGTAACACAAAAACTACCCAAACACTGGGTTGTTACGTCTGACCCAGGATCTGGGTAACACAAAAACTACCCAAACACTGGGTTGTTACATCTGACCCAGGATCTAGGTAACACAAAAAGTACCCAAACACTGGAAAAATAACCCAAAAAAAATGACCCAAAAGACTCAACCCAGGACTTAAATAAAAATAACCCAAGATTTTTTAGTGTGGAATGAGCAATAGTCATTAGTTAAAACAAATTGGATTTATGATATATAATATTTAAAACATAGTTTATTAGTACTATTACAGAAATCCCTGTTTCATTTATGCATGACTGACAAATATGCATCACATTAAACTTTATTATAAAAACTGTGTAATCCAAATGGATGAAAATTTGTATCATTTAAATACATAAATCTTAAATTTAGGTGCTACCTAATTATATGTCTTCCTTAAGTTTTGCTTAAATTGACATAAATCTGCCAATAGAGAGATTATAGGCTAGAAATTTTAGTAGGTTAGAGGTTGAAGACTTAAATAATAGACAACACACTTGAGAAAAACTCAGTTACCCATTTAGGTTGGTTTAGGTTTAGTGTGTCAAACAACAGCTGTTGTCTTGGTCAGAAGTGACGTCTCATGGTAACCAAGGCCAATTGTCAGTCTAGTGTGATTTGATACTGATCATATCAGATATCCCTCTGCTCACATAAAAGACACACCCAGGCCATTGTGCTAACGTTTGCGAAGGGCAGATCAAGTTTCATTTTCAGCATTTCACTGAATCTGCATCAGAGTTGGTAAATATCAACTGCTTAAATGTTTGCATAGTGGCTTAGTATAGCAGTAACAGAGAATACATTCTCAGGTCATGTATACTG
Source organism: Hypophthalmichthys molitrix (assembly GCA_037950675.1). Lineage (NCBI taxonomy): Eukaryota > Metazoa > Chordata > Actinopteri > Cypriniformes > Xenocyprididae > Hypophthalmichthys > Hypophthalmichthys molitrix. The sequence continues at coordinate 3,152,610 of CM075498.1, forward strand.
GCACAATTTATTGATAAGATAGAACTAGTTAGAAAAAAATAATTAATTTAAGAACGAAACAAGTAACTGTCATCATAAATAAGTCGTTAAATCAGTCACTGAACTCGTTTAAAAATACAGATTCACAGAGGAACACTATTAGTGTTGCAAAATAACACTCGCAATAATATATTATTTTTATATCAAATATTATACAAACAGGTAGTCAGAACAATATGCATTATATATACACTGATTATCTCTTCATCACGGCACCTGTTAGTGGGTGGGATATATTAGGCAGCAAGTGAATATTTTGTCCTCAAAGTTTATGTGTTAGAAGCAGGAAAAACGTTTGACGAGGGCCAAATTGTGATGGCTAGACGACTGGGTCAGAGCATCTCCAAAACTGCAGCTCTTGTGGGGTGTTCCCGGTCTGCAGTGGTCAGTATCTATCAAAAGTGGTCCAGGGAAGGAACAGTGGTGAACCGGCGACAGGGTCATGGGCGGCCGAGGCTCATTGATGCACGTGGGGAGCGAAGGCTGGCCCGTGTGATCCGATCCAACAGAAGAGCTACTGTAGCTCAAACTGCTCAAGAAGTTAATGCTGGTTCTGATAGAAAGGTGTCAGAATACACAGTGCATCACAGTTTGTTGCGTATGGGGCTGCATAGCTGCAGATTAGTCAGGGTGCCCATGCTGACCCCTGTCCACCGCCGAAAGCGCCAACAGTGGGCATGTGAGCATCAAAACTGGACCACGGAGCAATGGAAGAAGGTGGCCTGGTCTGAAGAATCACGTTTTCTTTTACATCACGTGGATGGCCAGGTGTGTGTGCGTCGCTTACCTGGGGAACATATGGCACCAGGATGCACTATGGGAAGAAGGCAAGCCGGCGGAGGCAGTGTGATGCTTTGGGCAATGTTCTGCTGGGAAACCTTGGGTCCTGCCATCCATGTGGATGTTACTTTGACACATACCACCTACCTAAGCATTGTTGCAGACCATGTTCACCCTTTCATGGAAACGGTATTCCCTGGTGGCTGTGGCCTCTTTCAGCAGGATAAGAGCTGCTGAAAATTATATACCAGTTATCACTGTAAAGCTGCTTTTACACAATCTGCATTGTTAAAATGCTATATAAATTAAGGTGACATGACTTGATAAATTAAGGTGACGTGACTTGACTTAATGCGCCCTGCCACAAAGCAAAAATGGTTCAGGAATGGTTTGAGGAGCACAACAACGAGTTTGACGTGTTGACTTGGCCTCCAAATTCCCCAGATCTCAATCCAATCGAGCATCTGTGGGATGTGCTGAACAAACAAGTCCGATCCATGGAGGCTCCACCTTGCAACTTACAGGACTTAAAGGATCTGCTGCTAACATCTTGGTGCCTTTGACTTTTCCAGGTGGGGAAATTACCATTTTAAAATGTCCTGATATTTATAGATGATCAATTTATTTCTAGCACTAATTGTCAATGGAAATGCATCTTTTATATAATACCAAGTTTTCCAGGATCATGGGAAACCTGTAAATATCAGTGAACTTTAAAATGGTGATTTCCATACACTCCTGAAAAGTCAAAGTTAAAAAAAAAACCTTCCAGTAATCACAAAATGGAAAAGTCATGGAAATTCAAAAAGGTGCAAGATTCCTGTAATATTAATGTGGATCGTGTGGAGAGGATACGTTGTCCTGTGCCATCTGTTAGTTTGACATCTGCCCTGAATATTCAGCATAAACCACCCTGAAATCCTCCCGAGAGGCAGGGAGAGTTGGCAGGAATTCAAACAGAGCTGAAATTCCTCATCCGTCCCCTTTGGCTGACCTTGGGCAAGTAGTTTTTTTCACACTGCCCTATAATACACCAACACCTCCATTTGACCACCGACTGCTTTATTCTTCAGCATTATATTTCTCCAGCACGTCTTACAGTAGCTCACTCTTGTACAGAAAGCTCAGTGGAACAGTACAGTCAAACCTGTTTACTTTCCAAAATCACCCTCAGCCCAGCAGGGCCTGTTATTGTCTCTCCCTAAGGAACAAAGGTTAGATGGGGCGGTACCTCATTGTCCTAAAATAAAGCTGCACCACCTGGGAGGATGACAACAGAGAAACATTTCCTGACATTGTCTGTATGCCGTCATTTTCTAATGAAGCCTGGGAACAAAGTTATTTCCCAGACGTACTGCAAGTTGCCAAACATGGATGTCCGATTAGGTGTGTTTGCTTTTGTCAGATGATTTGAGGAAATACTATTAGAGGCATTGGAAAAAGTTTGTCTGCAGCTTGAACCAGAGTTATTATAATTAAACAAACTATATCTATCTATATGATGGCGACATTAACATGATTTAACAGGTTGTTAGCATGATTTAGCATTGTTGTTAACATGTTTTAGTACGCTGTTAGCATTTTTCTAATATGATTTAGCATGTTGCTAACATGTTATCATGTTGTTAGCATGAATTAACATGTCATTATAATGATTTAACATGTTGTTAGCATGTTTTAGTATGCTGCTAACATGAATTAGCATGTTAACATTTTTAGAATGTTGCTAGCATGATTTAGCATTTATAATGTTGCTTGTACAGGGGGACTGCGTCGAGAGGCGTGCGGATCCATAAGCAAGCTTTATTTCCAAAAACAGCGTCAAAACAGGCAAGGGTCTGACAATGGCAACCAGGTATTTAGAGGGCAAGACAAAAGAGTAATCCAAAACACAGGCAGCAAACGATCATAAAACTAGGAGAACAGTCCAGGGTCAAAACACAAGCAAGACAAGGAACAAGGCTAAACAAAACTCAGCAAAGTGTGTGAGAAAGAGTGCAGCGTATAAAGGGAACCTGATGGGAAACAGGTGTGAGTGTGATCAGTGCCTAGCTGAGGGATTGTGGGAAATGTAGTTCAGAGTGAAGTGACTGCGTGTGTGCAATGAAAAAGTCTTAATGTTGAAACGGAGACCTCTGGTGGGGAGTGGAAAGAAGCAGCAGTGGGCGGAAACGTGACAGTTGCTAGTATGAGTTAACATTTTGTTAGCATTTTTTAGAATGTTGCTAGCATGAGTTAGCATTTTGTTAGAATGCTATCTATTCCAGCTAGTTGTCAAGGCTGCATTTCTCAAGTTACTAAACATAGGCTACTACAATTAGCCTATTAAAACTTAATAAACAACACTAAAAACAAAAGTTTATAAAGTTCATACAAAGATATTTAAAATGACAAAAACACAACAAAAAATTCTTAAAACTTTAACTAAATACAAATGAAACAGAAAATATAATTTGGAAGGAATTTTCCATATTGATTTTTCACAGTTGTTGTATCTGTATGTTGAATTATGCGTTGCATTGTTTTGTGGCAGTAATTTACCAGTACCTTTTGTTTTTCCCAAGTTTCTTTAGAAATTGTAAAAATATAGTTCATATATTATGTTGTTTCAAGCATGATTTAATCGCATTTTGCTTCCTGCAACAGTTGTTCAAAGAAAAACACACACAGCAGCTTCTATCTATTTCAAGGCAAAACATTTAACGGATGAAGAAGGAACGAAGGAAAAAATAGCCTTGGCTGCATCTGTGTTGCAATCCATCTTCATACCTTCCCATTTGCTAATACGAACCAGCTCTATGAGTATCCTATGGGAGCATTCCCATGGAATGACATCATCGCTCACTGACAGGCAGCATGTTGAACAAACAGATAAATAATGTGTTTACTCACAGGGCTCAATAGTGCAATAGACAAGAAAGAAAGGGTTCTTGTTAGAAATGCTAAAAGATGAGAAAAATTAAGAGTATCCCTTTAAGTTTTCAAGGGAAACATAATTAAATTACAGTAATTAATTACTTATATAGTGCACAGCATAAATGAGTACACAAAATATGTATTTTCTTCATGATCACCAATACAATTCATGGAAAGATGGCAAAACTAAAATGTATTAAACACATACATAATAAAAACTGAGAAATATATGTCATTAATAGCCATAAAATAAGTAAATTAGCCAATTTTGTTTAAATTAAGGATTGCAGAAATGAGTACACCCTAGATTTAATACAACAAATGTATAATATTCTAGCACTTAGTATGCCCTCCATAATTTTGAATATACTGCTCTGACCCTTCTTGGCACAGAGTGTACAAGTTCATGACAAATTGTCAAATCTGTCCTGTTTAACTCTTGGATAATGAGCTCCTTAAATGCCCTGATCTTTAATGGGGAGTGTTGCTCAACTCGTCTCTACAGAATCCCCTACAGATGCTCAAGAGTGTTAAGATTGAGTGCAATACATGCCCACACAAGGTTTTTCACCTTGGGAGAATGCATATCCTCATTGTCATGTTGAAAAATGCCCAACAATGCAGGGAATGAGGAAAGGGCAACATCTTCTGTTTCAAGTTTGTGTATTAAAGTACACAGTGGTGTGGTAATTCATGACAGCATTGATAAAGCACAACTCCCTCACACCTTCAGCACTCATACATCCCTATATAAGAGCTTTACTACCACTGAACTTTACTGTGGGAACCAGGCACTTCTCACTGTACTCCTCCTCTAGCAACACCAGAACATTTTGGATGTTTTTAGATCCAAAATGATTGATTTGGTCTCATGAGACCAAAGTATTGATTCCCAGAATCTATATTTTGTAAATATGGGCTTTGGAAATGGCTAACTGACTTTATTGTGCTTTGTCTACAGTAGGTAGTTCCAGTGAGAACAACAACCATGCATGTCATTTCTGCAGGCTGCATTTTACTCTGTGAGATAAACAGTCACTCTTTTAATAGCTTTTGCTGGCTCTGAAACACTCGCTTGGTATTTCTCATGCTCTTTGTCTAGCAAAAAAATCCCTCATCACTAAATGAAAGCTTAAAATGAAGGCCTGGTTATTTCAGGGGCCTTGTCACAAGTCCATTGTTTTTGAATTTCTGTGTTACTTTTGCTATATTTTCATACTTAAAACAATGATTTGGTAATCCTCTTGTACCACTGTCCACTTTTGTGCTAAGAAATAAGTCTCCTGACGATTCTCTCCCAAGTGCTTCCATTTTGTCAGCATTAAGTCTGAGAATGATTCACTGGGCTATTTAACACTTTTAATTGTCAAGAAATTACTTCTCTTTAAATGTTTTGGTTCAACATACTTACCTGTTGATCAAACATTGCCTTAAACTTACACCAGAACATTTTTATTTCATTTTATTTAGTAACTTTTAGGAGGGTGTACTCATTTTTGCTACACAACATTTTATCACCTTGATAAGAAAATCTTATTTTCCTGAATGATTTTGACATGCTTTTTTGGTAATTGCATTATACATTATATCGCTAAAGAACCCTAGCATGTCTTCTAAGTAATTGAGTAATTGCTGACTTTCAGAAGCTTCAGAGGGGGTGTACTCATTTATGCTGTGCACTGTATATTAAAGCAATAAACCCCAAGAAGCCATGGTTTACAATGAATTAATAACAGCTAAGGGGTGTTGTTAGGCACGACATGGAGCGGAGTGCCTAAAACCCCCTTAGCTGTTATAAATTCACTTTAAACCACGAATTCATGGGGCTTATTGCTTTTATAAAATGGTTACCACACAATACAAATATTAAAGGCAAAAAATATGTATCAATGCAACTTTCATGAAGTAAAATCATTAAAAGGCTTCCTTCTGCTGGAAAAAATAGTCCCTGATCGTGAACAGCAACAGAAGTTACATTATAACGGCATTAGATGGCGGCAAAGATTGTTTTTATGAGCAAGTCACTCAGTCGCAAAGACTTTTATTGAAAGTTGTTGTGAACACGGAACAAGACGCAAATGACAAATGCTTTGACTAGCGCTGTCAGTCATGGGAAAACCCCTTAACTGTTAAAAGGATAAGATCGCAGCAGACATTCAAACAGATTTTTAATTATGAACATAGGACTGACCTGAAGAAAAATGCTAAATTTGAATGCAGGTAATAAACTCGGTCACTCAATATCTTTCTCACAACACTCTTCTACATAATGCAGTAAGCTTCAATGAACAAAATCAATAGAGAACAAACATGTTTACGTTGCTAAGAGTGGTTGCTAAGACAGACGCAGCAACATACACACTCAGTAGCGCAGTAATGTAATGCAGTTAGCTGTATGTTGTCGTGAATTTTATAACGACTACGAACGAGACTTAACCAATCAGAATCAAGGGCCGGAACTATCCGTTTTATAAATACTGTATATACACAGCACACACGCACATAACACACACTACCAAGTTCGGGGTCAGTAAGAATGTTTGTTTTTTAAAAAGATTTATACTTTTATTCAGCAAGGACAAATGAAATCGATCAACATTGACAGTTTAGACATTTATAATGTTACAAAAAAATGTATTTCAAATAAATGAACTTACTATTCATCAAAGAATCCTAAAAAAAATTTATACTATAATGTTTTTTGTTTACACAAAAATATTAAGCAGCACAACTGTTTTCAACATTGATAAATGTTTCTTGAGCAGCAGATCATCATATTGGAATGATTTCTGAAGGATCATGTGACACTGAAGACTGGAGTAATGATGCTGAAAATTCAGCTTTGATCACAGGAATAAATTACACTTTACAATATATTCACATTAAAAAACAGTTATTTAAAATATAATAATATTTCACAATATTATTGTTTTACTGAATTTCTGATCGAATAAATGCAGCTTTTGGTGAGCTTCTTTCAAAAACATGGAAAAAACGTATGCTGACCTCAAACTGTTATTGTTTAAAAATACTCCATGCTGAAAGTGGCGTTCGTGTAGGAGGGCAGAGAGAGGCGGGTGTTCCTTCAGCAGGCCAGCCAAAGTACAATGTCTTCCTCTTGGCTCTGCCTCTCTTTAAGGTGGGGCTCATTTCCTCTGACACACACACACACACACACACACACACACAGTCTCTCAGTAGAAGACCATCATGCTCTATATACAGTACAGCAGTGGCTCAGGGTTCTGTACACTGTCTGTCTTTAGCACCAGTGGATGACAGTGAGTTTGAATAAGAATGTGAAACGTCTTGAAGAATCCACAGGGATTTGTTGAACTGTGTTTTCACAGGTATTAGGTACAATCTACAGAGGCACAAAAAAGTATTTAAACACTTAATGAAATGTGTGATTGTCACTGTATTACCTAATAAAATATCAAATCAGCCAAAGAAGTCCTGTTCGGCATAATGGCAACCAGTCGAAAATTGTCAGTAATTTTTAAAGAAAGCACATATTTCTAGAAAATATTTCACAAAATGATGTTTGTTAGGTATTAAATGATAAAACAAAATACTGTTCAAAATGAAGACATCATTACAAAAACATTATTATTTAAAAAATATTGCAGAATGCATTGCATAATCAAGGGGTCAAGGGTTGGCTAGTTAGTATGACCGTGATGTCCCATAATGCCATTTTACTGCTGCTCTAGAGTTAGTCACATGGCATTTACAGTGCTGGTGTTTGGCTAAAAAAAAACAAAAACGTACGTACATGCTCCCATGAGCAAAGATCTAAAACAATTTACTTTGAGAAGGTCCTATACCAGGTGAGCAAGTGGGAATGCTAACAGTCCAGGATAATATATGTCTCCTCGAGTCATTTGGGTGTTTTAAGCCTACAGAAAATGCGCATGCTGTGCACAGTATACATACTAAAGAAAGAGTTTTACAGTAGTGTGCAGTTCTGAACATAGCCAGTTTGTCTTTTTTTAAAGTGGAACTGAGGTGTATTACAGCTGATGACCACCAGGTGTCAGTAACAAACTGTGAAACCTGATCTACAACAGATATACAATCAGTGCTGCTGTCTACCAGGAGAGGGCGCCACTGTCAATCAACCAATGAGACGATGGCGTGATGTACCACTGTATATGCCTATAAATCACTGTAATGATAGGAGGACTCTTAAATGGGGCACTATTTGTGGTGTTTTGGAATTTACATGGTTTTACTATCACTATTATAATTAATTGTATTATTATTATTAATAAAATTAACATTGAAAATAATAAAAATACTTAAAATTCTGCAAAAAGCAGAATTATCTTTATTACTGAATAGGAAAATGACAGTTTTGAAAACACAACATTTAAGCTTCAAATCAATGGGACTCTTGTGGGTGTGGCTTGATATTGCTTAGTATTTTTATTATTACTTAAATATTTATTTTAATTTTTGTAGACAGTTTATATAATACATTCCTCATCTTAGTTAAACGTAAACTTCATAACTTCACACATCCAGAGCCTCTTCAATGTCTCCATCTTTAACAAAGTCCAAAAACACCTTCTAAATAAGATAATAAATAAGATGCTTTCTTCCTTATTACATATGTAAGTTATTTAAGAACCAAGATTGATATAAGCTTTTCAGACAGAAAACCTAGAATTACTATTTTAACATATAATGTTTTACTTTTGTCTATTTGTAGAGCCCTCACTGGACTGTATATTTGCACAGGGATTCCTGTTTATCCAGTCAGAAATACACTGCTCTGTGCACAGACACTCCATTCAGGTCAGGCGTGATTGGGTGAATGTGAGTGTAAGTATTTGTATGTGTGTGAGTGTAAGTATTTGTATGTGTGTGTGTACACTGAGAGTCTCTGTGCTATAGAACTGGGGTTAATTAAAGTAAATTACCCCTGTAGTTCCTTTAACACAAACCCAGTATGTCCTGCATCTACTAACATAAACACACACTCAGACAGAGAACTCCTTCATATCTACAAACTCCAGACCTGGACATTGAAAGACCATAAAAGTAAAACCCAGATGATGGATACAAACTCACACTGTTCCTTAAACCAGAAACGAACTAAACAGCGAGGGTACATGCGAGGAAATGATGAGACTTTAATTTGTAAATTTGAAAGACAATGCTTGCAAAGCAGCAAAAGAATAGTGTTATAAGGTATAGATTGTAGGCTTTGGTTTTGGCATTGTGCATAATGTATTCTGTCAACTGCATATGTAACCCCTCCGGTCCTACTCGCCCCGCTCTGAGATGGACTCGAACCGGCGTCTCCAGCATGGGAGGTGGGCATACTAACAAGGACCGCTTTTCCACCATCAGGCCGAACGGTTCTCATTGCGTAACCATTCCATTCCGTGCCAATCCGGACCAGGTGGTACGATAATGTGGGGCTGATAACGGCCACTTTTTGGAATGTAATGCAAAAGCGTCAGTCATTGCCTTGGTAACGCAACGGTTTACTTATGATATGAGATGGAATAATGATCACATTATGGTGGATGATTAGATATTTCTTTTAATTTAATTATTAATTTGTGTTTACGTCGTTCAAATAGAGCGCTTAGCCAGCTACGGAGAAACTGGTAGCCAGGCAACAGACAAGTCACCAATCCTGTGTGTCGACATCACTTCACGGATTCTACCAGCATGATTCAGCAACCATTGACAACCATGCAGAGAATTCTGGGCCGAGAACGGATTGTAATTGTGCCGTGCCATACCAGGCTCCAGTGGAAACACAACTGGAACCGTTCCTTACCATTCTAAGAACTGTTCAGCCCGACAGTGGAAAAGTGGCTAAGGATGCTAAAGACCGCAGTCTTGAGGTCAGGGGAGTGAGGTTTACTCACACAGCTCTTACTAGCAGGCCTCAGTTACACTCCCCACCCTAAACCTCACTCCCATCCGGGTCAAGGCACCAAATGTAACCAGTCCTACTCGACCCGTCAGTCGCTAGTGTGCCTCTTGAGGTCAGGGGAGTGAGGTTTACTCACACAGCTCTTAATAGCTGGCCTACGTTACACTCACCACCCTAAATCTCACTCCCATCTGGGTCATGGCACCAAATACAACTGGTCCTATTCACCCTGCCCTGAGTGGGATTCAAACCGTTGTCTCCAACATGGAAGGTGGCCATACTAACAAGGACACAAAAGACCGCAGCCTCTAGTGTCAGTCGCTAGGGCGCCTCTTGAGGTCAGGGGAGTGAGGTTTACTCACACAGATCTTAATAGCTGGCCTACCTTACACTCACCACCCTAAACCTCACTCCCATCCGGGTCACGGCACCAAATGTAACCGGTCCTACTCGACCCGTCAGTCGCTAGTGCGCCTCTTGAGGTCAGGGGAGTGAAGTTTACTCACACAGCTCTTACTAGCTGGCCTCCGTTACCCTCACCACCCTAAACCTCACTACCATCCGGGTCACGGCACCAAATATAACCAGTTCTACTCGACACGTCAGTTGCTAGTGCATCTCTTGAGGTCAGAGGAGTGAGGTTTACTCACATAGCTCTTACTAGCAGGCCTCCGTTACACTCACCCCCCTAAACCTCACTCCCATCTGGGTCATGGCACCAAATACAACTGGTCCTATTCACCCTGCCCTGAGTGGGATTCAAACCGCCGTCTCCAACATGGGAGGTGGCCATACTAACAAGGACACAAAAGACCGCAGCCTCTAGTGTCAGTCGCTAGGGCGCCTCTTGAGGTCAGGGGAGTGAGGTTTACTCACATAGCTCTTACTAGCTGGCCTCTGTTACACTCAACACCCCAAACATCACTCCCATCTGGGTCATGGCACCAAATGTAACCGGTCCTACTTGACCCATCAGTAGCTAGTGCACCTCTTGAGGTCAGGGGAGTGAGGTTTACTCACACAGCTCTTAATAGCTGGCCTACCTTACACTCACCACCCTAAACCTCACTCCCATCCGGGTCACGGCACCAAATGTAACCGGTCCTACTCGACCCGTCAGTCGCTAGTGCGCCTCTTGAGGCCATGGGAGTGAAGTTTACTCACACAGGTCTTACTAGCTGGCCTCTGTTATACTCACCACCCTAAACCTCACTCCCAAATTTAACCGGTCCTACTCGACCCGCTCCGAGCGAGATTCGAACCGGCGTCTCTAGCGTAAAGACCACAGTCTCTAGCGTCAGACGCTAGTGCGCCTTTTGTGGCCGAATACAATTCAGTATGCAAATAGATTTAAAAGAAAGAAGACCAATCTCAAACAATACAATGACAATGCTGTCAGTTCACTTACAGATTTTCACTTACAACAATTTATAAAAACAAAGATAGATAAAATACGTATGGTTGAAAACATAAATTAAATAGAGACTTCTCACTGATAAAAAGTCTCCCGTAATCTCATATTTTCAGAAGAAATCTCTGGTTATTACTGTAGTAGGTACATGTAAGATTCGTAACAGGCACTGTAAAATAAAGTGTTACCGAAATCTCAACAATGACCCAACCTGTTTTTAAATTTGCAAAGACACTAAAGTCTTCAATCAAGTCAGAAATTCCAATAAGAATTAAAAAATTCTTCCAAGAGCAAATGTTCTGAGCTGCATAATTTTACAGCTCTATACTTTACAGTATGTCAATGATTGACTAAAATATTTTTATGTTTAAGTCTCATGGGGAATTTTTGGAAATCATACGAGACAAATCTGATACTTAAATTAAACATGACAGAGAACTCCATTAAGATTCCTGAGCTATTAAAGAGCAACCTCAGGGCAATAAGATATTCCTCTGGGTGAAGCTCTCTTAGTAACTGCAGCAGTGATTGTATTTATAGCATTACTGTAAAGTGCCACCACAGTCCCACTCCTCTTACAGACGCAATGAAATCATGATCAGAGTTTTGCGCATTTTAGCATGTCAGTTAGCTTTGATGTCATCATAAAACATTTACTTTTACATTACATTTAACACTTGTACACTGTCATTCAAAAATCTAGTGTCAGTGAGATTTTTTAAATAATTTTGAAAGAAGGCCCTTCTCACTTCTAATTTCTCTTTACTGTCACTTATGATTAATTTAATGCATCCTAATGCATTTAAAAAAAAAAAGAAATTAGTATGTCTTTTCAGCAAGGACGCATTTAATTAATCACTTAATTTACTATATTTTTAAATAAATTTAATGCATCCTTGCTGAATAGATGCTTTAACTTCTTTCAAAGAAAAAAAGAACAAAATCTTACTGACCCTAAGCTCTAGAACAGCAGTGTACACATTTAAAACTTTGTATAGTCTAATGCATCTTGCATTTCCAACTTTTTGTACAATTAAATGCTCTCTTGAATGATAATGTTCTCTCCCCCTAATAATATCTACTTTGAGTCACATGGACTACTTCTATGATGCTTTTAAAGGTTTAGTTCACCCAAAAATGAAAATTCTGTCATTAATTACTCACCCTCATGTCATTCCACACCCGTAAGACAATCGTTCATCTTCAGAAGACAATGGAAGATCTTTATAATGAAATCTGAGAACTTTCTGTCCCTCCATTGACAGCTACACAACTACCACTTTCAAGACGCAGAAAGGTAGTAAAGACATCATTAAAGTAATCCATGTGACCCAAGTGGTTTAACCTCAATTTCATGAAGCATACTTGCAAAAACAAACATAGTATATGAAATATTACAAAATATTAATCTCCAAAGTGCATTCACGAGAGCACCGTGATGCATGTGTGTTGTTGACGAGAGAGCAGACATTTTTGCATGAACGTGCATTGGGGATTAATATTTTGTAAATAAAGTGGTAAATTATGTTTTTTTTTTTTTTTTTTGAGGTTAAACCACTGCAGTCACATGGATTATTTTAACAATGTCTTTACTACCTTTCTGGGGCTTGAAAATGTCAGTTGCGTAGCTGTCAATGGAGGGACAGAAAGCTCTCAGATTTGATTAAAAAGACTTTGACATGAGGGTGAGTAGTTAATGACCCTTTCAGATGTTTTTGTCCAATTACACCATGTGGAAGAAAGCAGCATGAACATCTTCTTATGTCCCTCCCAAAGAAGGAAGAAAGGCTTGCGCGTTGACTAGGTGTAAGGTCACTTTCAGATGGAGCAAGTCTCTCTCTCACTTTCTAAACAGTCAGACAGGAAGAGGGTTGTGATTTGGTGGCCGGTTCTGTAAGACGCCACTTGTGTTCAGCTGGCCGCTGGAAAGGGAGGGTAGGCGGCAGTTACAAATGCTCCTCTTAACTCTCTGACAGCCTCTGGCACTACTCGAAGTGAGAGAGAGCGAGGAGAGAGAGGCATTTCTGAGCATAGAGGGGGAACTTGTTCAACGGTGGACTTTTATCATGCTGAACTGACCAGCGTCTTCCCTCTGGAATACTCTACAAAACAACTGCTAGCAGGACGAGACTCGCAACACAGGGATCACTTCACTGCAAGAAGCGAAAATGCTCAGCTTTGGTGAGTGTTTGTTTAATCCCACTTCAATGGAAACTTAACATGCGACGTTAGCCACACCTGATCCAGAGCTCAGAAACAGATGTTAGGACTCGAACACACAGTGTGACTGGCATCAACCAAACACATTGCATTGCATGCAAACACTAACTGTGGCGTATCCCAGAGCTTGTGCGTTTAATACTGTACTGAACCCCAGACGCTAATGTTTGTCTTAATTAGATCGGATGAAGACGGATCCATCATCGGGCTCATGCAATCTGCCCAATGCATCAGTGGAAGTACAACATGCGCTGATTCATATTGCAGTTCTGAGATTAACCTACAATATATTACCATTCCAAAAAAAAAGAAAAAAAAAGTTGAATGTTGTGTCTCAGGATAAATGAATGCAGGGTTTGCTGGGACGGCTTTTGGTCATTGCATAATATGGAAATGGTTTGATTAAAAAAGGCTCTGCTTGCTAGGATTTGACAAATGCTTTTGATTAAAGGGGGAACTGTTTACATGTTCATAAACAATGACAGGGGTGTTTAAGCGAGAGGGGTAATAAACCAGAGAAACACGTCGACTAAAAAAGGAATCTGCAATCTGGATTAGTTAACTGAACTATTGTTCAGTTAGTTTGCAAATAGCAATAATTAGGCACCCTAGCAACCAATGAGCAATGCCCTAGCAACCACACTCTGGATGCATACAGAACATTTGTTACAGCAAGTTTTGTATCAATTCTTCTTGTGCCTCGTTTTGGATTCAACATACTTCAATAAAGAGATAACAGTGGCATTATGATTCATGCATTATTCTGTTTGATAAAAGGCCGTCTGATCATCGGGGAGGACAGGAACAAACACCTCTTCTAAAAGTCTTTGTGGTCATTTATTTATTTAAAATGCTATTTCTGTCAAATCATCATTTCACTTCGTTATTTCCACACACAGTCACGAACCAGTGTTTCTTTTGGTTTATTTTTCTTTTAGAAAGTTTTCCAACTAAACAGTATGACGGTTCTGCACCATTACATCAATGTTTGAGTCAACATTTCAAATGGGAAATAATTTCATACTGTGCCACTGAAATTACTGCAAATTAGATTCTGCACACAGTTGGAAAATATTGTAAATTACTTAAAAATAGAGTGAATAGGCCATTAAAACGTTTAGTCACACTTTAGTGTACAATTCTCACTATTTACTACGACTTTTGCCTCAATAAACTCTTAATTACTGTTTATTATTGTTAAGTTTAGGTATTGGGTAGGATTAAGGGATGTAGAATATGGTCATGCAGAATAAGGCATTAAATATGTGCTTAATAAGTACTAATAAATAGCCAATATTCTAATAATATGCATGCTAATAAGCAACTAGTTAATAGTGAGAATTGGACGTGTTACCAAACATTTTGCCTTCATTTTACAGTTAGCTCAGTTTATCCTTTTAATCACAGTGTTTTAGCACAACATTAGGTGCTAGTTAGTTACACACAGACTCAGACACAGTAAAAAAAAAAAAAAAAAAAAAAGAGAGAGAGAGAGAGAGAGAGAAAAAATCCCAGGATCAATTTATACTAGGCTTAAAATGTTAACAAAAGTCCCAGACATCTAAAGCAAAGTGCTAGACTATCAGCCAAAGAGCTGATCTCAGTGATTGCAACACATGTTGGCAGATATGCTACTTTTGCTCCAGCCTAAAGCAGGCAAACACAAGGCTTACCCAGGCCAGTACATTACAGTGATTCATCCAGATGTCTATTAAGAGAAGCTTGTGCAGGACCCCACAAACATACTTGCATTCTATTGCCTATAAGTGACTTATCTGAAATGCTCTACAAAGTAGCTCAACTCACAACTGATTTCAATATAGTTGGAGTTAGCATGTTGCTAAACAAATGACTAAATAAGCAAACATAAAAGCACGCATCACACACAAATATTGATTTTTAAGCATACTGAACTTTTTTTTTTTTCTGTTACTCTCTTCATTTGCCATCTTGAATACATTTTCTCACTGAGTTTGTTGTAAGATTGCTTTCTCCACAATGGATACATGCTTATAGAGCACAGCAGTGAATAAATATTTTTTGCTAACCTGCAAGTTAGCATCACCCTGATTCATTTGACAAAAAGGCTTTTATGAATTTTAAAGCCTATAAATACAATTGGCAGAAGTAAAAATTAAAGGTGGGGCATGTATTTTTTCAACAACACTGTTGGGAAGTTAGTCGGGCCGACACCAACAACAAACATGTAACCAATCAGCATTATGGGGCGTAGCTGTAACAGTCGAGGAGAGAGAACGAGCAAGAGGGAGATTTTGAGAAGAAAAAAAAAAACACAGAAAGAGAGATGACAATACAAAACAGCTCAAAAGAATATCACTGGAATGAAGGTTTATGACTGGGCAAGCACTTTTAGCACTTTTTACGTTAATTTTTTCGTTCATCTGCGCTTTATTTTTCGTTAAGCATTTTGTTGCACGTCAGCGTCAGAAAAACAGACATCCGCTCGCATTGCGTGTGTAACAGTGGCCAGATAGTGAGAGTTGTGCAGGTAAACCACTGCACACTGACGACCGCTAGAGAATGAGGCGTTTAGCGTCATTGTCAGTGCACTCGCCTTGCCTGCCAACAGCGGACGGGACGGGGTTCGAGACCAACTCGGAGAGGGGTGGTTAGGATTGGAGTGTGAATTTTGGAGATGGAGCAATGAAGAGAGGGGTGGGTTTGTTTGGGTTGATTTCAAATATCAACAATGTCCAACAGCGTTGTTGAAAAAATACATACCCCACCTTTAAGGCTGTAAATGAACTACACCACATACTTCGACGACACAACCATTAAGCTTCCAACAACTTTTTCAGTCCTTATGTAAAAAAAAAAAAAAAAAAACATTTTCCCTGAATGTTCAAGTTATAATAGGTTGCAAGAGCATGATTATAAACAATCAAAAAATGTTACGGTCCAAATACCCACACTTTGGCATTTGACCACTTGTTTGCTTACATGATGTATTTCTGAAGTTTGGCCAAAATGTTCAAGTGAACGTGAAGACCGCAAGTTTTTTAATGATTTTTGTTTACTCAGTGGGACACACTTAATCACTGCATGTGTCACGATTATGTCTTGTGGTTGTGTGTTTTCTGTGACCTAGTTTTCTAGTCTGTGTCTTTCTCATTTAGTTCACCGGTGGTCAATTATATTAACTCATTAGTTCCCTCATTTGCCTTGTGTATAAATACTTCCTTTGGGGTCGGTCATCAGCTATGTTAGTTGAGTTTATGTTTATTGAAATTTCCTGAGTATTCGAGTTTCCTATTAAAAGACTTTTTTTGTGAAATGTCCTGTTTGAAGCAACATTTTGGATTCTAAAGTGCGTGACAGCATGAACAACCTAATAAAAAATTTAAAGATGGACTTACTGGCACTGCATCGCCCCATCATCTGTAATAACAGGCCGCTAGTGGAATACCGGTGGGGGATGCTACAGCAGGGTGACTCTCCGTTTAACATCGGCGAGGCAGAGAGTCAAAGTGTGCTGATCAGTCCATCTCAGAGCCAGGAGAGGATCATTGCCTTATAGATCTGTGGTCCACAGATCCATTTCCCTCTCTAGTCCCCACCCTCGAGTCTTCGCCCTTCACGCAAGTTCCATTCGGCCATCTGGATGCTTCAATCCCATCCGGAAATCTTCCCACTCCGATGTCCCCACCTGACTTCCTGGTCCCATTTCCTCTTCTGGTTTTGTCCAGTTCTCTGGATCCAACGGCTCCACTGGTGTTGTCCTGTTCCTCGGCTCTGCCCCCGGCACTAACTCCGTGTGGCCCATCGGATTTGCCTCGGGCTTCACGACCACCAGCTCGGCACGAGGATTAGGATTCCTCTGTGTCACCTCAAGCCTCCAGGCCCATGTCTCCACCTCGGCCTGTCAGCCCAACGGCTCCGCCCCTTGCTCTGTGCTCCCTCGATTCTACTGTGGTCCACCAGCCCGGGGACTCTTCTGGGCTCCCTCGTCCCTCTGGCTCAGCCTCAGTCAACCGTCGCTTTGCCTCCACCACGCACTTCCTGGTCTCTGGCTGTGCCTCAACCCTCCACCCCTTTGGCTCCACTGGGCTTCTCCTTCCTTCCAACTTCCCTGTCATCCTCACTCCCTCCAACTTCCCCGTCATCCTCACTCCCTCCGTCTTCGCCCTGGTCTGCCAATCCCCCGTCTCCTCCTCGGCCCCACGAGCCAGCAGCTCCAACTTGGGCTTCCAGGCCGTGGATGTCGCTCTGGCCCGTTTGCTTCACTGCTTCGCCAGATACTCCTTGCCTCCGTCAGTCAGTCCCCAGGTTCCGCCCAGCCTTTCAGTCAAAGCTCCACCCTTGTTCCTCCCACTGTCTACCCCATCATGGTGTCTGTCTCCACCAACTTCTCCTGGTCCCTGTCCATCACCAACTCCACGCCGACCTCCAAAGCCCCCTCCCACCACAGCTGGAGGTTCAGTTATGGCACAAGGTCGCATCTTCTGGGAGGGGGGAGTACTGTCCTGATTATGTTCTGTGTTTGTTTCTTTTCTGTGACGTAGTCTTTCTCATTTAGTTCACCAGTTATCAATTATATTAGCTCATTAGTTCCCTCATTTAACTTGTATATAAATACTTCCTGTTTTGTTCAGTTTGGGGTCTATGTCAGTTGAGTTTATGTTTATTGCTATTAAAAGACTTTTGGCGAGATTTCCTGTTTCAAGCCTCTGGATTCTAAAGTGCGTGAAGACAGCATGAGTGTGGTGCTTCATTTTCAAACGTTTTACAAAATACATATAACCTCTGCAGTCTCTGTTCCAATAATGTGCAACACCTTACGTTTCACAACCGAATTATATGTTACATCTCGTTAATTTAACTTGCACTGGAAAGTTTTTCTAGACATGACGCGAAATTGGGGCACATAAGTTCCTGAAAGTGCGCAATACACTCAAAGACTGGTCCAAAGTGGTATTAGAGATAGTGTGGATTAGTGTGCGTTAAGGGTACTGCACCTTGGCTTTTTTCACAGACCGGTAGACTTGTGCACTTACTGTCACGTGCACGTGCTTTCCAGTGTCCAAGACCACAAGTGTGGGTATTTGGACAGGTCCAATGAGGCTGTGAAAGCGGATTAGTGAGTAGATGAGTTTAATTGTTCGTGTGATGATGCTTAATCACCTCGACAACCTCTGTAGTCCAATTTAGCCACTTGTTAGAATCTGCCTTTTTAAGACAAGTAAAAGCTTTTTAAAAAACACAAGTCTGTATTACTGATGTGTTTTATGTAGAATAAAAGATTAAAATATCTTAAACTTGTGTTAACCACAGACCTTATTTCAAGCATTTAACCAAAACCCCCCCAAAAATCCATTGACTTCGGGACAATGGAACTGCTGCCAAAATGCCAACCTGTCATCCCTGCAGCACCTATGCTGCCATACCACTACACATAGGCTTATATACAGTATATCACTATACTGATGCCAAAAGCAACCTTTAGCTTCTGTTACACCTGTACGTCATACTGACATGAAGGGCACTGATGTATTTTCATCATAAAGTGAGATCTTGATCATTTTGCTGGTTATAATTTGCTTGTGTTTATTTTTAAAGTAAGAAGTATATACTGATTACACATTTCATCAGCTGGTAAAATAGGATATAGTATATTTTTATGTGTGTATTTTTTGAGCATCTAACTCAAACCCTACACTTAACTTGCTGTAACTACTGTACTTTTCTATACTGAGAAATGTTTAGGTGCTCAAAAATATCTACATAACAATGTAAGTAAAATTATTCAAACTGGCAATAATACCCCCAAATTTAATGCCTTTGGCGGCAACATATTTTTAAGGTATATTTACTTGGTATATTGACTGAAGGTTTCTGACTCAATGCAATGTGTTTCAGTGAACGCTGGTAAAAAATATGCTTTTGGCGCGTTTGTCTTCTCAACATGGAGTGAGAACGGGTTGTTAAAAATCATACTTTTATGAACAGCCTTCACTTGTTTACATCAGGAGAACGTCTATGCCTTTAAATGCTGTCTATGTAGGCTGCTAAGGGTTGAAACAGAGCCTCACAGTTCATTGCATCACGAGCCATGCTGCTAACAAGCCCGAACAAGGGTCTCTCCGTAGACTAATTTCCCAATCAAACTTCACCAGAACACTTTCTGGACACTGGAGCCATTTGTCAGTATTTGAAGCTGGGAATAACCAGTGCCAGAGAAAACAATGGAGCTGCTGGGTAATGTAGTGTTTAAAGGCCAAGAGTGGGAGCTGCTCTCATAAAGCTTCATTTCTGAAGGTCATAATGTTTCTTGACTTCAAAGGGAGGAAATATTTTAATTCTCATATGAGCAATCTGAATAAGACTAAGGGTGATGAATTTCCATTTAAGTGATTCATGTACAAGTGATATGGATTAAATGTCAAATAAATGGAGGAGAGAATGTGCATGTCAATTTATTAGTCTCAGAATAAGGTTAAAGGGATAGTTCACCAAAAAATGAAAACGTACTCACCTTCATTTCATTCCAACCCATGCACTATAGGCCAAAGTTTCCTGTGAAATACAGAACATTCACACAGCTCTCTTTTCCATAGAACGCTGGTTGAAGCCCTGCAAAGGACGCCTTAAAACTGTATGATTTGTGAGACAAATAATACAGTAGCTACAGTGGATATTGTAATGTAAATTAACTTAATCCACTCTCCAGATAAATATATCCCAAATTTCTTTATAAAAATCAAGAAAACATCATGGTACAATATTTTGGCAAACATCAAGTGTGTTGCTGTGATATTGTATCTTAGTGGCAAGTGTGCACTTTATAAGGCCATACAGCTGAGTTGTGAATTTTAAAATTTAGACTGCATAAATAGTATTTATATTACGTAAAATATTATTTACATGATCTATCTTTACTGCCCCCCTCATTTCAAAACACGAGTGATGCCTGTGATGTAAATACATACCAAAGCAATAGCAAACAACTGCTGGCTCCAATGCAGTAAGTTTACTGACTGACCATGCCAACAGACTGAATCTGATTGTAAAAAGCTCCCAGACCCCAAGCCTACATGCAGACAATATCACAAAGAGATTTCACAATGCATGCATGAATATCTGAGGTCGCGACACGTTGCACATGCAATCTTCTCTTTGTGGAACAGTAATGCTCACTATCACCACCAGGTGACTTAATGACATCATTCTCAGCAGAAAGTACATTGCGATTTAGACGCTAGCGGTCACAGTATATTCCCACATGTCAGCGTGAATATGAGCTCATCTCACATGACTCGTAATGTATGTGCAGGAGATCATTTATAATGCATGACAGATCCCGTCATGCCTGTAAGGAAAGAAAACAACAAAACCATTAGGTTTAGACCCCACAATGTTTTACTGATAATAATGCTTATATTTGTATTATGAGATTTGAATAAACAGATTATAGAAACGAATCAAATGCAATAATCAAAGACCATCATTACAGTTTTTTTTCTTCGTGAAGTCTTGATAAATGTCTGTTTAATATTAAAGGCTATATATTTGTTTTTATTTTTTACTTAGCAACTTCAATAAAATTTTTATTTTATTGTCATTACTTGTTTTGTTTACAGTGCTTTGGCAATATTTTAAACATAAATTGATTTGCATAATCAGATTGTATTTTCTAATTAGAAAGATAAACTTGGCAGTCTCACATTTAAATTAAGATGTAATGAAATCAAAATGTGTTACAATACATTTTTTTCTTTCCAAAACAAGATTTTGAAGTATCTTTCAGCAGTTTATAGTGAGTATATCAGTCAAACTCTAAAAATGACAAGTTTTTATGAGATTTTATGGTGATTTTTTTGTCGTTTTTGAGGACTTTACTCATTTTAAAATGGCCGTTCTCTGAAAAAGAGTTGCATGATGCATCCTTTTGCATTTCATGAAAAAAATAATAGCGTACAGGACTGAAACAATGACAGAATTTGATTTTCTTTTTTGTTTTTTGTAAACTATCCCTTTAAGTCTATGCAATCCATTTCAGTTGCACATTTCCCTAGTTTTGAAGGCATACAGTAAAAACTCCCTCTCACAGTCATGGGGCAATACTTTCTTTCTTTTTTTTTCTCCCGTCATGGAGCAGAGAAGAAAAGCGCTCTTATCTGTGTCTGTAGCTCTCTATGATTTCTGAGAACACTTAGGGCACAGGAGGATGGCAGAACGGACTCCTAACTGAATTTTCTAATTGCTCTCGTCTGCAGAGCGGCCCCCTCCATTAGCAGTGATGCATCCTGGGAGAGAACCTCCCTCCGTGGCCATCCTGCCTCTGAGAAACACCCACCACCAGCAACTGCATCACAGGAGGAGAACCAAGAGGATGGAGAGGGGCAAACCGGGGCTGCGCTCGAAGAAACTGGCCATCCTGTCGCGGTCGCTCATCATCTGTAGCTCCAGCACCAATGAGGACGCGTCCAGCCCAGAAGAGAGGTACTGTGAGCCCTGGGACGCTGCGGACGAGAGGTACCACAGGGACCCGCTGGAAGGGCCAATGGGAAGTTCAGAAAAGTACATGACGAGGAGCATCAGTGTCCAGGCGTCTCAGAGAGGACAAGAGGGCCCTAAAAGGACTATGAGGAGGTCCTTCTCCATCAAGGTATGCATTACTGATGACATCACAGCAGCTGGGCTTTCCTATTGGTTGACATTAGATGACATGCGAATTGAAATGATTTTCAGGGTAGTGACATTTTAAATTTTTGACAGGAATGAAAACGAGGCTGTAAGGGACAGTTGTTAGGATGTTTATACAATGCTCAACATTGTAAAGAAAGTTTTTAAGACTATCTCTGCCTATATCCGCGTTAAATTCAATATGCCGTCTAACCTGACTAAGATCTAACTTTTGTCAGATTTAGAAAGACCTCAAATCATTTAAGTTTGTGAATATTTCTGGGTAGTGACATATGTTTTAAAAATGAATGATTGTCCAAGTAACTTTAGAAAAAGCTTTCGAAAATTTGCCCGCATAATGCACTGCTTTCCTGTCATTTAGGGAACATAGTGTAATTTATTCTGCTGTATATGAAATATATATGAAAGCTTGTTTCCTCCACTGAATAAAAAATAAAAAAGGCATAACTGTGACCTTTTATTTCACAAATCTGACTTTTTTCTCAGAATTGCAAGATATAGCTTAAAGTCGCAATTGATAAAGTCAGAATTGCGAGATATAAACAAAAATTCATATCTTGCAATTATGAGAAAAGTAGTCAGAATTTCGAGTTATAAACTCACAATTGCGCGTTAACTGACATTGCAAGATATAAACTCGCAATTCTGACTTCATAACTTTTTTCTCGCAATTGCGTGATATAAACTTGCAAAAAGTCAGAACTGTGAGAAAAAAGTCAGATTTGCGAGTTTATGTCTCACAATTGTGAGTTTATAACTTTATTTCTCGCAGTTGTGTTTTTTCTCGCATCTGCGTGATATAAACTCGCAATTCGAGTTATAAAGTCAGAATTGTGAGATATAAACTCGCAATTGTGAGAAAAAAGTCAGAATTGTAAGATAAAAAGTCGCAATTACTTTTTTTTTATTATTTAGTGGCGGAAACAAGTTTCCATTAAGCTTTTTTTTTTTTTAGCTCAATTTTGTATTATTTTGTATTGAGGGAAAGATATGTGTTCTCAGAACGTTCTGGCAAGGTTCTCTTAAAGTTACAGTAACAGTAACATTAACAGAATGTTCGTTCAAAGTCTCGTCTTTAATAATGTTCTCAAAATATTTGCACAAATGGAGCATTTGTCTGAAATGTTTTAGTTGGACATTTATCTACTGCTTTTTATATGTTACAACTTGTTTCAGGACGTTCAGAGAACATTCAAAATTAACAGAACATGCAAAATTATAATGTTTCCTTAGCGTTCGCATAACCAAGAAAAAACATTAGTAAACATTTAAAAAACTGGATGTTTTGAATATTGAGAGAACATTTAGAATAAAGGTTTTAAAGCAAAACGTTCTTAGAGCGTATTTTTATCTGGGTGTTTAAGAGCTGAAATTGAATTTGTTTCAAAATTGATGAATTTTACAACATTAACACTGTTTGTTTTGCTGTTTATGAAGCTGCTTTAATCCATGTTGTATAAAGATCTATATATAAAAAAAATCAAAATAGGTATTAATGGGCACTGCACAGTAATTTCACTGCAGTATATAATCTTATCACTGTCACTTATAAACCTTTCAGAAACTGTCTCATGATGATGATATCTGAGAACGTCAGAGTATTTCTCAAAAGTTTTCCAATGTTAATTCTGGCTTGCCTGGGATCACAGGGATGTCTCCTGGAAATGAATCATTATCACATGGCGGGTGTGATGGGAGATTCTGTGGTTCTGCTCAACTCATTACTCCTGCACAAAAGAGAGCTTGTTGTGACACAGAATGCAGAGCTCATACAGGACATTCCTCTGAAGTCTTAAAGCATAACATACTGATAAAACACCCTGTGACCTTTGCACAACATATAAAAAGTGTTGTAACAATATTTACTTTGTACTGACACTGTTGGGATTTTACGAATAAGAGATAGACTGTGTTTAGAAAGGATAGCCAGACGTTTGACTTCTGGCGTTAAGGCTCGCTTTAGGGTTGCCAACTTTCCCGTATTAGCCAGGACGTCCCTTAAACTGGTCCTAATTGATTTGTCCCATACATGATCTCGCTTGTCCCGTTTATTGACTGCTATGCTGATCTAACAGCCACTTACTTTCATGTATTTTGGGAGAAGTGGAGGAATTGACGTGTTGTAAATCCGACAGATACGATTCTCTGAATTGCAGCGCAAACTAACATGGCGGCGCCCATCGCGCATTATAGACAAAGTCCCTTTAGGACAAGTCATGGAGTGAGCGGAGAAGAGCAAGCGTTTTCAGCTTTCGTCACCAGAAGAGTACGCACGTACTGTACACGCACCGCCTGATTTTTCTTGTACTTGTACAGCCATGCCCTGGGGGTGTCGATACACAAGGTAGTCAAAGAAAAACACATGCAAGCTACAGCATAGGCCTACATAGACTGTGTGAAGAGGTTAGAAAGTACCCTCATTTGTACAACTCTAGCATGAAAGAATACAAATATATTTACATGGGTTGTAACTCGTGGCGAGAGATTGCTCAAAACTGCACGTGTCGAACGCCTGTGTATGCGTACGAGTCACATGAAGCGTGCGTTTGACTGTACGCGTAAAAAACAGGGCTTTAAAATGAAAGGTCAAATCATCCATATTGCTTTGTGGGATACAATGTTTCACAACTGATCATCTGAGTATTTCATGCATACAGAAGATTCGCATACAGTGCACAGCAGTCGTAGTTATTCTGACCTGTATGACTGGTTGGACTGTTTGTTAAATAAAAATTACAAGCACTTGGCAGTTTTGATCATGACCATTTTGGTTTCCCGAGCCCTTCATATGTGAACTTACTCTGGTAAAATACCCCGTCCTGCTCTCTTTAACACTCATCTAGTTAATCCTGACACACTGAAGCTCTTTATAGAGGGGCCCTGTAAAGGTCACTGATGTGGTTCATGGTCTAATAAAGCACAGCTATTATGGTCACATTTACTTCAGCTGTCAAACCGTTGATTTTTTTGGTTGTTAACAGCTCTTTTTATATGAAGGAATAGTAGTGCCCTTGTCTGACGGTTCTGATGGCTTCTCTGGAACAGGAAAGCAGTTTCTGGAGAATGTGTGTCACCACACGCGAGGAGGGTCTACAAGTGCCTGATAACAAACTTCAGTCCAGCGACAATGGACGTACTGTTGGTCAAGATTTACACAGGTAATAATCAGCTCATTTGGACTGGTTTATATGTTGTTCTAACACAGGACTCAACAATAAGGATCTTTCTGCTGGTCAAAATTCACTGAAGAGTTTCACTGTTTCACATTATTTACAAGCAATTTTTACAACATATATATTATTACAATTTAAATTAAAAGTTTAAAAATAAGTGTTTATCATTTAATTTAATCAAACCCCATAAAGCAAGCATGCATTTATAAATGAAGTGTATAATTGTGTGTATAATAAGTATTATTATTATTATTATTTTTATAAAAAATATAAAAACATGGCCTCAGTCCGTGTCCATCTTATTGTCAAGCTCTAGCAAATAATAATAATAATAATAATAAAATTATTGAAAATATTAATTGAAACCATTAAATCAAATAAGCATAGTTCATTAAAAAATATTTGTTATTAAAATTATAATTAAAATTAAGTAAAACAAGTATTAATTCAAACATAATATTATTATTATTATTATTATTATTATAAAAATATACAAAAAACTGGCCCCAGTCCATTTGTCAATCTTATTGTCAAGCTCGTTAGCAAATAATAATAATAATAATAATAATAATAAAATTATTGAAATTATTAATTGAAACCATTAAATCAAATAAGCATAGTTCATTAAAATAATATTTGTTATTAAAATTATAATTAAAATTAAGTAAAACAAGTATTAATTCAAACATAATATTATTATTATTATTATTATTATTATTATAAAAATATACAAAAAACTGGCCCCAGTCCATTTGTCAATCTTATTGTCAAGCTCTTTAGCAAATAATAATAATAATAATAATTAGTAGTAGTAGTAGTAGTATAATTATTATTATTAATATTGTTAATAGAAATTATTAAATGAAACATTTAATCAAATCATAATTCATTAAAATAATGTTTAATTGTAATAATAAAAATTGTAAAATTAAGTAATAAAACATTTAGTAATTCAATTAAAAACAAAACAATAATATTTATTATTATTAAAATATACAAAAAATTGTCTATGTGTCTATTTTACTGTCAAGCTCTCTAGCAAATAATAATAATAAATCATTGTCATCATCATCATCATCATCATTATTAGTAGTAGTATTTCCACAAATAGTCCATCCTTATTGCCAGGCCCTCTAATCTATTGACATATTCCTATGAAAAATGCATTCACACACACACACACACACACACACACACACACACACACACACAGCTCTCTGCATATTACAGTGTAAATGCCCTAATGCACATGTTTTCTTGTTTATCGTCTCTAGGGACACTTATATCTACTTTGGAGACAGGCTTGCTCCATTTAACGGACAGGTTATAAACGATCAGAGCAAACAGGAGCCTGATCCAGAGAGGAAGCCTGCGCTGAAGACTGTGTGTAGAGCCACCAGCACTGAAGTAAGACTTCATCGTTTATTAGAAACATCACAACATTCCTCTGATCTGATTAGAGGTCAGTTCTGTGGGCTGGGACAGATGAACGTCTGACATTTTCAGAAAGCTTAGAATAGACAACCAGCCGAGATCCCAAATAACTCCACTCCTACAAACTCGGCTATGCTCCTGACAGCGGGCGGAAAAATCAGGAGCTTATTTCTCTGAACAAAACATCTATTGTTCTTGTTTGATTTGTCAGCCCAATTAAATGAGCATGCTGTTTAGTTGAGAATGGTTTCAATTAGCCATATATTACAGAAATACTTAAACTAATCAGTGAACTTCAAAAATAACAGGAAACCGTCTGCCTGGGAAAAAATGAAGGAACTCTTCTGAGTTTGGCAGTCTGAAACATTTTTCAGTAAAATGAACCATTTTGCTTTGGAATTCGGAGAATTAAGTTGTTTACTCAAACAAGATAAACATTACAAAAAGAGAATATAATTAATGTCAACAATTTTTTTATGAATTTATTTAAATGTGAATGCAAGGTTGTTGCTTTGCTGTTGCTATGGTGTTCTGAGTGGTTGCCAGGTTGTTATTTACTAGCCCACCCCAATTCTCAGATCCCTTTTCCAATGTAAATCTATGGGATTATTTCAGCTGTTATCGTCTGCCAGGTGAAAATCGTATGTCTTATCATTTAGAAAAAATACAACCTCACTTTTTCCCACCAAAAGCTATGATGATTTGAGGAATAATTTAAATTTAATGACAAGTTGCATTCAAGGTTTAATGCTTAGGTTTATGACTTGTACAAATCACAAAGGTTACACTTTATTTCAGTAGTCCACTTTAGACATGTTCCCGCTCCCACGGTCACAAAACAAAAAATACTATTTAAACTTAATTTTGGAAAAATACTCTCTATTACAAATCTTTATATTAACAGGCTTTCAATTAAAGGAGACCTATTATGCCCCTTTCACAAGATGTAATATAAGTCTCTGGTGTCTCCAGAATGTGTCTGTGAAGTTTCAGCTCAAAATACCCCACAGATCATTTATTATAGCTTGTCAAATTTGCCCCCATTTGGGTGTGAGCAAAAACACGCAGTTTTTGTGTGTGTCCCTTTAAATGCAAATGAGCTGCTGCTCCTGGCTCCCTTTCCACAACAGCTCACGCTTCGGTCGCTCAACAACAACAAAGCTGGAGAATCTCACGCAGCCAAAATGAGGATTGTCAGTAACGGTGTTCAGCCTTACATTGTTCAAACCGGAGTCGACACTGATGGAGAGACTCAGGAAGAAGTTACAACTTTTAGAATGAAACTGGATGTTTCTGAATGGTTAGTGGATAAATTTATGTAGTTGCTGTTGTTGATTTAACTCATCATCTAGCATGTGCCGTCATGTTAATCTTTTGTGCAAATCCAGCGTTGAATTGATCCTCGTTTGTGAAGCAGTCCGGCGTAAAATGACGGCATGTCAACAACACTCTACTACAACAACTCTTCCTCTTCTCTAAAGCAGCACAACATGGCCTCACCCCCTTTGTTGTGTGTTCTCGGGGGCGGGGTTTATGTAAATTTTGGGGTTTGTGATGTCACTAACCCAGGAAGAAGCTCGTTGTAGTCCCTACCAGCCGTTTGTTGTAGTCCTTAAACAGAGAATTCTTTAAAATAAAATCTCTCCCTTTGCATTGAACTTTGAGCGTCGTAACTTTGCAGATGTTGTTGTAACTTTATGCTCAAACAGCAACATTACACACTAACTAAAGTTAAAAAAGTGAAATCATAATCAAGGACCCCTTTAACTTCCTATTTATTGAACTGTTGTTTAAAATCAATATCATATTTGCATTCATGCTTTTCAGTACAAAAACAGCACTCGTGAGATATTGCTTAACTATATCATATGATGTAAATATGAGACAAAAACTCATACAGGGGCATTTTTGCCCTGATATCTTGAATTTTAGGGTCATTATAACTGCATTCTATACAGGCTCCATCACGCAGTGAGTTGTTGCCCCACATCATGTTCATCAACAATCAACTGTATGAAATGTCAGATGAACTACGTAGGTCTGGGGCGGGCTGGAGTTTTATTAACTAATTATTTAAATTAACACGTTAAATCAACAGCATTAAGCAGAGGGTCTACTAAAACTCTAATAACTGCTATAGTTGACATGTAATTGCAAAGTTACTTATAGTTAGTAGTAGAATGTCTAAAGTGGACTAATAAAATGAAGTTTTACCATCACAGACCCTAAGTACTAGTACTAGTAATAGTAATGCTTAGCAAGCACCACATAACCAGCTAAGCATACTTGTGTAACATACGTAGAGCTGTGCGTGTAAACCTCCCATGTCAGCAGACCGGGGTTCGAGTCCCACTTAGAGCGGTCGGTTCGAACAGGAGGGTTCTACCTCTCTTTGAGCAGATCTGAAATGCTCAGGTCAAACGTGATTAAATAGACTTTAACCAGCAGAATCCATTCAAGACACTGAGCAGATCCCAGATGTGGCAGAAACTAATTTGATTCAGGATGGGAAAAGAGACACAGAATCTTACAGGGCTTTGGGTATGATCCATTCGGATTTTGAGGAGAACTCCATGTTTATCTGTTGTTTGTACTGCAGGGTTTCTCTTCGTGTGAAAGCAGAGCTCTCTTCATTAATGTCAATGAATCAGACCGGCTTGGCTACAGTTTCGGAGAAAAGGAGGCAATGGGAAACAACAATAACTTGAAGGTGGGAAGCAAACCCTGTTTTTCCCTTCAGTTGGAAAATCCTCTTGTTTGGAGTGTTTTGTGATGTGTCTTTAGCTGCATTAGGGTTATGTGTTGTGTTCTGGGGGGTATGACTGAAATCGATATAATATGGAATTATGGATGCCAGTTTTTGCTTTACAGTTAAAAAATACATTTATTTCTTATTAAAATTAATTATATTTTGCTACATATAAAGATATTTTAAAGATTTTGAAGTGTCAAAAGGTCATTCGGTTTAACCGTCCAAAGGCCAATGCAGCCATTTCATTTGTGATTAAAATATCTTAAAATGTAAGAAATGTATATATTTTTATTCTGGCATGATTTTATAACATCATATATAGTACATA
The DNA here is from genome assembly GCA_037950675.1 of Hypophthalmichthys molitrix. Lineage (NCBI taxonomy): Eukaryota > Metazoa > Chordata > Actinopteri > Cypriniformes > Xenocyprididae > Hypophthalmichthys > Hypophthalmichthys molitrix. Next base: position 3,182,223 of record CM075498.1, read on the forward strand.
TATAGTACACACACACACACACACACATATATATATATATATGTGTGTGTGTGTGTGTGTATATATATATATATATATATTTATATATAGTACATCATAACATAGTGCAAAATTGTATTAAAATTATGTGTATAAGTCGTTGCTTTGTTATGAGAAAGAGTGTCCGGAAAAATGAATTTCATTGTCATTCGGAGTAACCAATATAAAGGGACGATTTTGGATCAAATCATGCGATCAGTATCATGTGACAGGATGTGACATCATTCAGACACCTGCAAATGACCACATGGTCGTGAAGGAAAGTTACTAACTCTCTCTTAACTATTTGAAAAATTCATGTTTTCACTTGCTCATACGCATGTCTCGAAACATCAGGTCATTTGGTACAACCGCTATAAAACATGGAAAATGTTGTAATATTTTAAAAACTTGTACTAAATATAAAATATTTGTTTTTCTTTTTGCTAGCTAGCTAGATATCAGCCTGTTAGCATTGTTTGAAAAATCATCATTCGGTATAACCAAAATTGTCATTCAGTAAAACCGAAATTTTGGTTAAACCGAATGAATTTTTTGGTGACAAATTTTCACATAATCTCATTGTTAACACTTAATAAAACTTCAAAATTAATTATATCTCCATTATGTTTTTTTTAAAACTTTTAAAAACCTTATTCATCAATAACCCATATATATATATATATATATATATATATATATATATATATATATATATATATAAGAAATAGAGTCATATTGTAATATTTGATGTCTAAAAATACAGTTGCAAATATAGGAAAAAAGTCCCAGTTGTGAGATATAAAGTAGCAAATTCACTTTTATGAGGAATAAAGTCGTATTTATAAGAAATAAAAATGCAAGTGTGAGATATAAAGAAAATACAAAAAATAAAGTCACAATTACTGTACTTACATATAGTTATACTACAGTTCAAAAGTTTGGGGTCAGTAAGTAAAAATATACTTTGGTAACACTTTACAATAAGGTCACATTAACTAACAATTAATTAATCTCTGTAAAAGATACTGTAAAAATACAACTGTTCATTGTTAGTTCATGTTAGCTCAGGTCCATTAAATAATGTTAACAGATACAACGTTTGATTTTACAAATGTATTGGTAAATGTTGATATTAACATTAACTAAGATTAATAAATGCTTTAGAAGTGTTTTTCATTGTTAGTTAATGTAAACTAATGTTGTTAACTAACAATTTTAACAAATTTATTACCAATACTTTTATTTAGTATTGATCAAGGATGCATTGAATCAGCATATCAGAATGATTTCTGAAGGATCATGTGACACTGAAGACTGGAGTAATGATGCTGAAAATTCAGCTTTGATCACAGGAATAAATTACATTTTAACATATATTCACATAGAAAACAGTTATTTGTTAAATTGTAATAATATTCCACAATATTGCTGTTTTTTTTTTTTTTTACTGTATTTTTGACTAAATAAATGCATCCTTGGTGAAGATGAGACAAACTTCAAAACATTAAAATGTCTTACTGGCCAAAAACTTTTAAATGGTAGTGTTTGTTACACCACCCAGCCCTGTTTCGAAGTGATTTCTAGAATACTACATTTTTCTAGCATACTTCCTCAATGTGCATGTATGCAGATGCCGATTATTAAGGTGTCAGAAGATGACAGCAAGAACTGTGATGATGAGGATCAGAGCTGCCAAGAGACGTCCTGCAAAAGATCTCGCTCCAACTCCACCAGTAAGACAAACCTCCATGAACACGACACCTGCAGTAGTCACTAGTCCAAATATTGTCTCAATATTTATTTTTATAGTATAATTTGATGGGTCTAACACACATGCAATGTCCCCTTTTCATTACATAACCTAACAAACTCATGAGAACATCCAACAGAAGATGTTTTGAGCTTCTGAATCTTGCTTCCCAACAGTACTCTGATCCATGCACACACATTGTCCAGCTGTTTCCAACATCTAGAGGACGTCTTATGTAACTTTACTTGTCCACATGATTTTAGGCGTTCACCCGTACTGGATCGGAGACTTGGATACCATCATTATGAAGACGCCAGAGCTGTTCCCGTGTCACGCCCACGCCACCGCAGGGTTTTACGGCAACAGGAAGTCTCTCTCTCAACAGCTGGAATTCCCTCACAGCATTCCACAGGTGAGGGAGGGTGACCGGATCATGTGATCTGAACCACTCTGAACAGATTAAAATGTCTTACTGGCCCTTTAACCACTCTGAACAGATTAAAGGGCCGTTCACACCAAGGACGATTACATAACAGGCCATAATGTTATGAGTTATGACATTAAAAAGTCATAATTGTGGTCAGTTTCACAGACAAAGCTTAAGCTAGTCCCGACTAAAATGCATTTTAAGTTTGAGCTGTTTTAACCAAGCGGCAACCTTCCGGTCGCTCTCTTGAATCCAATACGGAAGTGACTTAAATTGCAATTCATCAACTAGCCACTAGAGACAGGCTCCAAAAGGGTGTCAATCCCATAGACCCCCCATGTTAAAATGCCCAACTTTACAGCAGAAAAAAAAAATGTTTACAGCCTTGTACAAAAAGTGGTTTTGGTCTATACTGTTAATTTTGCCCTTCATGACAACTGTGAGGCGGTGAATTTTTTTATAACTCATCCGTTTAAATTATATTAAGCCTTAAAGTTCTGCATAATTAAGGGCGTGGCCACTTGAGTGACAGGTAGATTGCCAGTGCTGTCACTACTAGCCATTTGTCTGCTGTCTCGGCTCCACCCACATCCCGCCTCTTTGCCCATTTTCGGTTATCCGGGAGTGACACTGGCTTTCGCCAAGATGGCGACGGCTGGATCCGCCCACTTTGGGCTTCAAAAATGCTCTTCAGAAACCTACGGGTGACGTCACAGACACTACGTCCATGTTTTATACAGTCTATGGTTTTAACTAAAAGTAATTTGAACATACTGTATCTTAAAATATATCAGTGTCTGTTTTGTCTCAAGATGCACACCAGTAATGTTTTTTTTCTAAGGCATGTTTTTAAAAGCTACTTAAATGCCCTAATTGAACTAAGGCCTAATCCTGGCTTAATCTAAACCCTTTCTGTAAATTAGGCTAAGTTTTATATAACATCTGTTTAACTTATAACATGAACGTTAGGTTAATAATATAACTAAGATTACACATTTTTCAGTTTTACTCAAATAAGGGTGATGCAAAAATGAGTACACCCCACAACAAAAACTACTACATCTAGTACTTTGTATGGCCTCCATGATTTTTAATGACAGCACCAAGTCTTCTAGGCATGGGATGAACAAGCTGGCAACATTTTGCAACATCTATCTTTTTCCATTCTTCAAGAATGACCTCTTTTAGAGACTGGATGCTGGATGGAGAGTGACGCTCAACTTGTCTCTTCAGAATTCCCCATAGGTGTTCGACTGGGTTCAGATCAGGAGCCACTGAATCACTTTCACCCTGTTCTTCTTCAGAAATCCAGCAGTGGTCTTAGATGTGTGTTTAGGATCATTGTCATTTTGGAAAAGTGCACGACAACCAAGGGCACAGAGAGATGGAAGCATCTTCTCTTTCAGTATAGAGCAGTACATCTGTGAATTCATGATGCCATCAATGAAATGCAGCTCCTGACACCAGCAGCACTCATGAAGCCCCACATAAGGACACTCCACCACCATGTTTCACTGTAGGCACCATGCATTTTTCTTTGTATTCCTCACCTTTGCGACGCCATACAGTTTTGAAGCCATCAGTTCCAAAATCATTTATCTTGGTCTCATCACTCCAGAGTATAGAGTCCCAGTAGTCTTCATCTCTGTCAGCATGGGCTCTGGCAAACTCAAGGCAGGCTTTTTTGTGCCTGGGCTCTAGGAAAGGCTTCTTTCATGGACGGCACCCATGCATGCCATTCCTCTGCAGTGTACGCCGTATTGTGTCACGGGAAATAGTCTCCCCAGTTTGGTTTTCTGCTTCTTTAGATAACTGCAGTGAACTTGCATGCCGATTTTCTTCAAGCCTTCTCATCAGAAGACGCTCCTGTCGAGGTGTTAACTTCCGTGGACGATCTGGACGTCTCTGTGAGATGGTTGCAGTTCCATCTTTTTTAAATTTTTGTACCACTTTTGCTACAGTATTCTGACTGATGAGTAAAGCTTTGCTGATCTTCTTGTAGCCTTCACCTTTCTGGTGTAAAGAAATTATTTTCTTTCTCAGGTCTTGTGACATTTCTCTTCCATGTGGTGCCATTGCTGACAGCATGAAATGGGAAGGGGTTTTAACACCCTTTTATAGTCAACTGTCTGCTGGACACCTGTGTAATGAATATACTCACCTGTGGCTGAATTCTTGTTAAATTAGACATTTGTAGTCTAAAATTTAGCTTTGTTTCAGAGACTTTCAGTGGGGTGTACTCATTTTTGCATCACCCTAATTTGAGTAAAACTGAAAAATTTGTTCTCCAAGTTATATTATTAACCTTACTTTCATGTTATAAGTTAAACAGATGTTATATTAAACTTAGTCTTGTCAACATTTTGGAAATTGTTTTTGTGTTCATTGAGATTAATATAAAATTTTATTTAAATTAAAATGCAAGTTAACAAGCTCAAAAAATTGTGCTGATCCATATTTGCCAAGTGCAAGTCCTTGTCTTGTAGGCCGATCCTGAGTGTAAAGTTATGGAGCATGCAGCAGACATCTGCAATCTTGTGACCTGGTGAATATAATATCTGGCAAAGTGCCTAGTTAAACTGGACTGCGGATGGTTAGTGAATAAGGTGTAAAAAAAATCCCTTACAAAAGTGTTGCAGTTGAGTTCTTGTTTTGCCTGAACAGTTCTGAATGAGCAGAGCAGTGAATGATGAATTGCCTTTCAGCTGTTGCACTTGATTTGATAAGGCCATCATTATACTGGTAATCAAATAAATGGCTGTTGCAGTAAGTGCATCTCTCTCATTCTCTAGAAATGCTCTCTACAAAGTGCTTTCCCTCTCTACATCAGCAAAGTGGCCATTTTTAATGAATGTCATGGGAATATGCCACATGCAACACAAACACAGTATGAACACATCTGCTCTGTGTAGCAGAATTTCATGAAATGAGAATATCTCATATTATCTTTTTTGGCCCTGAACATAGACCTTTGACCTGCTTACCACATTATCTGTGCTCTCCTCGGTCTCTGCAGGCTGTGGTTAGACCATCTCGCTCTCTGAGTTCAGCACACTTGGTCCCGTCCTGCAATAGCGTACAGGCCTTCATCATCTCCAACATCGTCCTCATGAAGGGCCATGGCAAGGTAACCAAACACAAGTCATATATTCAGTATATGCAACAAATAATATGATGCATTGAATTCTCACCATATAACCTGCTCTTGTGGGATTCCAGGGCCTGGGATTCAGTATAGTCGGAGGCAGAGACAGCATGTACGGTCCAATGGGGATTTACGTGAAGACCATCTTCCCTGGAGGTGCAGCGGCCGCTGATGGAAGACTACAGGAAGGTGGACTCATTAGTTAAATATCATACTGTAATTGTTAACGGATGAGTACATATATCCAGACACTTACCTCAAAGTTAAGCTTTCCCGTCAACACTCACAGCTGCATTACCCAGAAGTGGATAGAAAACTATATTAGTGTTTCTGGATTACAGGAGATGAGATACTGGAACTGAATGGTGAATCTCTGCACGGCTTGACCCATGAAGATGCCTTACACAAGTTTAAAGTGAGTAACCTCATCTGGATGCCTTCAGTTGTCAAACACACTGATATTGGGATGTTTTAATGGCTAATTTATCAGTAACTTTAATAGGAAAAATTTCACCTATGGATTATGTCTGGAGTATGTCAATAAATCAATCAGGTTTCACCAGCAATAAACTGCTTTTCTCTTTCTGAAGCAAGTGAAGAAGGGTTTGTTGACGCTGGTGGTGCGGACGAGTCTGCGGGTGGGCGCTATGCTGGGCAGCCATGGACAGGTGTCTCAGTTATGCCGATCCAGATCGCTGAGCTCCAGCACCGGTATAAGTCGAGTCAGTGCTGATTTGGGAGACTATAACTGCCTCAGTAACCCTGCAAAACCCCAGGACAGAGTCATGATGGAGATCACACTGCAGAAGGGTTAGTATCAAAATCTCATTGTTGTTTTGAATCACATTGAATTCTTCAGTATTGTTTGTTATGCATTTCTCACAAGAAAGAAAAACATACGGATTCAAATGACACGAGTCATTCAAAGTAAGTGAATCATTTTTTTGAGTGGACTGCATTTCTACTTTTCACATCACTTGGTTGATGCAGAGGGCTTCAGAAACATCCACAACACCCTGTCAAAACCAAACACTGTCTTAGGTGTGATAAACACTGTGCTGAGCTCCGGCCAGCTGTTGCTGAAGTTTCATGTCACACATTAATCAAACGCTTTCACTCTGAGCCCTGCACATAAATGTCTCCAGAGCTAAAGCTGCCTCAATTGTGTAGCTGCACAACAGATGAAATTCAAATGCAAATCCTTGAGTTACTTAAAATACTCACTCGACAGTAAGGACGTTGTCTCATCTTTACTTTAAAGGGATAGTTCACACAATAATAGAAGCTGTGCCATCATGTTGTACCAAACACATTTGATTTTCTCTCCTATAATGAAAAAAAGGGAGATGTTTTAAAAATATCCAAAACGCTCTTAGTAAATTACCCTGTCAAACTCCAAAAAATAATCCTATTAATTTATTACAGCATTAATATGTGTTTTATAAGTACTAATAAACAGCCAATATCCTAGTAATATGCATGCTAATAAGCAACTAGTTAATAGTGAGAATTGGACCCTAAACTAAAATGTTACTGAGATATTTATCTGAGTGAAACAAATTCTTGAACAAGCAAAATATAAGGCGGGACTTGATTTTGTCCATCAGGAATTGATTGGATGGTTGTGGTTTGCTGTTAGTGGATCTCATGTGAGTGACAGGTTGCATCATCAGAGAAGAGATGCAAGAGGGAAGGGGAAGTTATTTGGATTCAAGATTACTGGGAACATGAATAAAAAATAAATAAACATGGATAAATCATTTATAATAAATGCAATATACTGTACATAAAAAGCACGAATTGTCCATTTTGCTTTCAAGGTGACTTTAAAGGGGACATATCATGAAAATCTGACTTTTTCCATGTTTAAGTGCTATAATCGGGTCTCTGGTGCATCTACCAACCCAGAAAACGTGAAAAAGGACAACCCAGTAAGTTTGTTTTGGTAAACCTTTCTCTGCAAGCATGTAAAAAAACGAGCCGTTCAGATTTCGCTCCTCTTGTGACGTAGGAAGGGGATCTTATTATAATATTACCACCCCTTAATCTGCACGTTTCCATTTTGTTTTTGCAAGCAACAATGGTGAACCAGCTCTAAAGCCATGGCAAATGTTCAAGCAAAGCATGCTAACTGTTCTGTCGTTGGCTGCACAGACGAGCACAGAATACTATTTAGAGTCTCATTAGCTTGGTTAGACTGCAAGTTGACCCTGACAAGCTCGATTGCTAAAAATGAAGCGTTTCTGTCCGAGCGATATTTAGGGGCATTATAGGTCCCCTTTAAAGAACAAACCTTTTAGTTAGCCATCATGTTTCAAATCCCATCTCTAAAATTGCATCTTATTGTAATTGATTATGATGACTACAAAAGTCTGAGAAGAAAATGAACGTGTCACTATTCTAAATGTGTATTTTCTGCACTTGTCCAGAGTTTGGCGTAGGTCTGGGCATTGGCTTGTGCTGTGTTCCTTCAGCTGGTGGCTGCCCGGGAATCTACATTCACACGCTGTCGCCGGGATCAGTGGCACACATGGACGGACGGTTAAGGTGTGAATCTGACACATCTTTAATAGTAGACCAGTGTTTTCTTTTTTCTTCATAATTAATTAGCCAATTTGAATATACTGTACATTTCCATAGTCTGTATAAAATTCCACTTCACCTGTAGGCAATATACTTAAATATTATTATATTATTTACAAAAATTGTTATGCTTCCTTTCAAATAATCTTCTGGTAATACTTTAGTATAGGGAACACATATTCACTATTAACTACAACTTTTCCCTCAATAAACTTCTAATTACTGCTTATTAATAGTTAGTAAGGTAGTTGTTAAGTTTAGGTATTGGGTAGGATTAAGAATAAGGTCATCCAGAATAAGGCATTAATATGTGCTTTATAAGTACTAATAAACAACCAATATCCTAGTAATATGCATGATAATAAGCAACTAGTTAAAAGTGAGAATTGGACCCTAAACTAAAGTGTTACCAATCTTCTCCATTCACAAAATGTAAATAATTAAAGCAATGTCAGTTTACTTCAGTTAAATGTTTGGCAGATGTATAGCAAATCTTAACGTCCCCAGAAAAGTGTAATTATAGTTGTGACAAAATGTGTCGCTTTAGAGCATTTTAATTAAGTATTTTGAACAGACAACAAAATTTTTTGAGTGTGGTCTGTTTTTTAAAAAAATTTTACATAGCAAACATTTGTTAATTTGATGTTTTGAGGCTACGTAAAGTGTTTCTACAATGTTTTACTTTAAGATTAAGATGATAAAAAAGTAACTTTTCTCAAAGTTGCAGTTGGGTACTGATTATTTTTGGTAAACCAAATGATATACTGCATAAATGGCAACATTATTTTATTTTCATAAGTGTGGTTTCTAGAACGTTTTTAAAACTAACCAAACCTCGGCACTGTGAATTGTTGTAATGATGTGTGTGGTTGCTGGGTTGTTATTAAGTAGTATGTGAATGTTTGTCAGATGTGGCGATGAGATCATGGAGATCAATGACACGGTGGTCTGCAACATGACACTGAACGATGTGTACACGGTTCTGAGTCAGTGCAGCCCGGGCCCGGTTCAGATCATCATCAGTCGACACCCTGACCCAAAAGTAGGTCTACTTTCCCTTCAGCAGTATAACATAAGAGAGTGTCATGTGCTAAGAAAATTTACACTTCATTATGGCTGTGAGCAGTCAAACCTTCACATTTGTGTTCGTAAGTGAGTGTGTGCTAAAATGTAAATGCTTTAAATTGCATGCGTTTCTCTGTGTGCATCAAGGTTTCTGAGCAGCAGCTCAATGAGGCGATCGCTCAGGCGGTGGAGCACAGCAGACTGAGGAGAGACAGGAGTCAGTGGAGTATGGACGGATGTAACAGCAGTGAGTTATTGATCTTTTGTTTGCCTATTTCACACATCCTGCAACTACAGTGTGTAAGTGATTTTACAGCATAATTGCAACTGTAACTGTGGCTCTGTACAGAACGTAGTTATTTTGGGGTTACCACATTAACAACTTCTTTTATTAATGGCATTAAAAGTTACTGTGAGTGGGTTAAAATGGATAAAATGGAATACTAGGAGAGAGAGAGTGAGCCAATCAGCAGTAGGGGGTGTGTCCACTCATTATGGGGGAGGAGAGACTGAGCCAATCAGCAGTAGGGGGTGTGTCCACTCATAATGAGGCAGGAGAGAGAGTGAGCCAGTTAGCAGTAGGGGGTGTGTCCACTCATGGTGGGGGAGGAGAGTGAGCTAATCAGCAGTAGGGGGCGTGTCCACTCATGATGGGGGAGGAGAGAGAGAGTGAGCCAATCAGCAGTAGGGGGCGTGTCCACTCATAATGAGGCAGGAGAGAGAGTGAGCCAGTTAGCAGTAGGGGCGTGTCCACTCATGGTGGGGGAGGAGAGTGAGGCAATCAGCAGTAGGGGCGTGTCCACTCATGGTGGGGGAGGAGAGTGAGGCAATCAGCAGTAGGGGCATGTCCACTCATGATGGGGGAGGAGAGTGAGGCAATCAGCAGTAGGGGGCGTGTCCACTCATGATAGGGGAGGAGAGTGAGGCAATCAGCAGTAGGGGCGTGTCCACTCATGATGGGGGCGGAGAGAGTGAGCCAATCAGCAGTAGGGGGCGTGTCCACTCATGATGGGGGAGGAGAGAGAGTGAGCCAGTTAGCAGTAGGGGCGTGTCCACTCATGGTGGGGGAGGAGAGTGAGGCAATCAGCAGTAGAGGCGTGTCCACTCATGATGGGGGAGGAGAGTGAGGCAATCAGCAGTAGGGGCGTGTCCACTCATGATGGGGGCGGAGAGAGTGAGCCAATCAGCAGTAGGGGGCGTGTCCACTCATGATGGGGGAGGAGAGAGAGTGAGCCAGTTAGCAGTAGGGGCGTGTCCACTCATGATGGGGGAGGAGACTGAGGCAATCAGCAGTAGGGGCGTGTCCACTCATGATGGGGGAGGAGAGTGAGGCAATCAGCATTAGGGGCGTGTCCACTCATGATGGGGGCGGAGAGAGTGAGCCAATCAGCAGTGGGGGGCGTGTCCACTCATGGTGGGGGAGGAGAGTGAGGCAATCAGCAGTAGGGGCGTGTCCACTCATGATGGGGGCGGAGAGAGTGAGCCAATCAGCAGTAGGGGGCGTGTCCACTCATGGTGGGGGAGGAGAGTGAGGCAATCAGCAGTAGGGGGCGTGTCCACTCATGATAGGGGAGGAGAGAGTGTGAGCCAATCAGCAGTAGGGGCGTGTCCACTCATGATAGGGAGGAGAGAGAGTGATTTTTCATCATCTTCACTTTATTTTTCGTGAAGCATTATTTTGCTTCGCCTCAGCTTTGATGAGACGTCCACTCTTGCATTGTGTGCTCATGCATTTTGGGGGCGGAGCAATGAAGGGAGGGGTGTGTTTGTTTGGGTTGATTTCAAATATCAACAGCGTTTCTCAGAAATCACCTACTGCACCTTTAAGAGGTGGTTGTGCCTGGATTCATTCAGATTTACTGAAAACAAAGTGCCGTTTGTGTACCTCATACATGCCCATGTCTGCTACAATTTGTACATGGTGACTCTTTTACAAACAAGATAGGCAGTTGGTTTAGACAAGTCTGTATCTGATCTCAGGTCTGAGGAGATCAGAACCCTGTTCCCACAGCAGACAGAAATGTATCCGCTGTCTGGACAGGAGCGTGAGTCAGCTGACCTGTAGACGAGCCCAGAAACCCATGATCCGATCATGCAGTGAGGGCGCCTACAGCCAGCGCTGTATACCAGCCAGCGTCACCACTCAATCCTTTCTACAACCGGAGCATGTCACCAGAGTACAGAGCATGGACGTTTCTTTAACAACCAACAGTGAAACTTCACTTAATAACACACTTTCTCCAGCCTCGTTCACTGACGATGACTATAACATTCCCTATAAATGTCCTGTGAACTTCACTGGACAACAGACATTAGATGTGCATACAAGTGGGGTGAGAAATTCTGCGCCAGGACCAACAAACCAGCCACGGAGGTACTGCAGACGACAGGAAGTCACCAGTCAGGAAGTGCTAACCGATTCGAGCGGATCTAGTCGAGGTTCACCAGTAAAAGAGGAAGATCTGCTGCCGTCTCAAAGCAATTGCCAGGTATGGCTATATACTGTACACATTTATGAAATGCATTGTTTTCTATTGAGCAAAAACTTTTTTGGTCAATAAAATGTTTATTTCTTTGTTTTCTCTTCCTTGTGTAGGGTTTCATATCATTTAATATCATGTCAGTGAGGTTATGCCCAATAAATCAATTACACACAGGATTTAAATCTGCGCATTGGATTGATATAGTACTGCTGATATTTTGCTCTCTGTCAAAGAGACTGTTCACAAGTAGGCGGTTTTCACTGTGAGACTGCTGCATTGCCCATAAATGGTAGTTGAGTATTGCAAGTCAAGAAATGATTGGTTTAACTGCAACCCACGCCTTATTGTCAAATTCTTCACAAGTCTTGCATTCAAAAATCTTGCACCATCATTGTGCATGTGGACAGCTGTAAAGTTAAGCTGTAAAGACCATTATATATATATACATATATATATTTTTTTTCCTTATATTTTTTGACTGGATTTTTGATTGCATCTGACTGGAGTTTGGACAGCAAATATAAACATATCTATAAACATAAGATGTGTTTTAATTTAAGCAATTTTTTATAAAATGAGGAAATGTCAGACTGTGTGACTATCCTTAACATGATCAGTGAAAAACAGAAATGTGTCAAAATGAACAAGAAGAACTCAAGTACAAATTAAAAGTATAAATTAAATACATTAGTAATAGTAATATCTAATGGGATGTATATATGACTCACATTTCTAAATGGGCATCTCTTGGGGCTACTCGAAACATTGGCTAAACTGGACCCCGACAGGAAGTAAATAAGACGTTTTAAAGCTCTTAAAGGTGCACCCAGTCGTCATCAGTGTTACATTATCAGTTATCAATGACACTGTAGAAATGCATTATTTAATTATCTTAGTTAATTTATTCTACAAACAAAGGGGGTTAGCCATATAAAACATGCAGTATTCAGCTGGTCAGACTACACATTTGTCACACCAGAGGATCATTAAAATATATATAGAATCATTAAAATATATATCCATTTCCTTCAGAAATATATATATTTACCTTAAATAGATAGACCTATATTTTTTCTATATATTTAACTCACAGTCTTTAATTGTCTCCCCTTATGTATCTAGTTTTTCTGCAGTCTGTACAGGGCTTTGAGAAAGATCTCAAGGCTTCTGTTTAAGAATGTACGTAGAAATTCATGCTACCTTTTTGGATGTGTTCATGTCAGTGTTTGGTGACAATTCTTTAAATATAAATTTGTGTGCACTTCATACTAAATCTTTTTGTCACAGGTTTTGAAATGCTTGAGTGTTTGGCATGGGGCATGGCTCTTGTGTGTGTATACGCCTGTGTTTCTGTTTGCAACGGTGATGCATGATGAAATGATACTGAATGCATTTCTACACCTTTTCACTTTTTTTGTAAGATTAAAACTCAGCCAGCCATTTCCTGTTTTTGTGACAGGAAGTGGTTGAACACGCAGAAGTCGGAACTAAAGCATCTGCCTGTATCTCTGAACCAACACTAAGAGGGGACAGACAGCACAAAGGTATGTTAATCAGAAATACATCTACTACTGTTTAATAATAATTCAATTTAAAAAATATCAATATGTCATGTAGGTTGCATAACTCAAATATGTGACCCTGGACCACAAAACCAGTCATAAGTCGCATGGGTATATTTGTAGCAATAGCCTACGATACATTGTATGGGTCAAAATTATCGATTTTTCTTTTATGCCAAAAATCAATAGGATATTAAGTAAAGATCATGTTCCATGAAGATATTTTGTAAATTTCCTACTGTAAATATACAGTAAGTAATTTTTGTAAGTAATATGCGTTGCTAAGGACTTCATTTGGACAACTTTAAAAGGCGATTTTCTCAATATTTTGATTTTTTTTGCACACTCAGATTCCAGATTTTCAAATAGTTGTATCTCAGCCAAATACTGTCCAATCCTAACAAACTATACATCAATTGAATTATTATGGAATTATTTATGTAGCTTTCAGATTATGTATAAATCTCAATTTAAAAAAAAAAATTACCCTTATGACTGGTTTTTTGGTCCAGGGACACATATAAACATTTACTCTGTATTATTCTGATATCTGATATTCAAGAAACGTATGCAGAGACATTTCCTGATTCACCTGTTAATAGCAAATTTCAGTATCCTATTAACAATATTTTTTTAAAAGTGGCATTTTAAAAGTAGCATGTTTTTATAATGTATATTATAACTATTATAACTATTTTCAAATGAAAATAGAGTAATTATTGTGACAATTATTGAATCTGTGTCAGCACGTGAGTTAGTTCTCACTTTGCACTTCTCTGTTCGGCAGCTCAGTAAAGGGAAATACATGTGAAAACTATTATGTTACAGGTCCAGCGTCCCCATCTCAAGTGTGTAGTCCGAGTAAGCGTGTCGGTCTGAGACGTCAGGCTCGTTTGGAGGTCAGTACGAGAGATCAACCACTTGACCCCTGGGTAAAGCTGACCGAAAGTCCAGAGAACCAGTCATTCTGCTCCAAAAACATGAGTGACCATAATGGAGATGCTGAAGTTAACAGCACAGCCTCTGAAACCACAAACATCACCTCAGACTCCAAATGTGAGCAATCTCCCAATGTTAAAAAAGGGCCCCCGGTGGCTCCAAAATCTGCATGGGTACGTCAAAGCCTGAAGAGCATTAAGTCTGGGAAACCGATAACAGGGGCTTTGAAGCACCAGGATAACAGGAGCCATGATACTGGCAGGACCTTTGGGAGTAGTCTAAGGGCTGCTTCATCAGGAGCCAATTTGTCAATCAGGCAGAAGATCAGCTCATTTGAGACTTTCTCAAGTACAGATGGCGCTGAAAGGCCAAACAGGCGACTGGCCCCAACGGCATCTCTTCCTCCAGTGGAGAAGACAGCTACAAACTCATCTGCAGACTACAGCAATACAGAGAGAACCAAAGTTAACTCAAGCAACTTACACAATAATGATAACTGCAAGTCTACGCCAACAATTTCAGCCACCACCCAGCCTCCAGAAGAAGAAGAGCAATCAGCTTCCCTCAGTTCAGATATCATTTCAGAGCCCCATCCTGCAGAGGAAGAAAAACAATCAACCTTTAATGATTCAGAGCCCTGTAAGCCAATCCCTGTTGAGGAACCTGGCCTGGACTCAAAAGAGCCTCTACCTGCTGCTGAGGATGAGCAAGAGCCTCTAGCTGCTGCTGAGGATGAGCAAGAGCCTCTAGCTGCTGCTGAGGATGAGCAAGAGCCTCTAGCTGCTGCTGAGAATGAGCAAGAACCCCTACCTTCTCAAGAGGATTCGCCCCCTTCAAGCCACGTCCCAAGAAGATCGAGCAGCTCGAAAGAGGGTGTTTCAGAAAAAACAGAAGGTGCTGGAACTCATGCGGTGAGCGTGAGGACCCGAAGTCTACCCCTCAGTCCCTCTTCAGATACTCCCAACTCAAGTGGCTTGGAAGGGGAGAGCCTGGGGATCATCTTGTCCTTCAGCAACCAGGTGTCCAATGCACTGATGCGATCCATGCAGTCCCTGCCGCAGTCCCCTTGCGTTCGGATTGGGAACCCTTGGAGCGCCCCACCTGGATCCCCTCTTCATAACCCAATAGAAGAAGACTCCTCTGCTGAAAATCCCTCACCTTCACCAGCACTGGAAAACAGTGAGAGAGGTTTCTCTGTAAGGTATGGAACAAATCCAAGCATATTACTGACTCTCAGAAAACAATGTAGGACAAATGCACTTGGAAGATGAAAGCTTTAGGGGGTACAATTATAGTTGATGCAGTGTTGTGTTGGCTGATGGTACAGGATAAGATCACTTGTAGGGACCGCAGCCAACAATGTCAACTTCTTTCAAGTTGAGAACTGGCTGTACGATAAAGGCACTGCAGAGTTTTGAATCATCTGTTTTAAATGAAACAAGAAGAGGAAATGCAGCTCAGTTGAGTCGGTCACAAACAACAGACCCTTTCATGCTAATGTCTTGTAAACTTTCGTACTAGTCCTTATCACTGTAAGAAAAAAAAAACACTTTCCTGTCATGCACATTTGACCTAAAGTAGTCTGTAGATAAATGTGAGATATTAGCAAATTGGCCGCAACACGTACTAGTGAAACTTAAAATTAGCCTGCAGTTCGAAGAAGTCTAAGGCAGTAAAACGGGTGTCCAATCCTGCAGAGTTTAGCTTCAACTATAATTAAGCACACCTGACTGAGCTAATCTATAGCAGCATCTGAAATCACATGATTTCCTACTCCTGAATATAGTAGGTGAACAACAGTGTGTGAAAAGAGTAGTTATGTCCAAATTTGCAGTATTCATAAAATACTGGTTCATCAAGGTACTTTTGGCCTACTACTTCTGACGAGATTCTGAAGTGGGCATATGATGGACACTTTACTATCCCATGAGGCCATGGGAGAGGATTTGTAAATGGCAGTGAAGTGCAACTGATGCTGGTTTGGTCACATGACAATGACAACATTGTGAATATACTACTTCTGGATTAGGGCTGGACGATTAATCGGAAAGTAATCGAAACCGAAATTCAGAACCTCTAACCGGCGTAATTTTCCCATGTCGGTTATTTAGGTTTTATAATCCTGTTAATACTTTCCCCTTAAAAACATACTACCTCGTGTGTAGTCATGTGACTCCGCCCTGTCCAGTAAGCAGCACGGAGGCGAACTCAAACGCCGAGTCAACACACACAGACAGCGTGCGAGCCCTGAAGTGAGATCACTCTCGCTAGCGTCCTCACGAAAGTTTGTCAATTGTATGTGTTTTAAGGCTTGCCAGTTTGAACGTTCAAGCGGTTTTAGACTATCGGATGTGTATCATTGTATTGAGCTCGCACATCAAGTGAAGATCGCGCGCACAGAGAGCGCAGAAACTCGCTGTCAACACTGTCCTGTGATTTATCACTAAAGTATCTTAGAAACTCAAAAGTTATAGCATATATTTTTCTAATTTTGAAGTAACTACTTACAACCCACAGCTTCACAACAGAAAGACAGTAAGACTAATTCCCACTCTCTCATTACATTTACATTTATGCATTTGGCAGACGCTTTTATCCAAAGCGACTTACATTGCATTATACTACACATTTGTATCTGACTATGTGCAATCCCTGGGATCGAACCCATGACCTTGGCATTGCTAGTGCCATGCTCTAACCACTGAGCTACAGGAAAGCTCATTAATGCATTCAAATATGTACTGGTATCTGCATCTGATTTACAACGAGCAGAAATCTGTAAGAAATGTTACGAACCATAGATAAAATAACTGCTGAAAGTGAGCTGTTATGTAATAACACTCCTTCATTAGGAAAAAATATCCCACCTTTAATAGTCAAGCATATGTACAAACCTTGACAGTGAACTGAGGGCAAAAAAACTCGTCGTTCATTAATTGTTATCGAGTTAAAATGTTCAATTAATCGAGATTTTGAGTTTAGGTCATATCGTCCAGACCTATTCTGGATTACATTCATACAAAATATAACATCCTTTATTAGCGCAAAGTAAAGTAATTACTTATTCAAAAGAAGCACCTACTCAGAGAGTATGCGATTTCAGATGCAGCCGAGCTATTCGGGTCTTCTACTAGAAACTTTCATGCAGGTGTGTTGCTGGAAAAGGTTGGAGCTAAACTCTGCAAGTTGTCTCTGGAAGCAACATAGTCTTGGCCATGTCCCAAAATGAGTTTGAGCCAACCCTGCTCCTTGAGGACTACCTTCTTACAGACTTCAGTTTCAACACACAGTCAATCCTGAACGCATTTATCATCTGGTTAAGGGCTGTTTGATTATGGTTGGAGCTAAACTCTGCAGGATGGCAGTCCTTCAGGAGCAGGGTTGGCTACCCCTTGTCTAAGGCACCTTTAAACAAGCGTATTTATATCTGGTCTACAGCTTGGCCGAACTGAGAGAGCGTACCATCAAGAGAGGGGAGGAGTGCGAAAAGGAAGAATGGAAACCCGAACGACCGCTCACTTCAGCCTCAGCCGTCTGTGCCCAATCCATGCTCTCTGCCCTTCCGCCTCAGGAGATTCAGCGGATGATTCAGGAAGTCAAGGATCTGGATGAAGACACGCTAAGGGTGGGTTTAGCTCTTATTTGATAATCATAGGACCGATACAACAAAGTACATGCTATTGGCTGTTGCCTGGCATTGATTACTTCCACATCCTGCTCTGCAAACCTGAATATGTATGAGAGGTGTGGCAGAGGAACAATCTGTTCTCTATAAAGAAACAGCATATTGAAAGTACTTTTAAAGATCAGTGAGATTTCTTTTGTGTGTTGCTACATTCTGAAGCTTTCTTACTAACAGGGTTAAAAGAATTGCTAAATCATGCCACTCTTGGTCAAGAGCGTGACTTCCTGACCATGGCAGTGTTGCAATGTCTTCTGGTGTGCATTTTGCTGCACTTCTTTTGCATTAATGACTGTTTCCCTGATCAATATTCCTCTGCCATATTTTCTGTATGCAGTCAAACAAAACTGTCTATGACAATCGGGTGATATGCACTAATTCACATGCCACATGACATAATGTTCTGTTGTGCAGTAAGAGTGAAATGCAGAAAAAGAGGAAGTGTTGATATTTTGCAAGACATTTCTTGAAAGCATGCCAGCTTTTTCTGTTGGCTATATAGATAGTCTGTCTAAGATGAGTGATTAGCTGTATTAGGACTGAATTACGGTCCCAATGACAAAGCTTTTTGATTTCACTTGTTTTAAATGGTCTTACACAGTCTCTTAACTGATATTAGATGATAAAAAAACAGCATGCACAATAGTTTTAACACAATTTGAAAAATGATTATTGGGAAAATCCCGTTTTGTTGGAGTTTAACATGCCATGCCACAGGATAGTATAAATCTAACAATTAGCATATGACCTTCAAGTCCCTTGATGTAATTTGTATTATGTAAATAAGTTCAAAATACTATTGGAAACATATGTTGGATCCAACTAAATAGAGGTGTCACACAGCAGGACTGTTAAAATGAACTCTTAATGATCCAATTCAAATGCTAGTTCTTGAGAATATGAGAGGTAAAACAAGATTGTTGTGCACCCTGTTCAGAAATGCCTACTTCCCCACTAAACAATATGCAAAAAGTAAATATATAAATACTCAGATTACCCGATACTTCCGTGTGTATCCGATGGACACTTTACTGTCCCATAACGCTGTGAGAGAAGAGTCGTCAATGATGAAGAACAGCAATGAGGCTGACATCGTAAGTACATGAATTTGGGATATTTGGCTCAGTTCCCAGGATGAATTCAGTAGGTGTGACTTAAAATTAGGCTTTGAGGGCACTTTATATTCAGCAGCCATATGAATCATATTTAGACAAGTGTCATCTTTTGATACGGTGCCAGATACTTATGAGATTTTGACAAAATAATTATTCATGAGATTGTTTTGTGCTATTCAAGGCTACATCCCAATCTCGCTCTCAAAACTGCATGATGTAATGGAGTGGGAACATGATCCAGCCCACCTGGAAATCATCAATGAGGCAGCTGTTCTTTACAAAGCGATAAACCCATGTTTTGAAATGCAGGCATGTTCTAGAATAACTGCTATGCTAAATGCATTCGAGTACTAAAAAGGCAGCTAAAAAGTACAGGTACCACAAAATACTCTATAAACAATGCTGATTTGGATTTCTTAATGTCCATTAGCAACTGGAAGGCATCCATGTTGTGATTCTACATAAAGAAGAAGGAGCTGGCTTGGGTTTCAGCATTGCTGGTGGTATTGATCTGGAGAACAAAGCAACTACAGTGAGTGACTTCTCCAAATCTCCATAAACCACACACCACAGCTCATCTGCTTCACCTCTCAAAAGGAAACACACCCTCATGTCGTTCTGACTGTGTATTCATTTCTTGCTTCCCTGAAACACAAAAAAGAACCTTTTGCAGAATGTCCAAGCTTCAAATCTCATTCATGATTCTGCTTAATTAAAAATGGCACATTTGTGGCAGGTTTGATGTCATTGACAATAATCGTCCCTTCTGTCGTAGCTTTCGAATTTCATGTTTGAAATTTTGCCAGAAGGGACGATTATTACTGTAAATGCAAAATGTATTCAGAAAAAAATAATTTACAGTATTTTATATATTAATTTTATTCATTGTACCAAATCATGTACCTTTCAGGTTCACAGGGTGTTCCCCAGTGGCCTGGCTGCTCAGGAGGGGACCATTGAAAGAGGAGATGAGGTGTTGTCCATTAACGGTCAAACGCTAAAAAATGTCACACACAGTGATGCCACTGCCATACTCAGGCAAGCCCGCAACATGAAGCAGGCTGTGGTGGTGGTGTCCAAGAACAAAGACGCAGAAGAGAAGGGAGGCTCTAACGCTAATGAGTCTAGCAGCAGTGGGGCAGAAAGCAGCGCCACAGGTGGGTCAACATTACTGACGTCAGCACAGCGATGGCAACACTTAATAGGGCACAAAAGGGATACAGAAATGTTACAAGAGCTACATAATGTGTAATAATAAAAAAAAAACACTAAGACTGAAGTCCAACTAAAAGCCCTATTTGAACTGGACTAGTTTTACCTAAGGCCAATATATTCATGTTTCACAGATGTACAAATTTTGTCCAAATTCAACACGTCAGATGTTCTTGTACAACTTTAGTAGAAATTGTAGAGATTTTTTTTTTTTTTTAGATAACTTGGATGGGATTTTATTTTTTCAAAATGCTTCCAAATTTCTTGTTGTTCTGCCTGGTGTGCCTTCATTATGGATTTAGACCTTTTTGATGACTTGTGTACAGTAACAGTTGATGTAAAAACTGAATAATAATGATAATCAAACATCACATTTCAGTGGGTTTCATGATGTATCTAATGATGTTAATATTTGCTACTCAAATGCCATTTAGAAAATGAATCCAAATAGTTAAGACTAAACTTAATAATGTAAAAATGTGTATGTTCATTCTATGATTCTTTATTTCAAAAATGTCTCTTAGGGGACGATGGGGGTGAAGTTGTAACAATCGAGCTGGAGAAGAACGCGGGTGGAGTTGGATTTAGTCTTGAGGGAGGAAAAGGCTCCATTAATGGAGACAGACCTCTAACAGTCAACAGAATATTTACAGGTGAGAATCTGACTGAGCCTTTATGCAAATCCTGCTCCAATCTCTTATATTCTTTTGTTCAGAATCTTTTCACATTTTATGTGCTGAACCATGAAATGGATGTGAACATGGTAAGATATGTTAAAGGGTTAGTTTACTTAAAAATGAAAATTCTGTCATCATTTACTCACTCTCATGTTGTTCTAAACCTGTAAGACTTTCATTCATCTTCGGAACACAAATGAAGATATTTTTATTGAAATCTGAGAGTTTTCTGTCCCTCCATTGACAGCTTATGCAACTACCACTTTGACGCTTCAAAAAGTTCATGAAGAGATCGTAAAACTAATCCATATGAATTGAGCGGTTTAGTCCAAATTTTCTGAAGAGACTCGATCGCTTTATATAATGAACAGATTGAATTTAGGCTTTTATTCACATATAAACATTGATCAGAGAATGAACCTCACTGGTTCTTGCTGAAGCTCAAATGTGCTGCGTAACACGTGAATGAACCTCACTGGTTCTTGCTGAAGCTCAAATCTGCTGCGTAACACGAGAATGAACCTCATTGGTTCTTGCTGAAGCTCAAACGTGCTGCGTAACACGAGAATGAACCTCATTGGTTCTTGCTGAAGCTCAAACGTGCTGCGTAACACGAGAATGAACCTCATTGGTTCTTGCTGAAGCTCAAACGTGCTGCGTAACACGAGAATGAACCTCATTGGTTCTTGCTGAAGCTCAAACGTGCTGCGTAACACGAGAATGAACCTCATTGGTTCTTGCTGAAGCTCAAACGTGCTGCGTAACACGAGAATGAACCTCATTGGTTCTTGCTGAAGCTCAAACGTGCTGCGTAACACGAGAATGAACCTCATTGGTTCTTGCTGAAGCTCAAACGTGATGCGTAACACGAGAATGAACCTCATTGGTTCTTGCTGAAGCTCAAATGTGCTGCGTAACACGAGAATGAACCTCATTGGATCTCGCACGTCAAGCAATCATGCTTGAGCTTCTGTTTACCATACCTGATGTGTGTGTTGATGAATGTTTATACATGAATAAAAGCCTAAATTCAATCTGTTTATCATATAAAGTGATCGAGTCTCTTCAGAAAATTTGGACTAAACTGCTCAATTCATGAACTTTATGAACTTTTTGAAGCATCAAAGTGGTAGTTGTGTGGAAGGTCAATGGAGGGACAGAAATCTCTCAGATTTCATTAAAATATCTTTATTTGTAGCCTATTTCAAAGAAGAACGAAAGTGTTACAGTTTTGGAATGACAAGGGTGAGTAAATAAAAATGTCATTTTTGTCTGAACTAATTTAAAGGTGCAATATGTACAAATTTTGTCCGCTAGAGGACTATTCAAAACAAAGGCGTAGCTTTATGACGGCAAGTTTGAGAGCGGAATCTTGGGACATGTAGTCTTTATCCTCAACTGATGGTGGAAACAATCGGGATAGAAATCATGTTCATGGATGCGATTATTAACGTTACTGTAGTATAAAGCAGAGCAGGACCGGGTGTTGTGGGAGCTGAACGAGGACGCTGGAGCGATTGCGCAACCCACGCCTCACGAGCAGCGGGACTTTTATTATGACACAGTAGTCGGCGCCGCTTCCGCTTTTCCTGTCATGAGTATGAGGTAACACAGCTCTGTTTATCATATTAGATACATTTGAGAGTGTTGAAAATGGTTATAACGTTACTCTGTGCGTTCGCTCGGCGGCTGCTGCGAGACACTGTTGCACACTGCAGTAAGATAGATCGATTTTAGAATATCATATTAAATGCTGGATGGCTTGTGTTGATAAATGGCATGCAATTCATTTTAAAACATATGATGGAGAAAATGCTGTACTGTTACTAAAAATAAAGCTGCATCTGATTATGCTATGTTAGCTACTTGACAAAATAGTGTTTTTCTCTGAGGCATGGTAAAGCATGGTACTCGCAAAAAATCAAGAAAATTAGATTTAAACAATAAGACTAAACATGTTGAGCTATATAACAATAATTCGTTTTCTGTCTATAAACGTAACCAAACAGGCGACTCCTCACACGTCCCGGAGTGTTGGTTAAAATTGCAATTTTCTCACGACTTACAAATAGTTGGAAACATTTGGGATATTGTAAGTACTCAAGTGAACAAAATATATAACACTGGCCTAGTGGTTTTTGGATATTTTACTGCAAAAATCTTACATATTGCACCTTTAAATGGCCCTGCGAATACTGCAGTCTTACTGGTAGCTGAAAGCAAAATCAAAATAACCAAATTATTTAATAAATAAGCAAAAATGGTGTAGAGAATGTGAACGTTTATTCTGCATAAATCTCTGGCGCTTTCTGTCAAGTTCAGATTCCGTGTGAGCCTGCAAATCAGTATATAACATAAATCATAGAATGTATTCTGTATTTTCTCTGGCAGGAAGTGACGCTGAGCAAAAGGGGCTGAAGTCTGGTGATGAGGTACTGCAGATACAGGACTCGGCTCTGCAGGGTCTCACACGCTTTGAGGCCTGGACACTCATCAAAGGTCTTAACGATGGGCCGTTTACACTTGTCATCAAGAAAAAAAGATGCGAATAGAGCTTAACTCCATTAAAGGCACTTATTAAAACCCATAAGAAAAAACAGAACACATACTGGACTTATCCCAATGTTCAATCAACTTGAAATTATGCAAAACATTATTTCAAGCCTTAAGGAAATGCCTCCAATTGCTACAAATCACAATTTCTTAAAAGCAGCTTTCCCATTTGTTTTGACCAATGAATTTTCATGACATTTTAATCATAAAGAGCAGTTTCTAACCAAGTTGAGCAAGAAAAATGCATATTCACATGACTTTTTAGGATTTTTTTTTTTTATCCTCCCCACTTTCATGAGTTTTGCAGGCCTGGAAATCACAATTTTAAATTTTCCTGATATTTCCAGGTTTTCCAAGAAACCTCGCTGGGATCATTCAGTTGCCTTTATTGCACCATTTTGCCATTTATGCATTTTGACAGTTGTATGACTTTCATATCTTGTATGACGTGCATGATGTGCATCACTGCATGATGTGGTACTACATGATCAGGAATATGAGAGTCTCATAGCACATCGCTGTGCTGGTGTTGTACTGTTTACTGTCACGATCAGGGATTCATTAAAAAAAAAAAAAAAAAGATTCTTGTCAAATCAGCCTGTTTTGATGCAACGATTTGCACAAGCTTGTAAATAAATACCTTTAGATATTGTATATTTCTACAACATTTCACCAAAGCAGAATGTAAAGAACGTGTCATGATCATTAAGTAGAATTTCAATAATCATTTTTCCATCAAACGCAGAAATAATAAATGCATCAATTTGATATTTTTGAGAAAAAATATCTATTACCTTCTCCAACAGATTCCACTTTTGGCAGTTAAGAGATAACTAGTGTCCCGAACACCTCTAGTATTCTGTTTTTTTTTAGTTATTTCTTTCCTTTTAAAAGAAAAGCCTTAATATATTGAAAATGTGTCAGAACAAAGATGTTTTAAATGTAGTTAAGGTTTGTAATGTCCAAATAAAGTGTGATACAAATGATACACATGTCATTAATCATTTTTAATATCTGAAAACAGAATCTAAAAGGAGAATCAAACATGGGTTTTTTTCTTCTTTTTTTTTTTTTTTTTTTTTGATATTAACAAACAGTACACAGATGTCCCATAGTGCAATTGCACTGAGCAAAAACAGAGAAAAACATGTTTGAAGTCAACATGAAATAACAACTGACCCAATTTTAATGCATATTTCAGGGTCTTATAGTGTGTGATTCATTGGAAAGAAAAAAAAAATGTCTTCACAAAATGTACTAACTTGCTCCACCTCTAAAATGACAATCATTTGCCTGCATTCTGTTTTGTACCGCCCACTTTTAAAGATCCAATCAATTCCAGATGGATAAAATCAATTTCCGCCAATCAAAATGTTATATTCAAGTATAAGTAAGTAAAATGGTCGACTTCAACAAAATGAAAAATCTGGAATCAAAAACCCTGGCTTGACAGTGGAGCGAACTGACAGATGGTACACTCTGATTCCTAATGGAATATAAATCTGTTTTATTAAAATATTGCACAATACTACTGAAGGCAAGCACACACTCCTTGCAAAACAGATGTAAAATCTAGATCCCCAAAATAATCCTAAAATGCACATTTACAGTATACAAAAATAATTAAAAAAGCACAGAACACATCTCCAGGCCATGAGCATGCATTCACAGTTGTTTCACTGACGGCGTACAGGCATAAAAACACAAAGTACCGACTGGTTAAGACATATGTCAGGATGGACAATCGTGCAGCTGGACACAAAACAGGCAAATGGTAACGAAAGAGATAAGAGTCAACAAACAAGACATACAACACTGTTCTCTCTGAGGTCAGTCATATCTGTGACATACATAGAGCATCAAACAGTCCCTTTGTCCATGTGTAAATTAGACAGATTACAAGCAGAAATGCAAAGCCAAAATGGGATTCATTTTTTCTACAACTATAGGAAAAAAATGTCATTTTTATCATGCTTTTTTGGAATGTTTTAAAAGGCTTGGGCAAAATTCTGAATTAAAAAAATCGACTACCTTTCGATTTACGGTGTGAGAATTTGAATTGAATTAGCCACACCCCACAAGATTTAAAATTGGAATAGAATTTGAATTTCAATGATAAGAAGTGGAATTTACTCAACTGACGTTCAAAGACATTGAACATATTCAAACAACAGAAGAATTCATTAGTCTAAAGGCAGGAACACACCAAGCCGACACCTTTGAACTAGCAGCAACGAAAGCAGACTGCGTGGTTGGCTCACTTCGGCAGCGTCTGGGTCCAAAGTTGGCCTGACACACCAAACCGACGCTCGACAGCCGACGGCCAAGTAGCACGTCTGTTCTGCGCCTGCGTAAGATGAAATGCCTTTCCGTACCAGCAGGTGGCAGTAGCTGAACAGCCAATCAGAATGATCAGATGGCCCAATGGACCGACGATCTCTGACGCCGATTTAACATGTTGAATCGGCCCAAAAAAAGGCGACGAGGACCAACTTCAGCCAACGGTGTGGAACACACTGAGAAAACGGCCGAAAGAAACAAAAACTGCCTGACGGCCGACCGTCGGCTTGGTGTGTTCCTGCCTTAAGACAAAATTATGGTTATAGTTAATAAATTATGTAATTAAATTCTATATATAGAAAATTTCATTTTAAATTTTATTCAGGTAATTGTTTAATTCAACTTTCTTTAATTCAAATTCGAAATTAGAACTCTGCATCCTGTTCTCTACCTCAATTCAAATTCAGGAATTCTATTGGAATTTCATTCATTCTTAATCACTCTGATTCCACACAAATCCACATGCGTAATTTGTCCCTCTCAAAGAGATGTATGAAATAACTGCAGAATATTTCCATTCATCCATTAGCATTCCCAGTTCTCTTAATGGCAGTTGCTCGGCTGGCAGTCCATGGATTTGGATACTTAACAAGGATTCTTTTGAATGGCCATCAAAGGAGAAAAAAGGGTCATGCTAACCAGCTAAACCTTAGCGTTGCTATTTTATCATCATATCATAATAACACGCCTAATCATAATTCTGTCAAGATTGTTCTGGCCTTCTTTTGACGGCCTAAAACATACAGTACACAATCTCAGTTATGTTAACCGAGAACAGCAGCAAATGCAGTTCTTCAAATATGTCTGAAGATACTCGTCTGTCAGTAAACAGTGAATTTCAAAAGCCATTAATGCACTATAATATCACTATTCAAATATAGAAATACCAGGTTTCAGCATATCTAACATCCAGGCTTGTGATATAAATGTTAAACTCGAGCATCCACCAGGAGCTCAATTATTCAAATAAACCCAGATACATGTCATCAAATATTTGACTGAAATTCTAAAAACAGCTTATTAAAATAAGGCTTTGTTCCAAAAACTAGAGAACTGCCTATTTAGGCCAGACATCAAAGGTGTGCTCCTGACAACAGTTTCAAAAAGTAAGCAGCAACCTTGTGTTGCCTTCTAAGATACCTTAATGTTAAGGATTAGTTCACTTATAATTTGATAATTTACTCACCCCCATGTCACCCAAGATGTTCATGTCTGTCTTTCTTCAGTTGAAAAGAAATGAAGGTTTTTGAGGAAAACATTCCAGGATTTTTCTCCATATAGTGGACTTCACTGGGGTTCAACGGGTTGAAGGTCCAAATGTCAGTTTCAGTGCAGCTTCAAAGAGCTCTACATGATCCCAGACGAGGAATAAGAGTCTTATCTAGTGAAAGGATCGGTCATTTTCTAAGTGGAAAAAAAAAAAATGTGTCACGCATTACGCAATCACATTGGAAAGATCACGTGTGACAGTACCGATCAAGTACCGATCCAGTTTACAAAGCGAACGTGTAAAGACTAAGTCAAACGCCCTTTACAAAAAAGGTAAAACAACGATGTCAGACGATTTTGAAGTTGAAGGAGAAAATGTGACCTTTCCAACATGATTACATAATGCGTGGCACGTCACAGAGCAGTGCAAGACAAGCATTTGTGGTAAAAAAGTATAAATTTTTTTTTTTAGAAAATGATAATTTCACTAGATAAGACCCTTATTCCTCGTCTGGGATCATGTAGAGCTCTTTGAAGCTGCGCTGAAACTGACATTTGGACCTTCAACCCGTTGAACCCCAGTGAAGTCCACTATATGGAGAAAAATCCTGGAATGTTTTCCTCAAAAACCTTCATTTCTTTTTGATTGAAGAAAGAAAGACATGAACATCTTGGATGACATGGGGGTGAGTAAATTATCAGGAAATTTGAATTCTGAAGTGAACTAATCCTTTAATGCCAAACTCTGTTCAAATCAACTGCGAGTCGAGACTCCCTTTTGTTTCACGTAGCACTATTTGTATGACACACACAAATCAGCAACTTAGTAGAAAGCAAGGTCTCACTAGGTTTTATAATGGAACTGTAAAGTCTAAAAAAAAAATTAATCATATTTGAATGAAATTATTTTCAAATTTATCATCATGCTACATTATAGGATCACACCCCCCCAAAAAAAATCACCCTGATGGAATAGCTGGACTGGCAGAGCATGATGCTAGCAACACCAACATCATGGGTTCAATTCCCCTGAAACAAACCGACTGATAAAATGTCACAGTACGTCACTTTGGATAAAAGCATCTGCCAAATGCATAAGTGTAAATGTCTATTGTTTGTGCAATAGCTCCCCATTTGAATCACTAGTTTTCAGAATTTATGAAATAACACATTGGTAAACCAAATGTTCCAGTACTCTATACCAATAAAACGGAGTATGTGCAAGTGTGTTTGGACATTTGTACTGTAGCTATTGGAAGAATCAGGATTAAAGGTTCACTTTCCACCTAAAGCTTGGTGTGTCAAATTATCAAATATTCATATTTAAGATTAAAGGGGGACCTTTTCTATTAAGTGTCATTGGTGCTATTTCATTGATTTTACAGCTTTGGTCAGGTTGCTGTAAAACTCTACCATACTAGAGGGGAAAAATGATTCGACGACTGAACGAGGAAGTAAACCTCCAAGGTCCGTCTGGAAAAAGCTGAACAGCTGTGTTTTGCCTGGTTCCCTACAGAGAGAAAGAAAATGGGATACTTAAAACTTTTTATGCTACTGATGCAATATTGCCTGAAAAAAAAAAAAAATTGAAATGTAACTTTTTGTCTCCATCTGCTGTCTTATATTTGAATTACATCAACCCAAGGCACTTTCATTGAACGGCATGCTTATCTTTCGGAGAAACTTACCCAGGAACTGGAACACAAAAACAGCCACACGGGTGGTTGAATCCTCTGACATAGCCGGGTTGAGGAGGACAGTTTGGATGGCTTACATTGGTCGCTATAAAACAATGAAAATGTGATTATCAATAACAGCATTATTAAGATAGATATCAGGTCTTATGCTAATGGAAAATTATGCTTTTCACAACAAATTCTGTTTGAGAATAGTGTTGGATTCAAATCCAATTAAAGGAGGAAAGCCATAACACTGCATACCGTTTGATGACACTGTGCCATCCTCATAGCGTTTAATGGAAATGACATCAACGAAATCTCGAGGTGATATGATGCCCATAGCAGCCGAAGGCGTGACGGTTCGGCAGATCAAAACATCCTAGGGAATGAAAATGAAAAGATTTAGAAAGGTATAAATCTGCTGTTTTATCTCTGCATTATGCACTAAATCATTGCAATGCCCTGTGAATCTCAATGGAAATAAGAATTATTAAAGGTGAAGTGACTAAAGGAGAGTGGTTTCACTAAATGAAATGGCAAAAATAATGACTCCCAGACACTCCAAACTCACGCCATTGGTTGAGCCAATGTTGCTTTCGGGCTGGTTTGTAAACTCAAACAAATAGATTGACGTTTGGAAAGTGCCATATTTTTCAGTACATCAGCCAACAAATGGCTTACTTATAGTCGACTGCACACTGGGATATGAGAAAGTGAATTTATGTCTGAACACAAAAGATGATGTTTTGAAGAAAGTCTGTAACTAAACAGGTGATGAGCCCCATTGACTTCCATAGTATTTTTTCCTTCTCCATACTATGGTGCCCATCAACTGTTATTCACCTAACAATATTCTTTAAAGGCGACCTATAATGCCACTTTTTACAAGATGTAATATAAGTCTCTGGTGTCTCCAGAATGTGTCTGTGAAGTTTCAGCTCAAAATACCCCACAGATCATTTATTATAGCTTGTCAAATTTGCCCCTATTTGAGTGAGCAAAAACACGCCGTTTTTGTGTGTGTCCCTTTAAATGCAAATGAGCTGCTGCTCCCGGCCCCCTTTCCAGAAGAGGGCGGAGCTTTAACAGCAGCAACAGTTGCTCAACAACAACAAATCCAGCGTTGAACTGACCCTCGTTTGTGAAGCAGTCCGGTGTAAAATGACGGCATGACAACAACACTCTACTACAACAACTCTTCCTCTTCTCTAAAGCAGCCTCACTCCCTTTGTTGTGTGTTCTTGGGGGCGGGGTTTATGTAAATTTTGGGGTTTGTGATGACACCAACCCGGGAAGAAGCTTGTTGTAGTCCTTAAACAGCAAATTCTTTAAAAGAAAATATCTTCCTTTGCATTGAACTTTGAGTGTCTTAACTTTGTGGATTTTGTTTATGCTCAAATAGCAACATTACACACTAACTAAAGTTAAGAAAGTGAAATCATAATCAACCACCCCTTTAAATATCTTTTTTTGTGTTCAGCAGAAGAAAGAAATTCAAACAGGTTTGGAACAACTTGAAGGTGTTTTCATTTTTGGGTGAACTATCCCTTTAACAGTGTAAAGCATTGTTCCTTACACGCCTAGCTGAAAGAGGGAACTGGTCAGACCATGAGATTTAATTTTCATATGGGTGTGTATTTGTGTTTATCTTACCGCAGACACCTGCTCAAGCAGCTCAAACTTCTTTATATTAGCATCCCATTTTACACGAAGTCCATTGATTTCAGGTTTCAAGCAGTCCCACACTTTCTCTGGACTGCCATTGACAATCCCCTCCCCCTTATACCTGAGAAACCCAAAGAACACACAATCACTGCTCTGGACAAAGGTTAATGTCACTGCTGTCGTGGTGTTTGCACATGATGTTGACAGCGTGTGAATGCTAGAAAAAGATCTTGGAATATACAGATTATGATGTAAATGTAAATAAATGCAAATACAAAGAAAAAATGTATCGACCATGAGATTTAACTTTACATGTCACTTTTTTCACTATATATGTTAATTATGCACAATAGTACATTATTGCAATATTACACATTTTGACCTACAAATGAACATTCACTTGATTTTTTGTGTTTTAAAAAGACTGCACAACAGTGTTTTTGATATTGTGTCATGATTAGGGATGCACTGATATGAAAATTTTGGCCAATACTGATAACCGATAATTCTTTATATTTGAAAGCCGATAACCGATATATTGGCCGATAAATCTAAATCTAAATTTTTATA
The DNA here is from genome assembly GCA_037950675.1 of Hypophthalmichthys molitrix. NCBI lineage: Eukaryota > Metazoa > Chordata > Actinopteri > Cypriniformes > Xenocyprididae > Hypophthalmichthys > Hypophthalmichthys molitrix. Next base: position 3,212,900 of record CM075498.1, read on the forward strand.
TAGTTTTTGAGAGCCTGATTACAAAATCAAGAGTCTCACCATTAAAAGCCATGTCCCAAGCACACAATTATAATGTTCTCATTATAATTTTATGTAGCCTATATGACAGACTTGCGCTAAACGTGTTGCACTTAACGGTATTTTCCTTTTTGAAGTGATTTCAATCATATTTGAAGCAATTCAAAACCATCATGGTGAACAGTGCGCGTCTGAAGTGTCTCAGCTGAAGGAAATAATTCATGATTTTCTTATTGGGCCGATAACATTAAAAATGAACATGTATTGGCTGATACTGACATTGTAGCCGATATATCGTGTTTAACAAAGAAAATTTGTAAAATAAATTTAAAAATGTTTGCTTTTTTTAAATGATTAAAAAAAAGTTTCTCTAATAGTCGTATATGACATAATCATGGCAAATATATAAAAACATTTAACTTTGAGGACATTATACCAAAATCCTCAAGGCCACAATCCAATTCTTCAGGTAATATAGTTAGATGTTTCATTTTCTACAAATCCAAGAAGTCAATAGAGGAATAATCTGTTGATTATGCCAATTAAATATTTGTCAAGTACTTCAGATCTGAGAATAAAGTACTTTAATGAAGATATTAAATAGAATAAAGCAACGCATATTCAACACTCTTTATTAGGGATTATGTTTTATTCCCCGACAGCATAATAATTTATCTCATCCTCAGACTAAATTATATTATGCATAATATTTGTCATATGTAACAGGGTTGCCACTAACTAGAGCACGAGCAGTCAGCACATATGACGTCACGATGACAAATATGCAAGATCGTGTAATTTACTAATTTATACTTACACATATCCCGCGAATTCACAAGATGGTCTCCAGTACACCACAACATCATTCTAGGAAGAAAAAAAAACACACAAATAAAAAATCGTTTGTTTAAAGACAAAAAAAAAAAAAAAAAACCGGCTAAACATGACACCAAAGACAGTTCTGTTTAATACTTACAGTTTTCTTACATGTTTTCCATCCGGACTCGTCTTTTCTGTAGCTCAAGAGACGATCTTCCACTGATCTGGCTGTGTGTATATAATCCATGACGATGATCAGTGTAGAGTTTTCTTTTCTATCTTCTTGGCTTGTCCTCTAACAGCACATGTATTCAAAGCGTTATATCGCGAGGGACCGGCTGCAACAGTGTAAACGACACAATTTACCTTCGATTCTTCCGAGATCTTTCTTCAAGTACATCCAATATCCATAAACTAACAGTGGCTACAGTTAAATCCGCCAGTTTCTCGTATAACACACAGATGCTTTCAGTTCATTCATTAGTTTCAGATGATAAGAGTGACTGTCATATCGTGACTGCGACAGATAATAATCGATACAGTTCAATAGTGATGAAAAACACGCTTCAATTACACATGCGCGATCAAAATAATAAAAACAAAGACAATTAACCCGTCTAATGCCACGAAATCATCATAATTTTAAAAAGGCCACTTCCTCAGTCTGGAGATCGTCAGACAAATGTTGCATTCTGGGAATTGGAGTTTTCTGGGTGGATCCTGTTATGTCCCTATTTTGTCGTATTATTAAATAAAATAGACTCGGTATTTAAATATTATTAAATATAAGTGAATATGAGGCCATTTTAAATAATTATGTATAATTTTAAATAATAATTATATTATAATTAACTACTTTGGTTTGAAATAATAAGATCTATAATAAATAAGCTATAGAATTCTGATTTTGATAAATTGTACACCAAGTTGGGTTGAAAATGGACAAACCCAGCGGTTGGGTTAAATGTTTGCTCAAACTTATTGTTTGAAAAGTGCTGTATTGCTTGCTTCAAATGAACCCAAAACTGTTGGAAATCACCATTTGTGACCCTGGACCCCACATTTTTTTGGAACTGAGATTTATATATCATCTGAAAGTTGAATAAATAATCTTTCCATTGATGTATGGTTTGTTAGGATAGGATAATATTTAGCCGAAATACAACGATTTGAAGATCTGGGTGCAAAAAAAAATCTAAATATTGAGAAAATCGCCTTTAAAGTTGTCCAAATAAAGTCCTTGGCAATACATATCCACTCACAAAAATAAAATTTTTATATATTTATGGTAGGAAATTTACAAAATATCTTCATGGAACATGATCTTTACTTATTATCCTAATGATTTTTGGCATAAAAGAAAAATTGATAATTTTGACCCATATAATGTATTGTTGGCTATTGCTACAAATATACCCATGTGACTTATGACAGGTTTTGTGGTCCGGGGTCACATTTATTAATTCGTTTAATAAATGAACATTTATTAATAAGTTTAATGAATAATCGTTAAACAATCAACTTTTACTAAATTGCTTATTAATAAATGCTCACCTTATGATTATTATTGTTGTCTCTAGTTATTATGTGTCTGATTTTTAATTTTCCAACCCATTTTGGGTTCATTTTAAGCCAGCCATACAATCATTTTTAAACAAAAGTTGGGTTTAATAAAACTGCATTTAACCCAACCGCTGGGTTAAAACCCATTCACTGGGTTTGTCCATTTTCAACCCAACTTGGGTTGTTTTTAACCCAGCATTTTTTTTAGAGTGATATATTATCCCAAAACATTATATCCATTATAACTTTTGATAAAGTTTCAGAAATCAAAACTTCAAAAGGTGGCTAAAAAATGAACTTTAAGTTGACAACCTCATCTAAAATAATTCTGAAAATGTTATGAATTATGAAAAGCACATCACAGAGTGATCGGTGGTTAATCTTAGCTCTTGTGCCTGAACATGAGAAAATATTGTCTTTTATGGAAATACTTCCTTGTATTACAACACAAGCATATTCATACAATATAGATTGACGTGATGCTTTTGTTTACACATATCCTACATCATACAAGACTATTACCACATATTCAGAATTGTAAACAGTTCATAAATGTAATAATTCATAAACTAGCCATTAAAAACCCTGCACACTCAACCTCTTAATCTCAATAAATATTGATATTTAAAGTGTTGAGGTAATCATAAGTGCTTACAGAGGGAACGCTTATGCAACCTTTTACCTTGTCGCTCATGATCATCTGGATCAAGGCCACAACCCTCACAGAGATTACAGGGGGAAAGTGTTCAATACGAGTTTTTCATTGGCTGACTTTAAATGTTTACATTTATACACCCAATCTTAAATACAAGGTTACAGCCTTGAATTAGATAGTGGAGTCCAAAAATTCTTTGAATCAGCTTTAATGAAAATCTACAGATACATGCAAAGTACACTTATACAGATTGGTCATTTCTTTGTGCTTTACAAGGCAAACTGCAACTTTCATAGAATAAGCCTGTAGGTATTGTACTAAATGGCTCTGTTCCAAAACCTAGTAAGCTGCCTTGCTGTCTGCTACCTACATGAGCAGCTGCCTTGTTAATGAGGGATCCTAACTACAACAGAACTTCATAAATGACTGATATGGAACGCTCTATGTAGGCAGCAGCTGGCGCTCAATGGAGTTTGTGCATGTTGCTAAGCTAATGGTGCAATTTTTCTAAGTAAAAATTGAATGAAAGTCCATTTTTAATTAGATATTTTCAGAATTTAATAAAATACACTACCATTTCTCTCAACTCCATATATCATCTTGGATGGATTTATGCTGTTTGGAGTTTCCCCATTTACAAACATTTTTAGTCATGTTGCGTTCCAGACAACTCACAACTCCACTTAACCAATGGAACATCACTTTAGTTGCTGCCATCTTGAAAATGATGCTTCTCGGTTAAGTTGAGGTTTGATCGATCTGCTCTGAATGAGTTTGATGTCCAACCTCAAGCACAGTTCCAGTGGTTATTTTCAAGTAGGAGGTGAGAGAACAAAGTGGTGCAGGGATGACATTTTGTTGGCCAAAACCCAGAAACGAGTCAGCATTTTGCACTTCTGTTTCCATCATCCTGAAGTCAATGGGTTTTAAATGGGTTCAAATGATATTTTCAAGTTTTATTCTACAAGATAAAATGTATCAGTAAAAAAATTAAAATCACCATACCAAACAGGTAAACTCATCTACTAACTAATCTGCTTTCTCAGTCTCGATGTGTTTGTAATCGAAAGTTTGTGTGTTACTATAATAACACAAACTTTCAGGGAAAACTGTTGGAAATAACATGCGACTGTGATGTAGTTTGTTTATAGCCTAACTTTACTTTTATGAATTTTGAAGCCTATAAATACAATCGATAATTTCTACAATAATCTTATGGAAGCTTGTTTCTACCACAGAATGAAAAATAAAAAGGCAATTGCGACTTTTTATCTTGCAACTGCGAGTTTAGATGCAAGTTTTCTGAATTTTTTCCTCAAAACTTTGTGATATAAACACAATTGCAAGTTATAAAGTCAGAATTGCATGATATAAACTCGCAATTCTGTGAAAAAAAAGGTCTTTTTTTCCCCTCAGACTTTATAACTCGCAGTTGCACAATTCTGAGAAAAGAAGTCAGAACTGTGAGTTTATTTCTCGCAATTGTGAGAAAAAAGTCAGAATTGTGAGAGAAAAAAAGTGACAATTACCTTTTTATTTTTTATTTAGTGGCAGAATCAATCCAAAAACAATGGAAAAATCCTAAAGGGATTTTGTTGAGGGAACCAGGATGATGCAAACTTCCAGGCTGGACTACAAAAACACATCACTCCAGCACTCCATTCCAAGTTGGGAATTCCTAGTTGTTTGGAACAGTGCATTCTGGGAAAGGATGCATATGATGCTGCATTGAAGGTATCTTAGAAGGCAGGATAATAATGCAACCTACCTTTTGAAACAGTCTTCGTATTGGTGTGCACCTACGAGGCCTTAATGCTTCCTATGTAGACAGCTCACTATGGTTTTTGAACAGAGCCATAATCTCCGTTTTAGATCTACACAGGTTAAACATTGGAGCAGACAAGATCATTGGTGCCAGAGGCATTGAGTTTAATGCTGTTCTTGGATTTCTTTTTGGTCAGCTTAGCACTGGGCTTCAGGTACTTGTCCTTGTTGTGAATGACCTGGATGTACTGGTCCGTGCTGCTGTTTTGTTGGTCGCTACTAGACGCCAGCGACGCCGAATCTGACTCGGTCAGCGAAGGCTCCACTTTATGCTTGGTCTTGGGCTTGACATATTGTTCGCCGTACCTGTGAGCCGACTCTGGGCCTCGGATGTTTGTTTGAGAGCAAGGGTGCGAGCCATCGTTCACCCAGTCGTCTTCCTGATCGTCCTCTTCTTCGTCGCCATATAAACCCTGCTCCATAGACAACTGACTGTTTATGGCGTCGCCAATGTAGAACCGTGCGGTCTGATGGAGGTCCGTCAGTGATCGCGGACGGTTCGATCCCCTCCTCGTGCTGCTCTTCGGGTCTTCCTCTACCTCCTCGTCTTCCTCACTGAGGTGTGGCTGGTGGCTGCGGTGAGGGGTACGAGGAATGTAACACTTCACGTTACGTGGATACAGCTCTACAATCTCAGTCGGTTCATCTACTAGGCGGTAATGTCTCGGTAGGCGTGTAGTGGAGCGCACAAGCTTCTTGCGAGCTTCATGTTCGTTGACGATGACGTAGCGTGTCGTGTGTGCCCGGCGGCCCACGTAGCTCTGAGCCGTGATTACGGCGGGCTCATTGTGCATGGGCCGGAGGGTTTTCCGAAACACTGGGTCAGAATGGATGTTCTCGCCATACCGTGTGCATGGGTTGTAGGCCATGTTGTGGTGGGACTTGGAGCGGCAGGAACCGCTGGTGCTGCCCAAGTATCCAGAATGCCTGGATATCAGAGAATGCAACATGTGAGATGAGTATGTATGGTAGTATATATTCACCCTACCTTGCATAAACTTGAGAAACAAAGACATTTACCTTTATGATGCAGCTTGAAACTTATGTTAAAGGAATAATTCACCCAAAACGTTTTTTTTTTTTTTTTGTCATTGTTTACTATGTCGTTCCATGACGTGTATTGTTTTCTTTCTTTTGAGAAACAAAAAGATTTTAAGCTGAAACTGGATGGTGATTTATGCTGTCAAGGACCAAAAACACCATAAATCATTCTGCCTGTTTTCTTCCTAAGAGTTCAGTTGGTGTTTCACAGAAAAAAAGAAAATAATATGAGGTGGGAATGACATGAGGGGTCAGTAAATGATGACAAAATTTTCAGTTTTGGGTGAATTGCTCCTTTAATTAAGTAGTATGAAGTGCACTGCATTTCATGAAATGAAAGGTGAAGCCTAATGAAGTTTTACTCTCAAAGTGCAAGCACTGAAGTTCCCTATCTCTGATCTGCTGCCAGTTGCATAAACATAGCCAATATGTTAAGACTGTGTCTTAAATACTAGTATGACCAACTAGTGATTAGTCAAGGGGCAATCAGTGTTATGTGTTGGTTTCAAATTAGACCAATCAACATTTTTATGCACTTGACTTAAATCAGTTATGAACAGTCTTAAAAAATGTGTAACTTGTAAGACTAGTCTTAGTAGTTTATGCAACCGGCCCCTGATATGATAGAATAATGTAAGAGTCTTAAAGTGAAAAAAAAGTTTTCCCCCTAAAGTTAAGCTCAATGAACAGCATCTAAATATTTTTTTTTCATTTAGTGGACACACAGTGCCAAGTACAATATGAAATGCAGAAAAGTTTTAAGTTATAATATGAAAATAATTTTTTATAGTTGTGAATTAAGTACGGAGCCCCTAAAGGGACAGGGTGGTGGGAAAAAATGATGAGACACTGTGTGTCTGTTTGCAAGGGAACGCAAAGTTTCGAGGGAACACAAATGTTTTTACGAGGGAATGTAAAGTTTCTCGGGGGAACGCAAAAGTTTTTGCGAGGGAACGCAAAAGTTTTTGTGAGGGAACGCAAAGCTTCTCGAGGGAACGCAAAAGTTTTTGTGTGGGAGCATTGAAATAATTTTTTTTCCTCCCATCTCATATTTTTTTCCTTCATCAGGTCCCTTTAGGGGCTCAGTAGTTAAGTGCTCACAGACGAATTGTGTCTTTAACTATGGTATTAATGTTGATTACCACAGAAAATAATTTTGTGTGGGAAAAAAAAAAAAAAAAAAAAAAAAATCACATCAAAAATCAAGAGAAAGAGATAAAAAGCAGTAATGCACATACACAATTAGCAAGCCAGTGTTCTGAAGGGTTTAAAACTGTATTTAAAATTGTATTTTGTTAAAGCACTTAACATTAATTATTCAGAAAGTTTACTGGAGTTTATGGTTTGGCCTGTACAGCTGTCTAAATCATCCTTTTGAGCAGGGACTAATTTTCTAAGTGGGTGAACTTCTGGTTATGAATTACTGACATAAATCTTGTTATTGAGTGGCTTCATGCATATCAAGTGAAAGGCACATGGTATGACATTCCAAAAGTTTGGATGAATTACTTAATGCACACACAACATCAGTAAGTGCTTCTGTCACACTAGTCTTACAGTATTTCAACAAGAATATAGTGGCGGGTGCGCCCGTTTGTAAGCTGAATGTGAACAACCAGCCTATAATGGTAAAAATCCACTCACTCATTTTTTTATTTTTTATAATTCCCATAAATCAAAAGCAGTATCTTCAAATGAGCTGATTCAGATTCCCCCCTAGAATTGATTCTTAAACATTTGCGCCAATGATTTTGTGCTGGACTGCTTCATAAATGAGGGTCTTTTCAATGCTGAATTTTCAAGATGATTCTGAAACATACAAGGCTGAACAGCACTACTGACAGTTTCTGACACTTTTAGTGCGTGAGATTGTCCTGTTTTGTTGTTGCCAGTATGCCAGGAGCATGAGCTTTTGAAACTCCGCCCTCTTCTTGAAAGGGGGCCGAGAGCAGCAGCTCATTTGCATTTAAAGGGACGCACACAAAAAAAGTGGCAATTTTAACAAAAAAATGATCTGTGGGGTATTTTGAGCTACAACTTTACATACACACTCTAGGGACATCAGAGACTTATTTTACATCTTGTAAAAAGGGGCATAATAGGTGATGTCATCAGCAACTAGTCAATGTCGACTCGATTTTAAACACATAAATGTCGACTTAAAAAAAACCTAAAGTCGTTCAAACTCTAGTGTGTATTCTACTCTAACCTCCTTACTGTAATCCAGTGTTATTTTAGTATTATTTATTTACTTACTATTATAGTATTTATTATTAGTTTGATTTAGTTTTTATTCGTACATGAAAACATGAAAATGAAGGCTAAGCTGAAATTATTTTCTGCAGTAATCTACATTATGCCACAAACGCTGTTGACAGAGCTTGATTTGTATTAGAAACAGAATAGGCAGAAACAGAATTCATAATCAGACTTCATGAATATACCAAACCTGATGGGTATGTACTCCACTCGTCGTACTTGTCTTTGAGGAACTGAGGGGCTGCTGTACATTCTGAAAGCACTACATGGGCAGAAATGGAGGGCAGTGAAGCTTCATGAACAGCAGATGTATGGAACCTAAGCAGCAGTGAATTTAAATATAAAGCTCTTATACCACAGAGCAGCACAGACCTACTGGCTACGTGCTCCGCTTTGTGTTTCTGCCGCACTGGGACAGAGGGACTCCGCGTCGCTCCGGCTGTTCCGGGGACGTCAGCCCGTGAAGCCGACTGGGTTATGGTCCGGATGCTGTTGCCATGCCGGACGGGAGTTTCGAAGTTGGTGACGCTACCGTTGCGCCGCGGAGGAGAGGTGGAGCGGGCGGACGACTCCACACTTGTGATGTCGCTCTCTTGTTCCGGCATTTTATCGCCGACCTCAGGTGCCTGCAGACGTGCTGTAAATCACACATTTACACACCCAAATGTCCAGCCAACTGGTGACAAGCTGATATTGCCTTATGACGTTATATATTGTGAGTACATCACGCTCAGTGGCCTGAAATGTGCCCGAAACGTTCCCCTTGTATTCGTAATGAAGATGGTTTATAGACAAAGTACCTGCAGCTAACTGAAATACTTTCTTCTTGTCGTCTGTGCGCTCCTGCAACAGGAAATTTAATTAGAGTTATAAAATAAACTGCTGGAGAAATGAGATTATATGAAATCAAAGACCTTATCCTGTTTCGCTCGGGTTCCTTATTGTAAATCATGGATCTGCTAAATTAACTGAAATGTATCATAATGATATTCCATTTAGAGTGACTCACGGTCTGCAGCTGCAGTCTCAGCTGGCTGTTGGTGACTTTGAGTGATCTAGCGATGGATTGTAGGTAGTAGATCAGCATACTGGAAGAGACAGTGACAAACAGCACAAGGTTGAGTGCAATGAAGGCATGCTTGCCTGGTCGAATTATGCTGGCTTGACTAAACCAACTTGCTGTTATTGTACAAACAGGGATAAAAGGCTTTTTCTAACTCTCTAATCACAGACCAAAACTTGTAAAAGTAAAAGCTTTCAATCTAAATCCTCCAAACTCAGCATAGTCTGAGGCTATGTTCTTCCTAATGTAATCAACCTGTTTTTTTTTTTTAACAGTAGATTATCAAAAATATCTGAATTTCACATAGATCCCTATTTATTGTTCAAAAGTGGGGGTCAGTAAGTTTTTTATTCATGTCTTTCCAGCAAGAATGCATGAAATTGATCAAAAGTGATAATAAAAATATATATAATCTTACAAAAGATTAAAAAAAAAAACAATATTACAATATAAATATTAGAATGATTTCATGTGACACTGAAGACTGGAGTAATGATGCTGAAAATTCAGCTTTGATCACAGGAATAAATTACATTTTACAATATCTTAAAATAGAAAACAGTCATTTTAAATTGTGATAATATTTCACAATATTACTGTTAAATAAATACAGCCTTGGTGAACAAAAGAGAGATAAAAACAATCTCACAGACCCCAAACGTTTGAACTGTAGTAGTAACCATCCAGAACATTTTAATTAATTTTTTTTTAGTCAGGGCTTTGTCAAGCCAACATCAACATTTGTTTTGATGGGCTTTTATTTCCTAGCTCTTTTCTCGGTGGTAATTAAGGTCAGTGTAGAATAGATAGAAGTACTTACAAGAGTAGGAGCAAAGCGGGCAGCACCACCACAGGACTGGTGACGTAACTCATCACTTTATTGAACCACATCGGGAAGTCGTTGGCAATGGTTTCGGAGATGATGTCGTAAATCTTCTCCTGGCCACTACAGAGCGGCAGAGGAGATGTGAGGAAATGCAGAAAGACATGTATTTTCATGTAAGTTATAAAAATTAACAAAAAAAACAAAAACAAATAAACAAAAAAAAAGGCGTATTCTACAGGGCTCTGGAATAATTGATTCTAACTGGTCAATCATTCTGTAATCTAAAATATTGGTATATCATATTGACACTAAACTGTTTAAACTAGACAGATGATTTTCTTCATATCTCATATCATTTTACAGTCTCTTTTTTGTAACATAACATTTCAACTTATCTCAATATTTCAAGTTGTTTATTCAATTATTTCGAATGTGTAGTAATTGAGAGTTCACTAGGCATCACTGCAAAATAAACCACTTTAGGGCGATGCCCCTGGATTTATTTAGCATTAAAGGGATAGTTCACCCAAAATGAAATTTCTGTCATCATTTACTCAAGCTGTTCCAAACCATAGTATTTTATTTTTCTCCATACTGTTTCAGTGGTGCACCACAAACGTTTGGTTACAAACAGGGCTTGACATTAACACCCGCCAACCGGGTGGATTTCAGCAGTGGCATGTAATGCAGTCACTTCTACTAGCCACTTTGGCGGATTGAATTTTATAGGCTATATAATCTATACATACTGAAACTCTTTCAATACTCATTTTCCTCAGAATAGATACACAATACCAGCTGCTCTTTCTCTCTCTCTCATCTCTCAGACAGCGAGTCGACACACAAATCCTCCTCCCCTCACTCACTCGATTCATTTATTCCAGATGAATATTGTTGCTGTTACAGGGCTTGAATTTCAGTCTGGGATTGTGCGTATTGCACATAATTTTACTCATTCCTGCAGATTTTGTGCTCACGCACACATAAAGCCGCCTTTCGGTACTAAATTGAGTTATTTTTCACCGCTTATTGCGCTTAATCAGTCAAATACTCACAAAATAATGTCAAAATGCTGGTCTTGGTGAGTATTCACGTAAATACAGTCAGTTATGTTTTAAGTGAACGTAAACAGTTGAGAAAGAAAACGCATGTGTAACAGTATAATGGATCCGTGCATCAGCTCTTAAAGTGACAGCAGCCTAATAAACCTGCTGACAAATTATGAGATAATAATAAAAATATCTATATGGCAGTTTTTCTCCATGGTATCGATGTCAAAATTGTGGTCAGTGAAAATGCTGAGTGGCTAGTAACTTTGGAAAACCTCTAGACACAGTGGCTGTGAGCAAAAAAGTTCATGTCAAGGCCTGGTTACAAACATTCTTCAAAATATCTTCTTTTCTGTTCAGCAGAACAAAGAAATTCAAACAGGTTTGGAACAACTTGAGAGTAAGTAAATGATGACAGAATTTACATTTTTGGGTGAACTATCCCTTTAATGATCAGCCGATTATATACTAGAGCTGTACGATTAATCGCAATCTCGATTCAAACACCCACGTGATCTTATTCCTAAATGACAACGCTTCACCTGTGTCTATAAAAACTTTGACAAAATCACAGCAGAACATTTAACTCTGCGTTTGCGCTGCCGCTGACCCAGAGAAAGCAGTTATCATGTATAGGGATGAAACAGCTTCACAAACAGTCTTTTCTATCACAGTATCGTTATTTCCGTGTTACAAATATTCATATCACAGAAGTACAGGGATAAAAGTTTATAGTTCAGATATAAACACTGATGTCTATGATAGTGATCAAAATAGAACAAATCACCTTTTGAAAGTAACTTGGCGCTTTAATGATTGTATCAATTACATTGTTGAAAAAAAAAGCATGTTAAAAAAAAAATGTGTCATTGAATCATCCATTCAAAAGATTCGTTAAAAAACGCTGATTCAGTAATGAAACAAATTAAGTATTTATGAGTGAATCATTAATTGAATCATTCATTCAAACAGTTTTTTTTTTTTTTTAAATAATTCATTCAGATTAAACATTTTAACTACAGCAACTAACATTTTGTCAGATCCTCTAGTAAATTACATGTTATTTTGTTTATTTCTCTGTTCAGAATCGTGATCTCTGCTTGAAAAAAACAAAAACAAAAAACATGATTCTCAATTCATCCAGAATAGTGCAGCTCTACTATATACAGGTGCTGGTCATATAATTAGAATATCATCAAAAAGTTGATTTATTTCACTAATTCCATTCAAAAAGTGAAACTTGTATATTATATTCATTCATTACACACAGACTGATATATTTCAAATGTTTATTTCTTTTAATTTTGATGATTATAACTGACAACTAACGAAAATCCCAAATTCAGTATCTCAGAAAATTAGAATATTGTGAAAAGGTTCGATATTGAAGACACCTGGTGCCACACTCTAATCAGCTAATTAACTCAAAACACCTGCAAAGGCCTTTAAATGGTCTCTCAGTCTAGTTCTGTAGGCTACACAATCATGGGGAAGACTGCTGACTTGACAGTTGTCCAGAAGACGACCATTGACACCTTGCACAAGGAAGGCAAGACACAAAAGGTCATTGCAAAAGAGGCTGGCTGTTCACAGAGCTCTGTGTCCAAGCACATTAATAGAGAGGCGAAGGGAAGGAAAAGATGTGGTAGAAAAAAGTGTACAAGCAATAGGGATAACCGCACCCTGGAGAGGATTGTGAAACAAAACCCATTCAAAAATGTGGGGGAGATTCACAATGAGTGGACTGCAGCTGGAGTCAGTGCTTCAAGAACCACTACGCACAGACGTATGCAAGACATGGGTTTCAGCTGTCGCATTCAAGTGTCAAGCCACTCTTGAACAACAGACAGCGCCAGAAGCGTCCCGCCTGGGCTAAAGACAAAAAGGACTGGACTGCTGCTGAGTGGTCCAAAGTTATGTTCTCTGATTAAAGTAAATTTTGCATTTCCTTTGGAAATCAGGGTCCCAGAGTCTGGAGGAAGAGAGGAGAGGCACACAATCCACGTTGCTTGAGGTCCAGTGTAAAGTTTCCACAGTCAGTGATGGTTTGGGGTGCCATGTCATCTGCTGGTGTTGGTCCACTGTGTTTTCTGAGGTCCAAGGTCAACACAGCCGTATACCAGGAAGTTTTAGAGCACTTCATGCTTCCTGCTGCTGACCAACTTTAAGGAGATGCAGATTTCATTTTCCAATAGGACTTGGCACCTGCACACAGTGCCAAAGCTACCAGTACCTGGTTTAAGGACCATGGTATCCCTGTTCTTAATTGGCCAGCAAACTCGCCTGACCTTAACCCCATAGAAAATCTATGGGGTATTGTGAAGAGGAAGATGCGATATGCCAGACCCAACAATGCAGAAGAGCTGAAGGCCACTATCAGAGCAACCTGGGCTCTTATAACACCCGAGCAGTGCCACAGACTGATCGACTCCATGCCACGCCGCACTGCTGCAGTAATTCAGGCAAAAGGAGCCCCAACTAAGTATTGAGTGCTGTACATGCTCATACTTTTCAGTTGGCCAAGATTTCTAAAAATCCTTTCTTTGTATTGGTCTTAAGTAATATTCTAATTTTCTGAGATACTGAATTTGGGATTTTCCTTAGTTGTCAGTTATAATCATCAAAATTAAAAGAAATAAACATTTGAAATATATCAGTCTGTGTGTAATGAATGAATATAATATACAAGTTTCACTTTTTGAATGGAATTAGTGAAATAAATCAACTTTTTGATGATATTCTAATTATATGACCAGCACCTGTACTAACCTTTACCTACAGAAATCAGTTTGTTTATTAACTGCAGAAGATATGATTTCAAGCAGTTTCATATATGCAATTTGCAATGTAGCATCTATGCTTCTTTGCTAGTCACTAAACAAAATGGCAAAACAAAAAAAGGGATGAATTCCAATACTTTGTATCATCCCAAAATCGTAGTTGTGATTGCCTAAACAGAGCAATGTTTTGATACTGTAACGGAGTTGACACTATTTATAGGTAGTCAACCACAAATTGCTTACCTATAGTCATCTTTGCTCATCTCTGGGATACGTGAAAGTATTTCAACATCCCCAAAAAATACATAATCTTGAATGACATTATATTTTTAAACGCCACCCAACATTGGACAGTTTTATTTACCTGAATGGTCCACAGTACTGAGACGGCCGGTACCTCACAATGGCAAAAATGGTCGGTAACATACACAGGAAAAGCATGAAGAGAAGCATCGCCAGATAGAAGTTATTTGATCTAGGGAATAAAATTAATTTCAATTAAAAACAATCCTAGTAAAGGACTTTGTATTAACTCAGATACACAATGAAACTACAATGATTTGACTGTTTCATAATATCTGATGATAAGTTTTACAATCCACGCCTGCAGTGACATGATTCCTTTATATCGTATCAAACCCAGCAGAGATGATATACGTTTAGGCTGCACGGTAATGTTTCGCCTCACATCTGCGACTGACTGATAAAGCTTCGATGAAGATGCAATTGCATTAATCTTAAAGAGAGACGCTTTGACCAACACAGTCGCTTGTCACGCTGAAGTATGCACTGCTATCTTCTGTACTCACCACACTGGAAAATGAGGGATTTGGATTCAGTGAAGCAGAGAACAAAAGCGTACCGTTCAGAGAGTCCCTGATCCGTACACTGAATGCTCGCCAATTTTAAATTAATCTCACAGCTCGTAAAAAACGAAAATTGTTTCACATTACAGCTCTTGTCAGAGGAATTTACACTCCAGCCATTTTAATCTTCAAAAATGTTGTTTTACCAGCAAAAGAAACATGTAGAAACAGGTTGGAGAGGCTTTCAAGCTAAGAAAGATGTAGTTGTTTATATGTTTATGTGGTGTTTTTAAAATGCTTTAAGACAAACCATGTGCAAATTCACAAGTCAACACCATTGCTGAGTATTTTCTCTTTAAAACTGCTGTGAACCAAAGAAAGTCTCACAAACGCAGTTTGAAATCGCTGATGTCACAAACTACATTGTAACCAATCACGTCAACGTGTGGGCGGGCTTTAGCATATCATTAACAATGACCGATGCTGCATCCCAATTTGCCTACTTATACTTCGCCCTAAAAGTATGTACTGTTTTTGTGAAGAAAAAGTACATACTTTTGAGTGTGTAGCAGAAGAGTATGCAAGCTTTGGGACATACTACTTCGTTATAATTGCGTCTTTAACGGACGCTCTGTTGCTTAGTTACGTAATCAGTATTCTGAGCTTCTGTGAGTGAGTGAAGGCGGGGCTAATTTCCATATTCATGCATCCGTGTATACTAAATGAGTTACATTTAAGCTATTTTAAAGCATTTTTTTTTCAATAGAGAAAAAAAAAATGAATGAGCTAAACTACATTGATCCCAGCCTTACGTGATTAATATGTAATGAAGTAATTAAATACTTTTTTTTTTTTTTTTTTTAAATTCAGAGGAATTTTATATTTCTACAAATGTGTGGAATTTGGCTGATCATCGCATAACAGATTCTTTCTGTCTTGTAATAATTACAAACTAATAATAATGAAACCTGCAAATATCTTCAAGAAATATTTAATATTCAAAAGAATATATAATATCAAAATAATATTTTAAATTTCAAGGAAATAACAGCCTCAAAACAATTCAACAGTTCTAAATTGTTTTTAAGTTGAGTCACAAAAAACGCATGTTGCAGTAATCACAAACAAATAGAAATAAAAAAAAAAAAAGTCCTGGAAATGTATTGATCAAACTACTACTTCAAATTAAAAAATTATGGCAGATTGTCCTAGGTCAGCTACACTCGTATCAGATCCGCAGTAAATGAATGTCTAACCTCTAATGACCTCATTCTGCCTCACTGACCTGGAGGCCTTAAAGACCTGCTGATGGGGGACGTTACAGGTCAGCACAGCCCAGCTCCGCAGGTACATCAGGCCAATGAGTTTCAGGACGTTAAAGGCGGGCAGACAGGGTGAAAAGAATGCTCCCATCCTACAGGGGGAGAGAAAGACAGGAAAGATTTATTTCCTCTCTTAAAGGAGTTCTGCTTGTGCACACAGAGCTTCAGAAAAGTCATTATTGTGGGATTAAAAAGCTGAAGGGCAATGGAGCACCACGGGAATAGGACAGTTTATTGCAGATATAGATAGATAAGCTTATGTATAACAATACACAGAGATATAGTATTTTAAATATATTAGGACTGTGTGTATTGGAGATAAACAGCAGTCATAGTAAATTAAAAATAATCATTGTGATGCATTTCTTTTTATATTATAATCACGATAATGTCATAGATAATGTTCTTATAAATCATAACTTACCATATCATTCCCTGGTTGTATATCAGATGAAGAACATTTTCAGCTATTTTAAATTCACCATATTCTGGCTGGAAAGGGAATATAATTTATTAATACATGTTATAGAACAGGGTTTGATTTGTGAGTTGATGAAAAGCTAATAATTAAATCATAACAAATTAAAATAAATAATATTGACAATGAAACACGTACTAAAACATATGTCAAGTTTTATGTGTTTACCTGCATGTCATGTGACCATCAGAGAACCGTGAACATGCGAATGTGTTGTTAAATTATATCAAATATTACCTCAAGTAAATATTTTAGGTTTGGCTGACCAAATAAATAAATAAATAAAATAAAAAGTTTAGGAATCCCTGTTATAGAAAATTTAGGATGCAAAACATAAATGACAAGTGATAAGTTTACACACATGAAATAGTACATATTTTCTGCAGACGCCCTATTTAATTTGACATAAATAAAAATGTGTTTTTGTCTACTAGAATTTTTTTTAATTCAACAGCAAGCTACTCAACAAAACAACCCAATAAATAGATTGTATGTTTATAACGCCTTGTTTTAAATAAAAAAAAAAAAAAAAAAAAAAAAAGAAGAAGGTGTATGACTAAGGTCTATTGTAAATGTAATCACAGTCTATGCTTGTTTTCATATGGTAAGTCTTAAAGGGGTCATGAACTGCATTGTAGAGGTCTGCATTCCCGCGGCTCTCCTGCGAGACCCGATACGATTTCTTGCTGTGTGGGATTAAATTTTGAATGTAAGGCGGATTGCGGTCGGTAACTATTGTGTACTTTAGGCGGGAGCGGGCGGTCTGACAATAACCCGGTCGCTCCCGAGATGCTTTGACATCAGCGCATCTTTGCTTAAACTTGAAGTGAACAAAACTTTCTGCAGTGGTGGCGTTCACACTGTCCCCAGTTCCCTGTCCTGAGAAACCTGGCAAGATATGTTTGTTGAGTTAGAGGTCTGCGCGAGTGCACCTTCAGAGAACATTCAACCTTTGTGATCGGATTTTGGAGGAGAGACGTTCTGAAACGGTTGTCAGTCAGCGTCATTCTGTTCTTGCGTGGATATTAAAAAAGATTTCATTTTGCAGTATAGCTAGTAAGCCAACAGTTTTCGTTTATATATGCATTTTTGGCTTAGCCTATAGTTTTGAGGGAAATGTTGTAGGCTATTTAATTTAGCCTATTTTTCTCTGTGATATTTAGCCTATTATTCTATGTGTTGACAGCATCATAAGACAAATAACAAATAAAAATCTTGTATATGCTATGCAACATTTTATATTTGTTATCCCCAATCACAGTCTTTCTTTAGGGGAAGTTTAAATGCGAGATTCTGGAAACTATCTAAATTTAGCGGGACCCGTCGGGTCAGGAAGAAAATCACTATATGCGGATAGCGGGTGAACACAGACTGAACCTTGCAGGAGCGGGACGAAAAAACAGTCCCGCGCAGACCTCTACTGCATTGTTTTATAATGTTTCCTGGGGTGCACTTATAATGTTAGTATGATTTTTATATAAGAAATGGTCATAATTTAGAAATAAAAGGCAATTTTTCTACCCTGATTTTAGCCCTCTGATTTGAGCGCTCTGTTTAAAGGGGCGTGTCTTCTATGAGACTTCAGTGTAAACGCCCACTGCTGTGATTGGCTGACATCTTTGCTTATGAAATAGCTAAGTATTACTCTCTTGCAAACTTTTAGCAGGTTTTTACTATTACAGCTCTCAAGGTTAACTAATCGTAAAAGTGTTGCATTACATTTAGATCTATGGCATTATATTTAGATCGTGGCATGAAAGGTTGCAGTGATGAACATTGTAGTCGATCACAGACATGTTGTTGAGCTCATGAATGCAGTGATCTTGTCATTGCAACTCAGTTTCTGCACACTAACGAATGCTTTCATTGTAACTAACAGTGCAAACGCAATGTAAATAAGAGATTTGTTTATTATAAAGTTTTTTCCAGAACTCAGTCACTGATAAACTCACACTGTTTGATTGACAGCTCCAGCGACTGTAAAGGGAGCGTTCTTTGATCACTTTCTATATATAATTTAATCACCGTTTAAATGACAGATTATTTTCATCCTACTAAGAGAAACAACGTGAAGTTGAGCGTTTAGTCACTGGTTTGATTTACTGACACACAGACAAAGATCATCTGACTGTACATGAATCATTTCATATCAGATCAGGCATTAGAATTAACACAGTTACTGACATATTGTCACATTACTGTCGAGTCCATATTGTAAAAGTCTGTTTGCAAAGCCAGCGCCGAAATGCGATTGATTTACCAAAGAATCCACAGTGAAATGTACCGAATACTAATAAATAAAGCTCAACTGAGACATTCACATTGTTGAAAATAAATAACCATATTTCTAGCATTAGGATCCTTTGAAAGGTAATGTTATTTTTGTCCTGTATCACTCTTCTCTCCTCCTCATCTGCAATCATGAAGTAGGTGGTGATATTCTTCTGCAGAGGCAGTGTTTTGTCACGCTATTACGTAATAAACAGGCACATTCCACAACGAGTCATTATCTGGACTTGGTTATGATAAAAGCTTTTATTGGACTAACAAGGAAGTTCTCAGTTCTGAAACTTACAGGATATTCTTATAGTATGATGACCTCTTATATGTCAAAAGCTCAAGGAAAATTTGATTTCTCAGTTCATGACCCCTTTAAGGAAGAATTATCTCCCTGTCGTAATCAACAACACATCACAGATGCTGACGAAAACTCAAAAGTGATGGGATTTTCAATGTTAGAATACTTTATTCTATATCTTAATAGGTGAAGATTAAAAGCAGTTATTGTTCACAAATCTGCTTGAAAAACCTCTCAAAGTGTGTTTTTGAACAGACTTACAAACTTGCTCTCCAAGTCCCAACAGCAGCAGTCACTCAAGTATCGAACCACCAGTCCCCGGATAAAATCAATGAGCAGGATACTCGCCACCGTGAAGATCATATCAATGATGGAGAGCTTCAACATCTCCTGTAAATAAGATAAACGAAATAAACAGCCTGCATTTACCTTCCTTGTGAGGGTGCAATTTTACCCCTCCATCAGTATCTCCAAGCAGGACGCTAAATCAGATCTTTGGATTTAAACCAAGAGAAAGACGAACCTGACAGCAGTTTCATTAAATGAAAGCCGGGCTGGATATTTCAACCCACGCATCCAATCTATATTCTTCTCCTCCAGAAAGAAACATTGATATCGTTTGTCACAATAATGCCTCTGTATAGATTTCAGAAACAACATCGAGTGTGTCTGAGTTTGTCTCTATATACAGTGGCCCCACAAAAGTATTTGGCCTCTTAAGTCACAGTATTATACAGTATAACAAAATATCAAATTAAATTTATTTCTAGAAATATAGCACAAACACACTTTTCAGTCAAAACCTTTCACAAAATTAGGTTTGTTAGGTTAATATATAGTTTAAAATGAAAGCAAAATGCCTCTGCTTGTCAAACTGTAACATTTATTGTTAATCCGGTGAAACTACATCAGCGAGGACACTTGAATAGGAACTGACTTCATATAGCCACAAAAAATTACTGAAGTATTTTTTAAAATTAAAAATAATTGAAAATGTGGCTAAAAAAAAAGTGAAAATATCTCTAGTCCCAGTTGTTTGCAGACGCCACTTAGTTCGATATTTTGTATCTAATACAATGAATTTCAAACATTTTTAAGTGTGGCTTACACTACTTTAAAGGTTTTTTTTTTTTTTTTGAAGTAAAATGTAATATTTTTTGGAAAGACATGAATACTTTTATTCAGCAAGAATGCATTGAATTGATCAAAAATAAAGACAGTAAAGACATTTATAATGTTACAAAAGATTTCTGTTTAAAATAAATGCTGTTCTTTTAAACTTTCTATTTATGAAAGAATGCCAAACAAAATTTATCCACAAAAATATGAAGCAGCACAACTGTTTTCAACATTGGTAATAATAATAATAATTCTTGAGCAGCAGATCATCATATTAGAATGATTTCTGAAGGATCATGTGACACTGAAGACTGGAGTAATGATGCTGAAAATTCAGCTTTGATCACAGGAATAAATTACTTTATAAAATATATTCAAACAGAAAACAGTTATTTTAAATTGTAATAATATTTCACAATATTTCACAATATTACTGTTTTTACTGTATTTTTGACCTCAACAATCTTACCGACCCCAAACTTTTAAAGTCTTGTAGTGTACATTAATACATTTTTTGTGATAATCATCATATCGTTACATTTTACTTTGATTTGCTTTTTTTTTTTTTTTTTTGATTTTTTATTTGATTTGATATTTTGAGTGAAACAAAATATTGAGTTAAAAAAAATGAAGAGAGGAACTTTCTCTCTCAAGAATTGTTTGAATCATGGAATTTTTGCTTGACAATGAATCAAGCAATTTGGAATGACAATGAATCATTGTGCCCAATAACAACCAGAATTAAGAAAGTAAACAGGGTCAGTTTTGTTTTCAAGTTTCCCTTCAAGACCAAGCTGAAGGCTCTGTCAACAGGTACTGTCAGCAGTGAACTAAACAAATGTGTTAAGTGATGATCCTATGGCTAGTGCCTATGAAGGGTCCAGCCAGGGGCCTGTACCATGATGACAGATCTCAGGGTACAGGATTAGTTTCAAGTTGACAAAACCAAACCAATTCAATCAGGCTTTGTTGGTACACCATGACGCTGATCATCATTTTCTCTGTCAACTCAGGCTATGATCCTAAATTCATGAAGCACGTGCATATTTTATTTTAAAAAATAAATAAATGTTTAAGGACTACAACAAACGGCTGGTAGGGACTACAACGAGCTTCTTCCTGGGTTGATGACATCACTAAGCCTAAAATTTACATAAATCCCGCCTCCGAGAACACACAACAAAGGGGGTGAGGCCATGTTGGGCTGCTTTAGAGAAGAGGAAGAGTTGTTGTAGTAGAGTGTTGTTACTATGCTGTCATTTTACGCCGGACTGCTTCACAAACGAGGGTCAATTCAACACAAAAGATTAACATGACGGCACATGCTAGTGGATGAGTTGAATCAACTCCACAGCAACTACAGAAATTTATCCACTAACCATTCAGAAACGTCCAGTTTCATTCTAAAAGTTGTAACTTCTTCCTGAGTCTCTCCATCAGTGTCGACTCCGGTTTGAACAATGCAAGGCTGAACACCGTTACTGACAATCCTCATTTTGGCTGCGTGAGATTCTCCAGCTTTGTTGTTGTTGTTGAGCAACCGAAGCGTGAGCTGTTAAAGCTCCGCCCTCTTCTGGAAAGGGGGCCGGGAGCAGCAGCTCATTTGCATTTAAAGGGACACAAACAAAAATGGCGTGTTTTTGCTCACACCCAAATAGGGTCAAATTTGACAAGCTATAATAAATGATCTGTGGGGTATTTTGAGCTGAAACTTCACAGACACATTCTGGGGACACCAGAGACTTATATTACATCTAAAAAGGGGCGTTGTAGGTCCCCTTTAAAACCCAGGGTTGGCGCAAACTAAACATACCTGGCTATCCCCCTAAACCAGCGTCATGGTACAGGCCCCAGGAGTGGATACCAGCAAAGTTCCTGATAATCTGGAACAGAGAGCAATGATTTCCATGTGAAGGAGTACCTGACCGACATATGTTTCCCAGCAGGGATCTTGCTGTGATCTGGTGTTGTACTCATAGAGGACGGTCTGGTTTAGCAGAGACTGCACTCTCATTGACTGTCTGGAGGATGTGGTGCTCTTGATAGTGGTCACGCTGTTGTTGAAGTCCAGAAGAGTCATGGTCAGTGTGCTGTTCCTCCGCTCCGTCATATCCGGGACAATGGTGGACAGGTTGTCCTCAGTAGGCTGGGAAATGGTCGCTAGGTACGATGTTGAGTCAGACAGGTTTCCTGGACCCACAGGAATCTAGAATTATTCATACATATGTATGATTTATGTTAGTTTTTTTCATGTTACATTTAATTTTTCTAACTAAAGAATCGTAAATATCTGAATAATATTTTCATTGCACAGAAATCAATCGTTTGATGTTCAATGAATGTTCAATAAAAATATGTAACAAACTATTTTATATATATTTTTAAATATTTTAAATATGAGGGAAGAACAAAAACACTAAACTTAAGGTATTTATCTGACAATATTCAGAATAATTCTGAAGTGAATTATTAATTTAAGTAAATCAATAGTAAGAGCTGCAGGATTGGGGGGGGGGGGGGTCTAATAAAAAGTGATTATTATTATTATTATTATTATTATTGCTAAATAAATATATTAGACAATTTTTACTATTGTTATACTTCATTTTAAAATAAATAATCGCCTTTTAAGAAAACTATAATAACAATTTTATTGTACAGCAGAACTGCAAAATGACAATACTAATATTTATAGCTGTTCTTAATTTCTTCATTTTCAAACCACTGAGCTTTTATTTGGACAGAAACCCGCTTCAAGTTTGGGAAGATGATTAGCGCATGTTGTATTCTCAAATGCATGTTATAAGCAACCCAAACTCAGAGCAGATGCAGAGATGAAGATAACATGAAGCAGCATTTACTGTGAACCGAGCTGCTCTGAGACACTAAAGCACTGGGTCACGAGCTCCTCGTGTGTAAAACAACAGAGTGCTGCGCTTCACTCTGAAACACACAGCGCATACATTTATTTAATTAAATCGCAGCTTTTGCGGTTTGATAATCATACTGAGTTATATCGCAGTTTCGGTTTTATTTTGGTCGATCGTGCAGCATTAGAGAAAAGGTTGCAAGTTAAATAACAATGTAACTGTGACTCACAGCAGAGCTCATACTGTTGACCTTATCCAGCAGGGCAATAATCAGACTGTAGAGGTTTCCAAGGTACAACACCAGGACTCTAAACAACAAGAACAACAACAAAAAGGCATATTTCTCTTCTAATAAACAAAATACAAAAGAGGTAGAGTCAAAGGAGAGTAATAACAGTGTTCAAACAGTGATTTTCTTACCTGGCAAGCTGGAAGCGGAGACTGGTTCTGGGGTGGTACATCTCCAACTGGGCCACAAGCTCAAAGGCTGAAGGAGCGATCATTGTGATGAGGGACACCACCACACTCACCTGATGAAGAAACCCAATGCATATACATCTTCCTCAGATACACAACACATAATCACTAATACTAGATGAAATATATGCATGTGGCAGACATAAGAAGAAGAAGCAGCAGCAGCAAGAAGAATTAAATAAGATGAAGAAAAAGAGGAAGAAGAACATTTAGATCATATTAATACTAATAAAATAAATAATAATATGAAGAAAATTAGACAAATAAGTAGAAGATTTAAAAATAATAATAACAATAATACTGATAATATATGAAAAATTAAATAAATGAAAATTGCAAAAACAGTAAGAAGAAAAGTTAAATAAGTAGATTCATTATTTTTATTTAATTATCTATAATATTATTTGATTATCCGCCACATTTAGTAGTATTCTTCCTCTTCTTATTATAATTAATTAATTCTTATTTAAATTAATAAATCATAATAAGAAGAATACTAATAAATGTGGTGGATAATTAAATATTGAAATGAAGAAAATTAGATGAATAAGGAAATAATAATTAAATAATAATAATAATATTGAAGAATTATAAAAGTCGAATAAGTAGAAGAATTAGATAATAATAATAATAATAAAAAATGAGATGAAAATAAGATGAATAAGAAAAAAATATAAAGAAGGAAAAGAATTAGAATAATTAAATAAGAATGAATAAATAATAATAAGAAAAAAATAATTAATATTAATAATAATATTAATAATAATAATGAGATGAAGAAAATAAGATGAATAAAAAAAAGAATAATTAAAGTAGAAGTAGAATAATTAAATAAGAATTAAATAATAATAATAATAATAATAACAACAACAATAAAAAAATATTAAATTATTAAACATAAAAAACAAATAATTAAATAATAATAATAATATAAAGAAAATAAGATGAATAAGAAAAAAAATAATTAAAGAAGAAGAAAAAGTAAAATAATTAAAGAAGAATAAATAACAAAAATGCAGCAAATAATTAAATAATAATAATAACAATAATAATGAGATGAAGAAATTAAGATAAATAAGAGAAAATAATAGAAGAAGAAGAAGAAGTAGAAGTAGAAGTAGAAGAAGAAGAAGAAGTAGTAGAAGAAGTAGAAGAAGAAGAAGAAGAAGAAGAAGAAGAAGAAGAAGAAGAAGAAGAAGTAGAAGAAGTAGAAGAAGAAGAAGAAGAAGAAGTAGAAGAAGAAGAAGTACATTTGGAGACGATGTATAAAACATAAAATGGTACCTCGTTCTTCTCCCAGAGTGTCAGCTCAGGTTTCTCTTGCTCTAGTTTCTGAGAACGATCCACCACAAAGTAGATGATGTAGATGCTGCCGGCCAATGACAGCAGGACGAGAATGTTCGCCAGAATCCGCAAACTGATCAGCACGGCTCTGTTGGGATAGAAGTGAACTTAATGAGAAAACAATACAGTGAGATACACCTTTAAACATCTGTCTTTGTTATATAATGAACCTCTAGTTACAAAGACAAATAAATAAGGGATAATTGTAGACCTTTAGTTAGGGTGATCAAGATCCTGTATCATCCTGAAAGGGATTTATTTTGAGATGGTGAATGCCTATATTTAACCAGCTAATAATTTTCTAATGAATGAACTATTGATTAGTGACTTGCAATTATTTTATGTGGGAAGAAAGAGGCCAAAGAGTGATGCGAGAAACCTGAAACTAACACAACTGCGTAGGTAATCGAGTGACAGGACAACGGTCAATTATATGGTTTATTGCCATTATACAAAAAGAGATGAGTAATATGAAAACCATATCGTATTATAAGCTGATTTAGTGTAGTCAATCTGCAGTTTTGATTGCCAGGGACCAATAAACCCCCAAAAATACTTCAATAAAAGCTTTTCTGACAGCATGTTTCTGATTCAGGACTGAAAGCCACTGAATACATGCTTAAGAGAATTTCAAGTATCATAACAGAGTTTCTTTCCCATACTGCTCTAAAATCAGCATTGCCTGAACACTGCAAGCACAGCATCAATAAACAAGCCCTTTCTGCTCTTCATTTCCCAGTTTGCCTGACATGTTTTATCACAGACAAAACCAAGTGAGTCATAGGCAAGTACTTCAGAAATGTTCTGTCATCATATTCTAAACTCTACAGAGATATATAAGAAAGTAATCTATAAAAATATCTCATGAAACCTGTCAAAAACATGTCTAGGTTCACATTATTTAATTTGTAGAGTATGTATTCTTTAAAAATTATCATTATAATCCCATAATACAGTATTTTTAAAGAAAAAGTACTGTATTTAATGATAATTAAAAAAAAAAAAAAAAAACTTTGGGCGCATTTTAGTAATGAGAATACATTGAGTAAATGTACCCAATTGTCCTGAAAATAATGTCATCATTATGCAATAAATAAATGAATAAATAAAAATCTATGGTTCTTCATGCAAAATAACTTTGATTCTGGGGTGAAATGTGTCCTGGTCTCGTTAGAATCTACCAAGTTTAGCTATGATAATCTAGACAAAATGTGTGCATATGGGTGTCGCAATTCAGCAAAAAAATAATCAGCTTTAATGTGTGAGCAGGTCTGATGGCAATTTAGGTGCAGTCATCCACCTGCAGTAAAAGGCCGTTTGTATGAAATACGGCGGGATGTTCTCTGTTTCGCATGTTCTGCTGCGATTGCATTGGAACGGGGAGGAGATGTGTAAATCAGAGCAGTGTGAGGCAGCATTACAAGCGCTGTGACAACAGCCCCAGATAAAGAGGAACAGCACATCACTGTAAGTCACTTACTGATACCATCATTCCCACCCTCAAAAGCCAGTTTTGTTAAACATGCACTTTTGAGAAACTTTGGAGAAAACACTTAGTCAGCACTTTTGGTGATGTGATAATGGAAACACAAATAAAGAAGGAAAAACTTGCAAGCTTGTGTCTTTCTTCTTCTCTTGCTCTTCTACAATGGCCTCCTAAAAAAAAAAAAAAAAAAAGTAGTAATAAAACATTTTTGGTTAGTTAGCATCCAAAATATAATCCAAAACACATAAAACATTAATCGTAATAGGTACTATAGTTACAGTTACTTCAACACATTGTGGTAATTTGGTAATGTCATAAAAAATAAAAAATAAAAATGATTTTGAAAAGTTAACCAATATGATAACGATACCTAGAAAACAGGACAGCCAATGGTCAATATAATACCTGTGCTATCCAGTTTAATGATCTAATTAAATTAACATTTTACTATAAATAACTGAATAATATTAGCTCTCAAATTTGACAAAAATATGTAAAAACAAAAATGTTTATTATTACTGGTAGAATTGGACACAAGCAAGAGCTAAAAGGCCAATGCACAAAATGGCCAAATCTATACTTGACTGATTTATCGCTGTCATTAGTAGAAAGTATGGTTATCATAAATTTGAGTGAAATCACAACTTTTGCACTTTTAAAAACACAACATTTGTGTATTCACTGAACAACATTCCAAAGAAATATCTGGAATTTAGCATGATACTGATGAGACTCAAATTTCCTGGAAAATCAGCACTAAGACCGTGTGTCCATCAAAGCGTTTTTTCCAGAGACTAGCGTATTTTTCCAGTTGTTTTCAATGGGAGCGCTGCATTTTTAAAACGGCAGGAGCGTAATGAGGTGCCAATGAGCGTGTACAATGTCAACAGATGACAACAACAAGCATAATAATAAAACAAAATAACAAGAGCCAGAGCAAATACTTTACGTTGTATTGACATTTTTTATATAAAAACAATACAGAAACAAACTACACCGATCAGGCAAAACAGCAAAGGCTGGCCCATGTGGTCCAATCCAACAGAAGAGCTACTGTAGCTCAAATTGCTCAAGAAGTTAATGCTGGTTCTGATAGAAAGGTGTCAGAATACACAGTGCATCACAGTTTGTTGCATATGGGGCTGCATAGCTGCAGACAGTCAGGGTGCCCATGCTGACCCCTGTCCACCGCCGAAAGAGCCAACAGTGGACACGTGAGCATCAGAACTGGACCACAGAGCAATGAAGAAGGTGGCATGGTCTCAAGTGGATGGCCGGGTGCATGTGCGTCACTTACCTGGGGAACACATGGCACCAGGATGCACTATGGGAAGAAGGCAAGCCGGCGGAGACAGTGTGATGCTTTGGGCAATGTTCTGCTGTGAAACCTTGGGTCCTGCCATCCATGTGGATGTTACTTTGACACGTACCACCTACCTAAGCATTGTTGCAGACCATGTTCACCCTTTCATGGAAACGGTATTCCCTGGTGGCAGTGGCCTCTTTCAGCAGGATAATGCTCCTGCCACAAAGCAAAAATGGTTCAGGAATGGTTTGAGGAGCACAACAACGAGTTTGAGGTGTTGAATTTGCCTCCAAACTCCCCAGATCTCAATCCAATCGAGCATCTGTGGGATGTGCTGAACAAACAAGTCCGATCCATGGAGGCTCCACCTCGCAACTTACAGGACTTCAAGGATCTGCTGCTGACATCTTGGTGTCAGATACCACAGCACACCTTCAGGGGTCTAGTGGAGTCCATGCCTCGACAGGTCAGGGCTGTTTTGGCAGCAAAAGGGGGACCAACACAATATTAGGAAGGTGGTCATAATGTTATGCCTGATCGGCGTATATGTGAATGTTGATGTTAAGTATTTGCTCTGGCTCTTGTTTTAAATTATTTTGTTCCGTTATTATGCTTGTTGTTGTCATCTGTTGTCATTATACAAGCAGAATGTGGTGGTTGGTCGGTGTTGTATTTGTCCCGCCCCTCCTCCACTGTGATTGGACGGCTGGGTATAAAGTGACAGTAATGAGCACTGCATTTTAACCAAAGTTGAACATTCTTTAACTCTCTGCGACTGGTAAAAAATTAAATAGGTCAGCGCCTCGTTATGCTCCTGGCGTTTTGAAAATACGATGGCCCCATTGAAAACAATTGGAAAAATGTGCTAGCCTCTGGAAAAAAACACTTTGTTGGACACAGCCTAATAGTGGAACATAAACCTCCCATGCAGGCAATGCTGAGCTGAATTAAAACAGGATGAACTGAATCAAGGACAGATTGTTTATTTCAGTCTGCTGGATATAGGAGAAGCTCACCCTGATGCTATTGACGATGGCTGCCCCTTTACTCTCGGCCGCCTCTGGGTTCCCGATCAGGTAGTCCCAAGCACAGAAGACACGCCAGCAGAAAGTGTAATTCTCCTCGGAAGCGCCGGCTAAACTCGTGCGGGAGTTTTTAGCCATTCTGATAGAAAACAGCATATGAAGCTACATTATCGAACTAGCAAGTGGTTATTTTTCCAAGGAACACAAATGGAGCTTTTGCTAAAGAATTTTAATGCAGGTATTTTGCATACCAGAGACCATGACTGGTACACATGGCCTTAAATGACTTAAAAACACTTTACAGATTTTCTTCGGGACATTTCCTTTGAAAATGAAATTTAACCACTATGTCCTCAGTGACTCAGTGGCAGGAGTCTATGGAGAATCTTATGTGCATTGGTACATCCCAAAACACTTGTAATGCATCTTTGGCTCAGACATTGTAAAACCCCAGCTGCTACAGTAAGGATACAGAAATGGTGGACTCTGTGCTTCTCACTCAGGGCTGTGTCTATAATAATAATAAACGATGATGTCATCATAGGGGGAATCTGAATCAGCTCATTTGAAGAGACTGCTTCTGATTTAAGGGAATTAAAAATGAATAAATGGATTTTAAACCATTATAGGCTGGTTGTTCTCTAAAGTGAATTTTGCATAATAGGTCCCCTATCATGGCTTGGATTCTCAGGGAATGCATGAACTGAAAACACGTACAGCTTGACCAAGTCTCGTTTGGACCAAATGCATAAATGTGAATGTAATCTAATCAGCGATTTCATGCAAAGCATTTTTCTAGTGATGATTACTTTCTTAACAAAGTGATGAAGCTGTAGGCAAAAACTGCCATCCCAACCAGAAAATAGGCCAAGGGTAGTCTGTAGCCAGCGCTGCCGATTTTTCGCACATTGCCATAATAGCCGTAGAAAAGAACAGAGTATTGTAGATATCCCTGCAACATAGACATAGAACAAAAAGTAGCAGATTGAACATCACAAATAAATTATTTGTGATTAAATCCCTAAAATACACAGATAATATGTACAGCATATTGGCAAAGCAGTAAAAAAGAGAGATAATAGTCTTGCCCCCAGCGACCAGATGGTGTCCAGGTCTTGTGCGGAAGAAAGGTGCTCCTTGGGAATGGTCTTGCTGCGGGTGGTACCAAATGGAGCACCGGCCAGGAGCTGATTGGACAGATTGGAGAGACAGAGGGAATGATAGAGGACAACAGATCATAGCTGAGCAGAAATTGCTTTGTGTCTCTGTACCGGGAGTGAAATAAATCTAACCATGTTTTCCATTTCCAGGCCTAAAAATGGCCTTGTGTAGTTTCAATAAAAGATGTTGTTCACAAATAATGTATGAACCCACAGCAGCATTTAAATATCTGTGCATGTTTTCTGAAATAATAATAAAGGAGAAAAATTTCATGTATAACGCTCAGACACTTGGTTGGGATTTGTCGGATCACTGCATTAATGCTGTCGGCATTCGTTGGCGCTGAATGTTTTTTCACATATTCTCCGTTGTTGCAGCACCTCTTTTCCAAGTCTGTCAGTAACGCTCGGTTTAGTTCCTGTCTCTATGAAGCCCCTCCTACCAGAAAGTGAAATGTGCTCTGATTGGTCGGCTGGACCAGTGTGTTGTGATTGGTCAATCGCTTTCAGTGTGTTTGAGAAATGTCACGCCATTTTCCATAACTGCGAGATTCATCACACTACAAACAGAACTCAACCAGGCCATTTTGCATATGCCTTGGACTTTGTGCTTTATTCAATAGATAGAACTGTCAATATTACTCATTTAATATAGGCTACTTTTATTTGTATGCATGATGTGTCAAAAACGGAAAAGTGTATCGTCATGCTCAGTTAGGTATTACATGAATCACGTAAATGCATATTTACAATTCAAAACGGCCATATTTGAGAAAAAAGTTGAGTAGTTTGCATCACTGAATGTTACCGTCAGTCTTTTAACATTTCTATCACAAAACATGTATTAAATCTTTTGCTATTTACATCTTACCTCACTCTCTTTCTACGTTAAACTGAAGCTTCGCGCTGGAATTCATGCTCTGCCTCTGTGTAAACCCCGCCTTCTTTGATTTGATTGGCCATTTCAATCATTTTGACACTGACGAACGCTGTTAGACCGCTGAGGCAGACCAGTCAGCAGACTAAAAATTTAAATTTTAAACCTTTTTGTCATTGAAACAACATACAGAGTGCTGCGTAATGAAGTGCAGCAGAGCAGTGCAAGAATTTCAAATAGTGTGGCAAAAATTTTGACATTTCTAATTATTGGAGAGGATAATTGTCCCCCTCAATGTCTATGGGGGTTACGGCCCTGCTTTTAAAAATTAATGCAGTGCATACAAACCTCAGGCAGCACAATAAAGGCTCCAGTCATAATAGTGAGAACTATATTGATCCCAAACAGCCACCGTAGGAATATGAAGTAAGATGCCACTCCTGATCCAAAGTGACCTTCAAAAACAACATATATAGTATAGTGTACATTTAATGCAGAATTTTCTTTATTTAGGTGTAATCTAGTAGGATTATATTTATTCAGTCTAATAATTATATTTTAGTACTTTAATCGCACTACTTAATCTAGATAGTTTCCACATGGAAACACATTTTAGGTTACCGGACAAAATATATTTTCTACAGTGAATATGCATGAGGCCTAATATATTTAACTATTTTATCATTCATATAAGTCATGTGGTCAAATAATATTGTTTTTCCTTACACTTTACATTTGCAGACAGATTTAAGACATACTGTGTGTCAGGATACTAACTTTCAATCTTTTTAATCCTCATCTCCCAGGGAATGAACAGAACAACAATGTTGTAGAGGACTCTTGAAATCTTCTTCAGCAACTGCAAACAAACATTTACAATCATATGAGATCAAATACAAAAGTTAGATAAAATGTTCACATAAGCAAATGCTGGATTTTTCTCTGTTTTAACACCTATTTGCCACCTGTTTGCCACCTGATGTCACCTGTTGGAGTTTGGGTTCCTTGCCGCCGTCGCCTTTGGCTTGCTTAGTTGGGGACACTTGACATTTGACTTGACATTTGATATTCAACAGTGCTTTGCCTGCATTGACACCATTTTCTTTAAGAGCTGCTGTGCAGCCAAAATTATATACCAGTTATCACTGAAAAGCTGCTTTGACACAATCTGCATTGTAAAAAGCGCTATATAAATAAAGGTGACTTGACTTGACTTGATTAGGATAGTTTGTAGACAGAAGAATCCACAAATATATCAAGATTCAATGCTGAGAGACCTGTGAGACCTGAGTTCTCATGTATAAGGATAGTGAGATCGTAATTTGTTAAATCAATGTGCGTGGATATCTGATTTTCTATCTGCCATGATAGCCATAATCAGAATTAATAATTCACCATCAAATCCACTTGCTAAAAAGTCAATTAATTTTAATGGTGCTTGGGCAGCCTTGGCGAATGCCATTGGACATTTTAATTAAACCAGGCTATAACAACAGGCCATAAATTTGAGTGCAGCGTCTGTGAGCAGATGAGGAGCGCCGCTGAAGCAGAGACACGCAGAACCTTAACCGGAATCTCATATAAACACAGCTGATGAAAAAAACTGAAAGAAAAAGGAGAGAAGCTATAACATGAAAAAGACAAAAGCAGTTTAGATAGAAATATAGATAGAATGATGACAGATAGATAGATAGATAGATAGATAGATAGAACGACAGACAGAACAACAGACAGAACAACAGACAGACAGATAGATAGATAGATAGATAGAATGACAGACAGATAGACAGAAAGACAGACAGCCAGAGAGATAGAACGAAAGATAGATAGACAGACAGATACTGTAGATATATAGATAGACAGACAGATACTGTAGATAGATAGATAGATAGACAGACAGAAACTGTAGATAGATAGATAGATAGAATGATTGATAGATGACAGACAGACAGAGAGATAGACAGAGAGATAGATAGATAGACAGATACTGTAGATAGATAGATAGATAGATAGAGAGATAGATATAGATAGATAGAACGATTGATAGATGACAGACAGACAGAGAGATAGACATAGAGATAGATAGATAGATAGATAGATAGATAGATAGCAATACTTGCACTAAAAAACCCCATCAATAATACTCTAAGCTACATGTGCAACTTGTTCAGATACTGTATACTGCCAATACAAAAGGTGAACAAATAACTGAACACAGTGAACGCAAATTCTGTAGATAAAAGGTTGCACAAAACGTACATCTGCCCCGGCTGCCTGGTAACCTCGTGTCCTGGTCAGTCTGCCCTCATACTTCAGAACAATCTCTCTGGCTTGCCTGAAACACACACAAATACACTGAGCTTCAGCAGTCTACATCATATCCTGCTGTGGACTGACAGCTGTGGGTGGTGACAGTGAAGGCATTAATAGAGGCTTTCCTGTTCTGTGAACCTGAACTCTAGCACACTTTTATTAATATTTGCATTTCATAGATTCTTTACCCATTAAAGGTAGCACTTCATTGGTTTCTTTATTAATAAAAAACAAAACGCCATAAATTCAATGGCAACATAATAGAGGAATCAAAAAATACAGATGGAAAATAGATTTTTGGGGGTGGGTGGGGGTGTATGTAATCATGGGCGCTCACCCAAAGATGATGGGGACACTCATAAAATGTAGCATGCATCTCTTCCATGCACCATCAGGCATAAACCTGCCATTTATTGTAAGTAACTTCAAAGATATACGTGCTAATAAAAGCATTAGTTGGATAATCATCATTTTTTAGATATTAGAGTGGATGTAAACATTCAGAACCCCTGAAATAAATAAATATTAAAAGCGTATGTTGATAACTGACATGCTCCATTCCATCTAAATCTATTTTAAACATTATTTAAGTATTAATTTTCATCAGACATTAAAAGCAGCTGCATTGCATTGTACAGTATTTTGGCATGGCTTTTCCAGAAGCATACACTTTACCAGAAATAACCACAATGTGCTCTTGCCGTAACATTTGCGCATCCTCGCCCAAAGAAGCTGAGGTAATCCGTACCCAGTAAAATGAGAAACTGCTGGTCAGGCTAATGAAACAATTACTCAGCCAATTTAGCTTGTTCTCCAGGCATCATGTTGTAAATATGGCGGACGCAT
The DNA here is from genome assembly GCA_037950675.1 of Hypophthalmichthys molitrix. NCBI lineage: Eukaryota > Metazoa > Chordata > Actinopteri > Cypriniformes > Xenocyprididae > Hypophthalmichthys > Hypophthalmichthys molitrix. Next base: position 3,246,804 of record CM075498.1, read on the forward strand.
TCAAGCACTGAAAGTTAATTGTTATTTACCTTACGGGTTTAATGCACAGATGCTTTCCTCGGCCATTATCATCAGTTTCAAACATTTTGGAATACCGTTTCTAAGTAGAATAATGGCTGTAATGGGGTCAAATAATAATCTTAAAAAGAATTAATGCTTATTTCTTGTCATTATTCCTACTTATGTATTAAATCTAACTCACTAGCATCACAGGCTTTCCATTGGCCTCAACTCAAAAATACCTTTACAGCACATTATACTGTATATCAAGAGCTTGAAAACTTCTACGCCCACTTTTTGGCCTTATAAATGCTGAACTTTTATCTTTTTTATCTTGTTCCATTAGAGAACAATACAACTTTATGATCTGTAATAATTATATACAAGATGTGCAGAAATTCTGATTATATTTTCTTGGTGGGGTCTTACTTGAGCACTTTTAGCTTGCGTCTGATTGGCCAGGGTTTGGTTCGGATGTTGGCGATGATTTCCTTCTGGAACTGAATGTTCTGGAACATCTCCTCTGGATCATTACTGTCCACTCTCTCTCCATCCTTATCCTCATCATCAGATGCTCTGAAACACAACCAAAGATCAATAATCACTTTAATTAATCTGACAGTAACATAGTAACATTTGATTTTTATTTGTGCAGCACATAATAAAACTGTTGCTTTATATGGTATGAAAAAAGAACGTGAAAAATACAAGTGTATGCAGAAACAATACATATACATGTAAACATAATACACACACACACACACACACACATATATATATAAACACATATATACATACACTGTTTATATGTCTATATATAATGTTTGATACACATGCACACACATATAATTTGTTAACATTAGTTAATGCATTAACTAACAAACTAACAATGAGCAATACAGTTTTTACAGTATTTATTCATCTTTGTTAATATTAGTTAATACAAATCGATCAACATTAACTAATGTTAACAAATACAACATTTGATTTTAATAATGTATTAGTAAACATTGAAATTAACACTAAGATTGATAAATGCTGTAGAAGTATTGTTAATTCTTAGTTCATGTTAACTAAAGTAGTTAACCAATGTTAACTAATGTAACCTTACTGTGATATTTTTCATGATCATAATTCATGTTATAATTATATGACATTATCATTATTACATGTTTATTAAAGTAGATTATTACACATATTTTTATTAATAAAAAATAAATGGTAAAATGTAAATGTAAATTAATCAATTTTATTTGATATTGCAATATATGTAAACACACTTTGGAGGATGAAGGTGAACTGGATTCATAACCCTCCAACTATCACACACACACACACACACACACACACAGTGAAGAAATGTGCATTGCATAAAAAAGTAACATGCAATGTGCATCATTTCAATTCTTTGTATTAAAATCATTATGGTATACAAGAATTTATACAGATAAATTGATATAAATTCTTAAAAATATAAATATAGGAATGTTACTTTTAAAAGAAATATTACTGTTGCACTGCAAAGCATAAATATTCCTAATAAAGAATGAATTCTATAGTCTAGAAGTGTCATGTGTGAAATAAGGCAATGCAATTTGGAGTACAAAAAAAAAAAAAAAAAAAATTGAGTCAAATTTGTTAAAAAAGCCAACTTACCCATTATCGTCTTGATATGGGGAATAAATCCTTTTGGAATTCTTTCTTATGCTCTTGTGCCGCTTGGAGGATATCAGGGGTCTGGTTATTGTTGCTGGTTCTGCCATTTCACTCATTTCCCTGCATTAAAACTTTCTGCAGTCTTTAGTGAGCATGTGTCCCATCTGTAGGAGTTCTCCTGAGAGGGTGTTGCTGACGGGACTCTGGGGGGAGCAGGAACGAGGAGTGCTACCTGCCCGATTGGATCCTGCTGAAGCGCTGCATTAGCCCCTCCACCAGAGGAGTTTAAGCTCAGACAATCACTCCAATGACAGCTGTACTGGCTTCTTAAAGGGACAGCGTGAGAGCTGCAACCTGGCGATGAATGCATATGCTTCTGTACAAAGTGATTCAAACAAGAGAGTAGATGTAAACACTATTCTGAGACCTCTATACAAATATTATACTACATTTTTTTTTTTTTTTTACTCACCCCCATGTTGTTCTTTCTTCTAAGCAGAATGTCTGAGCTTCTGCTTGTCACACAATAAAAGTTAATGGGACAAAAGCAAGCAGCATAAAATTACCATCACAGTACTTGTGCACTATATTCTGATAACATACAACAACATTTTGAATTTTTTAAACTTAAAAAAAAAAAAAAATAATTACATTACATCCATTACAATAGTTCATACTGTTTGTGTGCTATATTCTGATGACATACAATACCATTGTGCCATTTTTAAAGGGGTCTTTGATTATGATTTCATTTTTTTTAACTTTAGTTAGTGTGTAATGTTGCTGTTTCAGCATAAACAACAACTGCAAATTTACGACACTCAAAGTTCAATGCAAAGGGAGAGATTTTGCTTTTTAAGGACTACAACAAATGGCTGGTAGGGACTACAACAAGCTTCTTCTTGAGCACGACAAGTAGTAGTAGGTAAATAACAGACGTGACGCTAACACTGGATCGAGCAACCAAGCGATGAACATGCCTTTGAAGAGTGCAAAATGTTGTGCAGTGCCAGGTTGTAGAAAAACACAGCAGCTGCATTGGATTTGCAGAGAGCCTGAAATAATAATAATAATAATAAAAAAACGATGCTGTGCCTTCTACATTGGATTTGACAGGAACCATTACTAATTTTTAAATTAGTTAGATCAAATACGTTACTAATTGTTTCCGAATTTTTAGAGAACATTCAAAAGTACATTTCCATAATGTTTGCAAAAGGATAAATTAAATGTTCCCTTAACATTTGAGCAACCAGGGAAAAATGTTTTTAAATTTTTTTTTAAAGAAAAATGGATGTTTTGAACATTCAGAAATAACTTGCAACTTAATGGTAACATTATCAAAATGTTATAGATGTAAATGAAATAGAACATATTTTCGTTAGTTTATCCAAGTTGCAGCGTTGCAATCAAGAGACGATGCCAAACCTCTAAATATGTCATTTTTTTAACTGCGCACCAACACAAACACTCCCACTCCTTAACATCCTATTTTAAATGGAATTTTCGAAGTCCCCTGGGAAACCCACACACATACTAGATTTTCAGTTTTTCTCTTGACAATAGTTAGTGTTCTGTGCAGTGATCATTCACTTTAATTTACTCTGGAGTTTTGTCTGAGCGGCAATAAACCGGCAGATAATATACCTGAAAAACGCACAGTGAATTTAAAGTAGGCACACATGGGCGAATTTCCAGTTTTCCTTATAAAGTGGCCTTAGAGTACGCTGAAATTAAACAACATTTTGTCACGTACAAGGAAAATAAATGTCCCCTCTTGTGAAAGAAAAAAGGCCATTGTAGCTCAATATTATAATGTGCCATATGTAACTCTAGCTCACTGCTTTCACTTATAAGCAGGAGTCTAATTTAGACTCTTTTATAGGGCACATCGGGAAAAAGGCCTATTCCAGGAAAAAGCACTCGGCCCATGTAGAACACCAAAGTGTTCTAAAGTGCTACAGTTCTAAAGTGCTATTTTTAATATCAGAAAGAGATTTATTGGAAAGTACATTTGCACACATAAGGAATTTGTTTTGGTGACAGAAGCTGCTTCCAGTGCACAGAGACAACAACAGTACACACAGATAGTAAAATAATAATGAAAGTATGAGAATAACAGAAAAATATATATTAGGCATGTGACGGTATCAAATGTTCATGTTACGATAATTGCTGAAGCTTTTATTACAGTATACAGTATTATCACAACATTGAAATAAATTGCAAAAAAAGTGTTGGCGTACTATAACAGGTTTAATAAAAAAAAAAAAAATCTTTAAATCTTTTAAATACAATAAAACAACAGACACAAATTTTATAAAGTAAAAGTGCAAAAGAATTACAAAGAAAAATAGGTAACACTTTACAATAAGGTCCCATTAGTTAATGTTAGTTAATGCGTTAACTTACAATGAGCAATAGTTGCGGAGAAGTTATTATTCTTTGTCAAAATTAGTTAAAAAAATATATTTTATATACACCGTGTGCAGAATTATTAGGAAAGTTGATTTTCTGGTCATATTTTTATTTTTTCCCAGGCACATTTTACCAATTACAAACCACATAAATCTTAATAACTACTATTAATTTTGTATTTAATCATTTATAAGTGATATATAATTGTTCATAAAGGCTGGAAATGAAAAACAACTTGTATTCAGGTGTGCATAATTATTAGGCAGGTTTTCTTTTACAGGCAAAATGAGCCAAAAAAGAGATTTAACTCAGACTGAAAAGTCAAAAATTATTGAATGCCCATGAGAAGGATGCCATACTAATGCAATACTAGAAATTGCAAAGTTAAAGCATGACCATTGGACATCAATTCAGCTCATTAACATAAAAGTTTGTTTACATAATATATGTGTATGCCTGTGTGTGTATAAAAAAAGAAAGAAACCAAATACAATTCTATTATGTATTTTTGTATTGTATTTATTAATTAGTCATTTTGTTCATTCAGACCGATTCACAAAGCGGAACACGCACGAAAACAAGAGGCGGGAATTATCGCATGAACCAATCATATCCAATCATAACCAATCACATCCAAAGAAGGCATTGCCTCCTCTCACGTGACTTTCCCCCATTCATTCTCAATCACTAAACCCAGCGTGTGCTTTAGGGGGTCTGTTAAAAGTCAATGGGCACAGGGGAAGCACGAGAGATGCGGCGTCCTGCTGTAACTTTAATGGCTGGTGTCGCCGTTGGACAGTATTACTTCAGAAAAACAAGTTATTTATACACTTTTTTACCATCACATTTTGTAATATTTGCATTGTTTTATTTTTGTAATATGGATTATTTTCTCATCCTATCTCTCTGAGGAGGCACTGCCTCAGAAGAAACACCCTGATTTACATGATACAAGCAAACCTCTTCAGTCCTGTTTACATGAAATTTTCATTATTCTGATTATTCGCTAAGAATTGTGGTTATTTTTTACCGCCATTATTCACATACCCCATATAGTAGGCATGTTACTGACCACTGTTTTAATCTACTTATGTCAAATGCAAAACATTTCTATGGACATACTGGATTTTTTTTTTTTTGGTGACACGCCTAAAAATGTCTTCATTTCAATGTTTTCGACCATCAATATACTGCAATATTGGCTAAATCTCATTATAATTGCATTGCATGTGAGGAAAAGCAATTTTTTTGAGCAATCTTGCTGCACTGCACTCCTTTAGATCTCTATGTGGATATGTTTTTATTAGCTACAGCACACTAAATTATGTGATAAAAATTTGGTGCATGAGCATTGTGCAGTCCTATTGTTCAAGCGGAAATTAATTTAATTAAATCCAGAGTACAGTTTTAATAGGCCTATGTTAATGCTCTCTCATTATGTTCATTCTCTTATTCCTTAAAATGCATGTGGACTTTTAAGGCCCATTCACACCAAGAACGATAACTATAATGATAACCAGTGTTGGGAAATGTTACCTTTAAAAGTAATGCATTACAATATTGCGTTACTCCCTAAAAGAGTAACCAATTGCATTACTTAGTTATTTTTTAAGAAAAGTAACAAGTTACATTACTTTTTTTCACCTGGGCTGAGCTTGCTTGTTTTTTTTTTTTTTAATAACAACAAAAAAAGTTATATTTTTGGCAAATGTAAAGGCCCTTTCACACCAAAAGTGAAATGAATAAGCCTCAAGCGGAAGGAAATGCAAATTCACTCCTGTACAGTAGAGGGCGCAGCTCAAACAAACCTTTCAGCTGTGCTGCCATTCTGGATTAGAAAAGAACAGGATACAGGAGATAAGTTCAACACTCTTATTTCTAAATCTAATCTATAGTAAATTTTTCTAAATGTTTGTATGGTTGAATTAGATCATTGAAGGTCAGCAACAAAGACATTGGTTAATAAAGTGAGATTAAATACATAAAGTATATTTGTGTAATTTAATATAGTTAATTATTACAGGTTTGCATTAAATTCTGAGATTGCATTTCACTGTTTTTATTCATTTTGAGGAATACTGAATGTTTTCGTACAAGTGAGATGAGTAAATGTCAGTCTAGAACTACAATACCCATCATGTTCACACAGCGCACACAACACCTCTGTGCTTTATTTCTCTCAACGTAGGGACAGGAGAGCTGTCAGTCATGTAATGTAACTTGTGCTACTTATTTGAAAAAGTAACTTAGATATTTCAAAAATTTAATGCATTACTTTACTAGTTACTTGAAAAAGTAATCTGATTACGTAACTCAAGTTACTTCTAACTCTTTAAAGCAGGATGGATTCTGATTGGCTGTCATTGTTTTTATCATTCATCAGCAGGAAAAAATCGTTCTGAAAATGATTCCAACAATATCGTTCGTCTGTGTTGTTATTGTTATAGTTGTGATGAGGACTCTGCTCTTCTTTTATATTTTTAGAACTATATCTTTATCATTCGTTACAGTTATTGCTCTTGGAGTGAACGGTCAGTTAATATCAGGATTTATACGTACATTTACTGTATATAGCATAATGCAAAAAGCGGTAGAAGCTACAAGTCATCCAAAAATACCTTTAAAAGCATTGATGTCATCATTTATCAGAACCATATGTATTTAGCCATTTTGTTGAAATTTTTCTGTCTATCTTGAGCCCTGAAACAAACGACAAATTGCAGTCCCAAAGGTCAGGTTTCAATTTGACATTTAACCCAATAAAACAAATCACTGATGCTTATTGATCGCATTTGAGCTGTGCTGAAACAGTAACGTAAACTGACCCCTTCCCAAACATAGCGTCAGTTATCATTCCAATCTTATTATGATATCAGTTATCATGCCAAGAAGAGTAAAATCAAGCTGAATGACAATTATATTGGTTATTCTTTTTGTTGTAGTTTCTAATTATTTGATAAGACATTCCCACATCTGTCAAAAACTATAAATATATGTTGGTGGGAAGAACCAACCACACAATCACAATCAAAATCCATTCTTCATTTCACTTTACCACAGTCCCATAGAGATTGGTCTTTATGAGAGGACAGTCCTAAAAAGAGAAAAGTCAAGACAAGTCAAATTTATTATCCCAAAGAGGAAATTTGGATTGCAGGCAGAGAGTGTAGTTTAACCATTGCTATAACTCTAAAAGACAATCAAGCCTGGCCAAAGTGAATCGTTTGGGCTGTGATATAACCAATGTCAATTCAAAAAGTAATTGCATGCCCCTTTGTAAATCCTACAAAGTTTTATCTGGTTTGCAGTAATGCAGTTCACATGATCAAAGACCTTGTGGTGCAAATGGAAGGACACTGGGGTAGAGTATCTTTTGGGTAGAGTACAATGAGAAAAGTCTATTGATAAGAACACAATGCCATGTTACCATGGTCACAAAACTACAGAAGTGAACAGACCTGAGTCAGGTTAGATGCCATATTGAATTTAACATTTTGCTCTTAAAGCTTGTAAAGCTGGATGGATTCTGATTGGCTGTCAATGTTTTTATAGTTTATCAGCTATCAAAAATCGTTCAGAAAGTGATTCCAACTATGTCAGTCCTCTGTGTTGTTATCGTTGTGAACTTTATTTTATTTTTAATTTATAACAACTTTTAAAACAAAATCTTATGGCTATTGTTATCATCCTTGGTATGAATGGGCCTTTACAGTCTTTACAAAGACATTTTATAAAGGTCCTAGATTACGTACTTAGTTTTTTTTTTTTTTTTTTCTTCATTTGAAAAGACATTTTGTTAGTTGAACAATTAATATGTTGTTAAACAAACACTGATCTATATAGATATATAGATAATATATATAGATCAGTGAGTACAATCCACCGAACGCACTGCTCTTCTACCTCTCAGATTCATTTTCATTCCTGTCAAAACTACCCTGATTAACTTAGGGTTATACAGTCACTATTTTACCACTAAAAACAACATTTAAAGAATACATAAACACTAATATATATATATATATATATATATATATATATATATATATATATATATATATATACACACACACTACCAGATTTTTAATGTTTTTTTTAAAAGAAGTTTCGTCTGCTCACCAAGGCTGCATTTATTTAATTAAAAATACAGTAAAAACAGTAATATTGTGAAATATTATTACAGTTTAAAATAACTGTTTTCTGTTTGAATATATTTTATAAAGTAATTTATTCCTGTGATCAAAGCTGAATTTTCAGCATCATTACTCCAGTCTTCAGTGTCACATGATCCTTCAGAAATCATTCTAATATGATGATCTGCTGCTCAAGAAACATTTATTGTGTACAATTGTACAAAATATTTGTGTACAATATTTTTTTTCAGGATTCTTTGATGAATAGAAAGTTCAAAAGAACAGCATTTATTTGAAATATAATCTTTTGTAACATTATAAATGTCTTTACTGTCACTTTTGATCGATTTAATGCATCCTTGCTGAATAAAAGTATTAATTTCTTTTTAAATAAATAAAAATAAAAATTCTTACTGACCCCAAACTTTTGAACAGTAGTGTATTATGCTACAAAAGCTTTGTATTTCAGATAAATGCTGTTCTTTTGAACTTCCTATTCATCAAGGAATCCTGAAAAAAAAAAAAAAGTACACAACTGTTTTCAACATTGATAATCATAAATGTTTCTTGAGCAGCAGATCAGCATATTAGAATGATTTCTCAAGGGTCATGTGACACTGAAGACTGGAGTAAGTTTTTTTTTTTTTGTAGAAGCCAGGATAAAGGAAAGATTTCAGGTTTACATTCAAGTGAAATAAAACGGTGAAAAAGTACAGTAAAATTATATATGCTAATTTATTTAAATAAATTGAACTTGCCTCAACAATGCAGTTCCAAAACAACCAATGAAAGAGAAAGAATGTCACTGCAGGTGTCAAACGACCAATCAAATGAAAGACATAATAAAACCGCTTTCTGGAGAAAATTCTCCCAGATCTCCTCAAAGTTTTCAAGAAGTTTTTTTCAACATAAAACAAACAACTAATGAAATTAATGTAGATGTTCACGAAACGTTCTTTTGGCTTATTTATCGGGTATCTGGTGAGTTTTATTCAATTTTGTATTCAAAATATGTATCATTTTGTGGAATATGTTTGAATAGTGCCGTTGGCTTTTTGGGCCAGTGAGACCAAGTACTTGTAAGCTTGACACGCAATTTGGTGGAACCGACTCTATATAGTTATTCTGAAGTCAAAACAAAATATAATACAAAACCTGTCAATACACAGGTCGGGATTTCCCGTTAGAGATTCCCGTTCACTTGCCTGGAATCTCCGTTCACGACCATGATCACTCGCGTTCAAGATGGCGGGGCTTCTTGTACGAGGAGGACAGACGAAACACCGGAATGGATTACTTCAGGAATCATCAGGATGATTCCCCTCACGAAGACGTTTGGTGTCTGAACTGGTAAGAAGAATTTCTTGGCGTTTCTTAAAGATTTGATCTGAAATGAACTGACAAAGCAAGTTAAGAGGCTTTTAATAGTTAACGGACATAGGGACATATCTAAAAAAAGATTCATCAAATTTGTGAGATTTATGGTCACAAGCTGAGTCCGATGGTTGATTGGGCTCAATATTACATAGTTTTGTGCAAATGAACAGCGACACGATGCGGCGACTACCAAAGTACACTTCGATCCGCACCGATTTAATCGCTGTTAGTGTGAACGGAACTACTTTTTATAGAATCCTCGATTATAATAAAATAACATTAAGGTAAAAATAATAAATAAATATATAAATATATATATATATATATATATTTTAATTAATTTAAAAAAAGCATATTGTTAATCTATTTGTTGCTGCTAGTGGCACAGAGTTATCACAACCTTTGAATTTATATTATCTACCTATGGTATTTATCCAAAATTATTCTTAAAGGGTTAGTTCACCCCAAAATGAAAATAATGTCATTTATTACTCACCCTCATGTCGTTCTACACCCATAAGACCTTCATTCATCTAAGATATTTTGATTAAATCCAATGGCTCAGTGAGGCCTCTAAAGACAGCAATGACATTGTAACTCTCAAAATCCATAAAGGTACTAAAAAGATATTTAAAACTGTTAATTTGAGTTCAGTGGTTCTACCCTGTTAAAAAGCGACGAGAGAACTTTGTGCGCCAAAAAAAAACAAAATAACAACTTTTCAACAATATAGTGATGGCCGATGGTTTCGGAGCTTTATGAATCGAATCAGTGATTCGGATCTCCTATCAAATGGCTGAAATCACGTGACTTTGGTGTTCCGATTCACTGATTCGATTCGTAAAGCTCTGAAGCAGTGTTTTGAAATCGGCCCATCACTATATTGTTGAAAAGTGTTGTTGTTTTTTTTGTTTTGTTTTTTTTGGTGCACAAAAAGTATTCTCGTCGCTTTATAATATTAAAGTAGAATCACTGAACTCAAATTAACTTTTTAAAATATGTTTTTAGTACTTATGGACCTTGAGAGTTTGAATGGCTTTGCTCTGAGCCATCGGATTTCATCAAAAATATCTTAATTTGTGTTCTGAAGGGTGTAGAACGACATGAGGGTGAGTAATTAATGACATTATTTTCTTTTTTGGGTGAAATAACCCTTTAATCTTACATGGGATCAAGGATAGTGGTCACAACTCACAACATTGTTGCGAATCCTTCTCTTACTTTAAGCAGTAATTAATTGTTTAGATGTTTTCGATCCTCGGAGTTGGCATTTTTCTAAAGAGAAACCGAGTGCTGATAGATAAGATGACATGCTGCTAGTATCTCTTGTCAACGCTTCAAAGGGTACAAAAATGAAAACAATAAGTGCTGTTTTAAGTGCTATTTCAGCATTTTTTTATTTTATTTTTTTGACACACATCAATTGTTTTTAATTTAAAGACTTTTTAAGCATACATGTAAATATTTTACTATTTGCATGCATCTCTTTTAAGTGGTCAGATGTTGAGTGGGATAAATATAGAGATTAAATAAGATTTATTACTTATATTCTGTGCACAAGTTATAAATATAAGGTTCTTTTGCCAGTCCTGATAAGAAGTGAAGTGACGAACCTGTTGAACGAATAGAGCGCTGCTGACACCTAGTGGACGTAAGTTAAGATTGCATTGTTGATGGCTCTATGCCAGTCCATTTCACAATAAATACTTGTTATATAATGTGCATATGCATCACCGATTTGTTCATTATATAAAGTAAACTATAGCTGTGTATTAAGAAACAACATGCATTTACTTTGTGAGGGAGATTACTTTTTAAAGAAGCACTTAAATTCACAATAGTACAGTCTGAGAGCAATAAAATAATAAAAGGCCATAGGCTGCCTCTATATGTCTGCAAAGAACACAGTGTTCTTGAGTATTAGAAACTGCTAAATAAATGAGACATCTATAATCTTATTGTTTCCACTTTCCATTGCATTTTGATTGTTGATCAATACAGTACAAAAAAAAGTTAATTATGTTGTGAATTTTTGCATAATTCAAAGAGAATATGAGAGTCTCAAGGCTAAAAGCGGCTGCATTAAATATTGAGCTGGTTTGATGTACACATTCAGTATGAAGTGCAGATTAGATCCCTTTTGCTGCTGTGAGGCTGTAGGCGGCTGGGAGACAGACATGAAAGGGTTGTCATATGAAAGAAAAGCAGACGTGAACTTCCTGTGAACTTGTCTCAGTTTTTTGAGTATACTGGAGCCAACTGAGAGATCAGCTCTACAACCATTGCTGCTGCTAAGACAAGTTTTATTTTTCTGCCACTTTTTTTGATAAGTAGGCGGAGTGACCTTATTAAGTCCATGTACTACATAAGCTCACCGTTTTGCTGTTTTGAATTTAAGGACACAAAACATGAAAGAAATTAGTTTTACAGAAAGTATGCACATTTCTCATTATCTTATTATTATTATTATTATTATTTATTTATTTGGAGCCAATTATATGCTTAGTTATTTAGGATTATGTACTGCCTAACAGTCACTTTTCTGTAAATTTTAATGATGTAATTATCTGAATATTGGTAAGAATGCTAAATTTCATATACCATGTTAATAAGCCAAATGTGAGCGTTTAACATTCCTCTTCAGTACTATTTTAGTATTATTCATTTATATACATTATAGTATTCATTAATCTTTTTCGGGTTCCATTTTAATTTCAGTTTTAGTTTATGTGTATTTGTTATTTTTATTAGACTTTTAAACATTTCTATTTTGCTTTTATTATTTCAGTTAATTGTTTCATTTTTCTTTTAATGAAACTTAATCATCTAATTTTTTTTTATTTCACCTTAATTTATATTAACAACAACAAAACCATTTTTAATAGTTTTAGTTGTTGTTAACACTAAACTGCTTACAAAATGCATTTGTTATTCTATGTACTCAGCACATGCTTTACTTCCTGAACTTTTAACCCCTTACATTGTAGAGACAATATGGCATGCTGAGAGAAAAATTACAGGAGCTATCTAAAAATAAGAAAATAAGTCTCACAAACATGAAGTTGATAGAAAGGCTGATATGTTCAGAGAGTGAAAGAACTCAGACATTTAAAAAGCTAAAACAAGATACATTTACAGAAAGAGAGGCTGTAGAGTATATTGTTCCCTGGAAATATAATAATAATGTTAGAAATATTTCAAAAATGCTGATATGTAATTTCATATATCTGTAATCTATACTGTATAATATAGAGATCAGTGGAAAAAAGTCTGTATCGAATTATAATGAATTATTTTGCAAGTAATTTCAATTTGACATGCTGTATTTCAATTATTTTAAAGGTGATGTATGGAACAGCTGGTAGAAGTGTATAATCACTCGACTTTAGACTATAATCCCTCACGGTTTGCTTTATGTAACACGAACATTTAGTTTTGGTACCATGGTTTTTTTTTGTTTAAGCTACTTCTGTGTTATTTTTCCGTGTATGTCTTGAATGCATGACACGTCACAATAACTAATGCTTAAATTGGAGATTTGAATTTCCCATCAGGTAGCATAAGAACAGGTTAGTTGGTCCTGTGGTACAGCGCCCTCTGGTGGTGCACATCTAGGATTCCCCATTTGAAACTCATTCACAAGCTTTTCATTGAATTTTTCTTTCTAAAAATGCTGTAAAATATATTGAAGGATTCATTAAAACCCTCTTAAAGAATTAGTTTACATTAGAATGAAAATTACCCCAAGCTTTACTCACCCTCAAGCCATCCTAGGTGTATATGACTTTCTTCTTTCTGATGAACACAGTTGGAGTTCTATTACTAAATATCCTGATGCCTCCGAGCTTTATAATGGCAGTGAACGGGGGCAACCAGTCTGAAGCTCATAAAAGTGCATGCATCCATCATAAACATATTCCACACGGCTCTAGGGGGTTAATAAAGGCCTTCTGATGTGAAGCGATGCATTTGTGAAAGAAATATATCCATATTTGGCGGAAGCTAGATACTTTATAACTTGTTAAATATGGATATTTTTCTTACACAAACACATTGCTTCGCTTCAGAAGGATGCGTCAGGATATTTATTAATATACGATTGTGTTCATCAGAAAGAAGAAGGTCATATACACCTAGGATGGCTTGAGGGTGAGTAAATCTGAGGGTAATTTCATTGTAAAGTGAACGAATCCTTTAAGAGTAATTTGTCTCATGCATGCAGGAGTTGTGCTACACTGATCATGCTTTGTGTTTTTGATTCCCTAAAAAGAACTGGCTCATAAGTTGTCATTTATTTGTAAGTCAGATTATAGTTTTCATATTGTGCAGTTTTTTTTTATTTTTATTTTTTTTGTGTGTGTGTGCGTAATTTTTATTAATATTGTGTTTATAGATATTTATATTCGGCCAGTAGTGAAATTAAACTTTGGTGATTTGATCAAAGGTTACTTGGCTTGAAAAGTTTGAGGAGCATTGGGTTAGGCAGACCATAAAATTAAGGAAAAAATCCAGATAGATCTTCTTCATTTAAGGATCAAGACAAAGCAGGAAAGAATGACTTTTGGAAGAAATTACAACTCTGAAATGAAATGAAATGAAATGAATGGCACAGCAATAGTCTTAATATTCGTTCTCGGTGATCCAGAGCTTTAGATTGTAGAGTTTAATTTGTTATTGTACTAAATGAATTTGCCTTCTTTCGAAGTAGTTTTTGTCTAAAAGTCAATGTTTGCTTCTGTCTCTTTGTATCAGATTTTTCTCCATGTATTTGCATTGTTCTCAATGCGTTTATTCTCTCGTAATCGATAAGCATCTGTGCACAAATGCAATTTTTTCCCTGTACGTCAAAGCACAAGACAGAAGTGTAAACGCATATGCGCATTAAACTTGATGAACCCAGGCCCTCTTTGTTAAAATAATAAGCCTGAAGTCAGTTCTGTATCTACATCAGCAGAAGGTTTGTTCTTTTCAAAAGACCTTCATACAGCAGCAAACACCTGATTTATGTTTGCTAATCGCATTGGTCACCTAACCAGCTAAATGAATTTTATCAATTTCCTACAGATGTTCACCTAATGTGATTCTTGATTCTGCTAAAGCAACCGACTGTGCCTTCAGTGCTTTTTATGACTCTAAAATATGGTCTTATTTTCCTAGCTGCAAAGGCTCTTTTGCATGCTTCACAAATCTAAGTAAAAGTAAGGAGATTTAGCACTAATCTGGAATTATATAATCAACCCGGTATAAATGAAAAACCTGGGCACTGTGATGCCTAACCTAAAACTGTAGGTGTACAGAAAGACACGATGAAGATAACTTGAACAAAGCAGTGTTTTGGAACGCATCCTGCAGGCCGTCGATGAGTCTTTGTTTTGATGCATAGATTCATTTTGTGCTTCTTTTTGCATTCATTAGATACCTCATATTTTATTAGTGGTACTCGCTAAGGGTTTTTCGAAATACCTAAGCATAATTGTTAAACTTTTGCGTACAACTTACTATGGACATAAATAATGCCTCAAATCAAACAGCTTGAGGAAAGATGAGCTACTACTTTAAACGATCAGATTTAGGATTTATGCATGGTGGATGATAATACAGGTCAAACAATCTATAAATTTACACTGAAGTATGTTTTTACACAGATTTTTTTTATGGATATTAAATTAATATTCTCAGTTCAGTTACGCTTAATTTCTATTTCGATTTATCCCTCCTTTTCTTTAAAGGGGAACTATAAAGCAAAATTCACTTTTACATGGTGTTTGAACATAAATGTGTGTACACAACCAAACTATAATGGTAAAAATACACCCACTCCCCATAAATCATAAGCAGTGTCTCAGAATAAGCTGTTTGCAGTTTCTATGTAATGTGATGTCACATTGCACAGGCCCCGCCCACGACTGACGGACTCTGCCCTATTAGCATAGACCCCGCAATCAGTGAGCTGTACACAGTCGGCCATGTTTATCTCCTCACCAGAGCGTTTAACAGCAGCATTCAAGTAAGAAATATATTCTTATTAAAGCTACTAAAATTACTCAGTCAAGAGCAGTGAGTGATTTTCTGTTTTTCTTTTGTTGTTTGGTTCATAATAACAGCATAAACAGCAGTAGGTACTGTATATTACGCTGCTGTCACTTTAATACACAGATCTAATATACACATGAGATTTCTTTCCCTGCTGTTTACATTCACAGACATAACCGACTGTGTTTATGTGAACTTTGTGTGTTTTTGACATAACCTTGTGTATATTTGACAGTTTAACAGCAACAAGAGAACTTAGTTTGATACTCACGTGACGCGCCGTCTGACAGACAGCTTTCTGTGTGCGTGCTTCAGAAAACCAAATATCAGAACTTTAGACTGATATAGCTTTAAAACACATGCAGATAATAAACTTTCATGATGATGAAGAACTGCAATGTCACTTGAGCGTGACCACGATAGAGATGATAATCAAAACCAAACAGATGTTTTAGTTTTTGGCAGAGTATCCGAAGCACAAGCTGTACAGGCTCTGCCCTCTTCTGGAAAGGGGCAGGGAACAGCAGTTCATTTGCATTTAAAGATACACACATGGAAATAGCATGTTTTTCCTTCCACTCAAAAATGGGCATTTACAACATGCTATAATAAATTATCTATTTTGAGCTGAAACTTCACAGACACATTCTGGGAACACCAGAGACTTATATTACATCTTGTGAAAAGGGACATAATAGGTCCCCTTTCAAGAAAGGCTTTAAAATACTCGGTAACACTTTATTTTAGGGTATACAGTAGTTGCTTATTAGCATGCATATTACTAGAATATTGGCTATTTATTAGTACTTAAGCACATATTAATACCTTATTTTGCATGACCTTATTCTACATTCTTAATCCTACCCAATACCTAAACTTAACAACTACCTTACTAAATATTAATGAGCAATAAATTAGGAGTTTATTGAGGGAAAAGTCATAGTTAATAGTTAATATGTGTTCCCTATACTAAAGTTTTATCAAATACTCAGTGTTAATATAGTATCACCACAAGATGTAAACAACAGTGTAAGTTAACACGATTTCATTGTCGAAGAATCATTTTCCTTTTCCATTTTAAAATTATATACAGTTTTACAAGTTGCCATGACAATGCAATGCCTAAAACCCCAAATGACTATAAAAATAATGACTTTAGAGCTTAAATAACACACAAGTTTTAACAGGAAAAATTTATGTAATACAATCGTCTCATTTCTGTTTTTAAATCCTCCAAAAATCAACAAGATTGATAATGAATAGGGTTGCAAAATAGGGTTCCTTGGGAATTAAAGGGAATATATGGGAATAAACAGGAATTAATGGGAATAAACAGGGAATTTGCAAAATATCAGGTTAGCCTATAACAGAGAACTTAAATGTTGAGAAATTTTGGGGTCAGTATTTCTTTTTTCTTTCTATGTTTGAAAGAAATTAATAATTTTATTCAGCAAGGATGTGTGAAATTGATAAAAAGTGATATTAAAGACTTGTTAGAAAAGATTTCTGTTTTGAATAAATGGTGTTTTTTTTTTTTAACTTTTTATTCATCAGTGAATCCTGGAAAAAAAAAGTATCACAGGTTCAAAAAAAATATTAAGCAGCACAAATGTTTTCAACATTGATAACTGAGTTTGAAATAGCGTATTAGAATGATTTCTGAAGGATCATGTGACACTGAAATAAAAAAAAACACATAACAATTGCTACAATAAAAACATATTTATTTGACATATTTAGTAATTAGAAGCAAAATTGGATGCAAATAAGAACTGTTATTTCATGTTATTATGACCAAACAAAATGTTTATATTTATTTTTGTATATGATACAAGTAAACAACAGTGTAAGTTAACACAACTTCAGTGTCAAAGAATCACTTTCCTTTTCCATTTAAAGTTATATACAGTTTTACAACTTGCCATGACAATGCAATGCCTAAAACCCCAAATGACTATAAAAATGATGACTTTACAGCTTAAATAACACACAAGTTTTAACAGGAAAAATGTATGTACTGTAATACAATCTTTTCATTTCTGTTTTTAAATCCTCCAAAAATCCTTTCCATTTTCTTCTATTGTAAGTGCTTCACTGTGATCTCCATTTTTCAAAGCAAATGAGCGACAAGTCAAAACAAAAGATTTTTTTTTTTTTTTTGTAATAATTAATATTATTCCACAAATGCTGTCAGTTCAGTTTAACTTGTACAAAACCAGAATATTTCTTTAAGTTTGGATAGGACTACCTGTAAATATCCTATATGCACACAATTGTGTTGTAGAGACTGGGATAAAGATAAAAAAGATGTTTGTTTTTTTTCTTTAAAAAATCTTTAAGTTGAGTTTACTTGATTGACTAAACAAACACTAAAATATAAGTGAATTTAACTTAATGTATATGAGTTTACAGTACCAATACGATCTGCTTGTTTTGTTTTCATGAAACTGAGGTGTTCAAGTGGCCTGGCCTCAACATCTGCAAGGTCTTTTTCCCAGCCTCCCTCACCTCATCTCCCCTGGCGCATAATAACAGCTTCATTGCTGGTTTGCAGCAGCCTCTGGATTGTGTCTCTGTGATTTGCAAGTCTCTGGGGGCCTAAACCATAGACTTCCTTTTGACCCCCTTTCCTCTGCCCCTTTAAAACTGCCCTGCCCATGATCCCCAGAATCCATCTACTAAGACTGTCAGACCTAAAGACCCAGCCAAAACAAGCGGCCTCTGTGTCAGAGTCCCAAGTTTTCTTCCTGTGAGCACTTAAGCCCAGATGCACAATATGAGCCTATGTGCTCCACATCTGTATAATGACACACATGGCGATCTGTTATTCTTCCCATAATGACCAGGACCTCAGATTAGACCTCTAAACATCAGCTACCTCCTTAAAAGGCATTTTTTTTCCCTTTAGTCTAGCCGCCACACTGAATTTCAACACTGAGGATATATTGTTTGCTTTAGGCTTTTACTTCGGGAGTTTTTGCTTTTTTTGTAATGTCACCATGCTATTGCGCGTGTACATGTTGTCTTAGTATGCTTGGAAAACTAAATGCAGCTGTCTAATCTATGAGTGACAGAGATTCTTTGTGAACAGGAGGAATGTGGACACCGGTGGAATGTGAGATCTTCATCTAAACCAAACCAATAACAAAATAGCAAAGAAGTTTGAGTGCCATCAGTGGAATATGTTTTAAACAATATTCATGTAACACATTTTAAATGGCATCAAAGTAAACAACAGGACAGTTTTATCATCTCCAGGGTTTAATAGTACTGGTCCAATTGGGTCAGTGGTTGTGGTTTTTACTTGCTCTGTTAACATTTTCAACACCCCATCACAAATTATATATATGTGTGTGTGTGTGTGTGTGTGTGTAATATATATATATATATATATATATATATATATATATATATATATTGCAAAAGTATTAATTACATACATTATTTTATTTTTATCATTTATATCTTTATAATGATGACTTCATGACTATTCGTAGTAATTTTTGCAATTTTTGACAGCCTCATCTATGTTAGACAGCTAAACGTTGTTGCAAATTGCTGAATTGTCAGTGAATTGTGTTTGCAATGCAGAGAAAATAAAGAAATAAATGTACAAGACTGATAATAAATAGGGTTGCAAAATTCCAGGAATTTTCAAGGCTGGAAACTTTCCATGTGAATTAATATATGGGAATAAACGGGAATTAATGAGAATAAACAGGGAATTGCAAAATAGCAGGTTAGCCTATAACGGAGAACTTAAATGATGAAAAATTTTGGGGTCAGTATTTTTTTTTCTTTCTGTATTTGAAAGAAATGAATACTTTTATTCAGCAAGGATGTGTGAAATTGATAAAACTTACAGTGTATTGTTAGAAAACATTTATATTTTGAATAAATGTTGTTCTTTTTAACTTTTTATTCATCAGTGAATCCTGAAAAAGGTATCACAGGTTCCAAAAAAAATATTAAGCATCACAACATTGATAATTGAGTATGAAATCAGTGTATTAGAATGATTTCTGAAGGATCACGTGACACTGAAATAAATAACACACGCATAACTGCTACAATAAAAAAATATTTATTTTACATATTTAGTAATTAGAAGCAAAATTGGATGCAAATAAGAACTATGTTATTTCATGTTAATATGACCAAACAGAATGTTTATATTTATGTTTGTATATGATACATTTTATAGAAATTTATATAAAATTCCCCAAATTTCAGATTATTTCCCATAAATTCTCAAAAATTCCCGTAAATTCCTGTTAAGTTTCCAAACTGGACTATTTCCAAAATAAGGGGGGACAGTTTCCAGAAATGTATCCTAATAATAAATAAATGATGAATAAGGAATAAATGTATTAGTGTTTAAATATATATTTTTTTTCTTATAAAAAGAAAAAAATGAAACAAGCTGAGAATTCTATAATTTAAACTCTATAAACACTTTTTACGATGCAAAACTACTGATTGGGTTGCAGTTTTCAGTACATTGTTACTGAGGCTTTCAAGACTATCACAATTCATTTTTGCAGCTTTGAGTCTTTGTTAGCTATATAGCACAGGAAACCAAATTTTGCAAAAGTTTGCAAGAAATTAAAAAAAAAAAAAGTATAATTGTCATGATTTTAAGTAGCAGCATTGATGGCTCTGTCAACTGGCCTCAAACTCCTTGTTGTTAAACCCTGATTTCTTGTCCTTTACAAAAAATCATGCTTGTATTCTTAGCAAGCCTGTTGACTGTTTGCATCTACATTTTCTGAAGAGTTGTCTTAACAATGAAGTAATGAATCACAATAACACGTGCTTTTAATATTTTTGCCACTAGGGGGCAGTCTCAACTCTCAAGGTATCAGAAATGTTCCCTAGTTTTTTGTTGGCTTGCTTGTTCTTAAAACATTTCCTCAGTCCTGTCATCTCCACACTTTTTACAACACCCACCTTCTTACATGTCCATTCAAAGAGAGATTCAACTCATGTGAGGGCTGAATGGCTGCTGTAAAATGTAAAAATATAATATCACTTCTATATTCTTGCCCACTGAAAAAAAAAAAATTATATTTTTCTCATTGCTGTGTGTGCCCACACATAATTTTGGGTAGTTATTTGTCTCAAATCTGCAGCCTACATGGTGCAGGTCTGATTAATGAAGAAAGGTTGCATAACCGTCAAACCAGCATGTTATGAATGATTATTGTTCATAATGCTGTAGGGGAACCAAATCAGGCTTCTAAAATAGCAAGCTCTTCTGTAATTCAGACAAAAAGAAAAAATAAATAAATAATATACCTGAATGCTGAAATACTGCAGTAGATGCTGAGGAAGCTCTCTGTGATTGTTCTGTAATAATGTTGTAATAATGTTACATTAAGACAGTGTTAGCAGGCGAGCCGGTGTGGGACTTGAAGTATTTTCTGGCCCATTTAAGACTGGTGATGGAGTTCAGCAGGCCCGCTCTACAGTTAGTCTAGCTGTCCATGAGGGAGCGGCATGGCCGCCGCTGCCCGGCCAGAGATCAAAGAGCATTATTGATGAAGGTTCCTCTCCCCTCGCCAAGTCTGAGCTGTAATGAGGCCGACTGCAGATTCATGAAGATCCTGTTGGATGGGTTGCATTGACCATTGAAGTTCTATATAGGTTTGGTTTAGTTTGTTTATAGTGATCTTCCCAATAAGAAAAAACATGCTTAGTACATTGCTTGAATTGTTTATACGACAATTGAGTGGTGATAGACATTAAATGATTGAGGGGATTCAGGCCCTGTTTACACCTGGTATTTAGATGTGTTTTGGTCGATTGGATCACAAGTGGACAACACTAAATACAGGTGTAAACTGGGTCTAAAACGTTTTGAGCTTGTCCACTTTCGACCACTTCCAAAGGTAGTTGAAAACACAACTCTCCGTCAACTGACCTAATGCATTTAACTCCACTTTTAGACATGCATTTCCCTAAGTTCAATGTCGTCAAGTGGGCAAGGGAAGTTTATTTGGACAGACCTTCCACCCCTCGATTTTGACCAAGGAAGCGAGTCTACTCAATGGGTGCTTCCCAATACTCAAATTGATGCTTTCTTGTTTCCTGGCTCCTACGTCCTCCAACCCATGATCCGGAAACCAATCATACTCGGCCATCTTGAAGGTCATCTCAATTCTCTAGTTGCACCACGAGGAACGAGGAGTGAGGAAGCTTCCTGAGGAGTCATGAGCGAGAACACACAGGTGTATCCTTCTCTTGGGTTGGAGCTAAGATGTGAGGAAAGGAAATGAGGATGCACAAATAAGAGATGAGAAGTGCCCACTATGTACACTTCAACATAAGCAATAACGTATGTATGAGTGAACGAGACGGAGGGAAGATAGCGAGGGAAGGGCATTAAAAATTGGACTTAAACGCAAGCAAGACGTGGTTGAAAGTGGACAAAGGAGACGGATTAAAACACCAGGTGTAAACGGGAATGTGTCTCCCTCGTCTACTTGTGGTCCGATTGACCAAAACGCATCTTAATACCAGGTGTAAACAAGGCCTAAGACTTACAGCTCAACATGTGTGCTAACCCATATAGGCCACATCTCCAAGTAGATTATAAATGAAGAACTTCTAGAATATGACTGAAGTCGTATTCTTTTGATGCTACTGATGGTTTTTGAGACATTGCCTGTCCTTGAGTGTAACTACAACATCACACCGGAAAACCTTTCATTGTGAACCCCTTGATGAGCTACATACACAAAACTGTGTGGTTTCTCAACCACAGCATTACATTTCTGCCAATTTTAGTAAAAGGTAATGTCAATTCAGGTGGTCAGCTTCATGATAGAACACGTGGAAAAAATTTACTCCCTCGCATTATTCTCTTATGTCCCATCTGGGACTTCAAAAATGTATAGCAATGTGAAAATGAAATACAATGTGTAACATTGAAAGGCGAGTTGAGAAACTGCATGTTCTGAGTCCAATAATAGCCCATGAACATTTGCAATGGATTTACCAGAAATAAAGCACTCTTTATTTGTAACTCACTGATTATATTATATACATGTTTCTTTTAGATATTAGATATAGCAATACCTGCATGCATAATTGTGCATTTTGCGCTCTTTACAGCTGTTTTGCATTGAATTTTCCTTTGGGGCTCTATAAACTACATCAATATATCATTGTGTCTGAGGAAGCATGCACCTGTTTGTGACTCTAAATGTGTTACATACTACTTTACATGTAGGTCAGGAGTCAGAAGGTGACACTCACTATACAAACAGCCAGAAATCTGGTTCAGTGGTCTTGGGAACATACCAGGATGGGTAATAACGGTCCACAGAGTCATCCTCAGTATCTGGAATATCCATTAGGGATGTGCAATTTGGTTGTTTTTGCATACTCAACAAATAAATCCGCTGAGTATGCAACAGTTCATTTAATGATTTTATCCATTGAGAATTGATTGGAATGTGTAAGATGGGTGTAACACGCCAGACGGTTTGTAGGTGAAAGATTCACAGGCAAAAAGGATAGGTGTATCAAGTTTATTACATTCCGATAAAATATTGTAAAGATAAACAGTTTTATTTGTGATTGCGTGCACCAATAAATCATGCACAGTAAGACGAGGAATGTTAAAGTAAGATTTTGATTTCATGTTGACTTTAACATCGTATGTTTGTGATTGTGCACAGCTATATTGCATGACGGGTGTCTGGCTGTGTCTATTCCTGTCAGCCAACAATTCCCTGCAGTGTCTCTCTTCTTTTTCTCTCCCTCCCTCCCTCCCTCCCTCCCCTGTTTCTCTCTCTATTGTTGAAAGCATGAACAAAAGATAAGCAGAAACAAAGAAGAGCTGTGGAAGCTCAGCAAGCATGTTGCGGTTCACCCCGCCACCCTCTCAAAGTTTGGAATATGAATCAACACATACAAACCAGTCTAAATGACAAACACCTCAGCATCACACAAAAGAGGTCATCGTTTCGGTGAACTGACACCAAGAACAGTTTAACTGTCTCTCACCCGCACAGACTCCTTAATTCAGTCTAGACGCTGCTCAGTTCTAGCCTGAGGATAAATGTGAATTCTTAACACTGCTTTGGCAAGAGTTACTGTAGATTTCTAGTGAGAGATAACAAATAAAAAGTGAACAAGTGCCGATTTAAGTTGAAACAAGGTTCATTTGCTTTTTTTTTTTTTTTTTTTCTTTTGATTGGACAGTCACGAATCAAACAAGGAAAAAAAACTTTATTTACAATATTTACGATACCCGTAGGGAACTCAATGATTGCAAAGAATACTGTGATTTTCAATTGATCTCACTTGATTCAATTGAGACTCACTTTCTTCTGTGCAGCACAAAAGATGTTTTGAAGAACGTCGGATAACACTAAACCCCTCTGACTTTTGTATGGAGAAACACAGTTCAGAATGGGCTGCTGGATATTGGTAAAAACTGACATTGTGATATTTTGTTTTTCTACGAAATGTATTGCGATATGAAAACAACTTCACCAGATGACTTGAATAGCTCTACTTGGAAAAAATTAATCATTCTAAAATGATTGGGGTAATTTTGTAGGGGAATCTGCATAGAAAATAATAACCACATTGCAAGCATAGATAAATACAACAGGACAAACGTAAAAATGAAATAAACAGTGCTTTATGTTTTTCAGGCAAGTCTAACAATATTCAGGTAAAGAAATTGGATAATCAAATATAAAATAACACTCCATAGCCTCACTGTATAAATGAATTATAATTAATGTTTGTTAAAGCTACAAATTGTTTTTTTTCTTTGTCTTTTGTTGTTTGATTAACACTAATGACACAGACAGCAGCAGGAATATTAGGCTCCTGTCACTTTAAGAGGTAATGCACGGATCCAATATAATGATACGCATCCACTTTCTTTCTCAGTTGTTTACGTTCACTTAAGGCATAACCGTCTGTGCTTTCAAGGATACTCGCCGAGACGGGCTTTTTGATATAATTTTGCATTTACTGTATGTGGCTGTTCAAGCTCAAAAAGGTGGGAAAGAGAACTGAATTCGGTGTTCACATGTTCAGTGTGCAAGTTCCCATTGGAGATCTCTTTCGCTTCTTGTTGCACCTGAATGCTTTAAACTTGCTTGAATGTTTCAACTGGCAGGACTTAAAACAAATATAAATGATAAACTTTCACTCTATCCCCCAGTTTCACAGACAAGGCTTATGCTAGTCCTAGACTAAAATGCACGTTTGAGCTGAAAGCAACTTGTACTGACATATCTTAAAATATGTCACTGCCATTGTTTTGTCTCAAGATGCACACCTGTAATGTTTTTTTCAAGTGTACATTTATAAAAGATACTTAAATATCCTAATTGAACTAAGGCCTAATCCTGGCTTAGGCTAAGCCTTGTCTGTGAAACCGGGCCACCGATGGTTAAACTTTGCAATTAATCCATGAATCACATGCGTTCCAAACCGTGGAGCCTGGTCTGTACAGATCAACTACGATCCTTGAACCACATCTCAGTGTCACTGCTGAAACTACACCGATCAGGCATAACATTATGACCACCTTCTTAATGTTGTGTTGGTCTCCCTTTTGCTGCCAAAACTGCCCTGACCCGTCGAGGCATGGACTCCACTAGACCCCTGAAGGTGTGCTGTGGTATCTGACACCAAGATGTTAGCAGCAGATCCTTTAAGTCCTGTAAGTTGTGAGGTGGAGCCTCCATGGATCGAACTTGTTTGTTCAGCACATCCCACAGATGCACGATTGGATTGAGATCTGGTGAATTTGGAGACCAACTCAACACCTCAAACTCGTTGTTGTGCTCCTCAAACCATTCCTGAAACATTTTTGCTTTGTGGCAGGGGGCATTATCCTGCTGAAAGAGGCCACATCCACCGGGAATACCGTTTCCATGAACGGGTGTACATGGTCTGCAACAATGCTTAGGTAGGTGGTTAGTGTCAAAGTAACATCCACATGGATGACAGGACCCAAGGTTTCCCAGCAGAACATTGCCCAAAGCATCACACTGCCTCCGCCGGCTTGCCTTCTTCCCATAGTGCATCCTGGTGTCATGTGTTTCCCAGGTGAGAGACGCGCACACACACCTGGCCATCCACGTGATGTAAAGGAAAATGTGATTCATCAGACCAGGCCACCTTCTTCCATTGCTCTGTGGTCCAGTTCTGATGCTCATGTGCCCACTGTTGGCGCTTTCAGCGGTGGACAGGGGTCAGCATGGGCACCCTGACTGGTCTGCGGCTATGCAGCTCCATACGCAACAAACTGTGATGCACTGTGTATTCTGACACCTTTCTATCAGAACCAGCATTAACTTCTTGAGCAATTCGAGCTACAGTAGCTCTTCTGTTGGATCGGACCACACGGGCCAGCCTTCGCTTCCCACATGCATCAATGAGCTTCGGCCGCCAATGACCCTGTCGCCGGTTCACCACTGTTCCTTCCCTGGACCACTTTTGATAGATACTGACCACTGCAGACCGGGAACACCCCACAAGGGCTGCAGTTTTGGAGATGCTCTGATCCAGTCATCTAACATCACAATTTGGCCCTTGTCAAACTCGCTCAAATCCTTACGCTTACCTATTTTTCCTGCTTCTAACACATCAACTTTGAAGACAAAATGTTCACTTGCTGCCTAATATATCCCACCCACTAACAAGTGCCGTGATGAAGAGATAATCAGTGTTATTCACTTCACCTGTCAGTGCTCATAATGTTATGCCTGATCGGTGTATATATCATGTTCAGAATGTTTTCTTTTTATGTTGTGCAAAAGAAATAAATTCATACAGGTTTAATACAACATGAGGATTGCAAGCTTTCAGAAATGTGGACAGTTCTGCACGATTTTGGGTCAGTCTTTTTGATTTAGAGGCAAAACCATGTACATCTCAGTACATCTGTTGATTCACATCATATGTGATCTTTTAGTGTTCACTCTAGTAGCCTACTATTGATTTATTTAGGTCCAATTATTCATAACCGTTTCTGCCTCTGCCATTGGTTCTCTCACCTGCGTGAATTGTCATTTCTCTTGTTATATGTATCGATCGCATAGTGAGAATATGGATGGTTTAGACAAAAAGAGTGCAAGCATTAAGCCTGAAATCAATGTGTTTGTGCGCTCTGCAATAACAGTGTTTTGACTGTGTTTAGGTGGTGGACGGCGCTGACAGGAGATGAATCAGACCCGGAGAGTGGGAAATTACGGGGGAGGCGCACACATCCGGCGCCCCACTGTCTCCCTTTGTCTCCCTGGAAATTAATTTGCATTGCCTTTGCTTTCTTAAAATTCCTCTCTCTGGTGAATTCCTCTTCATGTCTGGGCTCAGTTAGGAAAGCCTGTTTCTTGGACACCCTCACTGCTGGGACTGAGTCTAACACCTGCGAGTGAACATCACTTTTCAGACAGACCAAATTATTACTGTCAGACTCTTGACAATGTAAATGCATCTTATCCAGCAAGCTACCCTGCACCGTTCTGCTGCGTTTGAGCATATGCATCCGAGTGCGAGAGACGTTTCGCAGTCAGATCAAATCACAAGGATCATAAAATGTGCAGATAAGGAGTTGGGGGCGGGATACAGTAGACAAACTGCTTGAAAATGTCCAGGTAGATCCTTGACTGTTTTCTTTAAGTGTGCAGGTGCAAAAAAAGCCTCATGGAGATGAATTTGAAAGCATGAAATGGCAGTGGCATCTGTTGGGAGTCTGATGAGAAATAAAGCAGCATAAAGAGAACCACATGTAATCTGTTCAACTTGATTCTGTTGACTAACTTGGGCAAAACTTTTGATGAGCTTTTAATGGCATGTCTCTCAACATAAGAAATGAAATATTGGACTGGAGACAGACTGTGGTTTTATGGGATTAGGGTTTTATGTGTGTTTGAGGGGAGCCGTTGGTTTAACAGCATTAGTTGATGGTGCTCTAGCAGCAAAATCTTCATTCATCTCATACTTTCAAATGGACCTTTTATCATGCATCCGGTTGGGGTGGGAATCTCTAGTCACCTCACGATTTGATTCGATTATGATTTAGACGGCTGCGATGATAAAACGATTATCGATGCATTTTGATGCATCTTTTTTTCTTCTATCTGTACAGGATTTCTTTTTTCTCTCTGTGTGACCAGGGGTGGGAATCTTTAGGCACCTCACAATTCGATTCCAAAGCGATTCTTTATCTACATTTTTTTAAATTAATTAATTAGTTATACTATATTGCTGTCTATGGACCGTAGACTGTAAAAAAATAAATATGGATGTAGTGTCCGTGACATCACCCGTAGATTTCTGAAGAGCCGTTTTGAAGCCCAAAAACAGCCGTTGCCATCTTGGCAGCACGTCATCGCGTGTCACTCCCAGATAACTGAAAATTGGGCAAAGAGGCAGGACGTGGTTGGAACTGAGGTGCCTGGTTGCTGAAACCATGCCCGCCTAGCTTGACGTGATCATGTTAGCAGGCTAAGGAGCTATCTATCTATCTTAGACACTGTCTAAAACATTAATAAAGATAGGAAGTTATATAATTTGAAAGTTCTAAAGGTTTACTGTCAATCTACAGTGTCTGTTTTACAATATAGATGCTCCAGCACCAGTAACATTGTAATTTGTGTCGGGTGTGCAAATGACAACACGCAAAATCAAGCACAAAAACAAACAACAGCACTTTTTGTCCACAAAATCATTAATCTCTGAAATATTGATATATTGTCCATCGTTTGAATCGCATTTCTTCTGAATGATCTGCTGTCTATCATCGTTCTTCAAGAAATTATGCAACCTGAGCAGCGTTTATGTTGTACTGTATATGATCGATGGACTCTCACAAACAAATGAGCCCTCGTCCAAAGTATAATTTTTCAAAAAAGTGCAGCAGTTTTAGTTATAATATCCAAGCAGTGCTGTCAGATTTTGTGATGTCTTGAGAGGCATATTCTTCAGCCATTGTCATTAGTAAATCTGACGGACAAAACTTTTAGCCAATGCCAAGATGATCCAACTACGTGTTCTGTGTATCTTCCACATGTGTGTACATGTACACAGACGTACATCTGTCTTGATCATTAACCGCACAGCAAGCCATATTATTTGATAATTGTATGAAATAATCCTGAAAAAAGCACAAACACAGCAGAGATGCCAAATTCAGTGGCTGGAATTAGCTGAGGTAACGTGAAGGCTCACAGACAGCAGCGGCAATTCACCTGTCACTCAAGTGACCACGCCTTTAATTATGCAGAACTTTAAGGCTTAATATAATTTAAACAGATGAGTTATAAAGAAATTCACCCCTCACAGTTGTCATGAAGGGCAAAATTACCTGTATAGACCAAAAGCACAATTTTACCAGGCTGCAAACTTCTGCTGTAAAGTTGGGCATTTTAACATGTGGCTCAATGAGATTCTGCTCTCTTTTGGAGCCTGTCTCTAGCGGCCAGTCGATGAATTGCACTTTAAGTCACTTCCGTATTGGCTTCAAGAGAAACTGGGGGAGGTTGCCACTTGCTATGAGTCATACCTCTCAGATTTCATCAGAAATATTTTAATTTGTGTTCTGAAGATGAATGAAGGTGTGTGGAACAACATGTAATTAATGACAGAATTTTCATTTTTGGGTGAACTAACCCTTTAACATGAAACACAGTAACCCATTTTACTTCTATAATCTGATGAATTTCTGAGTTTAACAAAAAAAAAAAAAAAAAAGTATTAAGAAACTAAATTAGTTTGTTCACTTTTTTTTGCCTTTTGAGTTTGGACCTGAAACTTCTAAATGAATTTGAGGAGACAATATTTTATGAGCTGTGCTGTGAAAGCTCAGAGACTTCTTGGAAACTTGTCAGTTTACCCAAATCTGAAGCACTTTTCTAACAAAAAGGGAACAGATTAGGACAATTGGTCTGTAAAGAACTATTAACACTTTAACAATTTGCTTTAACTAGTGTACAAGAGAATGTTAAAATGTTAAAACAGCCTTCTCAAGCAATTCCACACTAGTTGTGGTTATAAACACAGTGCATGTTTAGTGCAAGGATCTTGTTTTAAAAACGTTTTTTATATAAATAAATTGTTACTAAACTAGTACACTAGTTTTAATTCAAACAGGAAATATCCACCTACATCGCTCCAACCTGTACTTAATCAGCTCTCCTTCATTTTACATACGTGTATGTCATCTGGTTTTGATTTAAATGCATTGGTAGACATGCCTTGTTAAAGTCTACCTTTTGCCAAGAAATACTATTTCTATTCGCTTTACTTCCATGAGCAAATATCCAGAATGTTGGGTTTACAGAGGAAAAAAGAAGGGGAAAGTTGAAAGATGGGAGGAAAGGGCCAGAGAAAAGAGTGGTGCTTTTGTAAACACCCTCTGCTGCCCTGTTTAAGGCTGAAGTGATGTTGAACACTGCGATGAGGGCACCTGGTTTTGATTTGGTCCTGCATGTGATCTGCTGCAGTACGCAGTGATGAGTCTAGCAGAGCTCCACCAGTATTAGATTCCACGGAAACAAATTAAAGGCACTAACTCACTCGTTTCTCTCCTTTTTCTTCATTTTATCTGTAGTCTTCTCCCTACATTTCTTCCTTAGAGTATTGTGCTTTCCCTCCGACTGAGGGACATTACAGGAGTAAAGGCTGCCAGGAAAAATAAAGCAGCCGGCTGGATTTGGAATGTTGGAAAATGAATCGGCTGCCAGTGAACAAAGATGTAGTCAGGCGTTTACATCAAGCACTGCGATGGTATGACCTTGTCGCACAGCAGCACAACGGCCTCTGACTCCAGCAGGGCCTTGAATAGTTCACAAGTGTATTAAAACCTACAGCACATTCATGCTGTGTAGGATAACTTGAGAGTAGATGACATATTTACTTTGACTCATACAAAAACAAGGCTTTTGTGTTCCTGGGTATTCAATCGACAAATGGATGTCATCACAAATTTCCATTAGACAAAAATGAAAATTCTGTCATCACTTACTCACCCTCATCTCATTCTATACCTGTATGACTTTGTTTCTGCTGCAGAATACAAAAGATATTTTAAAGATTGTTGGTAACCAAACACTTTTGGTTCCCATTGACTTCCATTGTATTTATTTTGTTTGTCAAATGAGAACTGAATCAGTTTGATTTCCAACATTCTTCAGAATATCTTCTTTTGTGGTTGATGGCGACTTGCATGACGGTGCAACTATAACTAATTAATATTAGACAAGAATTGGCAATAAAGGCCTTAATAAAGGCCTTCTGAAGCGAAGCAATGCGTTTCTGTAAAAAAAACAAAACAAAAAAAACAAGTAAAAGTAAAATAAGTAAAATACCTAGCTTTCGGCTTTCAACTTACGGAAGGCGGTCTGGCGGAAGCTACATATTTTACTTCACAACTTGTTTAAATATGAATAATTTTTTTTTTTTTTTTTTTTTTGCACTCTATTTGCACCATTTAAAACACAGTATTGCATTAACTCAGGGTTTAATGACTATTTTGACAAATGATTGTTTAAACTTTAAAACACTGCATAGTAACTGAACATAACTGACTGCCTTTATGTAAATACTCACCAAGACAGACATTTTGACACATTTCTGTGTATATTTGACTGTTTAGTTAGGTGTAACAGATGTAGGCCAGTAAGAGCTGTGCTCGTAAACCTCACTCCCCTGATCTCAAGAGACTGACGCTAGAGACAAAGGATAATAATAAGGATAAACTTTTTTTGTCTCCAAAGGGAAATTTGTCTTGGGCAAAGTGTTACAGTGTTACTCTGACCATACAATAACAATTAAGCAAACAAAACAAGTAAGAACATTCATTAAAACAGTATATAAATATAAAATACAAGATATGTAAAGTGCAAAACACAGTAAAGTGCTATAGGTGCGTTGTTCTTGGTAGAATTCAGCAGTTTTATCGAAGCAGGAACAAATGAAAGCTTCAGTCTATTAGTTTTACACATTGGCATTCTCAGTCTCTTTCCCGATGGCAACGGCTGGTATTCGCTAAAAAGAGGATGTTTGGAATTAGTACTGATACTTATTGCTCTTCTCGTAACTGCCTGCTCATATAAAGTCTGAATGGGCTCATTGTTTTATTCCTATGTGGATATGAGCCTATTTGTTTTTCAGTTGAACAGACAAATTTCCAAACCAGATGGGCGAAAACACACCGCTTTAAAGGAAAGGAACGGCATGCGGCACAATGATCATTTTATGTTGATTATCACGTTTTCATAATCGTTGGAAGCCAAATTTAAAGCGGAAAACTAAAATTTGATTCATCGCACAGCCCTACTGTTGGATTGTTTTTCAAACGCGCCACCACGCACGAAAGACACGTGATAGAAACACATGATATAATTTGGCCAGTCATCTAGTTGTCATTGCTGTATTTTAACATTATTACAAGGACATAAAAGATCACTCTCTACGATTCACTTGAAAAGTAGATTGTGGACGTTTTCAAGATCGAACATGTTATAAAATTGTCAGATCACCCACCCCTAATTTCATGTGTGATCATGTTTACCTAGTTGTGCAGCCCACCTATGGCATTGTGAACAGGACTTTAGACATAACCAGGGCTTGACATTAACTTTTTCGTTCACCAGTCACTGTGGCTAGTGGTTTTCCAAAGTTACTAGCCACTCAGCATTTTCACTGGCCACAATTTTGCTGTTGGGAAATTACATTTTATATGATTAAAGTTTACTTTGGCATGCTAAAATTACTTGATTTTGAGTCATTTTACTTGATTTAGAAGATTTAAAACCCTTTCAAACTTTCAAATGCAGATTGACCACCCAAATCAAGACTACATTGTATATCAGCTGGTATGTACAGGTGGGCAAGGGGTGGGTAATATGAGCATAGGCTAATATGAGAAATTGTATAAGTTATTTTTGTTAGGCTATATAAAAGAACAAAGAAGCAAATTAGCAAATTACAAAAACAATAGTAAATTAAAAAAAAACTTTTTTTCAGATATTTAACTTGTATACATTTATTTAACATCTTTTGTTGTTTGATTAACATTAATGACAGGTATTTTTGGGCTGCTGAATGCATGGACGTAATATACTGACACATATCCAGTTACTACCCACCTGTTTACGTCCACTTAAGCCATAACCGACTGTATTCACGAGAGATACTCCACACGATGGACATTTTGACATCTGTGTCTGCGTTTATTTGACTATTGAGGCGCAAGGAGAACTGATCGCGCACGTGAGAGAGCGCTTCTGTTGTGTGTCATTCAGCGCGATTCCGCCTATCCTGCCTTCACTAACAGCAAGTTAGTTGATAAAGAATTGTAATTGAATTGTAATTTTGTGATACGACGATCATTTGGCTGTAAACTGAAATTAAATTCAACCCGCCAAAGTGGCTAGTGGGAGTGGCTGTCTTACCCGCCACAGCTGAAATCTACCCGCATTTGGCAGGTTGGCCCTGGACATAACCTATAGGACCATGCCACACTGTCTGTAATTTTGTCCCTCATCCTCGTTCTCGTTTGTCAAATTATATGTGGAATCTACTTTGATGAACCCGAGGCAAACGAAAGCAGATTTTTTTTTTTTTTTTTTTTTCAGCCTACTATCTTTTTACGTCATGAACAAAGCTACCTTCAGCCTAACAAAGAGCTTTACAAATGCACAGAGCGAGACATAGGAAGCACATTTAAATGTCATTAATTGCTACTTGTGGTGAATGAGAGAGAAAAAATAGATACTGTGAAACTGAAGCCGTTCTCTCTGTTGGGGATCACTATTGCCAAAAGGCTGCTATGGGGAAAAATGTTTATTGGAATGAAGCTTCATTAAAATTCAATGGAGAAATGTTCTCTCATCACTGTTAATTGGGTGCTGCCCCTTTCAACTGAGTCATCACGGAGCAGTTTAAATATCTGCTTGGTTCATTTGCACATTCTGTCTTCTGCAAAAAAAAAAATAGGAAGATATTTTGCTCATCTGGGTGAGATCAGAGCGTCCGATACTCAAATGACATTCTCCTTTTTAAAGTTGCTTTGGAAGTTGCAAATCATTTGTTGTGTAAGCAAGAGATTGATCCCTCCAACGATCAGTAAGAATTTCCTACTGTGAAATGTACACAATCAAAAAATACCAATGTTGTGTTTACGGTATTTGTTGTTTCAAAGTACCCTTAAAAAGGAGACAAAATTTGACAGGTTCCTGAATTATTGAAACAAAATCAAATTTTAACCAATGCTAGTATTGTTTTTAATAGTTAAAACTAATATAATCAAACCAAAAAGAGCATTCCAAGTTCAGTAAGCTCTGTCTGCAGCATGTGGCGTAATTTTGTATTTACACAGAAAATAATTTCAACTTGTCCCCCAGTTTATACACTTAGTCTATAGTGTCAACAATTAGATGCACTAAGTGAAAATAGCATGTTTTCTTAGCGATAGATGCTGTTTAAACTAAGTGAAAATGGCAATATATTCTATTTACACTAAGTGACAATAGCAGCATTTTCTTAGCAATATGCCCTTTACAGTAGGTGAAAATGGAAATAGATTCTATTTACACCATGTAAAAGAGTGGCCCAACCTGACATTGGTGGGCAGAGCTAGTGTAAATAGCGTTTGTCAACAAGGGACACTATTTGCACTTAGTGTAAATAGACACTCCATATATAATATAATATTTAAATATGTATATATACATAGGGCTGGGTATTGACGCAATTTTCATGATTCGATTAGATTTCTATTCACATGCTTTTGATTCGATTCCGATTTTGATTCAATTCGATATTGATTATTTTGAATGTATATCAGATATTGTCACAGTTCCCGTGTTCCCCGGACTCCATTTCCCATCATCCTCCTGTCTCCACACCTGCACTCACTTCCTCGTCTTCTCCCCATCAGCACTCATCACCTGCACCTGGACTTCATCATCATCACTCCCTTTATAATGGACACTTTCCCTGCACTCCTTGTCTGTTCTTATGTTAGTTTAAGTGTGTGTTGCTGTTCATTCTTCCCATGGTTATCAATAAAGCCCATATTATTGTGGATATCCGTATTCGCCTCGTCTCTACAGCAGCTATCGTAACAGATATATTATATGGTAAATTTTCTAGAGGAAAAAAAATATCTCAACTAATGCTGTAAACTACATGGGAGTCTGTTGGTAAAACATTACTATAATATTGAAGCTTAAAATTAACTTATTTATAACGAACACTTAAATTACACTCAATGATGTTTTTTATAATAAATAAAGTAAATAAAGTAAAAATAAAAATAAAGTAAAATAAAATAAATAAAGAATTACATAATCATATTTCTACTCCAATAATTTAAAAAAAATATATATAAATATTTAAATTGTGGCTGCCATAACTGATTTATTTAAACATGCATTAAATATTGAAGAACATTAAAAATTATAATGAATATGTAACAGTGCATATATTTATCAGAATGCTGCTCTCTAGAGTTAATTTTTCTAGTTAACTAATGAGTTTATGGTCACTGAATATGTTTTTTCTGAGGTAATGTTAAATGTGATGTTATGTGACCTTGTTTACAAGCTGTTTTATTGACGTCTTTCAGAGGTTGAAACACTGATTGAGCTATTACACAAGACATGATATGGATTTCGGTAAGTTGTACTGTATCTTTTAACATACCTTCAGATGTCTATTCATGTTTATTTCGTGCTGTAACTGGTATTAAAGCGGAGGAGAGGATGTTCACATGCGCTCTGTGCTGCCGCTTCTCTTTAACTGAGGCGCTACAGCGATCTGTCACGTCACATTAAACAGCACCAAAACAGTATTTATTTTTTGAATCTTATTACAAGATGGATGTCATTTGAAATCTGAGACTTTGCTTCATATCAAAAGTAACAAACACAGTCTGTTCTGCGCCTGCGTAAGATGAAATGCCTTTCCGTACCAGCAGGTGGCAGTAGCTGAACAGCCAATCAGAATGATCAGATGGCCCGACGTACCGACGAGCTCTGATGCCGATTCAACATGTCGAATCGGCCGAAAAAAAGCCGACGAGGACCAACTTCAGCCAACGGTGTGGAACACACTGAGAAAACTTAGTCGGCTGACAAAGAAAAACTGCCCGACGGCCGACTGTCAGCTTGGTGTGTTCCTGCCTTTAGATCAAGAAAACACAAGAAATCAATTTCAATTAATGATCACAACAAAAGACTGATCAAGACAAAATAACACTGGCCACTTAGGGCAGCTACCTTACAAATAGTTTCACCACATATACTTTTTTTTATATGTTTGCATGCATATAATACAAAAGTTATCGGGTTTACCTGCTTTATATGGTCATGATTGAAGATTAGATGTATCCATAAGCGCTTATCACATTAGTCTCATGCCAATACATCATATTATGTCTTGTGGATATACTTTTAAAACTGTATTTCATGTTTTTTGCCTTGCCCATTTACCTCTACGTTGTTTTTTTTGTTTTGTTTTGTTTTTTGTAGATTTAGGAATGATTTAAATTAATGTCTGTGGTAATAAACATTATGCCACAAATTCTGTCGACAGAGCTTAACTTGTCTTTAACTTGTATAAAACATTCCTTTAAGGCAAAATTTTGCATCAGCGAGGAACATCAAACCAACAGATCCAAATTATTCCTAACGCTGCTCGTTGGATGAGTTATTCAGTAAGCCCAAAACTGTCACCTTTTATATAATCCATAAGCTATGTCTTGCAGAGGAAATGACCCATATGCGATTCAGGGCAATTTATCGTCTTTCTTGCGTGCACTGCAGTCCCACGTAATATATTATCACATCATGTTACTACTGAAATGCTGTGTTTATTTTCAGAAACAGCTAGTTGAGGTGTCATTTGGCAGAACTAGGTGATGTTGAGGGATCTGCAGAAGTAACAGGGCTTAGAAAGAATTCATCCACTGTATATGTACTGTAGAGGTTGGCAAGATTTGTATTGTTTCTTGCCAAGCATCACTTACTATTGAACAAACCCTTAATCCTAAGTATTAAACTTTCCCAGTGTAAAGCCGCAGTCAGACTAGACTTTGAGCATGCAGAATTTCTACGGATGCTGCAATGATTGTGATTTGCACTCTTTTAATTCAGCTAAGAAGTCATGCTGTGATGTATCAATCTTCTATTGGTCATGCTTCTACACATGATATGAATTCGCAAGTCAGAGTTCACCAAACTTGAACTTTGGAACACAGCGAAATCGGAATCTTCTTCGCATGAGCTTGTGTTTCCGGTCTCCTGCATTTGCATGCATTTGAATGCAAGTCAATGAAACAAAAAGTGTAGTGTTACCTCCCCTTAACCCGCCACATAAATGATACCACAAATCATGCCACTTATTGATTCTAAATTCTGATGGATCCATCTTTAATAAGTATGGGGTCTCTTTTCATCTGTATGCTGACGACACACAAATTTATATCCCATTGAAGCGTGATAAACAGGCTTTAAAGCCTATTTTAGATTTTTAGACGAACTAAAACTTTGGCTTGCAAGTAATTTTTTAAGCCTCAATGAGAGTAAAACTAAATTTATTTTGTTTGGCTGAAATGACCACTGTGTACATGATTTCGATTCAGAACTTCTTACTCCATACAGCACTACATGTGTAAGACATTTAGGCGTTTGGTTTGATAATAATCTTAAATTTGATAAACAGATAAGTGCTGTGGTCAAGTCCTGTTTTTATCATCTTCATCTTCTGACAAAGGTGTAACCATTTTTGTCTCTAAAGACGCTTGAAATGGTTATGCATGCTTTTGTAACATCTCGCTTGGATTACTGCAACTCATTGTATATCGTTGCTCCTCAGTCATGTGTTTCACGTCTACAGTTCGGCAGCGGTTCGGCTTCTTTGTGGGAAGCGTAAACATGAGTCTATTACACCAGTTTTGATCTCATTGCATTGGCTGCCAGTCAAATATAGAATTGATTATAAAATTTTATTGTTTGTCTATAAATCTCTTCATAATCAGGCTCCACAGTACCTATCTGATTTGCTACATCCATATACTCAGTAAAGAGCACTCAGATCGGCTGATTCTGGTTTCTTGCAAGTTCCCAGGGCACGTCTCAAAAACAGATTGTGCTTTTTCTGTTGTTGGCCCTAAGTTGTGGAACAGTCTCCCAATTCATAATCGAGCTGCCTCAACTCTATCTATTTTTAAGTCTACTCTTAAAACTTATTACTTCTCCCAGGCATTTAATATTTCCTGACTTGCTGTGCAATGATCCTTTATTTTAGTGAACCTCATCCATTCCACAGTGTGTGTTTTATAGATTGTGTCTTATTGTTTGTAATCTTGTTGACTGTTCTGTTTTGCATACTCTGTGCAGCACTTTGGTCAACTTTGGTTGTTTTAAATGTGCTATATAAATAAGCATTGTATTGTATTGTATTGACTTTTTTTTTCATTCACTTTGTCATGACTTTTCTACAAAATTGTTCATGCATTATGCTCCAGTGTAAAATTTGAAAGTACACGAATGGGAGTTTTATATGGACAAATGAACAGTGAGTGATGTAGCATTCATTACTCAGGCAGCTCAAGTCTCTGTTTTCAAGGCCTCTGCAGGGAGAAATAGGCAGTTAATGAAGGAGGATCCTAATTACAGCTGCTCTGAGGAGAAATCTCCAATCCAATCAGCTTGAACCTGGCAGCTACAGCAGGCCCTCACCCAATTAGAAAGCACAATTTAGTTGGGAGCAGGTGTCTGGAAAAAAGAGCTCTCGTACATGACATCATCTCACTCCTGATGCTGATAGTGATGGAAGGGGAAGAAGTGCCCACATGTTTACACCTGGTAATGATGACTTGACCCTAGAATTTGAATTGATTCCCCCCCACCCAAAGATAATTCACTTAATATCTAACCTTTTTTCCAATGTATTCTGGAATTGCAGCACAACTTCATATTTTACTGGGCGATGAGTCAGTGTTTACCTTATGTAAATGACTCTCCAGCATCAGCGGTCAGACGGACGTCTGGAGAGCGGCTCCCACGCTTAAATGATGTGTCTCTCGTTTCTCCATTGATGCTGCTTGTGTTGTCAGTCTGCAGTTTGTGAATAGAAATTTTCCTCTTACTTTCGCAATGAAAAAAACAAGTGCAGATGACCATAATATTACATGCAATTTTAATCAGTTCTAAGACACCAGGATGTTAACATGGTCCCTGCTCAGCCAACTCCTCTCCTCTTCAAGTCAGCATTGAAGTGAGTGATCATAAAATAGTAAAGCATCATTAAGTCGCCAATAATTCCTAAATGTTCCAGTCTTAAATGACATCTGCGATCATCTGCCTCAGTAACTTCAGAACCCGTTGCTGTCTTGGCTTTCCTTTTCAATGTAGACCGTAGACCGTCTATCTGTCGCTCAGAATATCTATATCATTCTATCACTTGCTTTATCTAACGCTTTATCATTTGCTCGATCTATCGCTCTATCGTTCTATCGCTTGCACTATCATTCTATCGCTCACACTCGTTCTATTGCTCGCTCTATCTGTCACTATCGTACTGTCATTCGCTCTGTCTATTGCTCTATCATTCACTCTATCGTTTTATCATTCTATCATACTCATCATCGCTCTACTGTTCTCATTCGCTCTATCGTTTTATCATTCTATCATTCACTCTATCGCTCTGTCATTCTTTCGCTCTCGCTCACTGTCTATAATTCTATCGCTTGCACTATCTGTCGTTCTATCGCTCGCTCTATCTATTGTTCTATTGCTCGAGCTGTACCGCTCTATTGTTCTATCACTTGCTCTACCTATCGCTCTATCGTTCTCTGACTTGCTCTATTGCTCGTTCTATCTATAATTCTATCGCTCGCTATAGAATTCTATCATCATCATCACTCACTATATCATTCTATCACTCATGCTATTTATCGTTCTATCGCTCGCTCTATCTATCATTCTATCATTAGTTCTATCAGTCTATTGTTCTATCACTCGCGCTATCTATCGCTCTATCACTCGCACTATCGTTCTATTGCTCATGATCTATCGTCCTATCGCTCGCTCCGTCTGTCGCTCTATTGTTCTATCACTCGCACTATCTATCGTTCTATCTATCGGTCTATCATTCTATCACTCATGCTATCTATTGCTCTATCGGTCTGTTGTTCTATCACTCGCCCTATCTATCGCTTTATTGCTCGTTCTATCGCTCTATATCTATCATTCTATCACATGCACTATCTATCGCTCCATCATTCTATCGCTCGCTATATCTATTAGTCAATCAATCCATCCAGCATGCCGTAAGGCACATAAACTTGCACATTTCATGACTTTTTAAACTTTTTACATTTTTTTGTTCAAAACTTTCAAATAAGACTTCAAGTCATGTTCAGATTCACTTCCATTCAATTTTGAAGTGAACTGCATCCTGTTTTCCACCTCTGCGTCATGTTTCAGGGACACTTTAACAGAATTAATTACTTAATTTCAAAATGCACATGTAAAAATGAATAAATAAAATATATATCAGCCTGAGGTGTACATAGACCAACAATTAAAAAAAAAAAAAAAAAAAAAAGTAAAAGTATCTAGTATCCTCTTCCTCAACAGAAGTTTTGTTTTATTTATTTTGTGCCATAAGGATGTGGATATCCTGAGGAACAGGCCACACTCTGTCATGGAGAATAATGAAATGTCCTATGCCTTGATGGTCACTGCTGAAGGGCTTCAGGGCTGTATCCACCTCACAGTTCTAATCATACTTCATCAAACATAAAAACTTTCAGGACTACTCAGTCTGGTCAGAGCTGTGGCCAAACAGTCCGTGCATGTGCTCTGACACCTTGAGTGATGTGTTTGCCACATGGGCACCAAGATTGAGTCATTTGCAACCCTCCCACCAACCCTGCCATTTTCTGTCCTCTCTGTACTATCACATAAAATGGTAAAGGGCCAGAAAAATAAAATGCATTGCATTCAGAAAAACCATCTGTCTGTCAATCATTTGGTGTGTTCGCGTTTGCTGACGAGGCAGCGGTTTTGGAGAGAGATTGTGTGGTTGAAGAAATTGTGCTCTAATTTTGTGTTGAAAGTTAGAAAAGTATCATTTCTAACTTCCAGTTTCATTAGGTATCACAAATAAAAATTAGTCTAGATTAATGTTAATTTCAGCATACTAATAACTTTCTGAATCGCCATTTTGGCACAAGACTACTGTTCTAGGTGGATGTTCCAGTTTGCACCATGTAATAATATACTAATAAGTTTAACATTTTATGTTATATAAATTAACAGTAAGCTATTTAGAACAACCAGTTTATTTATAAAGCAACATTAACGTAGAATAGTAAGTGCTGTAAGAGATTGTCAATCCATTTTCAAAACGTAACCATTGCCAGTTGGTGACTTCATATGAATTTGTACAAATTTGTTTGAAAAAACTTGAACATGAAGCAAGTATTGAAGGTCTAAACCTAAACCTAAACCTTAAGTATAAGCAGATTGTATGAAAATGTACAAATGAGATTGCAATAATTCATACAAATTCACCAAAACATAAAATAGTTACAAATTGGTATGAGAATGTATTCAAATTGTTTATTGTTAATTCATGATATCTAATGAACTGATGTTAACAATTTATCTATAGTATTTACTGTTTTGCACTATTTCCACAAATTATAGTATGTAATGTTTTTGACATAACTTGATTAATTTGTATTTTAAGCCCTCACTTAGTAACCATTGCCATCTTTTACATCATCAGACAAG
The DNA here is from genome assembly GCA_037950675.1 of Hypophthalmichthys molitrix. NCBI lineage: Eukaryota > Metazoa > Chordata > Actinopteri > Cypriniformes > Xenocyprididae > Hypophthalmichthys > Hypophthalmichthys molitrix. The sequence continues at coordinate 3,288,211 of CM075498.1, forward strand.
CTTTTGCTCTTTTCACATGAAGTCCTGTGTGTTTTTAAGGTTTAAAATGAAATTTGCATAAAAGTACAGCATTTTTTTTTGTAACACTTTCCAGCTCCCAGAATAATATACATTCAAGTTTTTGTTTTATGTGGTTTTATCTTACTAAAAATCACACCGCTTAATATTCCTGCAATTCCTGTAGGATGGTTTGTCTTGTCAGAGCGAGAAACGGTAGCCAAGGGGTGCAGAGCTTAGTGATGAGTCAGTTAGACGTACAGACAAACAATTTAAATTCATGTATTGTTTGGTGGAATATATGGCTTCAGTGGAGAGCTGTTGACACGATGGCATTGTGCTTTTAATCAAGGAGACATTCATGAGGCATTTTCATAGCTGCATTCCCACTAAGAAATATATACAATAATAAATTGCCCTGTTGACTTTTTTTAATAAAAGGTGAATGGAGGTCATTGACATCATAAAGTGTTCTGAATGAACCTTAGCATTCTTGAAAAAAATGCAATTTAGTGACATGATCAAATATCAGTGCTTGTCTGAAAATTGATTGTGCACTTTTTGCTTTTACCATATCAGTCCATGTGAACACTGCATAGTACACTTTTTATTTTTATTTTTGCTTTACAGTTCTTGCTTGTTAAATAATATTAGTTATTCTTTCAAATCTACATTTATTCTTGATAGTCACACTTTATACTGCAATTAAAAATAATAAATTATATACAATACTGTGTTTAAAGTCTGATATGTGGATAATGCTTTATCAGATGCAAAGAGCCAGATCAAATCTATTCAGACGTGCAAGAAGGTACTGACAGAGCAGAAGGGAGCTTTAGTCAAGTCTAGCCTTGTCAAAGTTTTCTTTCTTTCTCTCTCTCTTGTCTTTCTTTGTACGCACTTTTGATTAAAAACAGACTTTTCTCCAGGCTGAAGTGATTAGCATTGATTGCGAGGTGAGAGTTTGCATGCAACGCAGTGGCAAAATGACAGTCCATCACGTACGCACACTGAACACACAAACACAAACACTGTCGTGACACCAACTAATAACAACAACAATTATAGCCATAATCATTGTGCCACAGTCTGGACATATTGCTAATTGCTTATTGAGAATGTAATCAGAAGCCTTATCTAAATGCTGTAATATGAAATAAACTTTCATTTGTAGCAGGAATATTTTTGGATTACCTCAAGGCCACATATCAATTGAAAAGCAATATCAGCTAGATGAATATAATGTCCTATGCAAGCCAGAAAAAACAATATCACTAGTAAAATGACACTGTTGTGTCATAGAAACATACAATATTGGCTGTTTCTGTGAAATAAGTGTTTTTAAATAGAAGTCATTGCAATGAATTGACAGCAATATGGTTTATGTTGTGTTGTAAGAGGTGTGATTTGTGATTGAAACCACTATAGGCCACAGTTCATTTGCAAGTTCTTCTTTCAATTAACTACTAATGATCCAATATCTCGTGTTGTTCCTCACTGGGTAAAGTACAACTAATTTTGATTGAAAACCTCCCAAGACATAATTATGAGCAATGTCTTTTCTCTAAAGATCTACTTTCTAAGTGCAAAGCTCAGTTTATGTTCTAGTAAGCAAAGGTTTGTGCTCAAATACTGATTTCGTTTGGATTTGTCTGGAGCGTCCGAGAGATTGTTACATCCATTCGATCTGACAGCTTTACTGCACCCAGAGCATTGTCTATTGTTGTTGCATTGTCTATTTTTGCACATGATCTATTGTAAGCAATTATGCTGTACATCGGCCCTGATACACATGTGGATAGCTGACCTGAAATACTTCTAGGGAAGTTGACATGTTCCGCAGTGTGATCTGCTAAAACTAAAACTACTTTAAACAGCATTTTGCAAACTCTTGTAATTATTCATTCAGTTTTCATGACCTCAGTAATGGAATATTTCTACTTTAAAAACAAATCATTTGTCACACTGCAGTACAAGAAACAAGTGAAGACAAAAATTAACTAATTTAAAGGGCATATTGCAGGTTTGAGCTTCAGTGAATCAATGCATAGAAAAATTATGTAGGAACTAGATTAAAAATACACTACTTAGGCTTCTGGAGTCGTTTTTGTGAGGAAAATTTTACTTCCGCATCAGAAAAATGCCAAAACGGAAGCGACGTAACGGGAGGCAGTGCGGTCCATTTAAACAATAGGAAAACAATGGATCGCAATGACAGTTCGGACACTGAGGAAATTGTAAATATTTATTTATACTCGAATGACAGACCACAGCCATACAGTTAGCCTGCTATGCTGCCAAGAGAGCAGGGACAGGCCAGGAATAGACAGAACAACGGTCAGAGGAGACGAATTGAGTTGTGGTGTGAGGAGAACAGGGCAGAGACCGGTGTTAGCTTATAGATACACGTTAGCTAATGATATGTAACGCTGTCCTCAGATCACAATATTGTACAGATTATTATCATGTATCTGGCAACAGCAAAGCTAGTATTGGTCATCTAAGAGTATTACTACTTACCATTACCAATAACAGAAACTAATAAGCTTTAATCAGGCGTATGTCACACTCGTTAATATCTGTCCACACCAACGTTACGTCATATAGCAGTTTCTCATCTCGATTGATCCGTGACCATCACGTCTCCCGCCGGCGGCCGAACTAAAGACAGTAGTGTTATTGTATGTATTTCATTTTATCCTTTATTCATTAATTCTGTGTTTTGAGTTTATTCCGTGCTGATTCACTGATAGTGTGAGGATGTATATGTCATCATGAGTATGTAGTTAAGTGAACCTCAATGTACATACATGGCATGAATGAAATTGTAGTATTTGCACGACCAGCACATTGAGACCGTATGCTTTTTGATAATGTACATCATTTGTATTCATCAGTGTTGAAATTGATTCATGTAGAAACAACGGTGAAGAAGCATCGAGTGTGGATGCTTATTCATTTAATTTAATCCTTTATGTTGAACTCCATCATATTACTGGGATGATGATGATCCTCCGGTCTAAAGTGAGCGCGTTTTTCGAAGCAGATGCAGAAGTGAAATCCTGTCTTTTCACCTGCCCAAAACGCACCCAGACACGGAAGATAGCACCATCCTTTTTCTTGTTAGTAAACCTCTGGACTCGATGTTCTGACAGGCTGGAGTTTGTGCAACCTCCACAAACAAAATAATTTACACACTGATTCACGACCACTCCTACTGAATACCAACCTACTCTGCATTGAGTCAACACAGAGCCCGGTTTTTAAAGAAGCAGTCACTTTATCTACTAAATTTGTGCCCTTATGTCCTGCAAAACATTTTTAAATCCTGCAGTACGTTCTTATATGGTATTTTTGTACAAGGTTATATATTCATCTTGAAAAAAATGTTTAACCTGCAATATGCCCTTTAACATCATTATATCTCTGTATAATCAAAGTTACTCTGTACTCACAGCTGTAATGAAAAGACATTCCTTTTATTAAATGTTTTCTTTGAGCGTGGCATTTGTTTCTTACCTCGAAAATAGGACTTTTTCTGAAAATATAGGAAATTTTTCCTCATCATCTGTGTCTGTCTTGTATGGAGTGCCCCAGGGATTCGTTTGGGGACCTTTATTGTTTTCCCTTTATATGCTTCCCTTGGCCCACATTTTTCAGAAATACAACATTTCATATCACTGTTATGTGGACGATTCTCAGTTTTACCTTACAGGAAGGCTTGACACCACTGTTTCATTCGATGCGTTATATTCAACCTGTGTGTGCAAACAAATCAAAAATATTGGAGTGTTTTTTGACTCTTCACTATATTTTGATAAACAAATTAGTGCTGTTTCCATTTAAGATCTATTGCAAAGTTGAATCTTCTTTCAAGTAAAGAAGATTTGGAAGTTGTGATTCATGCACTTGTAACATCGTGATAAGATTATTGCATTATTGATTATCATGTGAATTCTGCTCCTTCATTGGACATTTTTAAATCTACTCTTAAATCGTATTTTTATTCTATAGCTTTTGGAAACTTGTAATTGTTGTTGTTGTTGTTGTTGTTGTTTTGCTTTGTACAATGTGCAGCACTCTGAATCAGTCTATATTGTTTAAGTGTGCTCTTAATAAATGTTGTTAATGAAATTATTTCTTTTTCTTCACTATTTAACACTTTTTTTTTTTTTTTTTTTTTTTTATTTAGAATTGGATGTATTACAAAAAGACGGAAATGGATGCAAATCATTAATGATTGTTTTTCATCACATTGATGCTTTCCAGACTACCACAAGTCATTTTTTGCAATTTCTACAATGTTAGCCAGCTGGATAACATTATCTTCAGACAAATCAGCAGGATTTAAAACATCAATGCTGAACAGATCACAGAAAACCAAACGTCTTCACACCAGTCCCCGACCAGTGATTCATCCTTATTGTAGAGCCCTGCTTATATCTATATCACTTGCTAAGGATTTAAGGTTTTCTTTTCCAGTTTGATGCATTTTCTCCATATGTTGCCATCTGAAAGGTGTCTGTAACTCAATGGTGCATGTACTGCAGATGTGAAGAACAGTTGCCCTCGTTTACCTCTCACTTTAAACATTTGGAATCCGTTTAAAAAAAAAAAAAAATCCTAACAGCTGTGGTTGCCAGATTAATTGTGTAAAAAAATACAGTAAAAATGTAAACATTTACAGAGCAACCTGTACATTTTACAGTATAAAACTGTAATTTACAAACAAGAATATTGTGTCTGCTGTGAGACTTCAGTGTAAATGCCCACTGCTGTGATTGGCTGACATCTTTGCAATTTAAATTAAGTATGCTTTTACTACATTTTTACTAGGGGTGTAACGGTACACAAAAATGACTGTTTGGTACGTACCTCGGTTTTGAAGTCACAGTTCGGTAGGGGTTCGGTACAGCAGGGTGAGAAAACAAAACAATTTTTTTTTTCTCTCTCTTTTTTTTTTTTTTTTATTAAACAATGTTTTACTGAACCAACTGTGTGTCTCTGTCTTTAAATTTATTCAATTGTAATTAAAATTTTCTTCAGGATAAAAATCTATCTCTGTTAATGCTGTGAACTATTAGGGATACTATACTAAACTACTTTACTAGAGAAAAGGTTACAATTAACAACAGAGCCCAAATTATTAAATTCAGTTGCTATTTTTAGATATAATCATCAACAGTCAAATAATAATAAAAAATGCATGTAAATGACATGTAAATTACACACAAGGCAGTCTTTGCATTAACTTCTGTTTCTCCAATTCGTTGTTGAAATATAATCATTTACACAGTGGCTGTCATAACTTGTTTTATGATGGATTTATCTAGACCTTACATTAACTAACAGGTTAAGTTAAATATAATTAATATATAGGCTAATATAGTGCATATATTTAGCGAAACAGTTAATTTCTCTAGCGAACTAACATACTGTGGACACTGAATGGCTTTTCTGAGGTAAATGTAATACTATGTGACAGATTGTTTACAAACTGTTTTACTGAAATCTTTCCACGGTTGAAACACTGTTTGAGGGATTCCATGAGATATGATGCAATTCAGTAAGTTGTACTGTAGCTTTCAACATACCTTCATGTTCATTCATGTTTATTCTGTAGTAGTGAAGAGGAAGGGATGATCGCGTTCACTATACAGCGATTTGTCACGCCACATCAAAAAGTGCCAAAACGGCATATATTTGAATTTCCTGAAAAAATGGGCAGAATTTGAAAGATGGCACTTTGTTTCTTATCGAAAGTAACGTAACACAGAACTTATTTGGATTATTGGTGGTTAATGCTGGTTAAAATAGGTTAGACTAAAAAGCATTACCGTGCGCCCCCCCTTTTGAATTGGAGTGTGGATCGCCTGTATTCATCGTCATACTGCATGAACCGAACCATGGTGTCCGTACCGTGACGGTTCGGGACTAATACATGTACCGTTACACTCCTAATTTGTAATGTTACAGCTGTTGAAATTAACGAATCATGAAAACTGTTGATTATTGCATTCTGTTTAGATCTATTCCATCACATGGAAGGTTGCAGTGATGAGCATTGAGCAGATCTGTTGATCACGTGAATGCAGTGATCTCGTCATTGCAACGCAATTTCTGCACTCTCACAAAAAGCTTTCACCATAACTAACAATGTAAACACAATGTAAATACAGTACAAGACTCATTGTGTAGCGTAAGAGCGTCACTGTAACGGGAGTTTTGGCAAGTGTCCAGATAAACTCGCTCTGCGTGATCGATAGCTTCGGCCGTTTTAAAGAGAGCGTTCTTTGAATTAAAAATACTAGGATTATTCATTATGAATTTAACTGTCATTACTGGTTTAAAAATGAAATAAAGCCAGTATCGTATTGTGACTTGTTCTCAAAATAGTCGCTGATTAAATGTACAGTACAAACACGGAAGTCAGCGCTGACGTGAATCCGTTTATAAAACTGAATAAACTGAATCCGTTTTTCTCTGACATCGGGATCCGTTTGGCAGCTTATGCAAAGATGATGTTTTTCCACAGACAGGAACAACACAACATCTGCATGGCATCGCAATCTAGTTATTATCACAATCTTATCATAAACAACTGAACACCAGTGGGCGGGGCCAACGATGCAATGATGTAAAAGTAGGTGTTGTTGTCTTGCTCCAGAGGCAGTCGTATGCAAATGATTGTGCCCCATGTGATGTCACATGCCACCTCTGTAACTAACAAAGCTTTTTTACAGCAGTTTGACCACCCAAATCAAGACTACATGGTATATCAGCTGGTATGTACAGGTGGGCAAGGGGTGGGCAATATGACCATAATAGGCCTATGAGAAATTTTCCAGATAATCTGAAATAAATTACAGAATTTTATTTACAGCTTCAGTAAATTAAGATGCAGAACATCAACACACCAACCAGACCGAAAGTTATTTTGGATTAAAAGCTTATAATCATCAAAACGCACACTGGTGAATGAAAAATGAAGCCTATTAAAAAATCTTCTGTGGTCTGTGAAAGAAGAATTCGTTTTGATATGAGCCATGAAACCTCTTATGGGTCCTGGGGTCGTTCACATAAAAAAAAAAAATACCACATCCATATAGTTATGTAATCTGATTTATTGCCTGCTTTCTCAGAAGACAGCAGGGAAGATATGAAGACAACGCCATAGTAAAGTGCATCTGAATAAAATGTGATAGAGCTGGAAAAAATGTGGAGAGGAGGAGGACATGTAAGAGGAAATATGTGCTTTTTTTGGTTCCTGGAGCCGACGCATCAGTGTTATGGCCTCCATCTCTATTCTCCAGCGTTCAGCCCCTCTGGGCTTTGGCTGTGCTTCTAACAAGCCCGGCACCAATCACATTGCTGCTGAGCGTCTCTTCAGAGTGTGTTGTCACCGGGTGCATGCGATACTTTGTGCCTATCATTTGAAGAACAGACTGAAATAAGCCTATACAGGAACAAGAGTAGAGAGAGCAGGAAACAGTAAAGACATCATATGTGAGAGTCTTCTTTGACTATTGCTTTGATTTGGGGGTGGATATTCTGTGAATTCCCTTTGGACAGCCTCTAAACTGTATAGGATTTGAAGCGTAATGAGCTAAGCAGTAGTGATAAATCTTAGTCAGAGTTGTAGCCAGTCTGCAGGTTTTGGACAGTTTTTTTTAAGCTTCAGATGAATCAAGTAGGAGGACATCAATCATGACTCATATTTTGTGCCAATTTTATAACACATTATTTTTATTTGTCATGTCTCAGAACAACAAAGCTCATGTTTCTGAGTGAGTTCGATGCATTTGGGGTGACTTAAAAGTCTGCTAGCGTGTGATCCTCAGTCATTTAGTTAATAATATCCAGTTTGTTTTCTCAGGTAAATGTAACATTATGGGACCACCCGTCAGCCCAAAAAAGGATTCTGACGGCGTGGGCGAAGGTATAATGCGTGGATGTCTTTTCAGCGCCCCTGTGAAGTTCACTCAATTTTTAGAATTTCGTTTCAATTTTACTTAAGATGCTCGTTTAATCTGACTCCAATTTCAAATGATTATTACTCTTAGATTGTGTTTCTAATTAAGGAATTAATCACTGGTCATGTACTAATTTAGTACATTTGATATTTAATATTTGATTATTCGGGGTATCCGGTACTTTCAATTATTCCTTCATTATGGACCCGATATCGTGCAGAAAGTTACATCGGCCGATTATGTACTTCCACGATCACAGATTCGTCAGTTTTTGATTCTTAGTCAGAGGGTGCAGATTTTACTAATGCAGTTGAGTCAAACAACCCCATGCTTGTTCATACAAAAATGTAGTTTTCTTTGCCACGATACTGCAACTTGCTAACATCGTGTCCTAACCAGACACGACGTGACCCTGTGACAAGCGATAAAAGGTATTTTTTCCATGTTAATTGTAGTTTTTGTCTTATTCTATTTTAGAAACGGTTTCTATGTCTCCGTGACATCGCGGCTGGAACAGCAACACAAAGTATGGCAATGATAATATCAGGTACTGTTTATGTGCTTTATTTAATGTTAAAAGCGTCTAACATGAGTTTGAATATCATTCTGTGTTCCCAGCTTTTTAGCTGTAATGAAAACAACACTGGCTAATTCACCTCAGATCTTGAAAATAAATAAATGGGCACAAGAACGTTCAAACTGTCAACTCAATGAGAACAAACAAGTGTATTCTATGACAAAGATTGGTTCAGTCACTCTGTATGTACTTTAAATAATGTTTAAATTGTGTAATATTTATGCATTTTACTATGTACCTGCCCACTTCATTGTGTCTGTTGTGCTCTTGCCGAGAGAGCCCACCCACACTCTCTTTTGATTGGCTGTGGTTTTTGATTGATTTTATCACTTCTCATTGTCACGTCGCGTCTAGTGTGGACAGTCAAATTGCTCGTCGCTGGAATCTTATCGCATCGCGTCTGGTTAGGACACAGTGTAAGTCAGTGATAGACAAAAATCAAAAGGTCTCACATGATGTGCAACATGCTTCTTTCATTTAGCCTTTAGTTTGACCTATCCTGACGCAGATTTGCGGAAATATGGACTCCAATAATCTACTGGTCATAATGATTTCAAAAGAATCCAGAGTAAATCAAATATAACATTTTATTTGTCAGGTAAAAACATATCATGCCAAATACATAGTTAGATAATTAGGAGCCAATTCAGAAATAATAAATGCATAACATCAATTGCTCAAAGATGACTCTGAAAGATACGTTGCAGAGCAAAGAGGACACAGACAACACGCAGACAGATAAGACAGGGCAGGTTGCTTTTGATATAAAAAAAAGTTTCTGTCAATTTTACTACAAATTCAAACAATACATGTGGTTTGGCGCTCTTTAATGTGGCGTGACGGGTCGCTGTAACACCTCTGGTCAAGCGACACGTGAACCTAATATCTCTTCCTCTTTTCTACTTTTAAAGCACAAAATAAACATGAATGAACATGAAAAAGTATGTTGAAAGATATAGTACAACTTACTGAAATTAATCCATCTCTAATGTAATCACTTAATCAGAGTTTCAACATCAGAAAGACGTCAATAAAACAGCTTGCTAACAATGTCACAAAATGTTGCATTTACCTCAAGAAAGCCATTTAATGACCAAAAACTCGATAGTTAAAAAAAAGAACTTTAGAGAGGAACATTTTTCAAAAAAAATATGCACAATATTACATATTCATATTTTTACTCTTATTATTACAGTTCCCAGACTTAATAAAAACAGTGCCACTCATTGCAATAGTTGGACTACTGATGACTTCTCAAGAGGAAAACTGAAAATTGCTGTTTTGGGCTGAAAGTTTTCAGTAGCTGAAGTTTCGCTGCATCCCTAGTTTTTAGAAATCGCACAGAACAAATGAATCAGTTATAACGTCAAATTAGATACATTACACACAGATACATTAACATGATAAGCACATTTAGTTAATATAATGTATTGAAGTGACAGCCTAAAATACCAGTTAATGATTGCAAATGAGCCATATAATGAGTCATAAAATTGCTAAAATTATTTTTTACTTCACACACAGCATGACCATTCAAATTATTTGAAAACAGATGTTCTCTGTCCATTGACAAGGGAAAATCAGCAGCTAATCAGACTGGTCACTACATCGGTCTATCACTAGTGAACCAAGCACTTTAAGATATGACTGCCCACATTGAATATGTATAGACAAATTAATATGTAAGTGTAATAATGTTTTAATCATTTTGTGCTTTGGCTGCTTCCGATTACCACATATAAATCTGCATGCAGAAGCATGTGAAGACCTTTCTCCATTTCTAAAATCATCCCAATTTGTACAGCGATCCTCCGGGCATGTTTTCTCCATGCAGAGGAAGGCATGAAATGCCAAAACATGTCCACTTAGTTTAGAATTAGCATTAGCCATGCTGCCTTTTTGTGGATATATCAAGGGCAAGGAAAAGTTTGCACCAGCATTAATTGCTTATGAATTAACTTAAAGGAAGGTTGGCACAAGCCGCACAACACAAATAAAGAGATACAAAAAAAAAAAAAAAAAACTACCATAGATGCTAATGCTTTAATTCTTTCATTATATTTAGTGTTTTTTTGGTGCTTTGACATGATGTATCTTTCTGTATGAAATTGTGAAAAGATTCAGAAAATATATTTACACAACCTTTTTACCAAATGACATGATGTGTGAAATGTTATTGCAGCTGGATGCTTCCCTGAAGCAAATAAATTAAAGTGGATGACTCAAGGACACAGTCCCACCCGACCACTGGTCTGCATTTATAACTCACTAACTTAAATATTGAAGGCATCTTACTGGGAATGATACCACTATAGCCTTGTAAGTTGTCTTATGCAAGGCTAGTGAAATGAAGATGTTTGTGTGCACAGAACTGATCTTCTAGTATCTTTTGTACTGTACCATTTGTGAACTACTGCTTATATTTCACATAGTGTCCTCAGCAATTGAAAGGCTGATGTCTGAAACACTGAGTTGTCGCATTTGAAAGAGCTGGTAATTCACTGGGGAATTTTGAACATCGTGTTCAGTTTTAGTGGCATGTCAGAACAGTTTATTGAAGAGGTAAGCAGACCTGCGATGTTCAGTCACCGATTTCATGTGAAGGATTTAAAGGGATAGTTCACCGCCCCCAAAAAGTAAAATTCTGTCATAATTTACTCACCCTCATGTTGTTCCAAACCTGTATGACTTTCTTTCCTCTGTGGAATGATAATGTTGACATTTGGACAACATTGGGCTCTATTGACTTTCATTGTATGGACAAAAAATATATATTTTTCATAATATCTTTTACTGTGTGTCACAGATTATTCTGTTTTTTATTGGGAGTTTCCATTTACTACTTTACAAACTTTCTAAAAGTAACGATCCAGTGCGTCCACCTAGTGGACCAACAAATTAGTGCAGAAGACATAGACATGAAATTTGCAAAAAAATATTTAATAAATGATTGTACAAGGGGTAGGGGAAAAGTCTTCAAATGTGTGAATCAAACTAGTGACCTTCCAGTTACCAGCTTTGAGCTTTAACCACTATATCACACCAATGCTGTGGAGATGGAAGATTTAATGTCGTAAATTTATTTCCAGAAACATTGCTGTCCCTTTGCTTCATGGCCAGCGTTTTCAACTGCTTTATCATTTTTTTATCGTTTTATAATGGTTTGCTGACCTAATTCTAAGACAGACTGTTAAAGGGGAGACAGAGAAAGAGAAAGCATCTATTGAAGGAACAAAGAGGCACAGAGATGGAAATGTTCAAAAAGAAGTCTCTTGGGCCACCTCGAATGTTTATTTGGGATGTTGAACATGTTTTTCTGTGCCAAAACCCCATCAGGAAATAAGCCAGACGAGGCTTGTGACCTCTCGTGACCTCCCTCATTTCTTTGAGATGTCAAAGTAATATCCAAGCAGTCTGGCCGAGTGCAAGCCGATAGCTTCAGCGCTGCATTTTTTTTAGAAGTTCAACTACAGCCTTATCTAAAGAAGAGTTTAATACCTGGTTAATGGGATATCTAGTAGCCACCATGTGACCTTGTCACAGTGCTAGCTGACAGGACACATGTGTGCCAATATCATATTGCATCGTTGCAGTGTGCAAATGTGTGATGAATAGCCGCAAGATCTCATTCATTTTAATGCAAACTTGGCAGAATTGCCAAATAAGGTCCAATGTGCAATGCTTATTCTGATGGGTCAGCTTCAATATCATTATTTTGAGATTTTGTAATGAAATATGCATTAGCGAAGTGAATGTGGTTGTCAGTGTCCATTAAAAGAGCATTAAAGGCAGAGTAGGTGATTTGTTCCAGAAATATTTTTTGTTATGCTGGATAGAAAGTCTCTTCACATCCTGATAGCGATCACTAAGTTAAGTGGTCTAAATGTGTATCATCTGTGGAAGGTGTAGGACCATAAAATATTCGTCCAATCATTACATTCGGTCTGAATATAATGATACAATGTCCTACCTGCCTGTCAACATATGTATTTCCATACCTTTGTGCACCCTGCTCGTACACACATCGTCAGTGTGTTTCATGCTCTGCAGAGTTTACATAGTCAGACTTATGCTGTGTTCATGCCATAACTACTGTAATTTAGAAGAGATGGAAACCCATGATGTTATACTCGGAGCGGTTATTCCCTCGAATTTATGCATTTCAATGGCAACAATGCTGAAATGAATCCGCAGCAGTCAGGTGGTACAGGTCAGTACTCTTTAAGTTGTTTAGTTTCATTATTATTGCAATGTTATGTACAGGGCATAAAATTAACAAAAAGAGTGTTGTGCTTTGTTACTTCTGATAAGAAGCAAAGTCTCAGTTTTCAAATTCTGTCCATTCTATCATGAAATTCAAATAATAAATGACGTTTTGACACTTTTAAATGTGACGTGACAGATCGCTGTAGCATCTCAGATCAAGCGGCAGGGTGGAGCAAGCACAATTCTTCCATATTAATACAAGATATATCTCGAAAAACATGCATGAACATCAAAAGGAATGTTGAAAGATGCTGTACATGTATCATGTCTCATGTAATCACTTCATCTGTATTTCAACCGTGGAAAGACATCAATAAATCAGCTTGTGAAAAATGTCACATAATGTCACATTACCTCAGGAATGTTTTCCAATGCTAATAGTTCCTTAGTTATCATTAAAAAAAAAAAAAAAAACACTAGTGAGGATCTTATTTACTGTTCATTAAAACAAGTGCTTATGAAAACTACCTTATGTGCAACCGAGTTTCATTCAAACATTTCAGTTTTTGAGTGTAATTAATCTGAAAATAAACATAATACCTCTGTTGTTAATTGTAACCTCTAATATTATAGTGTACCAAATGAGATGGTCCCTGTATAGTTTGGGAGAGATTTGTTTTCCTTAAACTTGAGATAACATCTGCATTGGCTGATATTCTGAATAATCAGCTATCGGTATCGGAAGAGAAATTTAGCATCGGTGCATCTCTAGTTTTGAAGGAGGCGTGGCTTTGTAGACGCTCTGAAGGGAGGGTGGGATCTTATGCTTTTTCTTCTCCGAAAATTGCCTACCCTACCTTTAAAGGGGACCTATTATACCCCATTTTACAAGATGTAAAATAAGTCTGATGTCCCCAGAGTGTGTATGTGAAGTTTTAGCTCAAAATATCCCACAGATAATTTTTTACAGCATGTTAAAATTGCCTCTTTTTGGGGTTGAGCAAAAATACGCTGTTTCACTGTGGGCCCTTTAAATGCAAATGAGCTGCTGCGCTCTGCCTAAGAGAGCGGAGCTTCAAGAGCTCATTCTCTGGTGTCAGGAGTCAGTCAGGACGCACTATAATGTCAGAAACTGCAAATATATGCTGCATGGAGACAGAACAGGTAAAGTTTAGTTCAATTATGGTTATAACTAATAATATAACTTATAAATATTGTTGTCTTTTTATCCACTATATTACTACAATCTTGTTGTACCGGACCCCGTTCGACTTTACCGATGAGTTTTATGACCTTTAGTGTACTTCACACAAAAGATGAAGTGTCTGTTTTCACTCTAGAAAATCACTGTAAGAGCTTAATAAAACAATGCAAGTGTGCATTCAAATGTTATCCATAAACTCTCTCTCTCCCTTGCATTATCATCAACATACACAGCGAAGTACAGAAAAACACTCGTTACAACCAACAGTAAACAAATAAATAAAGACCTTATGCCTTTTCGGGTGGTGCTCAATAAACAATAAATTGTATATCCGTAAATCAACTCCGATGAACTGTAATAAAGTGCTCTCACCTTCATTACTGCTGTATCCAGTATCACTCTGGAGGCTGTAAGCTGGATCATGAACAGTTTATTGATCTATCCTTGAATAACAACTTTTTAGCACAACCTCTGTTTTGTATTGTCCCTTTGTATTGACATTCTTCTTCTTCATTCGTGCAGACATAAATGAATTTCGGTAGAGTTGAGGGAGCATTTTCTTCAAAAACAAAATTAATCCACCTCGTCTTCAGATTTAGGGAGTAAATGGACAGAGCTATGTGGATTAGTCCATCCAGCTACAGAACACCTAAAACGCTTGGGAGACATTCTCGTCAGTGCAGCAATGGCGGACTGTGTACAACTTGCTGTGAACTCGCTCAGGGCGGTTCTATGTTAAAATGGCAGTGTCTGTCAACATTCGTGGGCGGTGCCTGTGGCTAATGTGATGTCACATAGCCAGGGATCTGGAAACAGCTTGTTCTGAGACACTGCTTATGATTTATGGGGATAAAAAAAAAAAAAAAAAAATTTGTTTGGATTTTTATCATTATAGGGTGGTTGTGTACACACACTGCCAACACACATTTATGTCCAAACACCATGCAAAAGTGAATTTTGCATAATAGGTCCCCTTTAATGTAGAGATAAACACAATTAAAGGAATACATAATAAATTGCATAATGAAGCTGCAATGGCATGCCAAATTTATGTATTTTTAGCTTCTTTTGTAGCCTTGGAAAATAAATACCACACATTTATAATGAGCCATAGTTGAGTCACACGCCTCAAAACAACATTTTAAGTGAGTAAATCCATATTTATGTACTGTATTTTTTTTTATCATGCCGCCAACACACACTCTATACTGTGTGTGATTATTTGTAAAACCAAAAAGGCTCAAAACTGAAAAGGATGTTATGCATAATTACACTTTTAATGTGGGTGAAGGATTCATAATACTAGTAGTACTAATACAGGTGTGATTTGCCTCTAATTCATCATGCTAAAGTAGAAAAATCCTTAGTAATCAGTTACAAATTGGCTGTGGTTTCATTCTAGCTGTCTTGATGTTAAAAATAAATAGATACTTAAACGAAATCCTGTCTAACTTGAGATAACAATTTCCAGCAGACGAAAAAGACATCGCTATGCAAAGTATGACTTTATTACTAGCCAGGGAATAAGATGAGAAGGAAATGAGGAAGAGATAAATGAGGATCAAATGAGATAATTACATCCATGTGGTGAATCTTTGGATGCTTTGCTTGACTGATTTCAAAGCAGCGCTATTTAGCCTTGGCCTAATACCTAAAGTCAGGCATGATTCACGAGTGCAGTACAGTGTAGTTTAACTCCAGTGAACTCTGTGCCCTTGCTGGAGATTTGAATGAGAGGTTGGTGAAAGGAGGAGGAACTCTGTCAGCATCGTATCGCACCATGCCAGACTGCAACTTAATCCAGACCTTTGCCAGAAATCAGCTGTGTAAACTACTGGAAACTCGACGTGAGAAAACACACATAAATAATGCACACTGCAAACACAAGACATAATTTTAATTTTATGTTTTTATGGCAACATCAAAACAGTTAACACTGTTTGCTTTTTTAACAGTAGTGGCCAAAAGTGATGTCTGGAGGAGATATTTGTTTTATTGACCCTGCAAGTTATAATATATAAGAAAAGGAAATATAGGAAATATGGAAATTATATATATATATATATATATATATATATATATATATATATATATATATATATATATATATATATATATATATATTTGACAAAAAAGGCAAACTACAGTTACAGGTTTTATTTTACTATAAAAAAAAAAAAGAATGCATAGAAAAACAAATCTCAGGAAAAACTATACATTGACTACAACATACTCAGTTATTAATATTTCATTGCATGTGTTCATAATTTCTTTGTATGACAGCCTGGACAAAATTTATGCCCGCACAATTTGGCATGTTTCATTGCATAATCACAAATAAAACTGCCTTTTTTCATTATCTTATGTCAAATGCAATGACTTTATCCACCTTATGTTCATTTCTGCTGCTGTAACCAAGCGCAGATAGACAAGGAAAAATAATAAGGGACAATGTACTGTTAAAAATAGTATGTAAGGGTTAATGTACAACCGGCCATTATAGCTGTGTATTTGTAATAAATTAATATTAAGAACTTTTAAAAATTTTTTAGATATGATTAAGCATCTATTATGACACGACATAACCTCAGCATTAATCAACACGTAGATGCATTTGTCAGAATCAGAACTGATAAATAGTTGCTCCTACAATCTTCTCTATCCTTACAGAAAAGCTTGAGACTTTTTTTTAATCAATAAAATAATATTCACCGATAGCCTGTGAACCTTAATGATGTATATATTAATGATTCCCCCCACCCCCAAACAGTCTTGTTGACCAATGGTGGGAGAGGAAGTGAGATCATTGGAGTCAGCTGCTGAGTAAGCACGTCCTCCCTGCACTTCTAAGCCGCTTCCTTTCATCTCCTCGCCATCTCCATCTCTCAGTGTCTGACTTTCCATTCATTAAAATCCCAGAGGGGATTCCTCTGAAAGATGGAGCAGTGTTAATGGTTCCAGTCAAAAGGGTTTATCCTGTATCTGCTCTGGGAATGGACATGATTTGTTGATGTTTCTCTTTGGTTCTGAGCGCAGTATAGAGACAGGTCATTCAGTTCACTTACAAAGCTTTTAGGGTGGTAGAAAAAAAATAATTCTTAAGAAAACAAGGGCTTTATTACTGATCAAATAATTAATCTTCCATACTGCCTGCATGACCTTTGCAAGGAGAATTTAAAGAAAACATTAAAAACCAGCTCAGACAGATTCATACTGTATATGGTAAGTCAATATACAGTATGAATCATCTAATGAAGGAGAAATATTACATTTTGACCAGTGGCATTTATAGTGTTAGTCACAAGTGGCAGAAGTATGAACTAATCATTGGATATTTCAAAGTTTGCTAAGTTATCTTTGAAAGCATTTAGTAGCATGTAAACGATATGTATATTTCGCTTTTTCTTATGTCTAATTAGTACTTTTTTACCTATGAACAGAAGTTCTGATTCGATGGCAGACAATAATGAAAATATTGTTTATATTAAAGGGGACCTATTATGTCCTTTTGACAAGATGTAATATAAGTCTCTGGTTTCCCCAGAATGTGTCTGTGAAGTTTCAGCTCAAAATACCCCACAGATCATTTATTATAGCTTGTCGAATTTGCCCCTATTTGGGTGTAAGCAAAAACACGCCGTTTTTGTGTGTGTCCCTTTAAAAGCTGCTGCTCCCGGCCCCCTTTCCAGAAGAGGGCGGAGCTTTAACAACTCTCACTTCGGTTGCTCAACAACAACAAAGCTGGAGAATCTCACACAGCCAAAATGAGGATTGTCAGTAACGGTGTTCAGCCTTACATTGTTCAAACCGGAGTCGACACTGATGGAGAGACTCAGGAAGAAGTTACAACTTTTAGAATGAAACTGGACGTTTCTGAATGGTTAGTGGATAAATTTATGTAGTTGCTGTGGAGCTGATTCAACTCATCGACTAGCATGTGCCGTCATGTTAATCTTTTGTGCAAATCCAGCGTTGAATTGACCCTCGTTTGTGAAGCAGTCCGGCGTAAAATGACGGCATGACAACAACACTCTACTACAACAACTCTTCCTCTTCTCTAAAGCAGCACAACATGGCCTCGACCCCTTTGTTGTGTGTTCTCGGGGGCGGGGTTTATGTAAATTTTAGGGTTTGTGATGTCACTAATCCTGGAAGAAGCTTGTTGTAGTCCCTACCAGCCATTTGTTGTAGTCCTTAAACAGAGAATTCTGTAAAAGAAAATCTCTCCCTTTGCATTGAACTTTTAGCGTCGTAACTTTGCAGATGTTGTTTATGCTCAAACAGCAACATTATACACTAACTAAAGTTACAAAAGTGAAATTATAATCAACCAGCCCTTTAAGTCAATGTTCTGTCATGTCATGTTCATTCATTTTAACCTAATCGGTTTTACTGAAAATGACTAAAATGGCATCTAATTTTATTTGATGAAAGTAACATTTTAGTTGATACGTTGACAAGATTAACACTTGTGGTATGATCTGTATGAACCCACCTGTAAATGGTATGTAAAACCAAAACATACTGTGTTTGGTCTCTTTACATGTTGAGAAATTGGTTTCTTCCTGTCTAAGTGGCCAGCTCTTGATCAGAAAAACTTGCAGCATATAGTCAGTGTGAGACTAGATGTCAGAGTCTCTGATTCTTGCTTTAATTCTAGTTTGCTTTGGCATACTGATCCACAGTCTGGTCTGCTAATGATTTAATTATGTCTCGGCTGATTTCAAAGCAGTTTTGCCAGTCAGAATCTAGTCTGAAGTCTTGAGACAAATTTAAGTCATGATCAGGTCCAAACATAATCTTCAACTTTACATTTTTGTCGCTAATTTCCAGAGGGAAAATTGTGGAATTTTCCAGAATTGATTTAAATTGTCAAACAGGGCAAGAGAGTATATGTCTGTGTTGTTCTTAGCTGAAACTATTATTAAATTAGCCAAAATATTAATAATGGAACTCGGCTGAAGGACTTTTAGAACTCAGGTGTTTGAAATCTGGTCTAATTATGATGGAAAAAAACTTGACAGAAAAGTCACAGGCTGTCCCTGAAATGTTAGTCAAATCAGCTCAAGTATTCAGGTATTTTTCATGAAAACTACACTGCAAGAAAACAATCCTTAGACAAATGGATAATGTCCTGGCAGATAATTACCAGTACCTTTTCTGTATTTCTATGTGGTAATTAAAGCACACCAGGCAGGACATCCAAACGCTCGCATCATTCATCGACCTCAAATATGGCTTATCTGAAAAATGTAAGTAGCAGAAACTTTACATGGCCACTCGCTTTAACGTTAACCTAGAAAAATGTGAGCTATTCAGAGTGTGAAAGCTGAATAGTAGCGTGCTTACTGCATGAGCTAACATGGAGGCGCCGGTGTGATCACTTGCACTTAAAATGCGCTGTCATTTTTGGTCATACAGATAAGAGTAATACATTTTTTGAATTTGTGAAGAGTCTACATTTATTTGTGTGCACTCACAATAACAACAAAACATTATGCTTTTGTAAAATAATGAAAGCAAACAGGTTGTGCTTTCTATTGCCTCTCTCTGTGAACTTGAGCGTGCCAAAAACAAAAAAAGAAAAAAGAACCGAAACTCCATGTCAACTAAAATATATCTATAGAAAGCAAAATGTCTACTTTTAAATGAACCAATTCAAATGGAAAACAAATATTCTCAGGTTATGTAATCCGTATGAAACGTGCATATAGGCACGTCCACTACTGCGGAGATGACGAGTCAGCATCGTCGACTTCATCACTGCAGCTGAAAATACAGAAAACACTAGTTTATCAATTAATTATTAAAATGTTAAATCAATCTCCTTGCTGTTTTTCCCCAACACATTCATAATCATTACTTCTGCCGGTGCGCTGTGGCAAGCTTTATGTGTGCGCTTGAACGCTGATTAGGATATGTAGGCATTAAAGGCTCTTTATTATGATTTATATGGTTTATTAATAAACGTGTGATTAGTCGACTAAGTGCTTAAAATGAACGACTACTAATCGACCGGAAATATCTTTAGTCGAGGGCAACCCTAGTACCATATTTTTAAGGACTTTTCTTAGAGTGTACCATTTTCTAGCAACAAATAAAGCCTTCCTTAGCTAAATGACACCATCAGTACCTAATTTGCATAATCAAATGACAAATTTATGTTTATAAAGCCTGTGTGTCAAAGCTGTCTTCTCTGAGGATATTAAATAAGAAACATAATTCTTGTTGGGAAGTTGAAAAAGTCATCAGAGGAAAGGTCATGGATGCATTGATTCCTGTGACTGGTTAGTTAAGTCAAATTATGACAAAAATATCTTAATTTATGAATATCAATTTGAATATTGATGGTGGGCAATCAAAATCATCCTTGTGTTACTTTCTTACATGAAGCATTGCATGCAAGCCACTTTTACATCTGTAATCTAATGTATTTCCATGGTAAACATGGTTTATGCATGATGGGAATTTCTTTGATTGTGAAACCTTGGAGTCGGAGGGGTTGAAAGACATTTTTGTACTATCTTTAAATAACATGGTGAAGAATAAGATCAGAAATGTTCATTATTGTCATTTTGATTTCATGTTGACACAAAAAAGCTGTCACTGGGATGATACACTTTAAAGAGGTTCTAATATGTACCTTTATTGTACTAATATGCACTCTTTAGGTACCTTTTAAAAGGGTACCGTCCCAGTGACAACTTTTGTACCTCTGTTTCTTAGTGTATGTATTATAGTGAATATTATAGAGTGTATTATAGTGAAATTCATCCATGTAGACTCACTGAATCAGAATTGCCATTGTCAAAACTTAGAAAGTTACAAAATTGGATGATGTAGGTGCAAATTTGGTGTTTGCATGTACTGTATGTTGAATTTTCATGGAAGATGACCTGCAGCTGATCAGGAATCAGACTCAAGAAAGTGGCTACAGTCCCACAAATCTGCTTAAATCCGACAAATCCTTTTGGAAATACTAAATTCTCGCCTGGATGAATGCATAGAGACGGCTCATCGGCTCATTTTCTGTCGTTTTCAGCCCTTTTGGTCTGCTAATACATCCCTGCACGGTTTTTAAAGGATAGTTTTTCACAGAGATGAGGGTCGATCTGATCTGGACAATGATCACCTAAGCTCTGTTTCCCAGCTTGTAAAGATAGTGAAGGAGGGATAAGGGGGAAAAAAGGCAGATTTATTCTTTGCTGATGTCTCCTTCGCTTCGCTTCACCACGCCACAATGCCTCCTGTACACCACACATACGCAAGATTTATGAGCCTCTCTCTGTAACTGGCAGACAATAAGGGCCATTCACTGGAAAACCACTGAGGCAAGGCCTGAGCACAAGGAGGTCAGAGGTCATGGACTTTGACCTGCAGGGTCTGAATTGGCATGACTTTGTGCAGTCAGACTGAATGGCTCAGATAAGTGCAGGGTGATCCCTTCGAAATGGGTCAGTGTTTTCTTCTCAAATCTCTTTACAGGGGAAAACACAAGAGAGAAAAGAAGTCATACTATGAAAGATCAGAAATGAGAAACAGATAGTCGAGCCGGGAGAAGATAGTCAATTTATAGAACGCCATCATGCATGGTTAGGCACACAGCTGAATGCTGGGAAAAGACGAGGTGCCAAAGAAACAAGGGTGTAAGAGAACAGAGCACCGAATTGAATTGGATCAATGAACAAATGTTGAGAAAACACTTTGGGGATCATTTTGAGGTCTCTCTGGAGGTTTTATTCATGTACAAATGTAATGCGTGTGAGTAAAATCCTTTTAGTAGAAACAATTCTGTATACACCAACGGTATCTTATTCCACATAAGACAAACAAAAGTAATTAAAACTAGAAGTTAAAATTCAGTCACACATCCGTTGGGTCATTCCTGTTCTTTTGAACTCTCTAACTTTATTGATTATAAACAATGGCAAGAAAATGAGTAAGATGCCTTACAGGGATTGACAGTGTTGCTTATACAGTTTATAAAGGTGTTAATTTTGACATTTTTAACAATCCTTTATTATTAAAAATATCATCATATTTATCTTGCAGGATTTTTTTTGAGAACTTTTGAGTCAAGCAGGTGTTCATAAAGGTAAAAATGACAAACAATCTGGGATATATTTTTTGTATTATTATTTCATAAAGGTATATGGCAGAAATATTCTCTCCAACCAAAAGTATTGATATTATTTTGAATTCATCCATTTGTTCACTTAATATTGTGATGAAAGAACTAACTAAACTATGATTTCCATATTTAAAGGATTGGTTCACTTCAGAATTAAAATTAAAGTTATATAATAAAAATGTTGTTCATGTTAGTTCACAGTGCATTAACTAATGTTAACAGATTCAACTTTTGATCTTCGAAGTGCATTAGTAGATGTTGAGATTAAAGGATTAGTTCACTTCAGAAATAAAATTTCCTGATCATTTACTCACCCCCATGTCATCCAAGATGTTTATGTCTTTCTTTCTTCAGTCGGAAAGAAATTATGGTTTTTGAGGAAAACATTCCTTTTGCTCCATATAGTGGACTTCACTGGGGTTCAACGGGTTGAAGGTCCAAATGTCAGTTTCAGTGCAGCTTCAAAGAGCTCTACATGATCCCAGACGAGGAATAAGAGTCTGATCTAGTGAAACTATCGGTCATTTTCTAAAAAAATAAATAAATAAAAAAAATTCTATACTTTTTAACCACAAATGCTCGTCTTGCACTGCTCTGTGATGCGCCACACACTACGTAATCACGTTGGAAAGGTCACGCGTGAAGTAAGCGGAAGTACCGAGCAAGTGTTTACAAAGCAAACGTGCAAAGACTAGGTCAAACGACCTTTACAAAAAAAAAGGTAAAACGTCAGAAAGTTGGAGGAGAAAATGAGATGGAGTTACGCGCGACCTTTTCAACGTGATTACGTAACGCAAAGCAGTGCAAGACAAGCATTTGTGGTTAAAAAGTATATACATTTTTATATTTTTTAGAAAATGGCCAATTGTTTCACTAGATCAGACTCTTATTCCTCGTCTGGGATCATGTAGAGCTCTTTGAAGCTGCACTGAAACTGACATTTGGACCTTCAACCCATTGAACCCCAGTGAAGTCCACTATATGGAGAAAAATCCTGGAATGTTTTCCTCAAAAACCTTAATTTTTTTCGACTGAAGAAAGACATGAACATCTTGGATGACATGGGGGTGAGTAAATTATCAGGAAATTTGAATTCTGAAGTGAACTAATCCTTTAAAAGTTGTTTATTATGAGTTTTATATTAAACAAGTTTAATTTTGTATCCAGTATATTAAGACTGTGGTACTGTGGTCTGAAAAGATTTGGACACCTTTTGGAAACCCAAGTCTAGTTGTAATTTGAATAAATTAATGTGACTGCATTGGATAACAAATTCTGCATTTTCAACAGTGCATCTATCCATTTTTTGTTTGTCTTTTATTTAATGCATTGACATTCAGACATTTTAAGTGTGGTAAATATTTTTGGGCCTTTGTGTGTGATAAGGACACCAGCATCATGTAGAATGGCTCTGCTGTATCTGAGAATGGGCAGCCTCAGCACAGTGTTCATATGAATTAACTTTGAATGAAAGTGCGAGTGATTGAGTCTGTGAAGGACCTTCAGCTGAACAGTTTGTTTCTCATGTTTTTTTTTTCTTTGCTTTTCACTGTTGCACATGTTCTTGGACATTGCAATCATTTCTAAGACAGCTGATGAAAGGTTACATTACAGTGATCAATGCCTCGTGCCTCTTAAGCCATGAAATGTTAACAGTGAATAGCTTACTACATTCAGCTTTCTTTAAGATGGTTTGTAGGTGCAGTTCCTTAAATTCAGATCAAATCAGATCAAACAATGACAGGGAAACAGAACAGAACTGAATCAAATCACTCTAAACAAAACCATGAACCTGACAACAAACTGTCAAAAATCAGCTCATTAGAAACTGTTCAGGGGTGCAAATCGGGCTTAAAATCTTCAAGTGTGTGGCCAGCATTAGTAGGACTGTAGATGTGAACAAACTCATTGTTTATAATCAAATAAAGCTATGCTCTTTTTAGATACCTAAGCAATAGCTAATGAGTGTGTTTACAGAACAATCTTGCATGCACTCGACGGTCATGAGAGTAGTGTTTTTATCTTATCATGTAAAGGTTATAAGCAATTTAAGCAAAGCCCAGTTGACCCACAGATTTTTGGCCATTACACTGGAGGGAAATTGCTAAATTTTACATAAATATGCTTTTCTTGCATTGTCAGGGTTTTATAATTAGCTGATTTTTGATAGTTATCAAGTGTTTTGTTGTGCATAGATAGGCCTACACACTTAACGGGTTAGTTCACCCAAAAATACATTTCTGTCATTAATTACTCACCCTCATGTCGTTCCACACCCATAAGACCTTCGCTCATCTTCAGAACACAATTTAAGATATTTTTGATGAAATCCCAGAGTTCTCTGACTCCTCCATAGACAGCAATACAATCAACACTTTCAAGGTCCAGAAAGGTACTAAAGACATCGTTAAAACAGTCATGTGACTGCAGTGGTTCAATCTAAATGTTATGAAGCGACGAGAATACTTTCTGTGCGCAAAAACAACTTCATTCAACAATCTCTTCTCTTCTGTGTCATTCTCATACATTGCTTATGCCCAGTGCTTCCAGGTTCTACGTCAGAACGCCTACTCGTTATTGGCCGATGCTGATCACGTGATCAGCACAACGCATGCGTGTGATGCTGATGCAGGAGCCGGCCAATAATGAGTCAGCGTTCTGATGTAGAACCTGGAAGCACTGGGCATAAGCAATGTATGAGAATGACACAGAAGAGAAGAGATTGTTGAATAAAGTTGTTTTTGCGTACAGAAAGTATTTTCATCGCTTTTGGATTTCATCAAAAATATCTTAATTTGTGTTCCGAAGATGAGCGAAGGTCAGTTGTGGAATGACATGAGAGTGAGTAATTAATGACAGAAATTTCTACTTTTTTTTTTTCTTTTTTTCTTGGGTGAGCTAACCTTTTGATGTCTGATCACTTATTGTCATTGTGCACAAATGTCTCGGGTTATGGCCAATACATCTGCTAAAATAATGATATGATGGTTAGGGATTTACGGAAAGCCGTATAAATATGACCTCAACAAATATCTTAGTTTTTTCTTTTCTTTTTTTTAGGAAAAGTGCTTTGCATCAGAACAGCCAGTGAAATAAATTAAAGTGTTGGTTGTCAAGCTCTTACTGTGGGTGAAATACTCTAATGCATTAGTAAGAGCGCTGGGAGTTTTTAAATGAAAGCAGGCTTTGTTCTCCACATGTTGATATTTGACTGTAGTATCTCTGAATCCCTTCAACCAACTGGACTCCAGCCAGCTCTGCTCAGTCTGACAGTAATCTAGACAAACCAGCTATGTGAATAACCAACATAAATTAAGGGAAATTTAATGGAAATCACATGCAATGGTGACTAGCAATAGCTGGTCATACTCATTAGTTACCCTTTCATGCAGTGTGTAAAATTACAGCCTTATGTTGACTCAAGCCCTCTTGTTTTTCAGAGTTAAAAACATGTATCACATATTTAAGGTTGTTAGAGGGTTTTTTAGAAGAGCTTTCATGAGGTTTTGTCTAGTAAAGGCCCACGCAGTGACTTCTGATGAGACAAAGAACAAGGTTTGACTGAAGAATCCAAAGGAGTTTACATAAAATTACACATTACAAAATGTAAAATCTTTCTCCGCCTCTGAAACATCTTTCCTCTTCAACAGACACACTCATTTTTTATTTATTTTTTACCCAACTCCTTTCTTGTATGTACTTTTACAATTCAATCAGCTGATAAAATCAAGTCTTGCCCTACATTTTTTCTCATTGAATATACGGATTTATTTTGAAATGCATCAGAATGCAGAAGTTAAAATGGGTTGTAAATATCCGTTATGTCAGAAACATTCATCAGGGCAGTACTGAATAAAAACAATACTCAATGTGACTAGGTGCTGAAGGTTATGCAGTAAACAGGCAGTGCACATGCTGTGTGTTTATAGTGGTCTTTGATTCACCTTTTCAATTGATTTGTTTAATTGGCCAGATAAACATCAATGCTCCAGCGAGCTGTGTGGCGTTACTGAGAGTACTATTGGGGATGTTAATCAAAATTGATCAGGTACTGGCATATAAACCTCATGCTATCTCTGGTCTTTTAAGAATAGATTTTTTTCTTTGACAATGTTGTCCAATCTTTTTTTCAGACCCGTGAAGAAGAAATTTATCAGTCACAAATATTTCACATCAGCCATGAAACTGAATTTTGCATTATTTTTTAAAAATAATATAAATATTTATTATATTTCAACTTTGGCAGATAAACTTGTTTTATTATTTTATATTCACAAGGCTGATTTCAATCATAAATGTCTCTTACACAAAGATTTTGATTCCATTTGTTTTGTTGGTATTTCTGTTAATGTTTATATAGGGTTAGGAATTGATGTTAATAAAGCCTCAAATCACATGAATATAATGAATATAATTCGCTGTTGAATTGTGCTACCTACTGCCTCACTGAGTTGTCTTTTGCACTTGAACGGACAAAAACACAAAATTATGCCAAAATGCCCATTTTGTCAAGTATCCTTGTAGGCACAGTCTTAAATGAGTTAAATAAAGTCTAAAATGAACATAAAGAGCTGTGAGGAAAATGCGTGTCAGATCCGTGTCATGTGCGTCAGGACTTAAAGTGATAGCAGCCTAATAAACCTGCTGCAGTCTGCCATCAATGTTAATCAAACAACACAAGAGAAAGAGAAAATCACTCACTGCTCTTGACTGAATAACTTTCATAGCTTTAATACAGTTTAATCTATATTTAATTTATAATTTATGCAGTGAAGACTGTGAAGTGTTTGATAACATTATTCAATATATGTATTATGTATTTAATCGATTAACAGCACTAATATATATATTCAGTACTGTGCAAAAGTCTTTGGCACGTTAGTATTTTCACCAAAAAATGGTTTTAAGCCAGTTATTTATATCTTTTGCTGTAGTGTGTCAGTAGGAAATATCAGTTTACATTTCCAAACATTCATTTTGCCATTAATTGTAATAATCCAGTCAGATTTTTGTATGAACAAGAGTCTGGATAAGAGCCGGTATGATCTGATCTCACCATCATTAAATCTGTCTGTGATTACATGAAGATTACATGATTACATGTCTCCAAGACGCTTGAAGAAACTGACCTGAAAAACTATGTGCAAGTGTTCCTGGGACGAAAGCTGTTTTAAACGCAAAGGCTGGTCACACCAAATATTGATATGATTTAGTTAACAGAAGTTAATAGATAATTAAAATCTATTTATGACATAATTTTTGATAGCATCCTTACTTTACAGCATTATCACACAAGTGCCTAAAACTTTTCACAGTACTGTAGCTTTGCAGGAAGGTTTCTTCAGGTGTCTTGGAGACGTTGCCACAGTTCTTCTGGATTTAGTCTGTCTCAGTTTTTACTGTTTCTTCATGTAATCACAGACAAACTCGATGATGGTGAGATCAGATCATGCCGGCTCTTGTCAGACTCCTTGTTCACACAAAAATCCTACTGGACTATTACAATTAATGGCAAAAGGAATGTTTGGAAATGACAACCGATATTTCCTACTGACACACTACAGCAAAATATATAAATAACTGCCTGTGAAAACACTAATGTGCCAAAGAATTTTGCACAATACTGTATATAATTGATGTTTCGTTTTAGCTTTTGTGTGACTTCTCACTTTTTTTTTTCTTTTTTTTTAAACCATCTTGTAGCAGCACAGTGGCTTTTTACCAGTCAAGTATTCAGTAACTGAGAAGGACACCAGAAGTGAATACTTTCTTGACATAGACAAGATGAGCTGTAGTTGAGGTCGTTGTAATGTAACTTATCTACAACCTACAGACACTGAATTAGTAGAGGTACAACATGCCAAGTTTTTTAATGATAGATCTTAACAAATGAGCCCTACTCCCTTACACTTTCTAGCCAGAGGTAGGATGTCCTTAAACGAGGTGAGCAGCATCTCTCAGTTGATAACGGATGCAGGGTAAAAAGTGAACAGACATATAATTCTTCTCTTCCCTCCCAGGAACAACTGTTCATCATCACAAAGTTAGAGAAGTCAGCCAGTTGAGTTGGACGTCATGGTTCTTGTGGTACCAGAGGCTGTCCAGTGGCAAAATTAAATACATACAGAGTATGTGGGTGCGGCGTCGATATGCTGTCCAATAGAGTATGACAGTGGAAAAACAAGAAATGGACCATGCTAACCTCACATGCAAACGAAAACCGGCTGCAGTTTTGAAGGGGAAATTAATTTCATGGACTGATAAGGACTGGCCTCTGTCCACAAAGCAGCTGCTCCAGGAGTCTAATGAAAGAATGCGTGTTGTTGTAAGTGATTTTACATTACAACAGGTAATGGCATTCTGGGATTTTTTTTTCCACCCTGGTCCATAAATCTGTCTGCTTGTAAGACCTTAAACTTATTTTCAAAAAAGACTGTCAAGACAACATTTGGAGTTTGTTTTGACGAATTTCCCTTTTCTTGTGGAAATGGCACTTGTTATATGATTTTAATTGATTTTCAGTTCAATTTCATTTCATTTTTATCTAAATTTAAATTTCAAGTTTCTGTTTGCTACCTCATTTAAATTCAAGATTTGTATTTTTTATATATATATATATATATATACACACACTACCAGTCAAAATTTTGGACACGGTAAGATTTTTAAAATAAATTTTTAAATAAATGCAGCCTTAGTGAGCAGATGAAACTTCTTTTAAAAACATTAAAAATCTTACCGATTCCAAACTTTTGACTGGTAGTGTATATATTTTTTGTTTGCACATAAAGCTTAAGATATAATGTAAGCTTGTTGTGTATGTTGCCTAATCGTAAGCTTGTTCAGAAATGGTTACAAAATCTTGATGAATTTAAAAAAAAATAAATAAACAACATCCTTCTCGTTTAACCTCATTTAAATAAACGAATATTTGAATATTCGTTTTTTTACGAGCCCAAATATTTGAATACAATATTTTGGAAAAATGCCCATCCCTAATTTAATCAGTACTCTGACTCTGCCACTCAAGGACATTCACCCTCCTATCCTTAAGCCATGGCGGATCATTGTCGTGTTGGAAGGTGAATGACCTGCCCATCTTCAGCTGTCTAGCAGAGGGATGCAGGTTTTCCTCAAGAGTTTGGATGTACTTGACAGCATCCATTTTCCCTTCAGTCCTGACCAATTGCTGAAGAGAAACACCCCCACAACATAATGCTGCCACCACCATGTTTCACAGGAGGTATGGTGTGTTTTGGGTGTGCTGTGTTTGCTTTTTGCAAAACATGGCATTTGGAGTTCAGTCCAAAAAGGTCAATTTTGGTCTCATCAGACCACAGCACCTTTTGCCAGATGGCATCAAAGTCTTCCAGGTGTGTTTTTGCATAGCGCAAACGAGACTGAGTGTGGCACTTTTTCAGGAAAGGCTTCTTTCTTGCTACCCTGCCATACAGGCCAGCTTTGTGTAAAGCTTGTGAGATGGTTGTCACATGCACAGACCGAGAAGTCCCAGCCATAAAGCCTTGTAAGTCCTTCAAAGTTGCCTTTGGCCTCTTGGTAGCTTCTCTGATCAATGTCATCCTGGCTCGATCACCCAGTTTGGATGGATGGCCTGATCTAGGCAATGTGTTGGTGGTGCTATACACTTTCCACTTCTTAATGATGCTCTGAACAGTATTCAAAGGCAAAGCTAAAGCCTTCAAAAGCTTTTTGTAGCCTTCTCCTAACTTGTGCCTTTCTACAACTTTATCCCGGAGGCCTTTTGAAAGCACTTTCCCAACCATGGTGGATTCTTTGCAGTACCATGCACTACTAACAGTGGAATCTTCAAGAAACAGCTCGTTTTATTCTGAAGAACCACTACAATTAATGTCAGGTTTGGCAGTTAGTCTGGTGTTTGATCTGGAAGCTGATTGGTTGCACCTGATCAAGTTTATAATGGAATACTCTAAGGGGCTGATCACTTTACCAAACCAGGTATTTCACTAATTATTTTTTAATAATCCTCTGGAATGTCTTAAAATGTTATTTTCACTTTGATGATGAGGGTTATACAGCTCAAAAAAGTTAGACTTAATTTTACTCAAACCCATCTAAACTTGGTTTTAGGCCTAAAATAGGACTGCATGTATTCATCGTGTAGCATCATAATTGGTACAACTTCATCTGGTAGAAGATCGACGTACT
Organism: Hypophthalmichthys molitrix; assembly: GCA_037950675.1. Classification (NCBI taxonomy): domain Eukaryota; kingdom Metazoa; phylum Chordata; class Actinopteri; order Cypriniformes; family Xenocyprididae; genus Hypophthalmichthys; species Hypophthalmichthys molitrix. Next base: position 3,318,486 of record CM075498.1, read on the forward strand.
TGCTTTAATGTTCCCTGTAGCAGTAATTATACTGTCAGTAGGTCTGTTCCAAACCTGGTGAGCTGCCTTGCTGTCTACATGGGCAGCTGCCTTCTAAGCCAACATCCTGAAATGGAATGTCATAAGTGGCTGATTTTGCTCCCAGAGTGGTGTAGTTATTATTGCATCTACCAGCAGGAACGAACTGGATCATGCTAACCAGCCAAAACATACCTATGCCTTCAAATGCTTAGCACCCATTGAAGAGGTGGAACCCAACTGACTCCATTGTTCTGTGTAAATAAGAAAGAATACACACCACATCGCTCTTGCATGCAAATGTTTTTTATTACTATTGTTGTTGTTTAATGAACCTTACTGCAGCCATGAGCATTATTTATGGCCAATTATTTCCATTTTAGCTTTTGCTTTCCTCTTCAAGGCAGCCTGTTTATTATGAGTAATCACACCGAGGACTGCACATTCATGATTCATTGTTCCCTGATCTTCTAAAACAAACAGTGGGAGAGAAGGTCCAGCTGAACAGACCTTATGCAGGCAATATTTCTAGAGTCTATGTGAGGGTATGACTTGTGCCGCGACAATCTCAGTGTTCGAGAATGAGCAGCATTTCCTCAGGATAGACATCTCACGCTCTTGGGAGTTATGAGGTTATTTGTGGAGTAGGAATATCTGAGTTGACACAAATTCAATTCACGGTCATAAATTTGTCTGGAAGTTCACTTGAGTATAGGCATACAGTAGTAGCTAATGACATACATGGTTATATAAAGACAACAACCGGTTGTACAGATAGCAAATAGTGATAGATGCCATTTACACTAAGTGCAAAAAGCGATATATGCACTTTGCACTTGGACACTCCATATATAAAATGAATAATGTTTACACAATATGGTCACTGGCCTCCTGGCACCATTGCTGTCTGTGTGGATCAAATTTAGCAATCTTCCAGGTATTTGACCAACAAAAACCTGGTCTAAAGTCAATGGCGCAGTATTTTTTTTATTTCTTTATTTTTTGTTATTTAAAGGGCGCATTAGTAATAAGCTCCTATAGGCGGGTGCACAACGCACATACTTTATGCTTATTACACACACACAGGGACACGCAGCAGCACACAAACATTTTTAAATATTGAAAATAAAAGAATTCCTCTCTGGAGAAGCGTTCAGTCTTTCTGCTTGCAAATTCCGCCATGTAAATAGCGAATCCGCCATGGCGCAAGCGCAACTGGCTTTTAAAGGGAATGGGAGATGAGACTCTGATTGGTTTATTGCATGTTACGCCCAAAACACACCCATGACTCATTAAGAGAATAGGTACAATCATTTCGGACCCTTTGTCTGGCGCGCCGACCATTTTTTCCGTTGTTAAACTAACAAAAGTGGATTCGGACACGCCCTAAGTGCACCTGCGCCATGCGCTTCAGACCATGTGTTTAGATCATTAAAATAGGGCACTTAGTGTCAAAAATTGCACCATTCCCAATAGACATTTGCAACAATTTGTTGTAGTATTCAAACAACCGAGCCCATTCAGTAAACCATAGTCCAGTATATCACTGTTGATCGCTCGATTCTAATCGATTTGCAGACATTCCAAGGTGCTGATTAATTTTTTAAAACTTGTCAGCTATGAAGTAGTTTACAATTGTGGTAGGCTTTTAGGGCTGTAAACATAGAAAATGACAAATGTACATGTGGTAACTGTGATGTAAGTGGAATAATTGACTCCATACTCCAGAATAATTGAAATCTGTCATGCATATTGGCCACATTACCTCAGGTTGTGCATTATATATTTATATTACAACAGTCAGTTATTTTTTGCATAAACTATTCCAAATGATATTTGGCGTAACCTGATAAAACATTGGGTGTGGAGGAAGGCTGCTCTGAGATCATCATACTGAAATTTCAATCTTCTAGTTTACGGGGAAGGCTTTTATGTAGGTCAGGTCAACAGCGCTCTATCCCTCTAAACAAGCATTTTCAGTATTTGAGGTGTAGGAGTATCCCATGATCATAAACTGTGTTTAACAGTTTCAGAGGTGAATATTTAATCCAAATATCAGCTTCCAACTTGCTGGAAAGTCAAAGAAAATATACATGTTCATCCTGATTTTTACTATTTGGTTTAATTACTACTACAAACACACATCCTACAAAAGGTGAACACTTTGTCAATGCTTTGGTCATAAAACATTGTCCTTTTGAGCAGTGACAGAACTTCAGTGCTTAAAAAAAAAAAAAAAAAAAAAAAATCAAATAAACTGAAAAGCATCATCCATGACATTGTCCCTTGAGTACAAAACTGGTTATCATGAAATGGCCTATACCTCTCAAACACAAATATTAATTTTGAGGGATATGGATTTTTGAAATCTCTAAATCTCACAAATAATAAGGCTGCCTTTCACTGAGCAAACATGGAATAAAATTAAATGCAGTGGGAAAGAAAGAGAGAAGGAGAGAGAGGGGTATTGCATTTTCACAGAATGTTTTATGGCATTGGATAACAGAAACAGAGACATTATCCAGTTTTTAATTAGATATGGGTCCTCTGGTTTGTCTGAAGGAGCTCTCGCTGGAGACTGTTTCAAAAGGAGTCGCTGCCATTGGGGCGTCTGGAAACTTGGGATAATGGACCGTGACACACAGTTAGCAATTGGGACAAAACTGGAAATTTGGACATAATGAGAAACTGATGAACAAAGAAAGGTCAAGCATTCTTTCTCAGGGCACTATTGACTGCTGCATTACTGTAATTTAGCTGTTGATAGATTTGATAAAGCATGAGAAACTCAGCAGCCCAACTGGAAAACAATCAAAATGAATAGTGTAAATCAACAAGCGTGACTAGGAACAATATGCATGAAGTTAAATAAATGATGACGGAATTTTTGGGTGAACTATACCATTAAGATGGCCTTTAATAGACGTCATGGTCTTGTAAATGTATGATACTACATAAACAGATGTTACACAACCTCCAAGAGAAATCTATCCCTATTATCACCAACTTTTGAAGATTCCTCAGGACATCAGATTTACCCATCACTCATCTTCTAATCAGTCATTATTTCATCCCATTTCCCCTCTTAATAAGAACGGAGCCACCAATATGATTAATGCTCAATTATTAATGTTTTTGTAGCATTTTCTGTGGAGGATCATTAAGCTAGAATTGGTCCTCTGGGTCTCCATCTCTTCCATCTCTGATGGTGTACTCTCATTCTTGGAGGCTTTCACTAAACTGGTGCATCTAACAAGCATGTGGGCTGGTGTTATTTTGTTTTATGTCCCTAATGCTTTTAACTCCTCAAAGTAGCTTCACAAAATGCAGTCGCTGCTGTTCTAAAGATCATTTTGGGTCAATTAAACGGTCTCTGGATACCTCCTCGCTTTCTAGGACACTGTAATGTGGTTTGATCATCAGATAAATGTTGTGTTTGAGAGTGTGTGCGCTAATGCTGTCGTTAACCATGCAATCCAAAGGAAGCCATAGGGGTTGAAGGGGTATATAATGTACTTTTTAATTCCTTCAATGCATTAGTCCACTGTAATTAAAGTATGTAATGCTGGTTTATCAACATAATTGCAAGTGAAGTGACAAAATGAACTAAATTTGTGTATCTTGATGCTAGGGTTTCATAGGTGGTTTCTTGGGTGGTTCCTATAGGTGGGAAAAACACCTATAGGAAGTCTCTGCATGTGATATTCTTGTTCCTAGATATGGCTTGGCTTCCTCCTTCAATGCTAGTGTATTAGATTTTAAGATTTTAAGTAATATCAGTTTTATTTTTATATCACTTTTCACAATACACATTGTTTCAAAGCAGCTTTACGGAAATTCTGTTAAAGGGATCCCTGATTATGATTTCACTTTTTTTAACTTTAGTTAGTGTGTAATGTTGCAGTTTGAGCATAAACAACATCTGCAAAGTTATGACGCTCAAAGTTCAATGCAAAGGGAGATATTTTCTTTTACAGAAATCACTTTTTAAGGACTACAACAAACAGCTGGTAGGGACTACATTGAGCCTTTTCCCAGGTTGGTGACAAAAATTTACATAAACAGAGAACACACAACAAAGGGGGTGAGGCCATGTTGGGCTGCTTTAGAGAAGAGGAAGAGTTGTTGTAGTAGAGTGTTGTTGTCATGCCGTCATTTTACGCCGGACTGCTTCACAAACGAGGGTCAATTCAACGCTGGATTTGCACAAAAGATTAACATGAAGGCACATGCTAGTCGATGAGTTGAATCAACTCCACAGCAACTACATAAATTTATCCACTAACTGTTCAGAAACGTCCAGTTTCATTCTAAAAGTTGTAACTTCTTCCTGAGTCTCTCCATCAGTGTCAACTCCGGTTTGAACAATGTAAGGCTGAACACCGTTACTGACAATCCTCATTTTGGCTGCGTGAGATTCTCCAGCTTTGTTGTTGTTGAGCAACTGAAGCGTGAGCTGTTAAAGCTCCGCCCTCTTCTGGAGAGGGGGCCGGGAGCAGCAGCTCATTTGCATTTAAAGGGACACACAAAAAAACTGCGTGTTTTGGCTCACACCCAAAAAGGCGCAAATTTGACAAGCTATAATAAATGATCTGTGGGATATTTTGAGATGAAACCTCACAGACACATTCTGGGGATACCAGAGACTTATATTGCATCTCGTGAAAGGGGCATAATAGGTCCCCTTTAAGTTCAATTTCAAATTAAAGTACTTTATAACTGTATAACTTTGATTGTTTAGATGACTATAAAGTTAAGTAACTACAAATTTAGGTGCCTAGTTTAACACACTGGTATGCGGTTGTTCTGAGTGGTTACTAGGGCATTGCTAGGTGGTTGCTGGGCCATTCTGTGTGGTTACTAGGGCATTGCTAGGTATAATTGCAAGGAGGTTCTCCTGGGGCCAGATCCACCAGCTGTGCACAAGTTACAACCTAGTTTTGAGGTAAATGGGCACTAGTAACTTATGCAGTACTAAATATTTTTGCGTTGCACCATTAAACTTAGTTGAAGCGTAACTCTACGTATAAACCAAACATTTACGGAAGCATTTGATCAGGAGTAACAGTTGGAATAAAATAGCAGACTGACTGCTCGTTTTACCCGACAGACTTTAGTTCTTTAGACATGCATGGGCAAGACAAGTTTTTTTTAAACACAACTTCTGCTTACAAACTAGTTAGTATTTACTAAGCCTCTAGTGTGGACTTTCAGTTCCAGTTTAAGTAAGAACTTACGAATGATTGGTGCAACCTGGTTACTAGGGTGTTGCTAGGTGTTTTTTGTTTTGTTTTGGGTGGTAACTAGGCTAGGATGTTATGAGTGGTTACTAGGGCAATGCTAGATGCCACTTATGAATGTAGCAGCCTAAAATAAGCCCAGAAAAAGATCCATTTCTTTAACAAGCTGCTGTTTCAAAATTAAGTCACGCAATCATTGATCAGACAGAATGGGGAAAAAAATGTTTAATGCCTCAACCAAACGTCAATGCAATATACATTTTTTTTTTTTTGCACTCACATTGGCTGGATGGATGCCAAATTGTGTGCACTGAATTCTCTCAAGGCCAGAAATGTAACACTGCAGTCTGGATTTTTTTTTTTTTATAATGAAAAAGAAAAAACTGCTGATCCCAGCTCAGCCTTTGAAACAAGACAAGAAAAATAATGAACGTCAGCGTACAGTATCCTGAGCTGCTACACACCGTTAATTGGCAGTTGCAGTCTATTAAGATGCAGCGAGGGCTCTGGGATGGCAGTAGCCGGGAGGGCTGGGTGCTTTGTCTCGAGCTGCGGTGGAGAGCGTGAGCTGCAGCCTTGAGAGGTGTAATAGCCGCCCCTCCCAGCTCTTTGTTCGACACTCAACCGAAAACACATCTGTTTCTGCCTCCCTCTTGCTCGCTGTCCTTCTTTGACTCTTTTTCTGCTGCTCTGTCTTTTCCTATTCTCTCTGTTGGGGAATGTTGGTTCCGTTTCTTTCTAGACATTGTGATGAAGTCTTCCTGGCGATCCTGGATGGTCTTCTCTTAGGTTATGAATGTGCTGGCCTGCTCTGACATCTGAGATCTCTCACTGGGCTTTTATAACAGCACAGTGCACCATCATAAAGATTAAGCCAGGCATGCACACACACACACAAACAGAGAACGGATCTGCAGCATGTCTAAACCGCCCCATCGCAGCCATGTGGGACTGTCCAACTGTGCTACTGCAAGGAGAGGAGGGGAAATAGCATAAAGGAGATGGGAAGGAAAAAGACAAAAGGATGGGAGAGAGAAATAGAGATGGGGCAATGGAAATTAAGCTGCAGTTCCTGTAGTATCCAGTGGTAGGCGATGCAAGTCACACTTTCCCAGATAACTCCCATTGTCTCCCTGAGGCACACACACACCATCAAATCCGCAATCAAAAACACATACGCTCATTATGGAACCCATGTGATTCAATCAAATTGGGTTTTTATGGAAAAAAATTTTTTTAAAAAAGCTCCCATTATTGTAATGCCCGAGCCACCATCGACATCTCCAACTGCAGACTTATGGAGTTCTGTAATGTGCATTACTAGGTAATAAAATGTACCACCTAATTAATTGTCTTTGACTTGGTGATGTGTATTTAGGGGCTGAAACCCTAATTGTTAAAATTTCCAAGGATCAGCATTCTCCCCTACAAGTGATGGTGCAGACCAAAGCGTCATAGAGACTTGAAACTTTTTTTAGGGCTGGTAGTACTCACAGCATCTGCAATGTCACCAAGGCTCGTCCTGATCAGCTTGACGGGGGCACTATAGCAGTGAAAAGTACGAAATGGCTCATAACTCCTAAACCGTTCAATTGTCTTACATCGTTGGAATATTTGGCTCAAGGTGCATGCCTCGGATTTTCTCATCATTCTGGCAAAATTTTCAGGTATTTTGGATTTTTTTTTAAAAAAAAAAAGCTACTTTTGTGAACTAATCCTAGGTTTTTTGCCCAATCGGAACCAAACCAGTGTAGCAAGATTCTCTGGAGTGTGATTGTCAATAATTATCAAAAATGTTGAAATTTTGATTCACGATTTCTAAGGGCCGCCACAATGTTCGAAGTGGGCGGAGCCAATTTTAATAAAATTGCTATAACTCATAAACGTAATGAGATATTTTCATCAAACTTGGAACATCGAAACATTTGTTAAATATTGGAGATTATTTCAAAAACCAACTTTGGCAAACTAGTCCAAAGTGTTTTGCTCTACCTTGATAACTATTAAAAAGCTTTAAAAACTACATATTGGTATATTGGCTGTCTGTCTATAAACAAGATGGTTACAGGCTTGCTAATTAAAACATAATAGCTTTTTAAGGCTTAATTGCCTTAAAGCACTTGAACCCCGATAATTGCTGCTCGCAGCTATATTATTAATTAATTTTGTTATATTAATATACAGTTAACTATTAAAATATATTTAAATACATTTTAAAAAATTATATAACAGTTAATATATTTTAAATGTTATATTTAAATATTTTATTAATATTTCAATTATGAGTGTTGTAGTACTTGAGTCCGGACAAGACTGTATCAAGTTCAAGACCATATTTTCAGGAACATTTGGACTTTTTGGCCAGGACTTGAATGAGCTGGTCTCGACTACTCATTGAAAATATGGACTCTTGAATCAAGAACTACAACACTGAGTTCAAATGAGTTCAAATATTGAGTTAGTTTTCTGAATGATTTCTGAAGTTTTTGGTTGTATGTAGATTATATGTAATGTAGATTCTGCATGGGCCATTACAAAATACATCTGTTTGAATATGATTTCTCTCTTTTTCTCGATTCATTTATAGAGACTTTTTTGACATTAAATACTACAGTTGTGAAAAAAATACACTTTTGTGGAGACTCTGTGTATTATGTTTGGAATATAGGTGCGTTTCGGCATGTCGGAATTACAATTATGGGGTTCTGACTTATAAAAAGTACTCATGATCATTTTTTGAGAGCTTACATGTAACAAAAAAATAAATAAAAAATACACCAAAAATTTAGTTTTAAATCTTTAGTAATGAGTTATTTGCATAACAACTTATACTTGCTGTATTGTGGTTTTGTCTATTATTTAAATTTACTCAGATTACACAGATTCATTTTGGCATAGAAACGCATAATTCAGAGTCTGAGGATGTGAACAGCTCGGATTAAAACTTTCTGGGTTGTCATCTAGTAATTACGGGCAATTGCAACATGCATGGTATGAATATCTGCATATCATACTAGCATCCTACTCTTCTTATGTGCTATAATGTGCATTGTATGCACATTTTTTTGTGAGCATGAGATACTTAAATAACCTAGTACATTACCAAAATATGCAGTATACAAAAGAGCACACTTGACTTCGTTACTGTATCCCACAATGCACTTTGTTCTTGACCCTCCATTTACAGTGCAACAAATAAACCTATGGCCGTATTCACAAAACATTTCATCTTACCACTAAGAGTTCTCCTAAATGGCAGTAAAAGTTAAGAGTTTTCTCTTAAAACCTATTCACAAAGCTGCTGAGACCAACTTTTACTAAGGAACAGAGAGAAGTCTTAAGCTAAGAAAAAGGGCGGGGTTGACCTCGTTGCTATGGATGATGTTAACAGTGACCACAGTGATTGGCCGATGGGGGAGGAGTCTCTGTCAGCGAATTTAATCGTAGAAATATTGTAGAATGAGATATGTTGCCATATTCAAATAAAAATTTAGGCTAAGTGTCAGTAATTAAACTAGTATATGTTCAGCTAATTGTCAGCCTCTTACATGTCTGCGTCTCGAGAGACTGCAGAATTCAAGCGACAAATTATGTTTTATAAACAAAGTTTGGGAGGAGCACGTTCAAATGGTCTGTAGTTACCTCGACAGTTTTCTGCATCCCTCCGCCACCCCGTTCCTCGCTCTCGGTGAAGATATGGGGAAGAACTCTGAGTTTGGGCTAAATTCCAAGCTCGGAGCCCTCGACCCCCGTTGGACAGCATGCCAAATACGCTTATTACATTATTTTTAATCTATTCGATTATTTGTAAGTGCAAACTCGTGAAAACAACTGCTACAGGTAATCAGACATTATTTATTTATTTATTAAAGATTTTTGGTGTTTTATCGTAGATTCAAATCTATAAATCAAAATATGTATTGCATTTATGAAGAAAAGGTTCAGCACCCAAAGGCTCTATCGCTATTGCCTCAATAGTGTACAGTGGATTTGGGTGGATTGCTGAGGTGGATTGGCAGGAACGGCCATTACGGTTGTTTGTGATTTGGTCTTAATGACTTAGGAGTCCTCTTGACTACTCCTAACGTTTCACAGATTTAGGAGCTATAGTTTTAGCGCTAAAATGCTTTGTAAAATACTCTTAGAGAAAACATTTACGAGTCCTAAAAGTGATACCAGGAGTGATGTTTAACCTCTTTTTGTTGATTCAATTTTTTCAGGGGGGATGCCAAAAGACATTTTTACAGAAAATGCAAAATGACTGTTTTATGATCAACAAAAACTAAACACAACTTGCTAGATTAAACCTGCAACATAATGAGGTCAGGTGACAACAGTATTGCACTCTACAGTTGTTGAAATGTCTTGTTGCATAATAGTCTTTCACATACTATTTAAACAAGTAATAGTAAGCATTTTTCAATGTATACTGCGCAACGCTAGTATTCTATTCTGAGCACAGTCGAACAGAGCAGTGACATCCCAAAATGAAGTCCAGGGCTTTGAGAACAAAGAAAAACAAAGCATTGTTCATTGAGACAAGTCTGCCTATTCTCACTCAGAACTGCATTACAGTTCATAGCGACACAGTTTTATAAAGAATCACTCAAAGCAGATATTTTAATATAAACTCTACACTTCCATTATTCATGTGTGTATGTTATGCAGTCAGTGTACAGGCATCAAATGGTTGAATATTGGCATCGCCTGCAGCACTCAAAGCCATGCTGTCTGATGGGGGAGGGTAAGCAGCTCTCTTACTGTCTGAGTGAATACTGTACTGAGACAAAGCAGAAAATGTTCCAGTTTTTGGCTGTCTGGATGCATGCAAACATGTGTATGAATGTCTGTATAATGTGTGCACGTTGTTTTGGAGTGTGCATATTGTGTGAGTGTGTGTGGGAGGCCAAGAGCCCTTCTTGCAAGACCCCATTAGAGAGCAGAACAAAGCGACAGAATAAGAGGTAAAGGTCTGCCTCATGTCTGCTGTTCCCCACCGCAACAAAGCGAATCAATGGTACCTGCTGCATCGCTAATGACATAATTATGTGTGCAAGTGTTCATATTCACACAGTTTCTAATGTGTTTTGTTGTGGATGCTTTTCAAAGGATGCTAAAATGGTCTTTGGATAGTTAAAAGGAGTCATGACTTTGGATTTAATATGCTCTGTCTTAGCAAAATAGAGATTGGATAACATTTGCTTAAGATGAACTTGAAACAATATCACTAACTAGGCCTTTGATATATTTTGTAAGTAATGTTTTCCTGTGCAAAACTCACCAGCACTGTTACTATGCCACTGCAGAAGTGTTCCGAGGGGTTTTAGCATCATTCTATTAGGGCTGGGACAATAAATCGATGCATCGCGGACCAAGAAATGATTCTGGATCGATTCTGAGATTTTCCGAATGCATCGCGATTCTCTCTCTAATCGATTCTGAGCTTAGTTTTTATCAGCAGATGCTTTAGAAACAGTAATACTCTGCTTGCTTCCAATTCCTGACACACACCACTTGAACCTTCTATAAAATAATCATTCATAAAGTTTGAAAAGGTAGAAGCGAATTACAAGAGTGTTTGCATTGGGCTGTTTACATTAATCTCGCGTCATAAAAGCATTTTGAGGTTCAAATGCTTTCTCAGACTCAGACTCGAACGCACTAGCGCTCTTCTTCGTGAGCATTTGAGCATGCGGTTAAAAACTAGCCTAGAGCACCATCTGCTGTTAAAAACTAACCTCAGAATTGATTCAAAAGACAATCACCATACATTCTGAAAATATCAGAATTGATCCAGGAATCGAGATGAATCGATTTATTGTCGCCGCCCTAGTTTCTATGTTGTTGCTAGAGTGTTTTCGAATGGTTTCATTAGTCCTGTTTCTACCTGGTATTAAAGGGTTAGTTCACCCAAAAATGAAATTTCTGTCATTAACTACTCACCCTCATGTTGTCCCAAACCCGTAAGACCTTCGTTTGTCCTCAGAACACAAATTAAGATATTTTTGATGAAATCCAAGGGTATCTGATCCACACATAAGCAGCAATGACACTTCATTTTTGGTTGAACTAACCCTTTAAGATGCGTTTTGGTCGATCGGATCACAAGTAGACGAGGGAGACACATTCCTGTTAAGCTCTCTCTTTTGTCCACTTTCAACCACTTCTGTCCTGATTTCTTCGAGGGGAGGGTCTATGGGTGGGTAAATGTATGGGCTTTTTCAGATCTTTTGATCTAATGGACGAAATAAACTCACACAATTTACATATGAACGCGAAAGGAGACGACGGAAAAACATACGGAGAACAGCAGCTTTCGTTTCTGCTCTGACAGACACAAGACCAGCCGAACACTGTGAGTGTGTGTTAGAAATCAGGAATGGTGAGAGAACATTGTGTTTGATACGTTTTTCATCTTCAAACCAAACTTGGGTCTTCAGCTGACAAAGTGTAAATCCCGTCTGGCTAGAGCTCTTCCCATAATGTTCATGCATTAGGTCAGTAGATGGAGAGTAGATGGTGTTTGAACACATTCGACCACATGAGCGTTTACACTATGAAAGCAATCCGGTCGAATGTGTTTTCAACTACCTCTGGAAGTGGTCGAAAGTGGACAAGCTCAAAACGTTTTAGACCTCGTTTACACCTGTATTTAGCGTCGTCCACTTGTGATCGGATCAACCAAAACACATCTTAATTCCAGCTGTAAACAGGACCTTAGTTTCTTTGTTAGTAGGGTGATGGTTAGGGTGTTAATCACAGTAAGTACTGTAATAGTGATGCTTGCCCTAGCAAACACCACTGATGAATAACTGTGAGAGTGTTTTGGAGTATATGTGTGTGTGCATATGTGAATGAGACGTGTCTTTGTTTCTCTTTACATGCTCAGGACTCTCAGGCAGTCCTTTGTGTGAGATCTGTCTACACACTGTGCGTGCGTGTGTGTGGGTGTGTGGGTGTGTAGGGACAAGTGAGGCTATTCCTGCTCCAGGGTTGATGGCTTATACAGACATGATGTGGATGCTCAGATGAAAATGTTAAGTAACACTTTATTTTAGGCTGTTTATTAGTACTTATTAAGCACATATTAATGCCATATTCTGCATGACCTTATTCTACATCCCTTAATTCTACCCAATACTAAACTTAACAACTTACTAACTTACTATACTACCTTACTAACTATTAATAAGGAGTAAATTAGGAATTTATTGAGGGAAAAGTCATAATTAATAGTGAATATGTGTTACCAAATGTTATTGCATAGAGGTTGTCTTTAATATATATATATAGATCTTCAGTCAAAAACGTTAACTTTGTCTAATGGTCAAAAAAAGTCATGCCTTACATTTTTACCCATATCCTTTACAACAAAGAAAATTGCAATTTGCAACTTTAATTAGTGTGTATATATATATATATATATATATATATATATATATATATATATATATATATATATATAAAATATAAAATGAATGTGTGAAACTCAGTTTATTTGCTCTTGGAAGTTATTTTTCTAAATGTCATGCAATGGTTTTAGGACCATTTTGTTCGCTGTTCAAACCTGCACCTTCACACGCTTGTCTCGTCTAGTGTTACAGTATGATCAATTGAGCTAAACAAAGCAGTCCAACTTACTGTATCAATGTGATACAAGTCATAAAACATTTTACTGTCACATCATTCTTAGACCTGAAGGCATCATAATGTAGTTTGCATGTTACATGTGAGATTTACAGGCAAGCATCTAACATAATTCTCTCTGCAGCAAATCAAAGCAGAACCTGTGCCGGTCCATAACGCTGCACTTGGCATGCTGTAGGACGTGGAATGGCTTTGGTTAGTGGGGACAGATGGATGAGGGAGGATGTGAAGGATTGATGGCACAATTCTGGGCTTATCTCCACTTCCTGTTGGTGTGCTGTTGGCCAGCTCATTGGCTAATTAGTACGGCAGCAATGATGTCATTGTACTGTCGAGATCACTGAATGGATTCATGACATTTGTTTAACAATAAAAAGAGGAAGTCTTTTCTTAATAATGATGTTAAATAGGATACCAAATTATTAAAATCTTAATGTTATATTTATAATTATATTTTATAATAATTTATACTATATCCATGTATACAATATAATATCAGTTTTATTATTATATTTTTTAAATTATAAAAATAAATGTTAAAAATTGCAGCAAAAATTATTAAAAGAAAAAAAAAAACAGTGATGATACTATCAGATTTGTCTGTTATCTTTTTTCTTAAGTATGTCTTTAAAATTATGTAATTTTTGTAACAGCACCATGTCTTTGGAAGTTCAGAAGAGATGCGGTATTTCAGGATCCTACATTAAGCGCTGTTTCAGTGTGCTGGTGTGTGTTGTTAATTGCACTGCTGCTGCACTACTGCATGATTTGCCGTGATTACCAGAACAGCACAAGTGCCTGTGGGACTTATTAAGACGGCCAAGCAAATGAAAATGACAGGTTGTTGACCCCTTTTTGGAAAGTGTGTCCTGTGATCAGAGTCTCTCTCTCTTCTTGCCTGGCTCAAGCCAATATGACAATGAGGACACATCACAGGGGATCGCTGGGTTGGAGGAGACCGCCCTGCATTTCAACACACACACACACACAAGTAGAATGTGACCTTGAGAAACCAGCGTTCATTTATCTCTGTTGTGGAAGTTTGAGGAAGTAAGTGTGTGTGTGTGTGCGTGTGTGTGTGTGTGTGTGTGTGCTTGTTTTTTTTTTGGTGATTTATGAGGACACAAATTTGTATAATGACATGGGTATTACACTGGTATTACGACGTAAACATGAAATATGAGGACGTTTTATAGTCCTCATATTTAAAATAGCTTTAAAAACATACTAAGCTTAATTACTTTATTAAAAATGTAAAAATGCAGAATGTTTTCTGTGATGAGTAGGTTAAGGGGTTTGTGTGTGTGTGTGTGTTTATATTGAACTACTTTCCTATCACCACTGGAATTTATAGTCTAAAAATGCAAATTTAATAAATATTAAATATTAATATCAGTTTAATTTACTATAAATAAGATTTATGCTGATATTTACCAGATTTAAATTCTCCAATCTGTCCCTCTCAAGCACTCAAGTCCTGCTCCGCCAACATTGATCTCATTTGTATTTATGTACATGTATATAACCAGCGCACCCATTTGGGGTGTAACGGTACATGTATTCATCCCGAACCGTGATGTCCGTACCGCGCATACAGTCAGTCACAGGCAATCCACACTCCAATCCAGAAGTTAATACAACTATCTCAAGGGGACTAAATGCCGCTAGGTGGAATAAACTGTGATTTGCACTACTGTCTTTTCAAAACAAATGAAAAACAAAAACCTAGAATTGATGATTTATTTCTTTTTCCAGTAACACTTTATTTTAGGGTCAATTTCTTACTATTAACTAGTTGCTTATTAGCATGATATTGGCTATTTATAAGTACTTATATGCCTTATTCTGCATGACCATATTCTACATCCCTTAAACCTACCCAATACCTAAACTTAACAACTACCTAACTTAACTATTAATAAGCAGTAATTAGGAGTTAATGACGCAAAAGTTAATAGTTAGTGAGAATTGGTCCCTAATCTAAAGCGTGACCATTTTTCCTATTGTACCGAAATCATACCGAACCATGACGTCTTTGCACCATTACACCCCTAGTACCCACACATTTTTATGTTTGGATACACACTGACATTTGCAGGATCTAAAACTTAAAGCCAAATGTAAATCTTTATGAATCATCTTTCGAATGTGTTGAGACTCTGTCTTAAAGGATTAGTTCACTTTAAAATGAAAATGTATTAATAATCACCCTGATGCTCCCAAGCTTTATAATGGCAGTAAACATAAACCACCTGTTTGAAGATCAAAAAAGTGCATCCATCCATTATAAACGTACTCCAGACGGCTCCAGGGGGTTAATAAAGTGTAACTTATGTGACGTATAACAGGACGAAGTGTAGTATGTCATGGCGTAGTATAATACTAGAAGTATGTCACTTAAGTTACACTTTAGACATAAGTAGAATCCATATGGCTGGAAGCTAGATATTTTACTTTATAACATGTTAAATATGGATATTTTTCTTGCACAGATGCATCGCTTCACTTCAGAAGGCCTTTATTAACCCCCGGAGCCGTGTGGAGTATGTTTATGATGGATGGAGGCACTTTCTTGAGCTTCAAACAGGTGGTTTCCGTTCACTGCCATTATAAAGCTTGGATGTGTCAGGATATTTATTAATATAACTCTGATTGTGTTCATCAGAAAGAAGAAAGTCATATACACATAGGATGGCTTGAGGGTGAGTAAATCATGGGGTAATTTTCATTTTAAATGAACTAATCCTTTGATAACTAGTCTCACCAACTAGCAGTTAATCAAGATTCTGTCTTTTTGGATTCAAATTAGAGCAATCTACCTTTTTACGTGACTGACTTTGAAAAGTTATGACCAGTCTTGAAGAAAACAATGAGATGACTAACTTAAGACTAGTCTAAGCAGTTTATGCAACTGGACAGTGAAATTAAAGTTTAGTACTCAGACACGATCTCATAGTGAGGCTCTTGTTTATTAATACATGATGGAGAAATTTTGTCCAAGAACAGCCTTAATTTATTTAAATTTATTTCAAAATGAAACCCGATGAGACTAATTAAATAAGTC
The DNA here is from genome assembly GCA_037950675.1 of Hypophthalmichthys molitrix. Lineage (NCBI taxonomy): Eukaryota > Metazoa > Chordata > Actinopteri > Cypriniformes > Xenocyprididae > Hypophthalmichthys > Hypophthalmichthys molitrix. Next base: position 3,334,455 of record CM075498.1, read on the forward strand.
ATTTGCACTCTTGGTGTGGCTGAATTATCATAAAATTTCAACAAATATGAAATATAAATGAAATGATGTTACAGATTACAGTTTGTAAATTAATATTTTCATTCAGCAAGGACATTAAATTCATCCACAGTGACAGTAAAGACGTTTATAATGTTACAAAAGATTTCTATTTCAAATAAATGTTAAACTTTCTAATCATCAAATAATCCTGAAAAAAATGTATCATAGTTTTTTACAAAAATAAGCAGTACAACTTATTTCAACATTGATAATAATGATAATAAATGTTTCTTGAGCATCAAATCATCATATTAGAATGATTTCTGAAGGATCATGTGACACTGAAGACTGGAGTAACGATGCTGAAAATTCAGCTTTGATCACAGGAATAAATTACATTTTAAAATGTAACAGCTATTTTAAATTCTAATAATATTTCACAATATAATATAATAATCTGAGAAGTTAAACAAACCAGTTTTGAGGGGATAATAGGCGACAATCAAGACTTTAATCTGTGTTTAAGTACTAACCCAGCTGCTGTTCCATGCTGGCCGATACTTTTACACAGAACATCCATCACACCGTGACATGATCCCACTTCCCTGATCCAGCCTTTAGCCTACTTTCCCCAATGATAGTGCCGGATGCCCCAGACTTCAAGGGCAAACTGTCTTTCCCTGTGCAGGCTGCCTGCGGTGGAACTCTCCACAGAATCAGTTTCAGTTTGCTCCTTTCTAAGGAATTTTAAAAAGTGTGAAATCATAAGGAGTCACATTTTTATTGATCTTTAGAGATAAAAGAGCATGATGTATTACTATAACCTTGTGCAAAAGGCACACAAACAGCACTGTATCCAGCAGTTTATAGCTACTTATAGATCCAGTTCTGTGTACACTAACATTTGAATGTAAACAACCGCCTTCTCCTTTAGATTGTATTTGTACACTCTAAAAAATGCTGGGTTAAAAACAACCTAAGTTAGGTTGAAAATGGACAAACCCAGCAATTGACCCTTCACAAAGACCCGCCCCCCTTAGTTACTGTTGCTTTGTCTGACAAGCCATGGTGTTGTCACGCCACACAGAGTGAAAAATACATCGTGGAGCAAAGAGGACACTGACAACACGTCGACAGACATGACAGAGCAGGTTACTTATGATATTAAAGTCCCAGCTTTCAAATTGTGTAATTTTTTTTTAAGAAATTCGAACAATAAAAACCATTTTGTGGCTCTTTAATGTGTCGTGACAGATTGCTGTAGTGCCTCAGATCAAGCGGCTTGTGAACTGATCTCTTCTTACTAGTTAGTTTATAGCATCAAATAAACATGAATGAACATGAGAAGGAATGTTGTTTCAAACGCAGAAAGACGTAAGCACACACCATTTTTCAAGTTCAAGTCCATTGAGGTTAATCTTCTAAATCCTGACTGCTTTGTCGGATAAATGGCAGATTCGGCGTTATAATTGGTTAGAACGCTTGTCAATCAAACTTCCGGCGAAGGGTCAATTGCTGACCAGCTTGGAGAGTTCAGAAAAAATTCAAACAAGATGGCGGCCTCTCAGCGGCAGTGGAGCAAAGAAAAGGAGCGTGAACTTATATCATTTTATGGTGGTAAGTTGTCATGTGTCAACCCAAAACAGGGAATTTACCTCATTTAATGCTTAAAATACCAACAGATGTCAATTTAAAGTACCTAGGCTTTGATATAGCCATCAAATATTTTTAGTTAAATACTAAAAAGACTCATTCCAGGTAATTTCTGCAGTGGTGTAGGCCATAGGGAGCGTGTCATGTGAAAGTAGCTTTTGACACGATCGACCCGGGTTCGAATCTGCCTTTCGCTCTTCTTGCTTTTTCCATCACAAATCAGATCAGAAAGGCATTTATATTGAATAAAAATGAAGAAAATATTTGAAAAGTTGAAATAAAGTGCCTAACAAGTGTTTAATAATAAAGTATTTATTGGGTTGGCAATAGATTCCTCTCTGATTGGTTGCTGCCAACTGTCCGTTGCCCTAATTAGTTGCCCTGTGTCTCACCAGGTTGCCCATTGACTGCAACATTGCCCAGCAAAATTGCTCAAAAAGATGTCCATGTGTATCATCACCTTAAGGATGGAAAATGGTCATGAGAACTTTTTTTTTTTTTTTTTTTTGGTGCAAAACTACAACTACTATAAGTGGCCCTCAGGGGAGAAAAAGTATGATATGACCCATCTTACGTCTGTAAAGATAAAGATAATTTATCAAGGTCAGCCACATGAGAAATATTTCCAGCTGTGTGTTTTTGTTTGTTGTCAGTTTGGACTGAATGATTCAAGAAACAAGAGCCGCTTTTCCACCGTCAAGCCGAACGGTTCCATGAAGTGTAAAGAATGTTCCAATTGTGTATCACTTGAGTGTGGTTCGACACGGCACAATTACAAAGCGTTCTTGGCCCACAATTCTCAGCAAGGTTGGCTAACCCTTCTGGTGTAAGTGATGTCGCCACTCAGGATTGGTCATTTGTCTTTTGTCTTCAGTTTCTCTGGTAGAGAAAAGCGGCTAAGGTTATCCTGCGCTCTCCTTCTTGTTTCCTCTCTTGTTTTAAGGAGAAAATGTGAATACTTGCATTATGACTCATTGTAAGGGAATATTCTAAAGAAACATATTTTGCTGGCAATGTGATATGCATTTCTAATTCCACCTCATTTGAACTGCACACAAAGGCGACTCCAGGATAAACATTCGGATGAAAGCGCACTGTCTGGCAGTGCATCAAAAGAATGAGATCAATATCTAAACATGCATGTGGAAAATGATATGACCACCAATAGAGCTACACGCATAATACATATAAATCACGACTCCATACACATCTGTCTTCTGTTCTCATTGTTGGTAATGTGAGGATATATAGAGTAAAACTGGAGCAATTGTGTCTACAGAACTCATCTTCTAGTCTTTTTCTTTGCTTATTTATATGTCTTTTAGGGACAGGAATTGGCGGGGATTGAATATTATTACAAGAATACGATTCTATCACATATATTGTGAATCTTTTTATGTTGTATTTAAATTAAGTACTACAGGACATTTTAATGTGACTTCAGTAAGTATAACATTTCTTTACATGATTCATGTCAGGCTTGATTTTCCTTTTCTTAACAGTATAAGATATAGCAACATAAGCAAACCCATTTGTAATTGATTTATTGACTTGAAAAATAGTGGTATATTTAAGGTGTGCTAGTAATGTTTTAGTGTTTGTGAGCATAACGGTTAGCTCAAGAGAGTGTGTGTCATACAGAGTGTGACAAAGTTTTCTTTTCTTACAGCCCACCTGAGAAAAATTAAAAAATAGTGCAGAATAAAGTCCCGTTCACACCAAGAATGAGAGCTATAAAGATAATGATAAAGATAGTTATATATATATAGAGATATAGTTCTAAAAATCGTTCTAAATGTACAAGAATAGCACTGTCCACACCACAGCTATAACGATAACAATATAGAGAAACAAAATCGTCGTTGGGAACACTTTCAGAAAGATTTTTTTCCAGCTGATGAACGATAAAACACTGACAGCCAATCAGAATCCATTCTAATTTAAGGGCTCACGCATTTAAAATGGCGGACAACATTGTGGAGAAGTTAATTGCTGAGGTCCAGAAAAGCCACCACTGTTTGACCAATCAAACCCCCTTTTCAAAGAATATACATATATGGAAAACAATCGGTCATACCCTCAGAATAAATGGTGAGAAATATTAACAATGAGATCATTATGCCAGGCTAGCAAAGAGTGTAAAATAAAATTACCTTGGGTATCCAGCTCTAGTTTCGACAACATTGTCTTGCTTCCTTTGAAATTGCAGTGAAAAAGACTAGGTGTTGTTTTTATTCCACTACAGTATATTGACTTCGTCAGCTAAATCCACTGTTATATTAGATCAATTACACTAGCTATTCACTCGAAACATAGCAAACATAGCAATATAGTTATTGTTATAGTTATCTTTATAGTTATCGTTCTTGGTGAGATTGGGCCTTAAATCTGTCTTTAAGTGGAAACCCCAAATTATAAGGCTTGACATTTTACGCTGGAAAAACACTGGATGGAAATGCCAAGATGCGCATAAATTCTCAAATGAGTAGGATAAATTTTTTATGCGACACGAAAACGTGCATAAACTACGATAGAAACACTTTTACCAAATAAATTCCTTGATGCGCATCAAAAAAAGACATGTGACTTTGCAATGTAACAGCATAACTGGACCAACCAGCGTACTGATCTCGTTGCACAGCATTTGAAATGCTGTTTTTGGTCATTCGTTAAAGTGGTTCGGTTTAATTCCCTCGAGGAAGAGCCTCACATGATTGCGTTCACAAACACCAGGCATTTGAATGCAAGATAACATGATAGCCTTTATTGTGTTTCATCTGCACTCTCTGAGGCGCAAATAATTTATTATATATGAAAATTATTATATACAATGGCTTCTATTGCAGAAACGTCCATTTTTAGCGCCATTTTTAGCACCAGTGTATCAGGAAGTGACGTTTTTGTTCTCTTTGACTCGCTGGATGAAAACAGTGCTTTATTCGCAAATGTTTTATGCGATATTCAAAGTTAAATACACAACTTTGGATGGAAACGTAGCCACTGTGTCTAGTGGTTATCCAAAGTTACTAGCCACTCAGCATTTTCACTGGCCGCAATTTTGACATTGATACCATGGAGAAAAACTGCCATATAGATATTTTTAATATTATCTCATAATTTGGCAGCAGGTTTATTAGGCTGCTGTCACTTTAAGACCTGATGCACGGATCCATTATACTGTTACACATGCATTTTCTTTTTCAACTGTTTACATTTACTTAAAACATAACTGACTGTGTTTATGTAAATACTCACCAAGACCGGCATTTTGACATTATTTTGTGAGTATTTGACTGATTAAGCGCAATAAGCAGCGATAAAGATTCAATTTAGTACTGAGAGGCGGCTTTATGTGTGCGTGAGCACAAAATCTGAGGGAATGAGTAAAATTCAGCGCAATACGCACAATCCCACGCTGAAATTCAAGCCCAATAAGACCAACAATATTCATCCAAAACAAATGAATCGAGTGAGTGAGGGGAGGAGAGTTTGTGTGTCGTCTCGAATCTATTCTGAGGAAAATGAGTATTGGAAGCGTTTCAGATATTATTCGATATGAATTGAAAAATCAATATTTTTGACAACACTACATTGCACTTAGTTTATTATTTCAGATGCCTTTTTAAAAGACTACAAAATGTATATATTACATATCAAATTCAACCCGCCAAAGTGGCTAGTAGGAGTGACTGCGTTACACGCCACTGCTGAAATCAATGTCAAGCCCTGAACATCTGAAAATCTGTGACGGTATGAACAACATAATACAGGCACAACAGCAACTAAATATCATTGAGTAGCTCAAAGCATTAACATTCTCTTTTAGTTTGACATGCTTTCAAATATTTATTAGGCATTGACCAGAACATCTTCCTGACCCACTTGTGTTTTAATAAATGCACTTCAGTTGTCAATGTGTTTTTAGCACAGATGCACTCAGTGAAATCAAAGTGATGCGACCAGCAACACAAATCAATAATGATGAATAAAACAATGCTTAACCTCCTTTCTATGTGTGTGATAACATGGTATAGATAGTCACAGAGGGAATTTAAAGTCGGCATGCAATTAAAACTGACCCTGTTTAGTCTTTGTTTTGTCTTTGAAATCTTTATCGAAATGACTTTTCATTTGTCCTACACTGAACATCCTTTTTCACTCTAAAATACGTCAAATTGCAGAAGTTAATTGGATGTGAACTGTGTTGACCTAACGTTACGTGGATTGGTTGCCATTTATTCTCATACAACTTCACTCTTATGATCATTATAATCTTTGTCTGAAATGTATCAAATTGCAGGCATTCAGATGCATTACACAGTTGCGATATATAATTATGATGTGTCTCACTACAAAGCTGCTTTTACACACAGCACTTTGTTAAATCATTGTGCAGACAGCAATTATAATAAAAGAAGCAGTTGTACAGCTAATATAAGAGTGTTTTCTTTCCATCCGAACGGATCTATCACTGGTTAACCATAACACATCACTCTGACAGTTTCCATCTAGCATGTAGTGGATATTTCATAAAGCTTAATTCAACTGAAACCCTCCACAAGCATTCACTGCTTGTAGGTTTTGCTTATTTAATCTGTTAAACGTGTTAAGGAGGATTCCTTCTGTCTAAGAATAATGGAAAACATCCATTAAGGAATGTTATGGCTGCCGCACCCGACTTTCAGACATATCAATTATGAATATAAAGGAGTATTTCTTTTCAAAATGGGGATGGATGGTCCATATGCGAATTCTACAGAAAACAGCTGTCTCTTGTGAGAGATGATCACGATCAAACGTTTATTTGACATTTGAATCCTGTGGAAGAAAGTGAAAGACTGTTTTGAGAACAGTAATGCATGAGTTACTCTGGATTTACTTTTTTTTCTATATGATTCCCAACATGTGAGACCGACGGTGCATGAATCAGCATCCAAACAAGCTTTAATTATGAGGTAAAATTTGCTGAAGATGGCACAAAAATACTGTTGTATGCATGACTGAATTTGAGCGCATGCATGTTTGTGTATAGTTGCGTCTGTGTGCGCGTTTGTGTGTGTGTGTTTATCCGCCTGTATTTCCTCTCTTGAGCTCAGAACAGTGGGATGTCCTGAGCCTGAGGGATTGCACTCGGCAGCAAGGAGCGTCTAGAGTCTTTCTATGTTTTACATGCCAAATTGCTTTTCCCCCACTGTCTTAGTAGTGAAAGCATGTTTTCTGTGAATAAAGATAAGAGAAGGTCCTCAGAAGATCAGTGCAATGCGTTTGTTCATTCAAACAGAAGGCTCACATTCACTGACCGCACCACATTTAATTACCTGCTGTAAAGTCGCTGTTTGTACAGCTTAAGAAGTGTGCGTACATAACAGTAACATAATAAAAGATCAATTGCTGCAGACTTGTGTAACTTTGGGTTCATTTTAAGCAGCAATTCAGTCATTTTTAAACAATAGTTGAGTTAAATGAAACCCAGCAGGTTGAGCAAACATTTAACCCAACCGCTGGGTTAAAACAACCAAATTCACTGGGTTTGTCCATTTTCAACCCAACTTGGGTTGTTTTTAAACCAGCGTTTTTTTTAGTGTGTAAGAACAATACTCTTTTTCAAACCTTGAAAAAGTCAAATAAAATACAAAACATCACTCTATTTTCTAAAAGCATGTTATTAATCGTATTGTGAATGATTCATTCATGCATGTTTAAAAAAAAAAAATAAATAAATAAATTTTATTTAATATGTCATGACATATTTAACCACATATAAACTAACAACTGATAGGTTTAGGACTCTTTTTTGTTTAATTAAAAAAAATAAAATTCTTGATTCCCAACCGATTATCTTTATGATGCATTACACATGCAGTGTTTATAGGAAGTGTTACCTGTCTGTGTTTTAAAGAGAACCCCAGAGCTGCTCTCTCAAGATGAGGCTGGTGTTGTCACTCTGCATTAGAGGTCTTTTAGAGGTGCAGTGACAGTAATGCATGAGATGGCACAGCTATAAGAGAAGCTGACAGGTGGGCGAACAGGTGGAGCAAGTAGACTGAATTTAATCAAAGCAATGACAGAGGCAACCCCTGCACGCTAGTGCCCCATCAGAGCCGCTTTCTGCCAACCAGACACCTGCATGTAGACCGGCAGAGGTCAGAGGGAGGAACGCTGTGGGGGCGAGAGGTAGGAAGAGCTGCAAATGAGTGTGGAAACAAGTGAATGGGAAAGAGAGGAAACAGCGGGAGCAGGTTGGATGCAGTGCAGATCCACACACCTTCTGGGTTCACCTCCACAGGCTTAACATACACACACACACACATACACAGGGCAGTTTTAAAGGGGCTGCAGTGACATTTCACCTTCATTTGCTGCCGTAGGCAAGAATAGTAGTTTATTTTATGTGTATGATGCTTTTAGCTCTGAAATCCACAGACGTTCCCTCAAAATCAGCCCAGAAAAATGTTTTCTGTGTTCTGCCGTTTCTGTCTGGTTCTAGAAATTAATAAATAAGTATTCAGCAACCTTTTCCTGTCATTTCTGTATATGTATTTATTCTAACATTCAAAATAACTGAATACTTTTATTCATCAAGGACACATTAAACTGATCAAAAGTGACAGTAACTCAGTACTGTTCTTTTGAACTTTCTATTCAGCAAAGAACCCTGAAAAATTTGTATTGTGGTTTCCACAAAAATATTATGCAGCACAACTGTTTTCAACATTCATGACAATAAGGAATGTTTCTTAAGCAGCAAATCAGCATATTAGAATGATTTCTGAAGGATCATGTGACACTGAAGACTGGAGTATTGATGCTGAAAATTAATTAATTAATTTATTAATTAATTTTAAAAAATAATCTTTGATCACAGGAATACATTACATTTTACAGTATATTCAAAAATTTAAAGGGGACCTATTATGTCCCTTTTCACAAGATGTAATATAAGTCTCTGGTGTCTCTAGAATGTGTCTGTGAAGTTTCAGCTCAAAATACCCCACAGATCATTTATCATATCATGTTGTAAATGCCCATTTTTGAGTGGAAGGAAAAACATGCTGTTTTTGTGCATGTATCTTTAAATGCAAATGAGCTGCTGCTCCCCGCCCCCTTTCCAGAAGAGGGAGGAGCCTGTACAGCTCGTGCCTCAAATACTCTGCCAAAACATCTGTTTGGATTTTGATTATTATCTCTATCGTGGTGATGCTCATGTGACATTGCAAGACATCATCATGAAAGTATCTGCATGTGTTTTAAAGCTATATCAGTCTAAACTTCTTATATATGGCTTTCTGAAGCACGTGCACAGAAAGCTGTCTGTCAGACGGCACGTCCCGTGAGTATCAAACTTTCTTCAAAGTATCAAAAGTTCTCTTGTTGCTGTTAAACTGTCAAATGTACACAAGGTTATGTCAAAAGCACACAAAGTTCTTATAAACACAGTCGGTTATGTCTGTGAATGTGAACAGCAGGGAAAGAAATCTCATGTGTATATTAGATCTGTGTATTAAAGTGACAGCAGCGTAATATACAGTACCTACTGCTGTTTATGCTGTTATTATGAACCAAACAACAAAAGAAAAACAGAAAATCACTCACTGCTCTTGACTGAATCACTTTAGTAGCTTTAATAAGAATATATTTCTTACTTGAATGCTGCTGTTAAACGCTCTGGTGAGGAGATAAACATGGCCGACTGTGTACAGCTCACTCAGGGCGGGGTCTATGCTAATAGGGCAGATTACATCAGCAGTTATGGGTGGAGCCTAAGCATTTGTGCCTTTACATCACATAGAAACTGCAAACGGCTTATTCTGAGATACTGCTTATGATTTATGGGGATTAAATATATTGAATTTTTACCAGTATAGGATGGTTGTGTACACACATTTATGTTCAAACACCATGAATTTTGCATAATAGGTCTCCTTTAATAATATTGCAAAATATATCTGTTTTTACTGTATTTCTGAGCAAATAAATGCAGCCTTGGTGAGCATAAGAGACTTCTTTCAAACAAAAACTAAAACAGACCCCAAACTTTTGAAGAGTAGTGTGTGTGCGTGTTTATGTATGTATGTTGATTGTTGTATTAAGAATCCAGTAGGCTCAAAGATCTGCAGGGGACGTGGTTTCTGCACACATGTGCACACACAGCAGTCAGCGACAGGTAATCATGCTGCTCACACACAGTCTGAGACATCAAACCCTCCCTCAGCCATTTTCCCCCTGAACACACACAAGAGATGAGAATGAAAGCATGAACTCCTCATGGACCCCAGGCTGTCCGCTTCCAATTCATTCATATCATCTCCTTGTAACTCCGTCATTCATTCATCTGTGCATTAATTTATTTATGAATGCATACATATATTTGTAGTGAAATTTTTTTAGATTAGGTTTCACTAATGAAGGTCATTTTAGGGGTCAGGATCAGGTAGCTCTTTAAGGTAGCATTTGTCCCTCAGTTTTATATAGCACCCGTGCTGCATTACCTGGTTCAGCGGCAAAATGGTGCCGTCATCCAATTTGCCTGGTGTTAATTTTGGCTCCACCCTGCCCGCCACTGGCATGTCTGCTGTTCAGAAATTAGCATAGCCTCACACCTCATCCCTCTCCCATTCTGTGTGTCTGCTCCATCTGCCATGCTGTAGTCACCAGCTTGCTTGCTCTGTGGCTCTGTATTCCCAGCGCTCACGGCTAAACATGTGCGATACCCACAGAAATCACCAATCGCCTTACAGCAGCATTTCAGGCACTGCACGCTGAGTACTTGATGATCAGAACAAAGGCAGTGTGATTTCAATTATCACTTTTATTACAGAAAATGGGACTCAGAGCTTAGATTTATACACTCTATAAAATGCTGGGTTGTTTCAACCCATGTTTGGGTCAAATATGGACAAACCCAAATGGTGGGTTTAAAAATTTGGTAACACTTTAGTTTAGGGTCCAATTCTCACTATTAACTAGTTGCTTATTAGCATGCATATTACTATGATATTGGCTATTTATTAGTACTTATAAAGCACATATTAATGCCTTATTCTGGATGACCTTATTGTACATTCTTAATCCTACCCAATACCTAAACTTAACAACTACCTTACTAACTATTAATAAGCAGTAATTAGGAGTTTATTGAGGGAAAAGTTGTAGTTAAAATGTATTGGTAAATGTTGAAAACTAACTTGAACTAAGATTAATGTTAAATAATGATAAATTTATTGTTCATTTGTATATGTTATCTAATATAGTTGTGATGTTAGCAAATGCAACCTTATTGTAAAGTGTTACCAATTATAGTCTGAAATGATCAAATAAAGATTGTAAAAAAAAAAAACATTAATAAACACTTAAATAAATTAACATTGCCAAGTTAAGCAGTGTGATATAAGAAGGTTAATCACTGTGATATAGAAAAATGATCTGAAATGAGGTATTGATTTCATCTAAGGTTGTGGCTGAAATCAGTTTCTCTTTTTTTCTTTCAGTGATTCTGTTTGTTAACAGCAGGTGTTCATCACTGATGCTCAGTCATCACTTAATTAATCTCATTAACTTTAACTCTGCTTCGGTGTTACTTTAACACTATATAGATAGGGACCATATGTACTATAAGCAGAGTTGATGTTGCTTTGTATAGTATTTTGTATAAAAAATGGTCTAAAAATTAATAAATAATCAAATAATCTTCAATTGCCAGTAATATTCAAAGTTAATCATTGTGATATCGGGAAAAAAACCTGAAATAAATAAAGAAACAATATGAAATTGCCAATAATAGTTAACATACACTTTAGATTACTATTCCGTCATTTATGAATAACACAGGAAAACGTAATATTAACACTCTAGTAACTACTATCAACTAACAAGAAACTCTTTAGCTAATCAGTTACTACTTTTTTCATACCTCCCGGAGAACTACTAAGAACTACTATATACAGGTTCATAATTAATGTGCAATGCATAATGTATAATTAATTCTAAAATGTAAATCATGGTAACAAACTAGTAATGACTCAAATATTATCAAATCCTTCAGAAGGAATTATTAATTATTTGTATCAGTATTCTAAAGTGAAGATTACAGTAACCCACTAGTAATGACTCAAGTGTTATTAAATCCATTAAAAAGGAATTACTATCCAAAACCTTACAAAAATGTACAAAAACCTCAGAAGTTTACCATGACTTTAGTCAATATTAATGAGTTATGATGTTTTTCACTTTAGAATACTGATACAAATAATTAGTACTACTTGAGTTATTACTAGTGGGTTACCATGATCTTCTCTTTAGAATTAATGGTAACACTTTAGTATAGGGAACACATATAAACTATTAACTATGACTTTTCCCTCAATAAACTCCTAATTTACTGCTTATTAATAGTTAGTAAGGTAGTTGTTAAGTTTAGGTATTGGGTAGGATTAAGAATGTAGAATAAGGTCATGCAAAATAAGGCATTAATATGTGCTTAATAAGTAATAATAAACAGCCAATATTCTAGTAATATGCATGCTTATAAGCAACTAGTTAAAAGACCCTAAAATAAAGTGTTACCGAATTAATTATACATTATGCATTAATCACATTATTTATGAACCTGTATATAGTAGTTCTTAGTAATCCTCTGGGAGGTACGAAAAAAATATTAGTTATTAATAGTGAACTAACTGCTATCACTGTGCTATTACTTACTAATTCATTAATAGTTTCTTGTTAGTTAATAGAGTGTTAATATTGCGTTACTCATTTGTTCCTGTGTAGTTATTTATACAGTAACAGTATTCTGAAGTGTTACCGTTAAGGGCATTCGTTGCGGTATAAAAAAAGGTCTAAAATTAATTAATTAATTAAAATAAATAATTAAATTGACAATAATACTCAAAGTTTATCATTTTCAACGATGTTGAAAAAAATGGTCTAAAATTAATAAATATTAAAATAATCTGACATTACCCATAATAGTCAAAGTTAATCGCTATGATACAGAAAAATCTTCTGAAATTAATAATCAAATAATCCAAAATTCCCAGTAACAATTAATCAAGATAATCAGTCTATTGTGAGCTATTCTTAGGACAATAATAATGAATAGTAAAATAATAACTGGTAGCAGGTACAAAATCATACTACAGGGCTGTTGAATGCTCGAATCAGATTGGCTGAAAAATCTTCTGAGGTGTGCAATTATTTTCAGGGAAACGCACGGCTAAAGTAGTTCCAGGCAGTTCTTGACCACATTACAGTTCCATATCACTTCGCCAAATGATTTCAGTTATTTCAAAATGTCCTACAGCTTACAACCACAAAAGAAACAAAACCCAGAACGACACTGACCAAGCAAATAAATATAGTAAACAACAGGATGAAAACGACAGATTATTGTCATGGTTTTGCTATAAAATGCGCTTTATTATGTCCTGAAAGCACATACTCTCCCCCGCTCTCGCTCAAACATACATACATACATACAGTGTTGTGACCGCATTACCACCTTGGGTGTGCATTATTTTCTGAAAATTCAACTGCCCGTAAACAATTATTCCTTACATACAGTATCTTACCTAATGCAAAATCCGCCAAATTCCCAATTTAACTGACATATGGGACATATGGGTTACTGTTAGTGTTATGTAATCATTGTGTGCTTGTATTTCACGTTGGCTTCATTCATCACATGTGTAAGCAGTATTCAGCACATTACATTGCTGAGCTCAGAACAGGCCGCATGACACCTGTGGCCAAGTATAGCCAGTCGTGTGTGTGTGTGTGTGTGTGTGTGCCCCAATTCCACATAAAATAGGTCATCACTAACCAGCATCTGCTGGAATCTACATGTCCTCTGCATGCTAATTATAAAATGAATTTTACATCTCAATATAAGTCCCTGCAGGCACTGACATTGACATGCAATCATTTCCTCTCCTGTCATTTTTCTAGATCAACAAGTAGTGTGCAGGATATCTCCATTCACGGGACGTGTGCGTAGGCACCGGACAGGTTGAAGTGCAGAGGGTGTCGTTTCAAAGGAAAGGTTAGCGTGTTTATTTGTGTGGGCTGTAAAATGAGGCTGGAAGCTTTCTCCGTTTCTCGTTCGCTCTGTCTCTGAAACAGACACACACAGAAAGGTTAAAACACAGAGCTGGAGCCCATCTGTATGAGAGGATGAGAGCTTTATCCGTACCAACACTGACGCACAAGGGCAACTGAATCATTTAAATGCATGACAGGGCACTCGAAGAAACTCCTTCGGTTGACAATCCAGTAGGAAAGAAGAATCACAAATGTAGTGTCTGTAATCATAATGTCTCAATTGTCTCTCCTTGAAAGCAACAAGATTAAATGAATAAGAATTCTATCTCCTGATTTATCTCCACATAACAGTAATCTCACATGAGCTTCAGTGAGAATAATGTCTCGCTGTGCTCAGATTTGCAACATTTACTGTATGTTGACAAGTGGCCAGAGGGATTCTGAGCCGTTCCTCTTCCAGAACAGTGTTCAGGTCACTACGTGATGCTGGTGGAGGAAAACGTTTTCTGACTCGCTCCTCCAAAATACCCCTAAGTGGCTCAAAAACATTCAGATCTGGTGACTTTGGAGGTCATGGGAGATGTTCAACTTCACTTTCATTATTGGTGCATTATCATGCTGATACACGGCCCCACCTTCAGGGTACAATGTTTGAACCATCAGGTGCTCATGGTCCTCCAGAATGGTTCAGTAGTCCTTGATAGTGACGCGTCCGTCAAGCACAGTAGGGAACGCAATGATATTGCAGCCCGAACCATCGCTGTGCTTCACAGTCCGAGTGTTGAGCCTCTTTGGTTCTTCTGCTTACCAGATGTGGGAAAGACAGTGAAGGTGGACTCATCAGAGAATAATACATGTTTGCACTGATGGCACCATTGAAACCTTGACATTTGGCATTGGCACGAGTGACCAAAGGTTTGGCTGTAGCAGCCTGACCATCAATATTGACTCTGTGAAGCTCCAGACGAAACAGGAGAGTCGAGGTGCACATATAATTCTGTAGTGAGTTGGGCAACTGTCTCCCATTATGTTGTGTGAATTTCAATATTTTATGTGCAGCTTTGCTGTTGCTCTGCTAATTCAACCTTCACACTCGGCTCATACTGATGGAATGTGAATATATAGACATGAAACCTCCAACATTTTATAATTATAATAATAAATAAATTCAGTTGCTCACATATTTCTAATTAATAACAAATTAAGGATCCTTTGAGAAATTCAAATTACATAAATGCCTCTGGCACAAAAGTAAACTTGTATTGTTTAGTCATACACTTAATACTTCGAAACCGCCTACCCGAAGGCATTATCTCAAAGTGTGTGTGCATATCGTCACTCATAACAGCCTTCCTTATAATGTGCTGCTCGTAATACTCAAGTTAAACTCCGCAGAGGATCATCGGTCATTTTTTAACAGGTCCTGACTATGATTTGCAAACTTCTTACTCTGAAGAGAAAGTGATAAAAGCCAACATATAAATGGAAAATATACATTACCCTCAATAAAAGTGCTATAGAAGGTTTTCAATAGATCCATAGGAGTTTAGTTTCACAATAGGTGTATTTTATGGTTCTATTGTCAGCATATGACTATACTGAGAAAACACCGGTAACACTTTAGTATAGGGAACACATATAAACTATTACCTACGACTTTTCCCTCAATAAACTCCTAATTTACTGCTTATTAATAGTTAGTAAGGTAGTTGTTAAGTTTAGGTATTGGGTAGGATTAAGAATGTAGAATAAGGTCATGCAGAATAAGGCATTAATATGTGCTTAATAAATACTAATAAATAGCCAATATTCTAGTAATATGCATGCTTATAAGCAACTAGTTAAAAGACCCTAAAATAAAGTGTTACCAAGGTTTTAGTGTAGTCTTATTTAACTTTATATAATCCTTCAAAATGAGTATTACGATCCGTCTAGGTTAAATCGCAATAAATAGAATAAATAAAGAAAAATGCCTCCCCCACCCAGTCGTCAGACCAAAATAAATAAATCAGATAAACCATTGGATTTATAGTTCAGGAAAAAAACGATTAACGTTTTATTGAGATGAAAGAAATTAAATAAATAAACATTTCCAGAATAACATAAACCAGTAAGTGCATAAACTTCGGGAAGACCCAAGGCCCAAAATAACAAACAAAACAGGTAATAAACAAAAAATATCCAAAATAACTTCCCTCAAAATATAAAAATCAAAATACAACAAATTACCCTTACTACACTAACAAAAACAGAGCGAACTTAGTTTCAAAAGAAAAGGGCAGGTCAACCCTACAGTGCACCGTTACTGTAAAGAAAAAGAAAATATAACATAATGCACAATGTGTAATGGTGGTCTGGCGGCCGGAGAGGAGACAGGAGAAGTGCGACCGGCCCGAAGTCGCAACAGCTCCACTGCAGGAAACGGAAGAGACGGTTTTAAACCTTCATTCGATGATCGTAATCCAATCCCAGCAGAGAGAGATAGAGCCAACCCGATTGGTTTACTGTTTAACGATATCCTGCTTAAAGCCAGCAAAAACAAAGAGAACACACACAGAAATAGCAATAGCAGAAAAATAAACAACAAACAGAATTACAATTCTGTAATTAATAATTCCGCAACAACGAGTTTGCTGCAAAAGTCACACAAAACAGAGCGAAATGTTATCATTTCATATTAAGTAGGTAAGTAAACTGTGACTGAAAACATGTCATTGATATGACAAGTGAATACAATAGAATCAAGATGCTAATGCCACAATTTTAATATTCAAAAATAAGGATTTGTACGTCTGTAATGTTGTTCATACATACATAATTTACGTTTTAATGCTGTCAATACGCCAATATTGTATGTTTCAGTGTATATGGAAACGCAAGAACCACACTTTACGTAAAAATACATATGAATACTCATGAGATCACATTGGATATTTGTACTTGTCTACTCTATCAACTCTCTTTTCATGAATATACACAGGTTTCAACTTAGGAGCATTTTCCCAAATGTTGATGTAGAGTGTTCAACAGGAACAGTTTTGCATCATCCACGCCTCTTTATATGCAAACTGAAATGGGTCTAACTTCATAAGCTGTAACTTAAACTCTCTATCTAAGGCTTTCATTACTAATGAAGTTAATGCAATAGGCTGGTAATAATTAAAAGAGTGAGACTTCTCACACTTAGGGATTGGGATCCCACGGCTGAGGAATCTATACCCTGATCCAGTGAAGCTTGAAACAATGAGTGAAACGGCTCCGCACAGCGATTAAAGGTTCTGCTACAGATGCCATCTGGTCCAGGAGCTTTGTTAAAAGGTGTAGCTTTCAGCTGTTTAGTCACATTAGGAAGATATAATTTCAGAAAGGCAGATACTGAGCTATATAAATGACTGATGTCATAAAAAGTCAAGCCACTGCGCCGTCGGGTCGGAGGTCACTCTTCCGATTTAACTAGACTCACATGTGTCTGTTGCTGGAAGCCAATTATTATAGTTTATAAAGTTATAAATATGGATATTTTTCTTACAAAAACCCATCACTCCACTTCAGAAGGCCTTTATTAACTGTATGGATTACTTTTATGATGGATGGATGTGGTTTTTTGGGCTTCAAAATCTCGAGTCCCATTCACTACCATTATAAAGCTTGGAAGAGTCAATAACTACATAAATTTATCCACTAACCATTCAGAAACGCCCAGTTTCGCTCTAAAAATGGTAACTTCTTCCTGAGTCTCTCCATCAGTGTCGACTCCGGTTTGAACAATGTAAGGCTGAACACCGTTACTGACAATCCTCATTTTGGCTGCGTGAGATTCTCCAGCTTTGAACGGTGTGTTTTTGCTCACACCCAAATAAGGGCAAATTTGTGCAGTAGACACACCCATCTTAAAGATTTCAATATATCACTTATCCTGCCTGAGAACACATCATCATGGATAACATTTGAAATATCAATTAATATACATACATATATTCTAAAAACTATTCACGTACGACCAATACACTGCAAATCGGGTAATTTTAGGTCAGTGTTTTCGCTGTAAGTCAATAATGCCCGGTGGCTTCACCGCCTGCTGGCAGTTTAGGACGCAATGAGCAATCCAGTCATTTATATAGATCAGTGGAGGCAGAGGGACTGTTTGCGGACCAATGATTGGGTCATGAAAGTGGTTTCTATATGACAGGTGGAGGTAATGGTTTGAAAAATAAAACTCAACTGAAAAGGAGAGTCATTTTAGAGGCATAGCAAATTGTTAGATTTTGATGAGCAATTCTGAAGACAAACAAGACCAGAAATGTGAAAGTAAGAAATGAAATAGTCCATATTGATTCACTGTAATTTTATCCTTAAAACTGGTATTGCTCATTAAAACCGGAAGGATTAAATTGACATCACAGCCTGCAAGAGATGGGGATGGTCATTTGGCACAGAAGATGACGCATATGTGCTGTCTGGATGCATATTTAGAGATATCACACACACACACACACACACACACTGCTTCAGTGACTGAGACCCATATATAAGTACACACACGCACTTATTTGTGCAATGTGCCTGTGAAATTGCACCCTTGTATTGTAGTCATCACCATCCACATCCAACCTGTTCTTCTAGAAATGCATTTTGTAGTTTCACCTTGAAGGGTAACTTCGTGTGCTCACATCGGTTTCACTGTAAAAGCAGTGCGTCGGTTCAGAACCGTCCAAGCAAAAGGTCAGTCCTGATCTGTGTGTGCTGAATGAAAGGCCAGCGGGCTTTTTGGCAGGCTGCAATATTGATGTATCTTTAGAATCTCGGAAGTGTGAAAAATCGCTGTTTTTTTTTTAGCACTCTTTGGGATGGTAAAAGTTATGTTTTGTTGAATTCAAATGCAAGTGTATAAGGATCAAATGCAAGTTATTATACAGATAATCTAACCCTCATCAATAACTCTCAAATGTCATTGGCATTTCGGAATATTCAAACTTCAATCTTGGAAAATACTTTGAAAGTGGATGGTGATGTTTTGTGTCCTAAAGATATTTAATATGGTCTACATTTATGGTGCTTTTTCTTTACATCTTCAGTCTCACCTTACATGGTAATGATGGTGTTAAAGATCCGTGCACGTAACTAAAGGTTGTAAGTTCAAAATCTCTAAGTGAATCCTGAGGCAGGTTATGTAGTTATATTGAACAAGTATGAAATAGTTTAGTTAGTTTTAGTTTAGTTTTATTGATTTATATAGCACATTTAATAACGAGTCAAGTGCAGTAAAAGTAAAATAGAAACATAAAACTGATAACATGATAAAAACAAAAGACAAAACAATAAAAACACGTAAAGTGTTATACAGCAAATTACTCCAGCCCATAAGCCATTTTCAAAAGATCGGTCGTTTATACAGCGGCAAATTATTCCACAATCTGGGTGCCGCCACCGAAAATGCACAATCCCCCTTAAGTTTCAGACATGTCATTGGTACTGACAACAACAAAGTATTCGATGACCTTAAAGGCCTATTGGTCTGATGGTAGGACAGAAGATCAGACAGGTAGGATGGTTCCAAGCCTACCAGGGACTTGTACACAAACAGTGCCTTTAACTGAATTCTAAACGCAATAGGAAGACAATGCAAGCTAATCAAAACATAGTTTAATCAAAACATGATAGTTTCCCTCTTTCTAGTCCCTGTTAAAAGTCTGGCCGCAGCATTTTGGACCTGCTGAAGGCAAGATAAACCAGATTGATCAATTCCTAAATACAATGTGTTGCAGTAGTCCAGTCTTGTTGAAATAAATGCATGAATAACGGTTTTCAGATTCCTATGAGGAATACATGATTTTATTTTAGCAATCAGCCTAAGCTGAAAAAATGCTGATTTTACAACTGAATTTATTCGTTTTTCAAATTTAAGAGCTGGGTCAGATTCCGTGCATAAGAGTTAGTTAAAGGACTAATGGATTCTGAGAGGATGTTAGCACCATCAGGCCATCCAAAAAACAACATTTCCGTCTTAGAGTCATTTAACTGGAGAAAATGATCTGCCATCCAAATTTTAACATCACTCAAACAATCCAACAGTGACTGAAGAGATATGTTGTCATCTGGTTTCATTGGAAGGTAAAGCTGTATATTGTCTGCATAAAGATGATATAAAATGTGATGCTTACGAAAGATCTTGGCTAAACAAAGAAGATAGAGGGAAAATAAGACAGGGCCTAAAACACCCTGCAGCAGAGGAAGAAGAAGTATACTTTTCAATGGCTACAGAAAAAGATCTTCCCTTAAGATAAGATGAGAACCAATTTAAGGCAGTTCCCTTATTAATAAAATAATTTAACAAAAAAGTTGATCATTTTAATTTCTCGTATTTCTGTATGTCAACATATCATATTAGCTGCTATTGATGTTAAATAATAATTATTAATTTAAATAATTTCACTACTTCAGTTTGATCATCTCCAGGGTCTGATTTGAAAACCTATTTATTTCGAAATATTCCAGGTGTTTCTTAATTTTTGTCCTTTGTCTAATTGCAAAATATTTGAAGCAAAATGTGTTTTGGGGGGGATTTTTTTTAATCATTTTATATGAGTGTTTTCAGTATTACTTTAGATTAAAAACAACAGCACATAAATCAGGAAGTATTAGCAATGGATTCAATAATTCAGTAATGTTTTGTGGTATTAGTTGTCTAACTTTAAAGTGGATTTTTCATTCCTGTTTGAAATCAGTCTGATAATATTAAAGTTCCAAAGAATCTCAAAAGAACTTCAAGTTCTCATGTTAATGTAACATTTCTGTCAGTTGCTCATTAAACAATGACTAAATTTAGCTCTTTATTACCATCCAGTTAATTTTCTTGTCAGTGTGTTAAAAGTCATGAATTAATACAGTTTAAGTGCTTGAACTTGACCAGAGCATATTTCTGAAAGCCTGATATACCCTTTTATTCTTATATACTACCTTTTAAGCATATGAATATTCATTAACTTACATGATTCAGCATGAACAGGAATGATCCAGGTGTTCCAGAAAGACAAAAAAAAAAAAAAAAAAAAAAATTTATAGTGTCGGTGAAGTGAAAGCATGGTGGATGTTAAAATGCTTTCCTGTGAGGCTGATGAGTCACTGATAGAATGATAGCATGTGTCATATGTAGGCGCTAGACGCCACACAGATGGAGCAGATGAGTGTCTCGCTCCCTCTCATTTCTTACCATTTATTTAAAGATGCAAAGACAGTCTGACTGTCAGCCCAGACTCAACACTGGGCAACAGCATTCTTGATTAGGGAAATTACGTCTCACTTGATGTTTTGTATAGCATCTTCAAATGAATTATGATGTGAAACTGCAAGGAATAGTTTAGCTGAAAATGAACATTTCTATCATTTACTCACCCCCTAAACTGGTGATTTTTTTGAAACCCAAAAAGTGCTTCTGTTTTACATACAACAGAAGTAAATGGTGATTTATACTTCCAAGCT
This sequence comes from Hypophthalmichthys molitrix, assembly GCA_037950675.1. Lineage (NCBI taxonomy): Eukaryota > Metazoa > Chordata > Actinopteri > Cypriniformes > Xenocyprididae > Hypophthalmichthys > Hypophthalmichthys molitrix. The sequence goes on from CM075498.1 coordinate 3,355,626, forward strand.
CCAAAAAGCACCACAGAGTCCATACGACTCATGCACTATAATAAAGTCTGAAGTTATGCAGTAGTTTTGCATGAGGAATGGATCACCATTAAAAACTCTATTTTTAATATAACAGCACAGCTCTGGCAGAGGTGAAGATTTTCAGTGAATAATGACTGTAGTGTGTTTATACTACTTTTATGATACTCTTATGGAATTTTTTTTGGAGTTTGCCTGTAAAAATTACATCCACTATCATTTTTTGGAGAACAGAATCTTGGAAATGCTTCCTAACATCTCCTTTTGTAAATTCATGGAGGAAAGAAAACATGTCAAAACAACATGAAGGGTAAAGGCCTGTTTAAACCTGTTGGAGTATCACTGTCAAATCTGGCTATAACTAGGGCTGGGACGATACATCGATTCTCGATACAATGATTCTAGATCAATTCTGATATTTTCTCTCTGTAGAATTGATTCTGAGCTTAGTTTTAACAGCAGATGGCGCTCTAGGCTAGTTTTTAACCGCACACTCAAATGCTCATGAAGAAGAGCGCTGAAGAGCGATCAAGCGTTCGGCTGAATCATGTAAGTGGTTAAAATATACTTGCACCTCGGCTTTTATGATGCGAGATTAATGTAAACACAGTCCACTGTGAACCCTTGTAATTCGCTTCAACCTTTATGAATGAACCAGTGAACCAAAAATGCTTTAGGAATGGTTTGAGGAGCACAACAACGAGTTTGAGGTGTTGATTTGGCCTTCAAATTCCCCAGATCTCAATCCAATCGAGCATCTGTGGGATGTGCTGAACAAACAAGTCCGATCCATGGAGGCTCCACCTCGCAACTTACAGGACTTAAAGGATCTGCTGCTAACATCTTGGTGTCAGATACCACAGCACACCTTCAGGGGTCTAGTGGAGTCCATGCCTCGATGGGTCAGGGCTGTTTTGGCAGCAAAACGGGGGCCAACACAATATTAGGAAGGTGGTCGTAATGTTATGCCTGATCGGTGTATGTGCGTTACCGTGACGTTACCGTGCGTTACTGTGCGTTACTGTGACGTTACCGTTTTCACAAATTCACGTTTTTGTAGTTTACGCGGAGATGATAACGCTACTGTTTTCAAAAACTTGCACTTTGTAATCCTTTTCAAAAAGTTTGCATTTTCAGGTCCCCAAAAAGCTGTTGTCGTGTAAATGAACGGCCAAAAATTCTACGGCCATAAAAAGTTTTCCGTTTTTAATTGAAAATGGTGTCTTGTAAATCTATGGAAACTTGTTTCCGCCACTGAATAAAAGATTCAAAAAGGTGATTGCGACTTTTTATCTCACAACTCTGACTTTTTTTTCTCGCAATTGCAAGTTTATATCATGCAATTCTGAGGAAAAAAGTCAGACTTGTGAGATAAAAAGTTGCAATTATCTTTTAAATAGTAAAACAGCTTCCATACTTAAGCCCTATCAGTTTAAACATTCAAATGATTTTAAGCCATTCATGCGCAAGACACAGTGAAAGTAACTTCATTCCTTACTTGCACGCTGTGATAGATCGTTTCTGTACAGAAAGCCGCCTCTCAGACAACATGTGAGTACTCACAAAATTATGTCAAAATGCCCTTCTTGACAAGTATCCACTTAAACACAGTCAGTTATGTCTTAAGTGAACGAGCATCAAACAACAAAAGAAAAGGATAGAATCACTCACTGCGCTTAACTAAATAACTTCTGTATCTTTGTATATTTACTTCCTACAGTAATACAAGATGAAAAGGTAGCAGGTATTCTCATTCATCTTTATATTAACTAATATTATCATAGAAAATGGAATAGAAAATTTTTCCTAGTGATAAGTCCCACAGAAATCAGAAATTATTTTACGTGTGAATCCTTGCAGATTTGGTAAAATCTGTTTTGATTTTTGAGAAAAACAATCCATTATTGCAGTTCATTAGGCAGAAAGAGATTTCAGTATTTCAATAATGGAATATAATTTCTGCTTTACTACAGATTCCACTACAGTCATTTCGCTCCATCACTGGAAGTGGGAAAATTTGAGGTTTATAAATTACCATCAATTAGTCATAAATCGCAGGCTGTTATCTCCGACACTCAGAACCAGGGCCATTTTTCTTTTTAATCAGACTTAAAAATTCACCAAAGTCAAGTGACATCCATTAACGCTTCAATCCACACGAGTGAGTCGATGAGTTTCTGTTCTCTGTTGAAGTGGTTTTGTGTTTATATGATTCATATTCTATTGCTCATTTGCAGTATTGTTCTTCATACACATTTAAAAAATAAAGAGCCTGAACCATACTAGAATATATCTGTTCAAGTAAGTGCCCTAATGTTATTCTCACTTCAGAAAAATGACCAAATCAAGTCAATTTTTAGAATTAAAGTCTGTGAATCGTTTACCAATTTACTTGTTCTATCTATCTATCTATCATCTATCTATCTATCTCTCATTCTGCCATTATGTTGTTCTATCTATCGTTCTATCTATCGTTCTAGCTGTTATTCTATCTATCATTCTATATCTATCGTTCTGTCGTTCTATCTATCTATCTATCTGTCATTCTGCAATTATGTTCTAGCTATCATTCTATCTATCGTTCTATCTGTCGTTCTAGCTGTTATTCTATCTATCATTCTATATCTATCGTTCTGTCGTTCTATCTATCTATCTATCTGTCATTCTGCCATTATGTTGTTCTAGCTATCGTTCTATCTATCGTTCTATCTATCGTTCTAGCTGTTATTCTATCTATCATTCTATATCTATCGTTCTGTCGTTCTATCTATCTATCTATCTATCTATCTATCTATCTATCTATCTATCTGTCATTCTGCCATTATGTTGTTCTAGCTATCATTCTAACTGTTCTATCTATTGTTCTAGCTGTCATTCTGTCTATCGTTTTATATCTATCTATCTATCTATCTATCTATCTATCTATATGTCATTTTGCCATTCTGTTGTTCTAGCTATTGTTCTATCGTTCTATCATTCTAACTATTCTATCTATCATTCTATCTTTCTATCTGTCATTCTGCCATTATGTTGTTCTAGCTATCATTCTATCTATCGTTCTATCTGTCGTTCTAGCTGTTATTCTATCTATCATTCTATATCTATCGTTCTGTCGTTCTATCTATCTATCTATCTATCTATCTATCTATCTATCTATCTATCATTCTGCCATTATGTTGTTCTAGCTATTGTTCTATCGTTCTATCATTCTAACTATTCTATCTATCATTCTATCTTTCTATCTGTCATTCTATCTATCGTTCTATATCTATCATTCTGTCGTTCTATCTATCTATCTATCGTTCTGTCGTTTTATCTATCTATCTATCATTCTATCTATCTATCGTTCTATTCATTTTATCTATCATTCTGTCTATCGTTCTATCTATATGTCATTCTGCCATTCTGTTGTTCTAGCTATCGTTCTATCTTTCTATCTGTCATTCTATCCATCGTTCTGTATCTATCGTTCTATCTATCTATCTATCTATCTATCATTCTGTCGTTTTATCTATCTATCTATCTATCGTTCTGTCGTTCTATCTATCTATCTATCGTTCTATTCATTTTATCTATCGATCATCTATCTATCTATTTATCTATCTATCATTCTATCTATCGTTCTATTCATTTTATCTATCTATCTATACATCTATCTATCGTTCTGTAGTTCTGTCTATCTATCGTTCTGTCATTCTATCTATCTATCTATTTTTCTATCTATCATTCTATTCATTTTATCTATCGTTCTGTCTATCATTCTATATCTATCGTTCTGTTGTTATCTATCTATCTGTCCGTCTGTCCATCCATCCATCCATCTGATATCCTTAAATCCTTATTCTAAGACGAATGACTTTCTGACTTAACCCTGTTTGTCAATACTGTTGTATCTCAGTAGAGATACTGAGCATAGAATAGAAAAATTAATTTCAGATTCTCCTCTAGTTGTAAAACACCATACATAAGATGCAAATCATCCCAATCAAATTCACTCAATTAAACTCAAGCATCACAGACATTAATCACATCAGCCTACATCCATCTCCTTGCATCGTTTCACTCGGTTGGTTGCCATGATGTGATGGAATTCCGTGTCCATCCCATGTCACTTTGTCATTGTTGTGTCTCCTCCTCCCCTCACATGACCTTGTGACCTTTGAGTTCTTTCATGATGTCACACCATAGGACTCTGCAACCTCTGACCTCAGGTCTTGGTGCTTGCTCTCACGGCCAGTGGGAACGCAGGGTCTTCTGCACGCTCCGAGCTCACAGTGATACACATGAGAACAGGGGGAAGGGTGGGAGAAAACCAGCAAGTATTGATACTCCTCAGTGACAGAGTCTGTTGAATATCAAAACAGTGGCTTGCTCTTTGTTCCGCCGACAAATGCACTACAATTGATTAGAAGCTGAATACTAAGAGAAGCATCAGTCTTGAGCGAAGGCTTTCTTCTTCCCAGGCTTTCGGAGTTCGAAGGGTCATGCCAAGAGAAGGGTTGGTCAGTGTGTGAGAATACACCAGACCTAATTAATGGAGACAAGCCTGTGGTTCACAACATACTTAAAGGAATATTGTGGGTTATTTTCAACTTAATGTCTGTGAGCACCATCTGTGCCATGCTGTCGTTTACCTAAAACAATCATTTCGACTCATCCCTCAGTGAGTAAAATGAACCGGGGACACATTTACAGTAAAACACAAGAAACATAAGCATGGCAGTGAAGTAGAAAGCACCTTAATAACACAAAATAATACTGTTTTGAAAGTATTGTAGTTGTGAAAAATGTAAAATGGTTTGAATTGCTGAATTAACTGTTATGAATTAAAATTACTGGAAACGCTTGGATATTACATGGACCACAATATACCAATATAAAGTACATGTATTTTTTCTAAACACCTGTATCCTGTTTTGGTTTTTTTCCTTAGTTTTTGTTCCTCATAGCAGTGTGAACAGCACAAACCACATAGAATCTGATCATTTGGGACACTTTAGCCTCATTCAGACTGTCAGTCCAAATCTGAGTTTTGGGCATATCCGATTGAAATCCGATCAGATTTAGCAAGTGTGAACGGCAAAAAAAATCACATGAAATGCACATTTCTGGAAATCCGTTTTAGTCTGACTACTCTGGGGTGCGTTTCCCGAAAGCATCGTTAGCCAACTATGGTCGTAAGTCCCATTGGACTCTATTGGTAACGACGGAACTTGCGACCATAGTTCGCTTTGGGAAACGCACCCCTGATCGGATTTTGCATGGTTTATGTGACTTTTTCACGCACATAAAAATGGAAACGTCACACATTGTTATAGGAAACATGCTGAAAGTCACTGCAGAAATAAGGTTGTGTTGTTGCAAAGTGCCAGGCGAGCAGAAAATGACAATATAACGGAGACATGTTTTGAAACCAGCAGAGACGACACGGAGAAAAAAGCTGCTCACACCAGCCGAAAAATTGACATAGACACACAAATCGGATCTGAACAGTTGCGATACACAATGTGGACAGTCAGTCATTTTAGATCAGATTCCAATCGAATACACAAATAATCAGATTTAGACTGACAGTGTGAACGCACCCTTAATGTGATTCTAAATCAGATACAGTTCTGATGTTTTGCGATGCGACCTCAGTCTGAACAGTCATATTGGAATTCAACTTTTACGTCACTCTAGATCAGTGGTTCCCAAACCTGTCCTGGAGGACCCCCAGCACTGCACATTTTGGATGTCTCTCTCATCTAACATACCTGATTCAACTCATCTGCTCATTAGTAGAGACTGCAAGACCTAAAGTAGGTGTGTCAGATAAAGGCGACATACAAAATGTGCAGTGCTGGGGGTCCTTCAGGACAGGTTTGGGAACCACTGCTCTAGATCAACATTTGTCACAATTTTGCACTGATAGGGTCGATTTACTCCAAAGGTTATACATACCAGTAGTTCTTTGGTCATTCAGTGAATATGGAAGAGGGCAGGAAAGTTAGTCAGTGGAGGGAGGGTGAGCTGTTAAACTCATCAGTATAATGGTGACAACTCTATACAAGCAAAATTTGGAAAAACTGTATGAGAAAAACTTTGCTTTCTTTCTCCACATCCTCGTCTGCATCCTCCTTAATGGGGACATATCATATCTGCTATAATCGAGTCCCCGGTGTTTCTACCAACCCAGAAAATGTGAAAAAGGACAACTGGGTAACTTTATTTTAGCAAGCATGTGAAAAAACGGGCCGCTCAGTTTTCGCTTTCCTTGTGACGTAGGAAGGGGATCTTATTATAATATTGCCGCCCCTTAATCTGCACATTTCTACCCACGACGTCGCCTTTTTTTTTTTTTTTTTCGCAAGTGAAGCAAAGCTGCAGATGAAGAAAATGTAAATATATTTAAATAATGCAATGTGTTTCTTCGGTTCAGGCAGCTCCACTTTTTTATGTGCTTTCCCTTAACCTCCATATGCTTTGTTACTTTGTTTATTTATTACTTTTATACTCATTTTGGCTGCGTGAGATTCTCCTGCTTTGTTGTTGTTGAGCAACCAAAGTGCGAGCTGTTAAAGCTCCGCCCTCTTCTGGAAAGGGGGCCGGGAGCAGCAGCTCATTTGCATTTAAAGGGGCACACACAAAAATGGCGTGTTTTTGAAACTTCACAGACACATTCTGGGGACACCAGAGACTTATTTTACATCTTGTGAAAAGTGGAATAATAGATCACCTTTAGTACCTGCACACAAATACACTGGCTTCCACGGTACATCACCTTATAAATGAACACGTAAATGTTGATTTCAGTAAGCTCCACGTTTATGTCCACATAGTTCCATGCTGCTTTTTTACTGTTTTATGCATACGGGTCAGTTCAGGATTGTGACCTGATCAAGAAGTTCCAATATAGAGTGTGATCTGTTACCATTCCCATTCAACTCGATTGCTAATTCACAATAACCCTGTATATTCCTTCAAGAGATATTTCTACGAGTTATTGTGCTGGTGTGTCTAGTGTGAGAGTGCCTGAAGGGCTAAAGCATCATGAATGATAACCATGTCAGCAAACACTCAAATATAGAGACAGAAGGACGGAGAAAAGAGTTCGATTTGATTAAGTCCACAGACACTCATGATTTACCGCTGCATGTGGACACCCTCACATTCACACAGAGAGAGAGTAAAGCAGCTCTTCGGAGACTTTTAATGATTATAGCACATCTCCGCAGGCGCTTCCAAGACAGACGAAGATTAGCGAGAGGACAACCGTGACACATTAGAGTAAGAGAAAAGCAGAGCTGAGGAAGACAGACGCTTAGGAGTGAAAGAATTAGTACAAAAGGAGAGGGAGTTTGTGTTTGGCTTTTGACATAATGTAGAAATACAGATTCAGAGAACAATTTAGGTTTTTATCTTGAAGATTTCCTAAATATATTGCTCCCCGTTGCTTAGTGCACTCAGAAACACATTCTGATCAGACAGAGAGTAGATTCCTGAATCAAATGAGCATTGGGTCATAGATATGCGTAGTTACCACTAATCTTATCAAAACTTGCTGACCCTGCTATCTCTTCCGCTCTGTAAGTCTCATTTGAGCAGAGGTTGTCTGCTCTGGTGTAGGTATTGGTGTCTTCAAATGTCAGACTGTCCTCATTAAGACATTCCCAAGTCTAGCATCTTTTCTTTTAGCGCCATGGTGTGGAAGTGTAGTTGTAGGTGTCAAGCCTTCCAGCTGGGACATTTTATTAATGCCTCAACACTCTGGTCTTTATGTCCCATATCTGCAGTTATTGAACATTTGAGTGAGTTCATGGCATTGGGTTTTTGAGCTGCTCTCTATCGGCTTATGTCTGGCGTCACGCCTCACCGTCTCCAGGTCCAAATGCTCTCTCAGACGCAGAAAGCAAACAACAAACGTAAATTGAAATTTTAAAAATCACTACTTCATCGAAAAGCCGTAAAATCCGGCATTTTGACATATGACCAGGGAGCGAGGAACTGTGTTTGCAGGCAGAGGAAGATGCGCAGATTTCGACAAAGAGGATGAGTTTCATTTTTTTGCCGAACTGTACTTATCCGAACCAGAATATACAGAAAGGCTTTTACGTCATCCGCGCATGCGTCATGGTGCTTTTGTGAGCTCTCTTCAGAGGCCCAAGACGGAAGAGAAGAACTTGTTGAACAAAGTCGTTATTTATATTTTTTTGCGCACAAAAGTATTCTTGTCGCTTCATAAAATTATTGTAGAACCACTGTAGTCATGTCGACTGTTTTAACAACGTCTTTAGTACCTTTATGGACCTTGAGCGTTTGAATGGCATTGCTGTCAATGGAGGCCTCTTTGAGCCACTGGATTTCATCTAGAATGTCTTAATTTGTGTTCCGAAGATGAACGAAAGTCTTGAACGGACATGAGGGTGAGTAATTAATGACAGAATTTTCATTTTTGGGTGAACTAACCCTTTAACAACTAACTTAATGACTATTAACAAGCAGTAAATTAGGAGTTTATTGAGGGAAAAGTCGTAGTTGATAGTGAATACATGTTCCCTAAACTAAAGTGTTACCAATATTATTGAACAAAAATATATTACATTGATTTTACTGAAGAAAGAAGAAAAAAAAAAAAAAGTTACGTTACAGGTGTTCTGTCACTTTTGACCGCAAACAACACAAGTGTGACCCCCAAATGAACAATACCAGTGATATACTAAAATTCAAAGATTCATCTTTTTTATGAATATACGTGCAAAACATGGGTGTCCACAACAGCGTGAGCCTGGAGATACATCTAAACGTGTATCGCAACGTTTTAAAAGATTAGCTTAAAGTCAGCATGAAACAGAAGTTGTGATAGTCTTTTTCTTCCTTCATATTCATGTAATAAAATGACTTTAACAAAGAGTAGTTGGTCAACCTTTGTGTTATTCTTTATTTATTTATTTTTTCACAAAACTGTCTTTATATATTTCTTCTTGCTGTATTAGGAAAAATGCATTTTTTTAATAAAAACAGAATAAATGTATTTATTTATGAATTATGTAATATTTTAGAAAGTAATTTATTCCAGTCTTTAGTGACACATGACCAAAGAAAATGTTCTTATTAATATAAATGAGATGTTATTTTATGGAAACCATAATACATTTTTTTTTTTTTTTTTTCAGGTTTCTTTGAGGAATAGGAAGTTCAAACATCATTTACGTAAAATAGAAATTGTCTTGTAACATTATAAAAGTCTTTGATGCCTTTTTAAATACAATGTAATGTATATAGCTTAATATGAGATAATGCAATGTATTATTGTTTAAAAACTGGAAACTAGAAAAATGCACCTGTTTAATAGATAGACCCAAAAGCTTAAATCATCTCTTTTGCCATTTTATCATGTATTGGCATAGAAAGTTGAGAGATGACAAGAAATTATGCAAAGTAGAGTCTCCCACATGTGCACAACTCAATTTGAACATTGATCACAAATGTGGTCATGTGACAAATCTGTATGTGACATTTGTTCTAATACAGAGGGATTCAAATGTCCTTTTTATTTTCATGCAGTGTTTTCTAAAAAGGAAACTATCTAAAAAGTTTAGACCATGAAAAAAATTGATTTGTTGTCATGCAGCAAATTGCTACTAGGTAGCGTTTAGGCAACTCAGATCTGGCAAATACACTGAGCGTTTGCCTGAAGGAAGGAGTTGTTATAATACTTTTCTAAGCCAAAAATATGTGCCGTTGTGCAGTTTGAACCTCAAGGTGATGGCACAAGTTGAGCAAGTGGATTCTGGTACTGTGGTCCAAATAATCATCCTGGCAGGCAGGTATAAATCAAAATACTCGAGGGAAACGTGTTTTTACTCTTAAATGCAGTCCACTATATTTCAACAGAAAATATCCTTACATTTGTCAGGACCGGGAACGCTGCCTCTCAGTAATGAAAATTAAACTGTGAAGTGACAAAATTCTTTACACAGAGATTCTTTTGACATGGATGAGAAGTTGTAAGGTCTCTGCAGGGTAAGAACTATTTCCATTGAGGAGCTTTTTAGTGCTAGTACTGATGATGTACTTCAGATTACTCAATATAATTGGCTCTAGAAACTGTGCTATATGTGTCCCCTTGACTTACTACTGTTATAATTACTGAACTGTCACTGTTTCATGTATTTCATGCACACAAAAATTAATCGGAATATCAGTCATTTTCATACGCCTCTATTGTTTGCCATTAATGTTCATTTGGGTTACATAGAATACCTTAGGTTTTATTGGAAATATGTCAAAGTTTCATAATTCAAAAGTGCTCCAAGGAAGGAACAGTGGTGAACCGGCGACAGGGTCATGGGCGGCCGAGGCTCATTGATGCACGTGAGGAGCGAAGGCTGGCCCGTGGGGTCCGATCCAACAGAAGAGCTACTGTAGCTCAAACTGCTCAAGAAGTTAATGCTGGTTCTGATAAAAAGGTGTGGCCCACAGTGCATCACAGTTTGTTGCATAAGGGGCAGCATAGCTGCAGACCAGTCAGGGTGCCCATGCTGACCCCTGTCCATCGCCGAAAGCGCCAACAGTGGACACGTGAGCATCAGAACTGGACCACGGAGCAATGGAAGAAGGTGGCCTGGTCTGATGAATCATGTTTTCTTTTACATCACGTGGATGGCCGGGTGCGTGTGCGTCGCTTACCTGGGGAACACATGGCATCAGGATGCACTATGGGAAGAAGGCAAGCTGGTGGAGGCAGTGTGATGCTTTGGGCAGTGTTCTGCTGGGAAACCTTGGGTCCTGCCATCCATATGGATGTTACTTTGACACGTACCACCTACCTAAGCATTGCTGCAGACCATGTACACCCTTTCATGGAAACGGTATTCCCTGGCCTCTTTCAGCAGGATAATGCTCCTGCCACAAAGCAAAAATGCTTCAGGAATGGTTTGAGGAGCACAACAATGAGTTTGAGGTGTTGACTTGGCCTCCAAATTCCCCAGATCATAATCCAAGCGAGCATCTGTGGGATGTGCTGAACAAACAAGTTCGATCCATGGAGGCTCCACCTCACAACTTACAGGACTTAAAGGATCTGCTGCTAACATCTTGGTGTCAGATACCACAGCACACCTTCAGGGGTCTAGTGGAGTCCATGCCTCGACGGGTCAGGGCTGTTTTGGCAGAAAAAGGGGGACCAACACAATATTAGGAAGGTGGTCATAATGTTATGCCTATGTATCTATATTATAGATATTAAAATGTTATATTTAAAATTAAATCAATAATAAAAAATAAAACATTACATAGTAAATTCCATCTGACAATTACTAAAAATATGTGCACTGGCTAAACTGTAATATTCAGTGTAGAAATGGTTGAGCTTCTCTTCAAATTGTAGGTATTATAAATAAAAGTATACATATTTGAATTCCATGAGGCAATTTCATAAAGTTAAAGAGTTTAGTAACTTTACATTTGTGCATTTGGGATTTGGGGTGATAGTTCAAGAATCTGAAGCTCAACAGTAACTTTTTAGACAGAGAGACACAAAAAAAACCTTCCTGAAGAGGATGATGCCGACAAAACCTCAATATGACTTAATGTAGGGTATTCTAGAGGCTTCAGGGTTTGTAGCTGAAGGAGGATTGGTGGTGTTCTATGGTAATTTTGATTTCAAATGCACACATGTAGCTGTGACTCACTAGATCCGCATTAGCTCTGGGCTAATCCTCATGTGTGCAGGGGACCGAGGGGGAGGACAAGATTTCACTCTGAGGGTGGATATGCTCTCAAACCAGTCATTTCCAATTAGACAGTCTATAGTCTCTTTAGCTTTCTTATGCTCTTTCTCTTTCTCTCTTTTGACAAAAGATGTTTGCACCTTTTCTTCAACCTGGGCCACAAAAAATGTGAGCTTTTTAAAGGTAATCTGCACTGTTAAAATAAATGATGAAATTTTATGGTTAAAAAACGGGAGCTGTAGTTGTTGAAACTTCACTGTAATAATTTGTTGGCAACAACAATGGCAGTAGAATCGTTAGAACACAGAGCTGAGGAAACAGTTCGGACTCGGACTTGTACGCGGAGAACCCATGAGCTGAAAGATGAAAAAGAAAGTTTTTAATGATTTTTCACGGTTTATATTGTTCATTAAGACTAGTTTTTTACTGCTTAAAACATCTGCGTTTCACATCATTGTTGTGTGCTTTAATAGTAGAAATGCGCAAATGTGATGTCATTGTGTGATTACGTTAAAAGAACTTGTGAATCGATTTTTGAATCAATTCAATGGAATGAACTGTCAGAAAGAACCAGTTTGTGGAAAAGAATCGGACATCCCATCACTGATAGCTTTTCCACAAGCTGAGGTATATAAGGTGCACAGTGTCATACACACAAATACAAAAACACCAAAATGGTAACACACAAAACTAAAATAATATAATAAAGTAAACATAATTAAGCAACGTAAGATGAAACAATAAACACAATTTAAATTACTGATAACAAAAACTAAGAGGAAACAATTATTTAAATTTAAAAGCAATGTCAGTGTCAGTTCATGGTTTTTCAGAACAAATTATAAGATGACAATTTCATTTTTATTTCCAAAATCTGTTCATTTAACAGCATTATACTGTAAAATGACAATAAAGTCCCTTTAGATCTATTACAGTTTTTCACCTTATATAGTAAGGGAAATTACTGTTAATCAATTAACAGGTTTTTACTGTTGGATTTTTAGTTTATAAACCATTTTTCTTTCCTAGATTAATATGCAGAGAATAAGCCATTCAAAGTTTGATTTCCTTGAGTGGATGCTGAAAAATGCAAATACTAAAACTCTAATGCATATTTGGCCAGTTTGATCAGAATTATTTAGTTAAGATGACTAATTAAAATGAATCTAAATTGAAGTGTTTATATGTTTATAATTGTTTACAAGTGATGCAAAGTGGTTAATTTCATTTTTCTCAGTTTGAGAAACAACCATTAGTGTTTTTGTGAGGCAATTCAGATACAAGAAAACACTTCAAAAGTGATTTTGAGTGAACTTAATAGGATCTTTGCTAAACTAAATTGCATTAAAATCATTTTATTACATTTATTATTTAGTGCAGCAGATGAGGGACACAATTTTAAACATTATCAAGACATTTAAAGCTACATTGTGATCCAGTGGTGAACTAAATGAGGATCTAAAAAGCAGTAACTGCATGACTTAAATAACATAACTCACATACATCACAGATGCAGAACATCCTGCCCTTACATTGCCTCCGTGCCTCTCTTATCCCATCTCTACTGTCATAATTTTTTCCAGCACTCTCAGCTGGACGATGGAGTCCTCTGTTGTTCTTCAGGGAGGAGAACAACGGCCCGCTCCAGTTTTTCACCATGGGAGGTTGCGGAGATCTGAGCACCGCTGGGGGGAATGGCTTTGTATTCCAAAAGATTCCATGACATCTGCTTGGCACCTGTTCCCAGGATGGGCTGATGTGACTTTCCTGTCGTATCCACCATTTTGCAATTTTTGGAAGTATATTTTTCTGTGAATGTGCGATTCATTAGCCGCTATACGTAAATAACTAAAAGTGCTTATAACAATATGCTCATATTGAGTAAGAAGAAGTCTTAATAAGAAGAATGTTTGGTCATTGTTGTTCCTATCCTTTTGATTTGAATATTATTTTTGAAGATGATTTATCTCTTGATCATTTTGATTCAGAGGTGTTAAGCTATATGCTTTTTTCATTGCAACTTTTGCAACTTATTTGCCCGTGTGAAATGCGTAAACTGTGTGCCTCTAGTTTTAAGAGGCAAATGATGTTCATGTCGTGTAGTTAACTTTTGAAAGAAAAAAACAAGGATTGTAGCTGCTTGCATTGCTAAACATTCTTTGGTTGTCTTGACAAGAAGTTTTAACTTAAAAAAAAAACTACCTGTACTCATTAGATTAACAAAAGTTTTTTAAGTTGACTTTAACTGGAGCGAATTAGTTGAATTAACTTAAAAAGTTGAGTGGAATAGGTTGCCTTTTTTCAAGTTGGCTCAACTTGTTTTTTTTTTGTTTTTGTTTTTTGTTGTCTTGACAAGAAGTTTTAAGTAACAAAAGTATTTACGTTTATTTTAACTGGAGCGAATTCGTTGAGTTATCTTAAAAGTTGAATGCGATAAGTTGCCTTAGTTTTTTTTAAGTTAGCTCAACTTTATTTTTATTTATTTAAATTTTTACAGTGTTTAAACATCTTGGCCTTTTGATTGAACCTGAACTTACTTTTAAGCCCCATATTGATTATATTGTTAATAGAACATGTTGTTTGTGTTTACTTTATCGCTCAATTAATTCTTACATTTCAAGTCTGGAAAAGAATTGTTTTTCATTTAAGATTATTGATTATGCTGATATCAAAACACCCTTGACATTTATCTTAAGCCTCTTATATGAATTGCTTAACTGGTTGCATCCTAAATCTAGAAGACAATTTCATTGGCCTCTGTTTATTTATAAATGTGTTTATTTGATTGTCTATTCTATTTGAAACAATTTTTGATTCCATATCTTCTTATTCACTTAGACATATGCAATTAACTTTTTTCTTTTTCCTAAAATGTCCAGTGAAGTCGGACATAGGTCATTTCAGTACAAAGCTCCTTTTGATTGGAATAATAACCCTGGGATGGGATGCACAACACTGGTTTAGCACTGGTTTTGGTGATCTGGTTAATGATCTCCACTGGTAACCACAAGATTATAGGTTTGATCCTCAATGAACTATCGCCAGCTTGTTTGCCCTGTGTTTCTTCAGAGGAATTGGATAAAAGTGCATCTTAATGGCTGATTATTATCCTAGTTAGGATGCAGAATAGTCCTTCAGTGTTCTTTTGGCATTGGCTTTAGTTGTGACATTAGCAGGCTTATTTCAGCATGATAGAAAAAAGGGAAGCTCAAGTTTAAATAATAGAGCAATTGAAGGAAGCAAATAAGTATCAGAGGGTATGTCTAAGATCAACAACCTGCTATGACCCTAATTAATATCTGAGAACACGGAGTGCAAGTGTGCCAAATTTCTGGTCAGATATAATATCTCAGTGCATTTGCAGCCTACTGAAGGATCGTAATTACTTTTTTGCCGGTGGCACAGCAGAAAGCTACTAATGGAAACTGAGCAACAGCAGGGGCTGTAATTTATTTGGAGAGGTTCTTTAAAGGATATGTGGGGAAAGATATTATTTTAAATATAACATTTTAAAATATATATATATATGTAATGGCCAAAAGGGATGTCCAACCTAGGAAAACTGACATCTTTACCAAATATTATTAAAAATTTGTTAAAGCATTTTGCGTAGTTGTGCTTGGAGTCAATTGTTTTATTTGTGATAATGCAATGAAACATGCCAAATTATGCAGACATAATTTTTGTCCAGGCTTTCAAACAAAGAAATTGAATGAAAAACGAGAAAACATATATACATATTTACATATAATGACAGGTGAAGTGAATAACACTGATTATCTCTTCATCACGGCACCTGTTAGTGGGTGGATATATTAGGCAGCAAGTGAACATTTAGTCTTCAAAGTTGATGTGTTAGAAGCAGGAAAAATGGTCAAGCGTAAGGATTTGAGCGAGTTTGACAAGGACCGAATTGTGATGCTAGACGACTGGATCAGAGCATCTCCAAAACTGCAGCTCTTGTGGGGTGTTCCCGGTCTGCAGTGGTCAGTATCTATCAAAAGTGGTCCAAGGAAGGAACAGTGGTGAACCGGCGACAGGGTCATTGGCGGCCCCGGCTTATTGATGCATGTTGGGAGCGAAGGCTGGCCCGTGTGGTCCGATCCAACAGAAGAGCTACTGTAGCTCAAACTGCTCAAGAAGTTAATGCTGGTTCTGATAGAAAGGTGTCAGAATACACAGTGCATCACAGTTTGTTGCATTTGGGGCTGCATAGCTGCAGACCAGTCAGGAGCCCATGCTGACCCCTGTCCACCGCTGAAAGCGGCAACAGTGGACACGTGAGCATCAGAACTGGACCACGGAGCAATGAAAGAAGGTGGTCTGGTCTGATGAATTACGTTTTCTTTTACATCACGTGGATCGCCGGGTGCATGTGCGTCGCTTACCTGGGGAACACATGGCACCAAGATGCACTATGGGAAGAAGGCAAGCCGGTGGAGGCAGTGTGATGCTTTGGGCAATGTTCTGCTGGGAAACCTTGAGTCCTGCCATCCATGTGGATGTTACTTTGTCACGTACCACCTACCTAAGCATTGTTGCAGACCATGTTCACCCTTTCATGGAAACGGTATTCCCTGGTGGCTGTGGCCTCTTTCAGCAGGATAATGCACCCTGCCACAAAGCAAAAATGGTTCAGGAATGGTTTGAGGAGCACAACAAAGAGTTTGAGGTGTTGACTTGGCCTCCAAGTTCCCCAGATCTCAATCCAATCGAGCATCTGTGGGATGTGCTGAACAAAGCAGTCCGATCCATGGAGGCTCCACCTCACAACTTACAGGACTTAAAGGATCTGCTGCAATTAGTATTAGATATTTTAAATGTAACATTATATATAGCATCTATATTTCAAAATGAAATAATAAATGAATTAAAAGCAGAATTGTTGTAGATATATATTATAATGTGACTGAAAATCTCCATGAGAATCTAAAAGCTCTGAATCTTAATTTAATTGTCCCTCTAATTTGCCCTGAACAGGCAGAGGTGCAGTGTCTGTTGTGTCATGCAGATCTTGCTTGTGGCAGTGTTTGGTCGACGTATAATTGATCTAATTGGACTACAAACACTCTAGGATGAAATTAAATTAAGGCCGCTGCAGTGGTTTAATTAAATGCAATCCTAATGTACTTCATTAAGAAGGCTGTGGCTGGCAAATTAGACAGTAAAACTGAATCATTCAGAAAGACTCGTGAAATCTAAATGGGTCTCTTAAATGATTAGCAAATGGGGTGGCCAATGCTCATGTAAATATAAATCCACACCACATATTGTAAAATTTTGTTCTCTTATCCAAAAAAGAAAGGCCTCTAGATCTTGAACTCCTTTAAAAGGTTCAATGAGGATTTCAGCTTGTGAAACATCTTCAGCATGAAGAAAACATCACAATACCTGACTGACATTATGATGACTGTTTTCTGTATACGTTCACCTGGTCCTGTTATATCCACAGGATCCTTATGCAACCATGCAGAACAATCATTTGACCTAATGACTCCTATAAGATTGCTGCCAATGCTGTTCAGATCTCCTGCCATGTTTAACCGACAACAGATATTGTGGGATGAAGGCATACTTTGGCATCCTGTATGCGTAACCCATATGGATTAAGAAATAAGGAAGAAATATGATTCATCAGACTATGTTACTTTTGTTCTGTTGTTTAGGTAGAATATAACCAAACTTTTGATTTGCAGCATAAATTGTGGTCCACATAGCAGCTTCTTCTAACCAAGACCTGCCCACTTAGACATGTTCTGACCAATGTGTAAAGAGCTCTTTGTGTTTTTACTTGCTGTTTACAATTGGGTTAATCTGAAATGCTCGATACCTTAATAATAGACTGGCTTGGAAACCTTGACTGTTGTAACCTGAGTAGAAAAATAATTGAAACCATCAGTTTTTGAACATTACTTGTCAGTTTTGTCCGCAGTATGCATCAGTGTGTCAGTGAACGACTCAAGGGTGTGTTTCCCAAAAGCATCATTAGCCTAATATGGTCACATGTTCTGTCGTTACCAACAAAGTTGAACAATTTGATGTTTTCTAAAACCATAGTTCCACTCGCAAACAGTCATGCACTTAGCGTATTTTGTAGCTTATAGAAACAAACAAATTTAAAGCATAAGCACTGACACCGCAAGGCAAACTGCGCCTTATCTCAGCGTCGTGCAGCGCATTTTGTGAATCTGAGGTTGTTCTTTGTAGTCCTGCATTACCTAGTGTACGCTGAGTTCGGTTGATCAGTAAAAGTTATTTTAATAGAAGGCTAAAAATTTTTTGTAAAATTTTGGACAGATTCGACAGAAAAATCGACAACTTTGGGGCACTATTAATTTTGTGCATACAGTATTCTAAGATTAGAGAAAAGTTAGTTATATTTACCTACGCAATGTGTAGAATATCAGATATCAGAATTATATTTAAAAGGATTATTGCTGCTTCTATAGACTGTGTATATTTTACAAACTATAAATGTTTTTTTTTTGTTGTTGTTTTTGCTAGTACTTATCTGTATTTAAGAAACTAATATATATATATATATATATATATATATATATATATATATATATATATATATATATATATATATATATATATATATATGATAGTGTTCGTCCTTCCATTAAGAAGATGACCAACTTCATCCAGTGTCATCTAGGGATGGGAAACATGAGTTCGCAGGTGGCTGGTAAGGCCAATTCAAGCCTGAAAGTGTCTCTGGCAATGTGGGCAGATCAGGTGAGCTGGAGTGCTCTCTGCCATTTGACTGTTGCATGCTCGGGCTTTGCGTGCAGCCCTTTTTTTCTTTGCTGTCTCAGTGCGCAGCTGCTCTGAGAGAGTGGCCCCATTAGTTACAGCAAGGTGCCACGCTGAGCGTTTTAGGGCAAGGTCTTCCCATGAAGAGGGGTCTATGCCAAAGTCTTTCAATGGGGCTTTTAAAGTGTCTTTAAACCTCTTTTTCTGTCTGCCTTGAAAATGTGCACCGATTTTCAGCTCTCCATACAGGATGCGTTTTGGTAGGCGTTTGTTGGACATTCTCACAATTTTATATATATATATATATATAAGTGAACGTGAAATACTGCATGTTAACATGATTAAAAAATGAACGGCTTTGTTGTTTATGAAAATTATCTCTAAAAATACATTAAAGTCGCCATGACATTAAAGTTTTTTGGTTTAAGTATGAATATGTTAGCCTTATTGTTATCTATAAGCTAGTGTGCTCCAAAACAATGACAAAATTCGTATTTAGAAAAGTGTTCAGAACTTACACTCTCTCATTTCCTGGATCAATGATTTTGATGACATCACACTGCACACTCATCAGATCTTCTGTCCAATCAAGTGCACATTAGAATCTGAAGTGTCCCGCCTCCTACACTATAAACAGACGCTGAAGCTGTGGCTAAAATCGTCATTTGTTCACACATTTGCTATGTTCTACATGGTAAATGGCATATAGTGCACTATATAGGGGATAGGGAACGATTCAGACAGTGTAAATATGCTTTCCATTGGGGCAAATTAAGTCTGGTTTCACACAAACCTCCACAGCGCAGACAGTCTGCTCCAGTCCAGAGACAAGAGAGCACAGAGCGGATCATATGCGCGAGTCGGCACAGACCACAAAACGTATCAAACCCATTTGAATTCTGCACAGATTGCTATATTTTAAAGCGATATGGAGGAGATTAGGAGGAAAAACGGTTAGAGATTAGAAGGAAACTGAGGCTTTACTGAGCTCAACAGCACTGGTGGAACTGTGATATAAACGAAACGCTATTGACTATTTTAAAAAAGGGGAGGAGCTGTTCGATATGTCCCGCCCTGTTTTCCTGTTTCAGTGGAAATACATCAACACAATGAACAATGCTGCGTGTTGCAAGGCACTTCAGTGGGACTTTAATTGCGATCTCAAATCGATTAATTACCATGGGTTATTACTCCAAGTCAAGTCAAGTCAAGTGTCCTTTATTTATATAGCACTTTTAACAATGCAGATTGTGTCAAAGCAGCTTTACAGTGATAACTGGTATATAATCTCTTAACAAAAATGGTGTCATTTTCCATCTAAAGTAAATTCAATATTGATTCATTCCGATGTAAGAATCAATAGTTATTAATTTAGTTAATTTATCTATATCAGCACTGGAGTAAACAGTGATGTCATCATCCAGCTCAGTTCAGTTCGCATACAATGGTGTCAATGCAGGCAGATCAAAACACTGTTGAATATCAAATGTCAAGTGTCCCCAACTAAGCAAGCCAAAGGCGACAGCGGCAAGGAACCCAAACTCCAACAGGTGACATCAAGTGGCAAACAGGTGGCAAATAGACTTCTGTGTTAAAATGGAGAAAAAAACCTTGGGAGAAACCAGCCTCAGTTGCGGGGCCAGTTCTCCTCTGGCCAACAGCGAACAGTTCTTTATTATGATTCAGGCAGCCATCATAAGTCCGATAGGATCGCAACAGTCAAAGTATTTATTCCAGTTCCATCCAGTTGAGGATCGTATTCATCACGCCGGTATGGACTTCACATAACGCCATTAACGACAGTCTTATATTGTTAAACAAACATAGTTCAAAGGACGGAGGTGCGACCGGTTTCGGGAAACAATCGTGACTAGCTTAGTTTCCACAGCGATTCATCGTACCATGGTGGTTAAGCAGTGAGTCATGTCATTGAACGGGAAACGCAACTCTGGGTTGTCTGAGGCTTAAATATCCAGTTTATAAAACCTGAACACTGAGATAGACTTTTTTTTTTTTTTTTTTTGCATTGGCCTTGAACAAAAGTGCTTTCCAAATAGCAGCTCTGACTGAAATTCCAGATCTGTGATGTTTATAACAAATTATTTGTAGAGACTGGTGCAGAATCAGTTCTGTGGTCATTTCTGAGGTTGTGCTTTCAAGCAGTTTAGCAAATAGTCTGTAAAATGTCTGGCAAGGATTGACGCTAAGAGCCTGTGTGCTTTTTGTGCTTTTTTGTGTGTTTTACTTGCTTGAAAAAACATTTGAAAAAGTTGAAGTAGTTTCAGAAACGTGTCCGTCTAAAAGTGCAGCCGGTGTGAAAAGCATTGATATTACCATCACGGCTCTGAGCAATTGACTGTCGGTAAAGTCAGTAGGCCGTGACCTTTTGGCAGAATATGTTTTGTATATCTGTTTTGTATTAATAACACAGTCTTAGAAAAATATTCTTATTTTTTGGACCACTGCCGCTCAACTGAGAATGAAATCATCTCTCATAAGTGGATGTCCTCAGTGACTGGAGACTATAGCTAGACATATTTTATAACTTGACTCTATTCACCTCTTTAGCAGAATGTCTGATAGAATCACAAAGCACTCTGTTCATCACCACTGAAAAGGTCAGAAGGGACGTATGTTGGTAAATTTAACAGCACTCTCAGAGTGAACCTCATAACTGGACTTTTCAGACAGTTCCAAAAGAACATCAAAGTAACAATTTCCTGTTTGTGCAGCTCTATCTCTAACATATTGATGCAGCTTTCAAAAGAATCAAAGAGAAACGTCTTGCTTTAACAAATACATAGAGGCGAGACAGACACACAAACTGTTTCATAACTTTTGTAAGTGATAGAGACTGTTATAAGGATCGATATAAATAACTACAGCCCGCTGAGTCCCATTAATGATTTTTTTCCCCCATAATGTATCTGTGCTTCTCTTCCCATTCAATTTTCAGCACAAAAGTGAATCTTATAATACAATTCAATCGAAGGCTTGATTTTTATTTATTTATCAATTTAACTTCTAGCTGAATAAATATTATTCAGTCAGTGTAAGTTCACTCAATTCAACCTATATTTCTAATTGATTACACTCAATTCAGTCTAAAGCCTTGCTTTTTGAAGCACAAAGTAGAAAAATAGTAGCCTGTACATTCTTCTTAATATACTTAGGGCCAGATTTACTTACAGCTAAACCCCCTTTTGGCGTTAAAAACGACTGAAACAGGATTTACTAGACACACCGTTTAAAAAAAATAGTGCTGAAAGGGCGTGGACAGGGTTAATTTTGTGGCTGACCTTACTGCATATGCATTTGTAAGAGTTGCCCTTTCAGACACAAAATTTATGGGAGGAGAGAATTTAAATGAATCATGCAAGGTCATTTACTAAGGTTTACGCTAGTCAGTTTAATCCAGGAATTAAATTGCATTATTGCAAATTCATTTTAACGGCTCTCCAGGCCGTCAGCGAGCGTTCAGAGCTCATGTACCCGCAGAGAACAGCTTCATCTCGGCCAGTGCTTCGGGAATTTGCCGCTGACTCTTATGTAGAGAGTGTTTAAACATGAGGTATAATTCGTTTTGGGTATATCAAACGGGCAATCTTTGGTCTTAATAATCTATTACTTGTTCCAGAGCTTATAGATTTGGCTTAAGGGCTATATTAAGTTTCATAACTTTATATTTACATTGAAATTAAATCCTGTACTGTTCCTGTTGGTTTGAACTGTTTGCTTGTGTTTATTTCCTATTTTACTTTCTATACTGTTATCATGGCTATAGTTTTAATTTAAATATTATTGTTCAATAGATAATATTTTATATAAATAACATGCCATATTTTTTGGCATTTAGAAAGAGTCCATTAGTGATTTCAACTTCAGTGAAAATTTCATTAATATGCCATTAGATGGCAGCAAAGACTGTCTTTATGAGTGAGTGAGTCAGTCGCAAAGACTTTTATATTGAAATGGACTGAAACAAGGATGTTCTTACTTTAAATATCTTACAAGACACAACTGACAAATGCATTGACTAGCGCTGTCATGGGAAATCCTCTTAAATGTTAAAAGGACAAAGATATCGCTTTTCTCAGCGAACATTCAAACTGATTTTGTGATTATGAATATAAGATTGACCTGAAGAATATCAGATGCAGGTAATACACTCGCTCAGGCGATCTCTCTCTCTCATAATACTCTCATATTACAGTGAGTTTCAAAGAAGCGACTCAACGTTCCTTTGTTACTAGTTCTAAAGTGACGTTATTAGTATTAGTAACGGATCTTGGGCTCAACTGTTAAACTGTCAACTTGAGATTTGAATCTGTGGTGGAAGGAAGTAGTTCCTCACAAAAGAGGGGTTTTAAAGACACTGTTGTTGTTTCTTATTTATTTACACACTTGTCGAACTGTTACATAAACGCAATATCACACTTGTAGCCGTGCAATATCGCTCAGTATCAGCACAGCTACTCATGTGATATTGCTTATATATGTATGTATAAGCATTCAGACTTCTAAAGCTGTTTTTTGCTTTGGCAATTATAGTATTTAGAAATGATCAGAGTGTATTGTCCTGTTGAAATCACAGTTTCTCATGGCTAAATATAAATCTATTATTTACAAGTGTACAATTCCTCTTTGTGCACTACATTAATGATTCTCCGTGATTACATAATAGTCAATCAATTAATGAACACAAGCTGTTTAAGCTCAATGTAATGCATCATTAATGTCGGCCGTCTGTCTGTTCTCACACAGTATCAAGAGGATAAAGAAGGAACACACTAAGGTCTTCGTCGGCTTTCCTTTAACACATTCTAACTTAAATCATCAGTATCTGGCAAACTTATTCAAAAGATGGATAGAAACCTCTCAGGATTTTACATTTCAGAAACTACTTCAGAACGGTTTTGGTTGTTTAGTTGGGCAGTGGGATTAGAAGACTAAGAAGCTTTTCTCAGCAAATACTGATATATTTGATTAATTGCAAAGAGTTAATTGGCATATTATATAATTGATTTGATGGAATTGTTTATTTAATTAACAACCCTAGCTTAAATCGTAAAAGCCTAGTCATTTCTTTCTGTAATCAGATCCACTGGCGAAAGAAAAACACCAGTCAAGCGCTGAGGAACATCTGTTGAGTTACTCTGCATTGCCCCTGACAAGAGAAGCTGTCATGGTGAGTTTGCAGTGATGGGAAAGAGGATAAACAGCAGATATGGGAATCTGGAAATTCAAATCAAAGATGACACGAGGAAAATCAAGTATAAAGTCCGTCTCTGGTTGGGAGAGGAAACCCAAGCTGTTAAACACATGAGCCTAAACGTGTTGTCTGCCTCCTTCTCTTTCACAGTTTTGCTTTTCAAGTACTCTGACTCAAACAAACCATAAATATATTTGCACATCTTAACGGTAGCAATCAATTCAAAATGTATTTCCCATAATCTATCAGAGTTATTGCATGCTTCATTTGGTTTCTGCACTTCCTTGGCTGTCCATGTGTCTCTGTTCTACATTGTTTCCAGTGATGCTGACACAGATGTTTAATCGCCGTAGAGGGAAAATCTGCCAGAGGAAACTATTGCCTCAGTCTAAATTTGTCTTTTGCGATTGGAAAATAAATATTTCATCTGGCCTATAAGTGCATTGCCCCATTTGCAAAATGATTTGTAAGACTAAGCAGCGTCCCAGTGAGTTTCCTCACAAATACTATTTATTTTTCGATTTGCATATGCAAACAAAGTAAAACAGCATTTTTGGCATCAAATCTATGCTTTTTTTAGATGATTACTCTGCTTGACTAATGTATAATATATATAAAAGAGGATCTATTTTGCCCTTTTACAAAGATTTGGTTTTTGGGGTCTACTAGAACTTGCTTTGAGTGTTGCTGTATCCCAATTTACCTACTTATACTACTCCCTAAAAATGTTGTCTTTTAGTAAAGAGTAGTACATACTTTGGAAAAGAGTAGACAAGCTTTGGGACATACTATCATGTCATAAAATTGCGTCTTTAACGGATGCTCGGTTGCTAGTTACACGCATCCTGTCACTTTAAACTGGCCTGTGAATCATCTTGTCGCAGTTAAAATCCTCCACATTTCAT
This sequence comes from Hypophthalmichthys molitrix, assembly GCA_037950675.1. NCBI lineage: Eukaryota > Metazoa > Chordata > Actinopteri > Cypriniformes > Xenocyprididae > Hypophthalmichthys > Hypophthalmichthys molitrix. The sequence continues at coordinate 3,380,234 of CM075498.1, forward strand.
TTCATTTCATTTCCTACCATATTGGCGAGAAAAGAAGTCGCATGTTGATCTGTAATGAGTCTTTCATGTGAACAACTCTCCTTATGTGTTCGAGTAATGATGCATTTAAAAGTTAATGGCCAAACAGATCTTTATAAAAGTCCACAGTGTTGTTGCAGATGAAATATAACACGGATAACATTAACTAAATATTTTTTATCAGGTTAAATGTTGATTATTAGTCACTCAAACTTCTTTATCTTAAGCTCTCTATTTAAACGTTGTTTGCACACACCTGCCATGTTTGTAGTTTTTAACACTTTTTACTCTTGTTTGTAGTTCTGAACTGAATCCTTTGCAGTGTAACAGCATAACCGGACCAACCAACGGACCGATCTCGTTGCACAGCATCTGAAATGCATGTTTTTGTTTCGTTAAAGTGGTTCGGTTTAATTCCCTCGAGGAAGAGCCTCACATGATTGCGTTCACAAACACCAGGCATTTGAATGCAAGATAACATGACAGCCTTTATTGTGTTTCATCTGCACTCTCTGAGGCGCAAATAATTTATTATATATGAAAATTTGTATATACAATGGCTTCTATTGCAGAAACTTCCATTTTTATTTAGCACCAGTGTATCAGGAAGTGATGTTTTTGTTCTCTTTGACTCGCTGGATGGAAACAGTGCTTTATTCGCAAATGTTTTATGCGATATTCAAAATTTGTGCGCAAGTTAAATACGCAACTTTGGATGAAAACATAACTAGTGTTAGCTAAATAGTAGTTAAATAATCCTGTGGGCCGGATTGAACTCCACACTGGGACTCATTTGGCCCCGGGGCCGTGTCTTTGACTGATCTATTAAATGGTCATTCAAAGTGCAAAGTGCTATTTGAGTCTCTAAAAAGGGGATGCAGGACAGGTTTAAAAAAAAAAAAAAAAAAAAAAAAAAAGTATTAGGTTGAGCACACAAATGTGGTCAGTCATGAATGGGTCAGAAATTATATCATGTTGAAGCCGACTAACCCGAGAGAAAGATTAAAGCAACTCTGTTTAGAAACATTCTGCCACTTTTTTCTCTTAGATAAAGCATCATCTATAATTTGTTGACCCAGATCTCTGATGACTCTCAACAAACATTGCCTATATCCATTACTTTACTATATATATAGTAAGACATTACTATATATATATATATATATATATATATATATATATATATATATATACATACACACACACATGTGCATAAATGCATAAAAAGTCAAAATAATTAGTTGCATTTCTTGTGTATAACTAAAAGCTGTCAACTCAGTGATGATTGCACTCAACATTTTTCAGTCTGTGGCTTCTATAGGCAGCAGTTTGAAGTTGCAGAGGTGTTATTTGGCTAACACATGGCAGTGCTTCCCTCGAATGACAATTAATCTTCTTGTAAGTAAGTTAGTGATCATGGGTTTGCATATAATTGTTCATCCAACACCTCTCTAAATTCTAAACACGCTGTGGTTAGCTGTAGTTCATCATAATTTGTTGATAAATTATTACGTGTTGTCTACTCCGATCCTGAATATTCTTAAATTCTTGTTTGAATTCTAAATGATTCAGTGATTCACTGATGTCAAACCAAAGACATTCAAACGGTCTAAAGGAAACATCTGTTGTGATCTTTACATCTTCGAACAACTTTTATTTTTATTTCAGTCAGCGATCATATTCAGTAGCCATATTCAGTAGTTTCAGTGACTTGAGTCTTATGTATGATTCATTAAAAGAACCAAGTTGTTTGTTCATGAATTAGACTATATAGATGCTGTACCTTTCTACACATTTATCCTGTACAGTAACCACAGCAATGGTTGCTGCTTTTATGTCTGTTTTCCATGTTTTGTGTGATGTGAAGTCATGTATTTCATTGCAGCAGGCAATCATCTTAGTTATTTTAGTTAATGTACTTGTTGCAGATTCACTGTATCAGTGTTGGCTCATGGTGTTATATAGATATTAGCCATTTCCTTTATGTTTGCTTATGATTTCCAAATTATGTTATGAGTTTCTGTGTTTTCTAGTTTCTAGTTATGAGTAACTTGCTCACAAGCTAACAGGAAATGTTCTCAGAACGTTCTGGCAAGGTTATGAACAAACATTTTTCCAGTAATAGAATGTTCGATCAAAGTTCTTTAATAATGTTCTCAAAATATTAGCACAAAAACATTATTTATACATCATCCATGGAACTTTTTTTTTTCTTAAGTGTTTTATTTGTGTTCATGTCATGTATTTTATTTTTTAAATGTTACTACTTAGTTTAGAATGTTCAAAGAGTAACAAAAGTAACATTCCCATTATGTTTGCAAAATGACGAAATGGAATGTTCCGTTAACATTCACATAACCAAGGAAAAACATTTTAAAAAGTGGACATTTTGAACATTCAGAGAACAAACAGAAACTTTGGAATGGCAAACATTAGCCAAATGAGAACATATTTCTGTTCCCTGGTAGGGAAATCCTGTTTGTGAGCAAATCATTATTTGAGTATTTCTAATAACCCTTTTAATTATAAAGTCCCCCTTAAATCAAAATTTAAGTTTTTTTTTTAGCTTATAGTATGAATATGTTAGGTTATGAATAACCTGGTGTGTTCCAAAATAATGACAAAATTCGCATTTAGGAGATATAAGCATTCAAAACATACAGTCTCTCACTTCCGCTAGAATCACAGATTTTCATGACATCACCGCAGACTTCAGCTTCTCATCAAATCTTCTGTCCAATCAAATGCTCTCTGGGATCTGAAGTCCCGCCCCTTCCTAGACTATAAACAGACACTGAAGCTGCGGCTGAAATGGCACATAGTGCACTATATAGGGGATAGGGAGCGATTCAGACAGCGTAAATAAGCTTTCCATTGATGCGAATGAATTCCGTTTTCATGTTAGTGTCACGTGAACTGCCGTAGCACGAGCACAGTCTGCTCCGGTCCAGAGACACGAGAGAACAGAGCGGATCATATGCGCTCGGACACATTTGAATTCAACAAACAATGCTATTTTAACATATTTAACAATATGGAGGAGAAACGCTTAGAGATTATGAGGAAAAGTAGGTTTTATGGCTCTGGCTGAGCTGTGATCTAGGCGAAATGCTTTTATAGATATATTATATATAGATATATCCCGCCCTGTCTACCTGTTTCATTGGAAATTATGTCAACACAGTGAATAAAGCTGCGCTTTCCAAAGCACTTCAGTGGGACATTAAACATCCCTATCCAGCGATCACAAATGCCTGAAAAGTCATGGAAATTCATTGGTCAAAAGTGTGGGAACCCTGAATTAATCATACCATTATTGAGATCTGGTTTTCAGATGTGCGTCACATGTGTCTCGCCCAGCTAATATTGATATCCGCAATTATGTCTCCATCAAACACATATTGTGTGGGTTAAATAACAAAATAACTTCCGGTAATTTCCTAAAGCTGACGGCACTCATTGATTACATTTTGTTCTTTTTTCCCCTCCATTTTTATTTATTAGCTCAGTGCTTTTGTTCTTTCATGTAAAGCCTGCATTTAATTTTATTTTAATTCATACACGGCCATTAAAGGTAATGGTGCCGTTTCTAATTGCAGGCTGTCCTGTGATTATTCTTGTGTGGAGGGATTTTTGAGCAGTGCTGAGGGAGAGAGTCCATTCAGGGTCTTCTCAACTCACTGCAAATTTTAATCAGTCCAATTATTCTGCTTACATTAAGCTCTAAACTATGGTAATGCTATTGTAGTGCGTGTACGGCCCATTATCAACTGGTTACAAAAGGATGGGTGGTCAAACCAGAGGAAGTACAGGCACTAATGTCTGTTTTAGAATTCAAAAGTATGTTGATAGACATGACATGATTGATAAGTTTTGTCCTCGGGGTCCGGAGCGTGTGAGATCAGCTAACAATATCAATTCAAGAGTCAAAAGAAGAGGATTTTTTGTTTTGTTTTCATCCAAGCAATTGAGTTACTGGTTCGTTCTGACTACAGAGAAAACAAAGCAGATATGCAGCATACTGTTTTTATTTATGAAAATGGAATGACATGCAATAATACTATACACACCATTTTCAATTATATAAACCTTTTTGGGTATTTATTTAACTGCAGGCTTGTTTATTTCCAATGCAGGTGTTGATTTGTTGTACATATTAAAAGTGTTTTTCTTATTGCCATATGAAGGTCACGTTAAAATTGGCATTTTTTTGCCCCAAACCTTCATTATTTATTTATCGGTTTGAGCATTTGATTTATCATTTAAGTAGGCCTATTTGTTTTATCATTTGGGCATTGAATTATAGACGTAATTATGACATGTTTATACTGGATTGATAATGAAAATTAAATATCAAATACAAATTATTTTTTATTTTATTTTTGGTACAGTTCATGCTTCCCTGAATGAGAAAATGAAATTGCATTTGAGTATTTGATTTATCATTTAAGCAGCTGTTTTGAGATTTATTGATTTATTATTTGATATTTTTAAGCATTTGAATTTTCATTTTAAATTTGTTAGGAAAAAACATCCATAGGTAGTATTTACTTCAAATCTACTTAACTCTTGATTGAATGTTCTGGCTATCCATGTTTTCACTGTTATACGGTAGGGGGCGCTATTACACATCTTCTGAAAGAGCACAGAATCTCTGGATCAAAACACAGGAGAAGAAGAAGCAGAAACAAGTGATAGAAGATTGCTTATGCAAACGTAAAATAACATGATAATCAAACATTAAACAGCATATAAGTTCAAAACTGCCTAATGTTACTGAATGTTGTAGTCTAGATCTTCTCAGCTTTTTGTTTAAAATGTTGCTTTTTTTAATGAAATTTACCCACATTCCAGTGTTGATAAAAAAGGATGTATGGCACTAGAATAAAATGTTTAAAATGGAAAGAGTTAAAGTACAGTTAAAGGTATATTTCAAGTATAAACAAAATTATACCTAAATAGGAACATAGTAGAATACTTAAATTTAAGTATGATGTTATGCTTATTTAAAGAAAACTTACAAGTAAACTTGCAGAATAAAACTACTAAACCAGTAGTTTACTGTACTTTTATAAATGTGCTACAAGTATTTTACTAGTAAACTATCAGTATACCTATAAGTTCACTTGTAGTATAGTTGCAGTATAAACGAAAAACATAATTGTAAATTAGTTGTGTGCTCAAAGTTTAAAAATTGTTACACTTAAAGTGTACTTAAAAGTATACTTTTATACATTTAAAAGTGGGCCAAATTAGTCCTAAGTAGTATTGAAACAGTACATTTACAAGTATACTTGTAGTATATTGATATTAGTATACTTACTACATAAAGTATACTTAAGTATACTTAATTTTTTTTTTTTTCCTCTCCAGATGATAGGGTACTTGTTTAACGTACAGACAAAGAACATACTTGAGATGTGAAACATAATGTGTAAAACAAAAGTTAAATATACTTTTATTGGGTGTGATTTGCAATCAAGCTGTAATTTTGCTATGAAATTAACGTTAACAGTTTAACAGTTTTGGTAACACTTTAGGATAGGGAACATGTATTCACTATTAACTATGACTTTTCCCTCAATAAACTACAAATTTACTGCTTATTAATAGTTAGTAAGGTAGTTGTTAAGTTTAGGTATTGGGTAGGATTAAGAATGTAGAATAAGGTCATGCAGAATAAGGCATTAATATGTGCTTAATAATCACTAATAAACAGCCAATATTCCAGTAATATGCATGATAATAAGCAACTACTGTAGTTAAAATACCCTAACATAAAGTGTTACCACTGTTTTTAATTAATGACAGAATTTTTCTCTGATGCATGAATCCTAATTGCTAAACATTGTTGGCAGTCAAATTAAATAGTGAAAACAGTGTGAAATGTGTGTTTTAAGAGAGTCTACAGGGCCAAAAAAGGCCATAGTTGAAGAAACACATTCAGAGTCACTAGTACTGAACATCCTGATTCAATAACATTCTTCAAGTGTGGCCGTTTTGATGAACATCATTAGAATGCATTGAACATTACAGAGAACATTCTCAGTCTTACATCAGTGACGATCAGCAAGTGGCAGATTATGGAAATGTTTGTGAGTGGCGTTGTGTGATGATTATGCGTGGGTTTTTCACCTCATTCCTCTGGCTCATTGAGGTCCACTTAGCAGTCTCATCAATCTGTTCCCAGACAACCCTGTCCACCCTCACTCCTGGAGCTCAAAAGGGCTTTCTTGGACATTTGAATCATTAAGCCTGGCTTTCTTCTACCCTGTTGTCATGAGTCAAATCTCCTCTTCAGCTTATGCGAGTTTGCACTGACTCTAAAGGGGGTTTAAGAGGGAGAATGACTCGTCTTTAACATCAAACAAGAGCCATCCACTCTTCAAAAGCTGCTGAAGAATCAGCAGAGGTGGACAATAGAAAAACCTTTATTCAGATCACTCAGTGGATCAGGCGATTGTTTAAATCTGCTTGACAGTTTTCAATATGCAAGGCCTGGTTCAGGTATTTACAGTAACTTTAACCCTCTCTCTTTATCTCACTAATACTTTTTTTTAATTATTTTGTTAGAAAACACTTAAACATATACAACTTTTTGGTGAAATCAAGACAACCTTTAGTGATGCACCAGGTTTGATGTTGTGAAAATGTATGTTTATTTAGTTTAAAGGGTTAGTTCACCCAAAAATGAAAATTCTGTCATTAATTACTCACCCTCATGTCATTCCACACCCGTAAGACAATCGTTCATCTTCAGAACACAAATTAAGATGAGGCCTGCATTGACAGCAAGATAATTAACACTTTCAATGCACAGAAAGCTACTAAAGATGTATTTAAAACAGTTCATGTGACTACAGTAGTTCAACCTGTTATGAAGCGACAAGAATACTTTTGGTGCGCCAAAAAAACAAAATAACGACTTTATTCAACAATATCTAGTGATGGACGATTTCAAAACACTGCTTCATGAAGATTCGAAGCTTTACGAATCTTTTGTTTCGAATCAGTGGTTCGGAGCACCAGAGTCACGTGATTTCAGTAAATGAGGCTTTGTTACATCATAAGAGTTTTGAAATTTCAATGGTTCACCACTGGGGGGCGTGACTTTGGCAGTTTGATACACGCTCCGAATCACTGATTCAACAAAAGATTCATAAAGCTTCAAAGCTTCATGAAGCAGTGTTTTGAAATGTCATTTTTGGGCGAACTAACCCTTTAAAAATAACCCAGACATCTGTCACATTAAGTACATAGGATAAAAGTATTTTTAAAAACAATCATTTCTTATAAATAAAAGTTCCAAAAGGGTGTTTTTGCAGTGATGTCATAGAAGAACCATTTTTGGTTCCCCAAGAAATCCTTAAACGTTCTTTAAAAAAACATTCGGTAACACTTTCTATGAAGACCATAATTTTTTGTAATTTTACTTTACAATTGAAATTCATAAATCTTAAAAACAGGCTGAAATATTTTTTTTTTTTTTTTTTTGAGTGAATGTTTTAATAATCTGAAGAACTTTTTAATACTATAATGAATCTTTTGAGCAATGGAAAGATTACATGGATTTTAAAGGTTCTTCATGGATACATCCATGCCAATGAAGAACCTTTATTGTAAACACTTTTATTTTGCATCTTAAAAAGCTACATAAATCCATAGATCCAGTAAACTGATGTTCACTTCTAGTTTTTGAAGCATTACAGACAAATAAATGTTTATTCCCCATATTAGTTAGAGCTATTAGATTATTTACTTTTACTTTGTGTTAATAATGAACATTTTATGAAGATTAAGTACCTCCTTTAAAAACGTATTTATTTATTTTAAAGTTTTTGTACCCTTGTTTGCAGAGTGTCAGACCGTGGATCTTAGACAGCTCAGTTGAAGGGAACATTTGACAGGGGAAGGATGAGCTTCATCTAAAGGCCCTGTGCTGAAGGTCCAGAATCTTCCATCGCAGGCACACAGCAGGCCTGCTGATTCCCAGCCCAGCGGGAGACACACTGAAGCCAAGACATTGTTCATGAAGCAGCCAGCACCATGTGGCCCTCCTTCCCCAGAGCTGATCTCCAGCTGAGGGAAGATACTGCTGCTGCTTAGCATAATGCTCTGCTTTACGGTAAAGTGTGGGGGAGGTTTACATCTACTGTCCAGGGGTGTTCTTGTTTTACTCATCAAATTATAGGTGGGCAATCCTTGCGGTGTGCATTCAGAAGCAAACTGTTTCACTCTGTGAAGTGGTTGTGAGGCCTGTTCACTCTAAAGGAATGACATTAATCATCCAGAATGTTTACTTGAAACTTTAAAACACTGAGCAAAGTTTGAACTTTCATCAAGCTCTTAAAAATGTTTGTGTACCTGTATGAATGTGTTTTTGAAAACATTGATTTAGCAGCCTAACACTATAGGGCAAACATTGTGCTAGTAGCAAATAGTCAGAATTTAAAGAACTCAAAAGGTTTGAGAGCGAACAAAGTTTCTCGTACAATTATACCCTCACTGCATTAATTTATTTATTTTTCGATGCTGTCCATGAACCCCATCAGACATATTTTAGTTGTGAACTACTGTTCTATAAAATGGGTGAAACAGAAGAATTATTAGATACAATTAACCCTTATGCGACCGTATGGGCTTTTTTGTCTTTTGTTTTTTTGATCATTTTGCCTGTGTTAATACCAAGTACATACATTTTGGCACAGGTGTGTATTTTTATTGAAATTTTACTATTTCACACCCATTTTCTTTAATAAATCTATATTACACCAGTAACACAAAATAGTTCCTCTCAGGATCTTAAAGACAAATAATGTCCCCATTGAAACCCATTAAAACTGCAGTTATTAATCCCAGGACCATTTAACTATAAAATGATGCAATCTTTGTTAATAGGCTTTCATTCTTTTGGCAAGGCTTCAAAATTAAAATTTTGACTATTTTTTACCAAATGGTGCCATTTTCTCAGGTTTGGCCTATAAAGCGAATACTTGCTTCATTCCTGTTTTCTGCTTCTGCATATTATAGAGTCAATTCAATAAATTATGCAGCTATAATTGTGTGGGTGTGTTGGTATGGATGTCAGAGTGTGGTTTGTATGTGTGTATTAAAAAAAATTGTGTGCTTGTGCTTATAATATTTGAGAGAAAAATCACAAATCCAGCCACTGTGTGCACCAGCGGAGATTTGCTGGCATCTAATGGGGAAAATATGGTACTGCGCCCCAACAAAATCTTACTGAAAGCTCATTTTTTGAGATATCAATCCCAAATTTGAAACATAACTTGTTTAGATTTATGGCCTTGATTTTCTAGCAGTTTTAGAGTTCAACATGTTTCATAAAATATATATTTATATATTTTATATTTTGGTTTCACTTTTTAATCTTTTTTCTTTTTTTTTATCAACAATAATCTAGGGTCTTCTTTAAAATGAGACCAAACTCTGTCTCCCAAGCTTCAAATTTTTATGAAAGTTTTTTGACATGAACATTTTTGTCCACTGTGGACCTATGTGTAACTTTTTTAAATTGACGCATGAGGGTTAAATTATAGATTGTCAAAACAGAATCAACGATCAAGATTCAATTCACATTTATTTGTATAGCGCTTCTCACGACACATATCGTTTCAAAGCAGCTTTACAGGAAATGCATGTCAACATTACAATTTAGAGTGATCTAAATTATGTAGTTTCAGAAATGTACATATACAAATAATGCAATTAACTAACAATGTAATAATTTAAACAATGTGTTCATTTGATGTAGAAACAATGAGCTCATTAAAGTAATTAATACATGTTAAAAATGATTAGGATATTAAGAAATATTTGGAACGGTGCATGTTGATGCAGAGTTTGTGTCATCTGAAGTCCTCGAAGGGGTTGGGGTCATCTCTTCACGGGTGTTGGTCATCTGAAGTCTTCATAAGAGGCTGGACCCAAACTGAAGCTGATGTACCCTCTAGTCACCTCGGGACGGGCGTCCCAAGATAAAACAGAAAAGCAAATGGAGAATAATTAGCGTAGCTGCCGTTCATAACATTAAGCAAAGATAGTCATGTACTATTGATCTGATATGAGATGCATTATGTGAATGCTTGGCTAAAGAGATGCATCTTTAATCTAGATTTAAACTAGGTGAGTGCAGTTGTTACTCATCAGAGACCTGACTTTGTGTTCGTTGTGAGACTTTCATAAACAATTTGCTCTTATTGTGCGTCACATGACAAATTAACAAAATGATTTCCCAATTCAGAATATGATGAAAAATTGCAAATAATCAACATGTTCTGGGAATTTGGCTGTTGAAAATTTAACATTTTAAATTAACTTTAAAAGATTAGTTTGTTTTGCTGAACAAGGTTCAGAGATTAAGTCCGTAAAATGATCTGATCTTCCCATTTGTGCTTGTTTGAAAAGCTAGAAATAAGAGATGATGATGATGATGTGACCCAAATGAACTCGATGCAAACTAAATCTCTTACAGGTGGACATTCTCAGGTGGCTCCTAAAATGGGTTATTTATAAAGACCTTAGACACACAGAGCCCAGTGTGCTCTTACCCAGATACGTCTCAGTACACTCCATTAACAAGTAGGGTGGGTCTTCATAAATGGGACGGCTGTAATATTTAACAACTTGCAGGTGTGGGACCAAATGGGTCTGTGTGTGTTTGTAGACTGTAGTGCAGCTCACATCAAAGATGTTCGCTCTCATCTGGGCCTTTAACACTTTAACTACAGTACCTCTTCCTACCGTCTGCAAACACACCAGCAACAGTGCTGCTCGTCTTTTATTGTCACTTTCCTGCGTTAAGACTGCCTTTTATTTGGCTGTTAAAACAACTGAAGTATGATTGTGTCTGTTTAGACATTTAAAGTATGTTTTTGATTAAAAAAAAAAAAACTAAATAAATCAGTCACACAGTACAATGAATTTTCTTTGTTAGTTTTGAGTGAGTAATAGTGGGATAGGCCTTTCATATCTACTTGTACCACACTTCTTCATCTGTCTAATTCTGAGTGTTTCTTCTGATGTTTATGGTCCACTACTATTACTAATCAGATCCAGCAGAAATCTGTTTGTTCTCTGCTGTTACATGAAAGCATGTTTTTTTTATATAACTAGCTGGAACATTCAAAAATTTGAGGTTGGAAAAGTTTTTTCATGTTTTTTAGTCCTTACCAAGGCTACATCTGTTTGATCAAAAATACAGTAATATTGTGAAATATTATCACAAATTAAATTAACTGTTTTCTATTAAAGAGGACCTATTATGCCCCTTTCACAAGATGTAATATAAGTCTCCAGAATGTGTCTGTGAAGTTTCAGCTCAAAATACTCCACAGATCATCACATCAGGTTTGATGTCCAGATTTTCAGTGTTTGTTTGTGATTGTATGTATATATAGCATCTTTAGGTTATTTCAAAGCAGCCATCATTACTTCTTAAATGCAATCTATTATGTCAGTTAGTCATCAAATTGTTGTCTCTCTCTGACCTGCAGTAATGGATGTTTCTCTGCTCTTGTCAATTAGCTTCCATTTTCCACCACATGCTTTTATAGAGCCTCTAATGCATCTTAAACTGCAGGAGAGGCTGACACATCACAAGAACATCACTCCAGGTCAGTGACATCTTCAACCTACGATTACTGTAGACTGAACATGTTTGAGAGACACACATGCTCTCTGGTAAGTGTGACATTTCAGAAACATCTCAACACAGGCTTTACCCTCATGTTTGCTTCTACATTGTTTATGGTCCTGATGCTGTATGAAATATATATGATTTGTTTTCAGGATGCAGCAAATCAGTGAGAATGTGTCTGGCATCTTTTGACCTTGGAATATAATATTTAAGCACTGGCTAATGATTGGATTCAGTAGGATTTGTTTGAGGTAAATAAAGGATTGCAGAAGGCTGACGGTGAAAGCTGGTGAAGTAGTCAGCGCTGCGTGAGGAGAGACCACTTACCTTCTGTTCAGTCTGTCAACATGTGCAGCGTTTTGTGCAATGGGGAGAAAGGTGGAGCTTGTTTTCAAGAGGGAAAACAAAGAGAAAAAGGAAAAGAAATCACAAAAACAACCCTCAGGGCTTCTTACAACAGCATGTGCGGAGATGGAAAGACCTCGACAGTTGGTCCAATCGCATTGTGTTTGTTTATCTACCAGCGTGTCTGTATCCGTCTGTGATGTCACTCCCTGGCTATGTTTACATGCACAACTTTTGTTTCAGTCTGAATTCATTCTGATTGATGAATCCAAACATAGTGTTTACATGAACGCTAAATAAAGTGATGGGGTTGATGTGCGTGTTTATATGTCACATTTTAAGGATTAGTTCACTTCAGAATTAAAATGTCCTGATAATTTACTCACCCCCATGTCATCCAAGATGATTATGTCTTTCTTTCTTCAGTCGAAAAGAAATTAAGGTTTTTTAGAAAAACATTCCTTGATTTTTCTCCATATAGTGGACTTCACTGGGGTTCAATGAGTTGAAGGTCCAAATGTCAGTTTCAGTGCAGCTTCAAAGATCTCTACATGATCCCAGACGAGGAATAAGAGTCTGATCTAGAGAAACCATCAGCCATTTTCTAAAAACATAAAGAATTATATATTTTTTAACCACAAATGCTCATCTTGCACTGCTCTGTGATGTGCCACGCATTACGTAATCACGTTGGAAAGGTCACACGTGATGTAGGTAGAAGTATCGATCCAAAATCTTGGGTTATTTTTTATACCCAAGTCCTGGGTTGAGCCTTTTGGGTCATTTTTTTTGGGGGGTTATTTTTTAGTATTTTTTTAGTTTTTGTGTTACCCAGATCCTGGGTCAGATGTAACAACCCAGTGTTTGGGTAGATTTTGTGTTACCCAGATCCTGGTTCAGACGTAACAACCCAGTGTTTGGGTACTTTTTGTGTTACTCAGCTCCTGGGTCAGATGTAACAACCCATTGTTTGGGTAGTTTTTGTGTTACCCAGATCCTGGGTCAGACGTAACAACCCAGTGTTTGGGTACTTTTTGTGTTACTCAGCTCCTGGGTCAGATGTAACAACCCATTGTTTTGGTAGTTTTCGTGTTACCCAGATCCTGGGTCAGATGTAACAACCCAGTGTTTGGGTAGATTTTGTGTTACCCAGATCCTGGTTCAGACGTAACAACCCAGTGTTTGGGTAGTTTTTGTGTTACCCAGATCCTGGTTCAGACGTAACAACCCAGTGTTTGGGTAGTTTTTGTGTTACCCAGATCCTGGGTCAGACGTAACAACCCATTGTTTGGGTAGTTTTTGTGTTACCCAGATCCTGGGTCAGATGTAACAACCCAGTATTTGGGTAGTTTTTGTGTTACCCAGATCCTGGGTCAGACGTAACAACCCATTGTTTGGGTAGTTTTTGTGTTACCCAGATCCTGGTTCAGACGTAACAACCCAGTGTTTGGGTAGTTTTTGTGTTACCCAGATCCTGGGTCAGACGTAACAACCCAGTGTTTGGGTAGTTTTTGTGTTACCCAGATCCTGGGTCAGACGTAACAACCCATTGTTTTGGTAGTTTTTGTATTACCCAGATCCTGGGTCAGACGTAATAACCCAGTGTTTGGGTAGTTTTTGTGTTACCCAGATCCTGGGTCAGACGTAATAACCCAGTGTTTGGGTAGTTTTTGTGTTACCCAGCTCCTGGTTCAGACGTAATAACCCAGTGTTTGGGTTATTTATCGCAGGGTTTTTGCGTCCTCTTCAGGAGAGAGCAGTGCAGCTCTGTCAAATTGGTGCATGTCTTCGGTAAAATACAGGTTTGTGTACGTTTTATTTTATCTAAAAATTCGTTATTGTTCTTTATATTGTTTAATTTTTTGCAAAGCAATATACAGGGGCGCGATGTGAGTCACCTAAACGAGTGTCGCGTCGGTCTTTTCGTGTGATGGAAACACCTGATGCCTTACATAAAATTTAATGATTTTATTCAAAAAGATACAGAATATAAATACTTAGGATGTTAAAATATGTTCTCAGAATTGTACACTGATTATTTATGGACAGGTTATGGAGTCAGTCACAGTATGTCACGAGTGAAACGCAGGCGGCGGTCTGAAGTTATCAGTTCCCCGTCGAACGCGAGCCATCTCCGGCACGAGATCCAGAGCCGTTACGGTGGAAACAGGACAACAGAGACTGGTCCATTACACTTGAATTACTTCTAAATGTTTCATTTTTACTTCTTATATTTGTTAAACAAGCTTAAATGTAGGCAGTATGTATTAAAACCATATAAAATATGCTATACTGTAAAATATGATCGAAAGTAAAGGAATTATCATACAAACCAGTGGTTGTGTGGAGTTTTTAAAAAAGCTTTTGAAGTTGGAGGAGAAAATGAGATGGAGTTTTTCACCCTACTGCAGTACTTCCACCAACGCGTGACCTTTCCAACGTGATTACTTAGTGTGTGTCGCATCGCAGAGCAGTGCAAGACGAGCATTTGTGGTTAAAAAGTATAAAAAAGAAAATGACCGATAGTTTCACTAGATCAGACTTTTATTCCTCGTCTGGGATCATGTAGAGCTCTTTGAAGCTGCACTGAAACTGACATTTGGACCTTCAACCCGTTGAACCCCAGTGAAGTCCACTATATGGAGAAAAATCCTGGATGTTTTCCTCAAAAACCTTAATTTCTTTTCAATTGAAGAAAGAAAGACATCTTGGATGACATGGGGGTGAGTAAATTATCAGAATTTTAATTCTGAAGTGAACCTTTAAGCATCAAATCAGAATTGAGACCGTCGCCTTCTTGCATCATCACAGAATAAATGAAGTGATTGTACATTACACCGATCGCTGCCGCAAACAAACCATCATCATTCGATATTATTGAGCTGTTTGCAGCGTCAAGCCTGACTGCTGGACGCCCAGTGATTAGAGTCCGAACACACAGCGTCTATTATTGATAATCTGGTTAGTCAGTGGTACAGCCATTTATTCAGAGGTTTGGATTATTTGTGTTGATCCTGTAAGCAGATGCTCATTCATATGTTAGGGACAGTGTACAATGTAATGTATTGCGGTTAAAATCTAATTAACATGTGTAATATTAATCTTGCAGTCTTTATTTTGATTTTTGATTTGTTTCTTGAAGCACATCCGAGATCTGACAGAATGCTGTAGTAATTGGAGCCGTTATTTGCTCGTCTCTGTGTGAGAGATGTCGTACTCTTAAACGTACAAAGGGAATTTGTTCAACTCTGATCAGGAGGAAAAGCAACAAACAGTAAAGCTGCTTTCATCATGGCGAGGAACACAACTCAATGCTCAAGGAGTCTGTGTTTTCCTGCGGCGCTCCGGGCAATTTGAAGGTATTGTAAAAGCGAGGCCTCATTAACCATTTCATAGTTTTAACCCGTCATGTTGTTCTCCCACGCAAACATGTTAGTCGGTGCTTCTTCGATTAAAAAAAAAAAATTCTTAGTCATTATTTTTGGCTTGGTTTATGGTAAAAATATCTAAACAAGATCAATTTACTTAAGAAGCAAAATTGTTTAAGATAATAAGACTTGTTAAGTTTATTTAACTTACCCTATTAACCCACTGTTGTTTTGTTTTTGATTTCAAGCATAAACCTTGGTAAACTTTGTTAGATTCTAAAACAAGTGCAGGTTTTGTACTTCCAGAGGATTTTTTGGGCTTTCCTGAGATTATTTAAGAAATACAATTGGAAACTTTATAGTTGTTAATGAACACTCAAGCATTTAACTTCTAAGCACAAGAATCAACATTAACCTTTTGAACACACAATCTTTACATTTCAATCCCAGATCTTTAACCATTTTGCTACACCACGTATAACTACAACCTCCTCTTTCACGAGTTCTCTATGATTGACAGCTGAGCAGGGCTCTTGAACTCTCTGAACGCCGGATTGAACAAAATGTCACCTTATCTGGGCTGATTTTTATTTGAAAATAAATAAAGAATCCCAACACACAACAGGACTGACAAGAAAGCACTCACTGCTGAAGAACTTTTGCATTAATAAGCCATCTAAAACTGAACAATAGCACAAAATTAGGTCTAAAAAGAAACTATCAGACTAATTTTAATTTTAATTACAGCCCTGCAGCATCAAGCCAGTATAATATATTTATATCTAATGATTATTCAGTCGAGACTTTAGTGCATTTCACTTATTATTTTTCTTCATCTTGTCTTTTCTGCTGTGAGTGAATTGCACAAACTTCAAATCGAATGTTATTATTATAGAATTGATATGATTTACCATTTATATCACAAATTATTTTCATTCTTTTATAACAAATGAATAGTCTTTTTAGGATATTTACCTTTTTTGTCCTTAAATCATCCCACAGGCCGGACTTCTCCCCAGCTATCAAAAATACGTCCAGTTTTTTATTTATTTTATGTTTATTTTTTCAGATTCTTGGTCATAATACACTCTAAAAAATGGTGGGTTAAAATAACTCCAGTTGGGCTGAAAATAGACAATCTCAGCAATTGGGTCATTTTAACCCAGCATTTGGATTGTTTTAACCCAGTGGTTGGGTTAAATATTTGCCCAACCTGCAGGGTAGTTTTATTTTACTCAACTATTGTTTAAAAATGACTGTATTGCTTGTTTAAAATTAACCTAAATGTTGGAAATGAACATTTATGAATAAGTTTAATGAATAATAATTAAACAATAAATGTTCACCTTTTGATTATTATTGTTGCCTCTATGTGTCTGATTTTTAATTTCCAACATATTTTGGGTTCATTTTAAGCCAGACATACAGTCATTTTTAAACAATAGCTGAGTTAAATAAAACTGCCAGCAGGTTGGGCAAACATTTAACCCAGCTGCTGGGTTAAAACAACCCAAGTTGAGTTGAAAATATACAAACCTAGCGATTGGGTTGTTTTAACCCAGTGGTTGGGTTAAATGTTTGCCCAACCTGCTATAAGCAATTTAATTAGCAATTTAATAAATGTTTATTAATTATTATTCATTAATAATTGTTTTCATTTTAAGCAAGTAATACAGTAATTTTTAAACAATAGTTGAGTTAAATAAAACCTCCCAGCAGGTTGGTCAAACATTTAACCCAACCGCTGGGTTTGTCCATTTTCAACCCAACTTGGGTTGTTTTAACCCAGCATTTTTCAGAGTGCATATATGATGTATGAATGATGTTTTTGTGCTAACATTCTGAGAACATTATTAAAGACCAGATAACTCTGAACGAACATTCTGTTAGTGTTACTGGAAGAACTTTGAGAGAAACTTGCCAGAACGTTCTGAGAACGTTTCCTGTTAGCTGGTCCATGTGAGGTATTTGTCACACAGGTCATGTCAATGACAGCCCTGAAGCAGAGCAATGTCATGTGAGTAATCATTTCAGTGTCACTCTCTGATGCATGACCTTAATTGTTGTTTTTATTCTTTACACCTGCAGACTCATGGCCTGCTGTGCAGTAATATTGTCAATTCGACCTCCAGTCAGACTTTGTGTCCTGGAGCGGGACTTTCCTCCGGTGCTGTCCTGGTGCAGATGTGCTGTGACACTGTCCCAGGCCAGCCAAGAGTGACATCATCCTCTTAGAGCCAACGGATTCACAGCCAACCCAGAGAGGTTTATTTATAGACGTCAGCGGTCCCCCGCCACATGTTTACGGGCGAGCAAAGTTTGTTTTCATTCTCCCAGGCCCTACTGTAACTCACGGTTCCCGCTACAATATCCCCTGTGGCCGGAGAATACTGTGCGCCAAAGAGAGGATGGCACGTTTGACCTCACAGGTCCCACTGCAGAACGTGCTCATGCACACACAGGCGGGTACGGACACACTGAAGGACACTGAGAAACATGTTTGGGCTTGTTTACACTCACACACACACACAGCTGTGCAGTTGTTGTCACACCTGCTCATATACACCAACACACACACATATGCAAACTCAGATATACATACAAAGGCTCCACAAGCGGCATTGCTGTCTACTGCCTACATAGGCAGCTGTCTTGTAAGGCAGTATTCTAACTGAACGGAACACGATTTGGAACACTCTACATAGACAACATCATATCGCTCTTCATGTGACGTGATGAAGAAGATTGATTCACAACTGAATTTAATGTAGTTTGCTGTTAACATGTTGCTAAGCTCATTTATAAGCATACAATAGTTTGGATACTTTTAAAAAATATTAATAAAATATTTTGTAGTTTTTTATTTTTTTTAAATTACCCAATATTTGTGTTCCCCAATATTTGGTTTTATTAAAAATATATGTTTAGATTAAATAAATTTACACAATATTTGTGTACGTAACACACATATTGGGCAGATTTGTTTTTTTGTTCTATTTGCATTTGTTAAATTATTAAATACATTTTTTAATAATTAATAAGTGATAATTGTGTGTGTGTGTGTGTGTGTGTGTATATATATATATATATATGTTGATTAAATAATTAAATAAATTTACCCAATATAGCTAATCTCATTTATAAGCATTAAATATTTACATACATACATAACACAAAAGTATATTGTTTATAAATTTTATTTAATAATTGAAATATATATTTATATTAAATAAATTGACCAAATATTTGTGTACCTAACACACACATATTGGCTAGATTTCTTGCATTTGTTAAATTATTAAATACATTTTTAATTAATTTTATTTAATAATTGAAATATACGTATGAATAAATTTACTCAATATTGCTAATCTCATTTATAAGCATCAACTTTTTTAGATACTTTTAAAAAATATGAATCAAATATTTTGTAATTTTATATAAATTTTTATTATTATTTTAAAAATTACCCAATATTTGAGTTTTATTAAAAATGATTTTAAAAAATAAATAAACTAATTACTCAATATTTGTGTACATAACACACATAGTTATTTTATGCTATATTTTTTATGTATTAAAAAAATGATTGATCATATTTGGTTTATAATAAACTTTCTAAAGGTATTATGCTACCTACCTTTTTCAAGCATGCTTGTAATGTCTTTAAATGCTGCCTATGTAGACATATCACTAGGTTTTAAAACAGAGTCAAATACTCTCTCCCTCAGCGACAAACACACTCATAAGTGCTCAAACACTACGCAAATAGCTCCACTTTTGTGCAGTCCCATAAAACCTGTTGCACTGCATTGCTTTACCAACCAGAACCAGCACCACAGCTGCGATGATCACCACAGATGGCTGTTCCTTGAAATCCAGCTCCGTGTTTAAGTAAAACCGCATTATCGCAATCAATTAAAGACTTCCTCGCAGTTAAGAGGGCTGTGAAATCCGGCAACAAGATTGTGAACGTAAATATTTCCTCCGTCGCGTCACGTTAAGTGAAGTGTGGATTTTGGGAATCTGGGACTCATAGTTCATCCGTTTAACGCTGCTGATCAAAGCCATGAATATGAGTGGGGGGACGAGACCCCGAATGGCCCGTGTCAGCTTTAAAGCCTAATTATTTCGACCCACACTGCGCAGATCTGGCTCAAATATTCACGCTGTCTCTTTGGTCTCATAACACCCAAAATAGGTCATAATTTAGCACCATGTAGACACCTGGGACTGTTTGGATACATACAGGCTGCGCAGGTGACCACATCTTCTGTTATTAAAGCACAGTCAACTGAAATTAGTGCACTTGTTCTCACACACGTGTTTTTGAGAATAAACTCTGCTAATGAAGTTCACGTGAGACTGAAGGAGTGTGACCCGTCTGTTCATAAAACATTTAATAACCTGCTATATTTCTTGTGCATTAAAGGCATAAGGAGGCATTAGCTAAAGCAAGATCAAAGTGATGGAGGTGGGCCCGCGGAGCGATCGAGACTCAGGTGACACTCTTAAACGGCTTAGAGGAAGTGAGTGATGTGCTTTTTAGACGGGGCGGCATTCCTCAATGGAGTGTGTCTCGATAAAAGCAGGCAATGTGTGAGTTCTCAAGCATGCACACACACACACACACGCGCAAGCGTCAGGGTTAAGGTCAGACTCTGTTCTGCCTTCTTTACAGAGGTGAAAAGTAGCTAATTACAAATACTTTTGTTAGAGTGCTTACATTTTTCAATTTTTTCTACCTTCTTGAGTATAATTAAATTGTGATACTTTTACTTGAGTTGAATAAAAATGAAGTATTCAACTTTGTTTTTCACCAAAAGTACAAAGATTGGTGCAAAACCAATCAAAACTTCCAGTTGAGCTGGGAGGCGGAGCCTTCAAACCGTGCTTTGACATTCAATCACTGGCGCTCGCATTTTGAATCAGAATGTTTCAATATTTTAGTAAATGTAAGTGAAATATGCTCATATCCTGAAATGGGTCATACCACTGATGTTACCAGAGCACTGAGCAGGTTAAGCAAATAATGACTTCAAGACTATGAGACTATGACAAGACAATAATAAGGCCATTAAACGATTAAACTGTGACTAAATCAACATGCAATATTGTTTGACGAAAAAAATAAACTAAAATGAATAATAAAATAATAATTTGTATCATTTTAACCATTATACAGTATGACGAAAATATAACGAAACTGTGTAAGTTTCCATTGACTAAAACTAGACTAAAATGCTCAGACATTTACTCGATTAAAACTTGATCAAACAAAAACAGGACAAGGTTACATTTGACACAGGACTAAGACTAAATTTAAAAATAGCTGACAAAATTAACAGGTTATGCTTTATTTTAATGTGTCCTTGTTACACGTTACATGTATTTACTTCCATAAATTAGGCATAATTACATGCAACTAACCCTAAACCAAACCCTAATCCTACCCTAAACCTAAAGTAAGCACATGTACTTAATTAATATTACTCAGTACTTGTGTGTATAATTACACTGTAATAGGAACACATTAAAATAAAAACACTAGCTCATAAGGACACAGGAACTTACAAGAACAATGTAAGCGTCTAAAATGCATGCGCACAGTTCAATTGAATGGTAAAGCTTTAACAATACAGTTAAACTAAATGTACAAAGTAAACTTGTTTTCTCTGTCAATCAGATACACGTAAAAGTGTAGTTCATTACTATAGCAAATTTGTCCCGACAAATTTTCGATAGAACGTAAAAAAAATGTTTTACATGTTAACCTGTACTCCACTTTATTGTTTTTACTGCCACTTTTCTATTCATACTGTTTTAATCCCTCATTTAATCAGAACTCTCACTTGCCCTTCTTTGCTTTTGACCTTCTTCAAAACATTAAAATGATCTAAAAGTGGGTTTACTTTTCAAAATGAGTAATAAAACAATCGCTCTTGGCTACAGGGATAGCTATTTTGCTTAGCATTGCGTCAAACATGACCATTTTTGAGATTAATATCATGTTTTGCTACAAAATCACTATATAGCCTATATATACACGTCAGTCGTGTTTGAAATAACGTCTATGGTCCATGTTGCTGAGTGAGACAGAAAATATATTAAGCTATGTTAAATTCTACTATGATACGTTGATTAGAGTTGCTTTATAGATATACATTAATTAATATACCCGAGATGGCTTGAAGAACACAGATAAACATAGATATATACTCACAGTCATGTGTTCATTGTCTTTGTTTCATCTGTCAAAACGTATCTGCATGTATCTGATGACCATATAAGGGATTTCCTGGAACGTCATAAGTTTAATACTTCTATGAATCTCACTTGTGGACTTTCTGCGCGAGGGCGCCCTCTGGCTTCCAGTATGAATGATACAGAAAAATTACATGAGAGTGTTTAGCGCTCTGTATTGCTAATAATTGCCTCATTTTGTGTAAAAATAGTAAATAATACTAAAGTACTTTGTAACGTAGTAACTTGAGTAGTTTTTCAGCACACTACTTATTTACTCCTACTTGAGTCATATTATTTTTCAGTATTTCTACTAAATTATTTCTTAAGTAGCAAAACTTTTACTTCCAGGTTGATTGAGACACTTTTTCCAATTCATCTCCCAATCACCCTGAATTCACCCTAAGTACAGTTTTTAGTACTCTTTCCACCACTGCTTCTTTACCTTGAGATATTTTGCTTCTACGTGGGAGTGAGGCCTGGGCCGAAAATGACCTGAACATCTCCTCGCTGCTATCCGAACGCTTTAGTCGTGCTTTAAAGTGCCTCTGTGTGAAGGTGTAGTGCTGTTTCACTGATCTGAGGTCATTTTCTGCTGTCTGCAGTGTTGTCTGTACGCATGTCTGTGCTCGTCTTTTGATGGAGTTCAGACTGGAGGTGGGTGATGTTCTTACAAAACTTCTGTACAAATTCTGTGCCTTCCAGAGTTTTACTGATGGGAGAAGAAAACATCATGTCTTCTCAAAAAGTACAGACCTTTTAAAGTCAACATGAAATCAAAATGGACCCTGTTTATTTAATGCATATTCCTGGTGTGAATCTTCTCATTATGAATGATTCATGGTGCATGTTCGTATTTTTTGTATAAAAATGCAACTCTGATATGACTTAAATCCATCTTGCTTTTCAACTTCTGCCCTCTAAACAACAGACTCCATTCTGGTACGTATCACCCACTTTTCACCATCACTTGTCTAGTTAAAGTTCACTTGGAAATCTGTCAGATTACAGCTGTCAAAAATGTTCATGTCTTTCTTTGAACATTGTCACTACTGCAGTTTGGTATACAGTCTTTGTTTTTATACCTTTAATTCTTCCAGTCTGATTTGATTCAATTTCAATTCAGTTTATTTGTATAGCACTTTTTACATTACACACTGTTCCAAAAGCAGCTTTACAGAAAATAGAAAAAATAAAGCAGATGAAAAGAAGAGGAAAGGACAGTATAAGGTCATTCATAAAATGTAGAAGGCATTTCAAAGCATTGCACCAAAACTGGCTAGGTTTTAAAAGCAGTCTTGCTCTGTGAAACACACGTTATACTCTCCAGCCTTGATATCTGTGATACACAATACACATTTCATATGACCAGAATTTTGCCCTCTGGTGAATGCCTAGCTCAACAATAAGCTGTCAATTTTAGTCCATTAAAGTCACTGGGAATGTGCCAAGTCATCATGTGCATTCCTGCCACCAGCTGCTTAATCAGGCCCAACGAGATGCCAGAGAGGGTGTGTGTGTGTGTGGGGGGGGGGGGGGGGGGGCTGGTGTGGGTGTGGGTGGGTGTGGGTGTGTGTGGACAAGAAATCGGCATCAACCAGATGGGCAAACAGAAGTCATGTTGGTGTCTTGATGTTCAAATCCCATGGAACGCCAATGAAAATAATATTTCCATCCAGTACAGATGCAAGAGACTCTTAATCTGGTTAGAAATCAGATCTAATGAGACGTGTGACTCATGTTGAGCTGAGAAGTGTTTTTGTTTTGTTTTTTTGTTTTTTTGTCTGACCAAATTTCCATTGGACTTTTTCAAGTCTGTCACTGTTCCCAAGGTGGCTTTCTGTTTGTGCGCTCCAAAACGGGGTGAAACGCATATAAGCAAAGTATACTGTGTACAAAGTATACTTAAATTAATGTAAACAGCTGAGAAAGAAAACACGTGTATCAGTATATTGGATCCGTGCAGCTCTTAAAGTGACAGCAGCCTAATAAACCTGCAGCAGTCATTAATGTTAATCAAACAACAAAAGACAGATAAAATCACTTACTGCTTTTAAATGAATAATTTTTGTAGTTTTAATAAGGCTTAGTCTATATTTAACATATGCAGCAGTGTTATTTTACTTTATTCGATTTCTGTTGTCTATTACTTATCTGAATACCACTGTTAGTACTGTTAGTACTCCAATTGTGTCAGATTTATTAATATAACTCCATCAGAAAGAAGAAAGTCAAATACACCTAGGATGGCTTGAAGGCAAGTAATTTTTGAGGGAAAGTTTCATTTCAAAATGAACTAATCCTTTAAATGATTGCATAATAAATTCATGTTTAATAGGTCATTTCAGTTTTTTCTAATGATAAAGTATGTTTACATCTCTTTAAGTCGCACAAATTTTCTCATATAAAAGGTTCTGTGAAGGGCCTGGCATGCAGAACCCTTAAAGGTTCTATATAGAATATTTTCTTCTAAGAATGTAACCCTTTTAGATCTGCTAAACCATCCTTAACCAACACTTTTTTCAGTAGTATTGTACCGGTCACTCTATGAGCATTGTAAGTTATTTGTCTCTGGCCAAAAGTCGCTGCAGTGTAAATGAATATGCGAGCGCAGAGACCCGTCGGAAGCTCAGCTATGCAGCCACCTGCCCTCTTAATCATGTCAGGGCATGTTGCACGCCGACTCACTCTGAGCACTGCTGATCTTGGATCAGTTTCCCATTCTTCAGATTGTGCTGTTTATTAATACATGACTATTTATGGAATTGGAAAATATACCAATTGAGCTTTAGAGCGGTATGACTAAACTCCTTTACAGGATAACAAAACATGCCATTGTTCACTCAATCTCAAATTTTGTTCTCATCCGATAAAATTTGTCTTAAATTGTATTACCATGACATTTTAATCAAATCAGAAGTTATTGTTTTGTTGCATAACACATGATTAGTAAGGCAGCCAATAGATTTATTAATGGATTTGTTCATTATGAAAGACTTCTGTATCCCCATGATGATTCTGTCCTCATCAAAAAAAGCTCTTTTGCTCATACTGTAGGTGGTCTAGAAATGGCAAATGGGTCTGTGAGAGAGAGAGAGAGAGCCAAAGCTAGGTGGTGGAAAAAAACTAATGTTTGTTCTTTGTTTCCAGTGGCACCTGTGTGCACTACTGTGAAGTCCAGCTGCAATTTTCTAAAACCCAGCTGAGAGCGCACAGACGAGAGAGCTAGAAACATGAGTGGGTGGACTCCATATTTCCATATTCACTGCACTCACATAATGGGAGGTCAAAGAGAGACATTACGAATGAGACAGAGAGAGGACAACTCTGAATTCACAGGAGGAATAAACTATACAGTCTGAAGCAGACAATTAAAAATAAATGGTTTAAAATGTAAAAAATACTGTGCAAAACGTTCAGGTTTGTTTCCGACTGATGTATAATAGGAGAATATTATACAGTATATATAGGACATTATATATATATATAATGTCCTATATATACTATATATGTCCTATATATACTGTATATATACTGTGCCGTGCAATATTCTAGTGATAACAGCACTCCTACCTTTTCACCGTTTGTATCATTCCGCTTGAAGCGACTGTCATGGCGGCCTTATTTTTTTACTTGTTGTACCACGAACTGTAGTTTTAAGAGTTTTTTAGGTGAGAATGTAGTTGTTTAGACTTGAAATATGTGACTCATATTTAATCATAGTGCTATTTTACAATTTGTTTAGATGTTTTCGGAGCTGCGAGCTCCAGGCCGTCAGCAGCCGTTCAGTGCTCGTGTACCCGCCGAGAACAGCTTCATCTCTGCCAGTGCTTCAGGGATTTGCCGCTGTCTCTTATAGTGGTTAAAAATGAGACATAATTCATTTTGGGTACATAAAATGGGCAATCTTTGGTCTTATTAATCTATCACTTGTTCCTGAGCAAATCGAATTGGGCTATGTTAAATTTAATTGTTTAATATTAAGGCTATGTTTAACTATCCTGTAGAGCACTGCTTTTGTACTTTTGACTGAATTTGTTGTGTTTATTTCCTATTGTCATTTATAATAGCTAATATTGTTGTTCAATAAATATTATTTTATATAAATGATATGTTGTATTTGGTATTGAAAGGGTCCATTAGTGCATAATATGGATTGAGTGAAAGTTACATTACAGTTTTTCTCGATTGCTTAAACACATTTCTTGAAACTATGCCTCGTATTCTCAAAGCAGTAAACACAAATCCATAACATCTCACCCAATTCCCCAAACATCCTGTTTTCAGGTCAAAATGAAGCTCTACACTCTAAACCATTCACTCTTGCTGAAAAACCAAACTTTGCCCTCAGACATCACACACAAGCCCTCAAAAACACACACACTACAATATAGTCTTACACACTGGTGCAATAAATTCAAAACAACATTTCCAAAACTGGTAAGTTATGTTGCTTTTGTTTCCCCACCTCAAAAACCTTTTCGCATGATGAACACAAAAGACACAACCAATGTATGCATTGGCACATTTTTATTCATTCATGTACCAAACAACAACAAAAACAATTATTCTGCCCCGCATCCCGTCTTTGGTCTGGGACAGGCCAGAGAATCTCGTCAAAAATCACAGGCTATATTGGCTCTAACCATGGCAGCGGGGATAAAATCCTCTTGCATGTCTGATCCATCCCGGCACACATCAACTGAAACTCTTTGCCCAGCCTCCCTCATAGAACAAGGACATGGTCAACCAGAGTGACACGAATTTCATCTGAGGCTGCTTTTCTCCTTGCCCTTCCATTTTCTCATCCTTCTCGTCCTCTCTGGTGTCCTCAACCTCTTCTATCACGTCTCTCTGGATCCATTGTTCCAAAACTGAATGAACTGACTCGGGCTCTTTTATCTATCTATTGAAGGTTCTGATTGGTGTGTGATAAATTTTGACTCTTAGTGTTTCCACGTGGGTAACTGTGTGCTAACTGAGCTGAAGCTGTGCTGACTTGAGTGAACAATATTGAAAGCTAGTGCTTTCTAAATGACCACATGGTGTAGGCAATGAGAAATTAAGGGATTTGTGTCTAGAGTTTTGCAGTGACAATTTAACAAATCCGACTCATGCGTCAAAACAGGGGAATAGTGTTTATAGTGTAGGGAAATGGGTGTGCTTTTTGATAAATGCTGCTATGGCTTTGAAATTTTAGTTCAAAAGCCTGGTTATAGTGCTTTAGCAATCGAGAAATACTGTAATATGCCATTAGATCGCGGCAAAATAAAAAGAAAAAATATATAGTCTTTTTTTCTTAGAGGCAAGGCATGTTTTTGACTAACTCTGAGGGCTTGTGTACTGATTTCATGACAGCGTACCATCTCAGTGAATGCACAGCACTGTGTCCCACCTGTCAGCCTGTTCTTCAAAGCCCATGCGAGTCTGTATTGTGCATGTGGCCAGACGTGTTGATGTGACATTGAAATGTTCTTTTCTAAAGGAAGCCAGAATCTTCTGTGTTTCTTGCAGTCTGCCATGCTCTCCTGGGTACATTGTGTCCAAAAATACAGGCAGCAGGAAATTCTCTGTGAGTGATATCATATTCTCTGAAAGGGCAGAAACACGCTGAAAAAGCCCCCTCTAATTGCACACTACACATGCTCCCTCTCTCTCCTCCTCTCTTTCACACCAGAGAAGCATATCACTCAACCCACACATCATCTGTATCAATCGTTTTATTGGACTCCGAGTGTGTTGAAATATGATAATTGGGGGGAGGGGGTGTAGAGGGAAAGGAAAGGAAGTGAGATGCGATGGGAATAGAGGGAAGGAAGTGAGGCATGAGAGGAGGACAGATAAGAATAGATAAGGAAATATACCTTTGTGAGTAGACGGGAAAAGATGTGAGAGGAATACAGGGAAGGGAAAGGGAAGGGAACATGAGAGGAAGACAGAAAAAGAAAGGAAGTAATATGTGAGAGGAGGAAAAGAAGTGAGCTGTGAGGAAAGGAAAGGAAAGGAAAGGAAAGGAAAAACAGTAGAACTGGGAAAGGAAAGGAAAGAAAATATGAGAGGAAGACAGCAAAGGAAGGAAGAAAAATGTAAGGAAAGGGAAAGGAAGTGAGCTGTGAGAGGAGGAAATTAAACTAAAGGAAAGATAAAGGCAAGGAAGTGAGGCATGAGAGGAAAAAAGTTAAGAAAGTAAACAATATAGGAGAGGAAATGAAAGGAAGTGAAACATGAGGAAGACAGGAAGTAAGATGTGGGAGGAGGAAAGGAAGTAAGGTGAGAGTAGGAAAAGAAATGAAAGAAAGGAAGTGAGATGTGAGAGGACAACAGCGAAGGAAGTGATGAAAAAGGTGGAAAGAAAGTGAAACGGAAGGATATGAGGAAGTGAGATTAGAGGAAAGGAAAGACAAAAGAAGTGAGAGGGAAAACTGAGTAGAACTGGGAAAGGAAAGAAAGCTGAGATGTGCAGAAGAAGAAAAGTTTTTAAGGAAAAAGAAAGGAAGTGAGGCATGAAAGGAGGAAACAAAAGGAAAGAAAAAAGGAAGAGGAAAGGGAGTGAGGCATGAGAAAGACAGAAAAGGAAAGGAAGTGTTACTTGTGAATAAGACAGGAAAGAAAAAAGTGAGGTGTGATGGGAAGATTTGAAAAGGAAAAGAAGTGAAATGAGAGGATGACAAAAAAAGAATTGAGATGTGAGAGGAGGAAAGGAATAATAGGTGAATAATTTCCTAATTAAGGAAGTGAGACATGAGAGGACAACAGCATGCTGAAAAAACTGGAAAGGAAAACAAAAGAATTCAAAAAAGGAAAAGGACAGAAAGTGGAAAAACAATAAGTAAAGGAAGGTGAGTTCAGTGAGAGGGATGCAGGAAAGGTGAGTCTTTACTCCATGTGGCAGCAGATGCGCTCACTAGGAAACGGAAGTTGAAGCTGAGTCGCGTTATGACACTGATACTTGGAGAGCCGTTAATAATTGATCAAGACCACTCTGGCAGTGAACTCATTAGCTTTCACACACTACAGCCCTGCAAACTCACATCTAAAAACAGGCTGAGGAATGGACTGCAAAACATCACAAGCCTGATACTGGAAGCCTTCACTGGAACATTAACAAATCACTGTATTATTTCACTTAATCCAGTGTCGGGTGTCAGGTCGTATGAAGTAAAACTATAATTAGCAGGCTAAAGTTTGACATTGTGATTGGCATGTTGTTGAGAACAAATTAAACCAAATAGAAATTGGAGGAGTTTATGAGTGAGAACATGAAGCATCCACGTATGTTTCACTAATCTTCAGGTCTGAAGTTTGTTAAGACATTTTCAGTTCCTGACAGGATGCAGAATTGCAATTCAAATTTGAAGGATGTAGAATTCTAGAATATAACAATATGCAATTGCTATAACATTCTATTTTATGCACACAAAAAAATGGAACGTTTCCAAAAGTTTTTTTTTTTTTGTAAGCCATGGTGGAATAGCACTTATTTTCCCAGAATGCTCAAATTTATCCCAAAAGTCTTCAAAATGGAGCCAAACAACAAGAAATTTTAAAGACCCTCAACAAAACCTCTAAGTTCTCTGATCTTGCCCATTTTATTGTTGTTTTGAAAATGCTAATGAACTACTGAAAAATCATCTGTTGTGTGACGGCTGATTTTGTGGCTTAATGTCACACTCATTAATTAAAAGGTAACCCATTCCTAAATTATGAATTTTGATATGATATATGCATCTATTACATCATCCATGCAAACTGCCAGACTTCCCACTTGCACATTCAATTATTATTAAAGAATGGATGCAAAATATGTCAATCGACACCCAAGATTTTTATTTGAATATGATAGTTGTCTGGCAATTGTTTATTATTTTTAAAGGTACATATTTTTCAAGGGGTGCTGTAATGGCAAATCAACTAGCTAGTCACGACTGTTGCCCAAAACCGTATTGTCACAAACCTGTCGTTCAGCCACATTGATGAATGATGTCATGCAGATGGTGGAAAAATAAATTCTTTTTTATTTCCAGATTCAGTCATAGGCTCGTGAAGAAACTATGCTTCTAACCACAGCTCGAGAGCTGTCGTTCCAACCACACAAGTTTGCGATGCAGTTTGAACTATGGTTTCGGGAAACACCAAATTGTTGAAGTATAGGTGCGTTCACACCATATCATAATTACTGTAACTATAGATTCTGGCTCGTAAAAAAAGCGTTCACGTCCTCGTAAAGCTCATAATTACAGTTTGTAAGCTGGGAGTTTATATATAACGTCTGAATGTAACGTCACGTGTTGTCATCTCAAGATTACGGTAATTACACGGTGGCGTGAATGCAGCATATGTTAGTAACGACGGAACATGCGATGTTAGTTGGCTAACGATGCTTTTGGGAAACGTATGATTCAGCCTGAATGATTCATCCACAAATATAACTGATTTGGTTCTCAAGTTCAACTCACTGATTCAATGTCCTGATTCAGTCCTGTTGCTGTTTTAGCTCATTTCCATCTGGAGCTGCTGGTGTGTGAAACTTATTCACTCAGCAAATAATAATAATAATAATAATAAAGTTCATTATTCTTGTGTATATCTTATTATTAATAGTGCTGTGAAAATTAGTGGGTTAATGCATATGATTAATTTTTTCAGTTTAACGCGTTAAAAATATTTAACGTAATTAACGCAGCATCCATTTTTTCCGTCATAATTTGGCTAGCGTTACATTATATGATCACGCTCTTATTCACACAGATGCTTTTAAACCATTCAAGCGCCACAAGACAAATGAGAACACGCTGTCTGTGAATGTCATGTCATGTGACTCATGTGCAAAGACGCTCACCAGTATCGAATTTGAACAAGCAATAACACACAAAATTATGCCAAAATGCCTGTTTTGTCGAGTATCCTCATAAGTGCATCATAAATGAGTTAAATACTGTCTTATTTAACTCATTAAATAACTTAAAGAGAAGAAAAAGATCTGCGTCATGTTTGGCAGCAGGAGCTCTTAAAGTGACAGCAGCCTAATAAACTAGTTGCTGTGATGATGTCTGTCATAAATGTTAATCACAGAACAAAGGGAACAGAGAAAATTGCCGCTTTAATAAGGATTAATCTATATTTTAATTTATAATTTATGCAGTGAAGACTGTAAAGTGTTTGATAACTTTATATAATTTCTATTAGGCAGGTGAAGGCCACAGGTAAATTATAATGGGTTTATGTGAAGATTGTTTTAAAGGGTTAGTTCACCTAAAAAAGAATATAATGTCATTTATTACTCGCCCTCATGTTGTTTTACACCCGTAAGACCTTCGTTCATCTTCGGAACACAAATTAAGATGTTTTTGATGAAATCCAATGGCTCAGTAAGGCCTCTATTGACAGCAATGCCATCGAACGTCTCAAGATCCAGAAAGGTACTCAAAACATATTTAAAACAGTTTATGTGAGTATAGTGGTTCAACCTTAATATTATAAAGCGACAAAAAACTTTTTGTGCACCAAAAAAACAAATAACGACTTTTCAACGATATCTAGTGATGGCCGATTTCAAAACACTGCTTCGAGTCTTTTGTTTCGAATCAGCGATTAATATCTTAATTTGTGTTGTGAAGATGAACGAAGGTTTTATGGGTGTAGATGACATGAGGTAATTAATATCAGAATTTTCATTTTTGGGTGAATTAACCCTTTAAGTTCACTTAAATTGAAAGTTGTTGTTTTTAAAGCCTAATAAATGTTGAAATTGATAGCTTGAATGACTATTAATGTTTAAAAAATAATTTTCATAGAGACATCAGTAGCAGTATTAGTATCAGTGATAATTCATTCATAAAAAGATGCCATTAAAACAAATATTTAAAATATACTGTCTTTATGTTGTTTCTGCATTAATTTGGAGACTAACTGTGAAATTATTACAATAAAAAAATATTAAAAACTTGTGATTACAGAAATAACGTGCAATTAATTCGTTTTTTTTTTAATCGATTGACAGCAGTAATTATTAAATACTGAATATAATTTATTAAACTGATCAAATGTAGTGCTTTATTGTATCTTATTGAATAAGCAATAATTATTATACTTATTGATAATGATTGTTATTCCATGTGGCAGTAGATTGGTGCAGGTATGATGTCAGATCCCAGAAGACTTCACCACTGGTTCCTTCCCTTGAGATTTTCCTATGGGTTTTTATATTGGGGTTTTTTAATTTAAGACTGAAACAAGGTGTGTGGTAAACCTAACTTGATGATACATGAATATTTTGCTCTACAACATAAATTACACACACCCATTTCAAAAGCCCAAATCTTTTATGTTTATTTTAAAAAAACCTCCCACCCCCCCCCCCCCCCCACCCAACCGGCCTTGGGGCCTGGAGTACAAATCAGCCAGGAGGCCCAGAAACCCTAGTAAAAGTTGATATTGAGTCAATACAACAAAAGTAAAGTTTCAGCATACGGAAAACAGAGCGAAGCAGTCTTGAGGAAGAGTCTGTTCTGAACATCCATCCCCTACAGTTCTACTGCCCTGCACTGCTGAAGGGCCCGTCTTCTCTAAAGTTCTCCTGAGTTCTCCAAACTCCTCCACCGAGCTCGAAACTCGCTGCTGGCGCTCACCAAATGTCACCTTTCATGCCTTCAACTTCAGACTTGGCACCCATTGTTTATGAACCCATGGATGTCAGTTCTATAAGTGCACCCAGCAGAACTCAGCAAAGGTTGTTGTCAGCACTCAATGGTGCGCTTTCTCTGGCGCCGATGCAGGGAACTTTTCGATCTATATTTACATTAGCCAGTCTGCCTGGAGCTGCGAGGCAGCCTGGGTTATGTAAAAGAAAAGAGGGCAAAATCAATAAGCACATGTTGCAGCGAGATTGTGAGTATTGTAGGTCCGGTACAGCTGCTTTCACTCGACAGTGTTGGGGGCTAACTAATAAAAAAAGCATAATACAGAAAATTAGTTGTGTCCGTGGGTCTATGCGAACTGGAATAATTTTGATAACGTTTTATCGGGAAGGGATAATTTAGTTGAAACGTCAGGGCTGCGCTATCATCATGTCTAGATGCAGGTCCTTCATCTCATCTGGATACGGCCTGGATCTGGCAGGCTGCGGCAAACCTCGGGATAAACAGATAGAGACTAATATTAGCGTAGACGCCATTCTTCTTATGATGTAACGAGTACATCAGGTGTTATGGGAAGTGATCCCGGTTACGGCTGACCTAATCTATGCAGCCTAACAAGTTGCATGAATTGAATTATAGAAGTAGATAATGGTTTATGTGTATGAAAGTTTAAAGTTTTAGTCTAGATTTAAACTGACAGAGTGTGTCTGCTTCCCGAACAGTGATAGGAAGACTGTTCCAAAGTTTAGGTGCTAAATAGGAAAAGGATCTACCGCCTGCAGTTGATTTTGATATTCTAGGTATTATCAACTGGCTAGAATTCTGAGATCGCAATAGACGTGAAGGACTATAATGCTTTAAGAGCTCGCTCAGGTACTGGGGAGATAAACCATTTAGTGCTTTGTAAGTAAGTAGCAAGATTTTAAAATCTATACGATGTTTAACAGGAAGCCAATGCAGTGTTGACAGAACCGGGCTAATATGGTCATACTTCCTGGTTCTAGTAAGAACTTATATTTACCCAACCCAAGGGCTGGGTAAATATAGGACAGAACACATCATATTTTATAGTATAGCATATTTTATATCATTTTTAGTACATATTGCCCACATTTAAGCTCATTTAACATATATTAGAAGTAAAAATTAAACATTTAGAAGTAATCGGCCAGTCTCTGTTGTCTTATTTCCACCGTAACAGCGCTGGGTAACACAAAAACTAACCCAGGACTTGTTTAGAAAAAATAACCCAAGATTCAAGTTTCAAGTTTTTTTTTTTTTTGTATTTATGTACTGTAAATCATGATATTGTTTGTCAGCACATGAAGTCCATAACAGGCACATAAAATAAGTACACAAGTTAAAATTTGAAGTTAAAATTAACAAACAAACGTGTAAATTGATATGTGAACTGACAGCTGGAACCAGGATGTATTTACTGATAACACACCTTCATGTCATCTCCAGTCACTGAAGCATAAAAATCTCTGCACTGCCTCAGTAATTAAAGGACTGCATGCTTTCAGAAACTTTGAGCATTAATATGAAAGCCTCTCACCGCTCATCTGTCTGTGTATTATGTAAGGAAGAGAATGCACAAATACTGCCTGATCGTTCCAGCTCCTGACCTTCACATCACTACTCTTGAAGAAAGATGAATAATTCAGCTCTGATAATTAGTTTACTCAAATTACCTCTCTTGCTCCCATTTGAGGGTCCTGCTTTTCATTTACCTTTGAATTAGCCAAAAGAGAAAGGTCACCTTTGTTAATGGAAGTATTTAGTCCAAATGCTTTATCTCAGTGTCTCTTTGTGTGACTTAAAAAGCCTCTGTTATTTACATCGTGTGTAGTATGATGTAGGTTATATTTCATGAGTTCACACTTACAAAAAGGGCTTAACATGAATTTTTTTTTTGCTCTCCAGTCACTGTGTCTAGTGGTTTTCAAAAGTTACTTGCCACTCAGCATTTTCACTGGCCACAATTTCGACATTGATACCATGGGGAAA
Source organism: Hypophthalmichthys molitrix (assembly GCA_037950675.1). NCBI lineage: Eukaryota > Metazoa > Chordata > Actinopteri > Cypriniformes > Xenocyprididae > Hypophthalmichthys > Hypophthalmichthys molitrix. Next base: position 3,414,511 of record CM075498.1, read on the forward strand.
AACTGCCATATAGATATTTTTATATTTGGCAGCAGGTATATTAGGCTGCTGTCACTTTAAGACCTGACGCACGGATCCATTATACTGTTACACATGCATTTTCTTTCTCAACTGTTTACATTCACTTAAAACATAACTGGCTGTGTTTACGTGAACACTCGCCAAGACTGACATTTTGACATTATTTTGTCTTTATATGCACAAAAACTACAGGAATTGGTTTCAGAATGTCATGCACGAGACAGGAGCGCAATGTTAAAGATCTGTCTAGCGCATGTTTACATTGAAAAACAATGGAAAAGTAGCGCAGTGGAATGGAATAATGCATTCCATGTGAACGGCACCTAATTAGAATGTAAGATGATTTTCAAAGTTGTAAATAAACATTGAGTATTCTTTACTTTTCTTACTACATTTCTTTGTAATCGATTGTGAAATTTGCTAGCATTATCTGTGTCAAAACTGCTTCTACAGCAAATGTTTTCCATGTAGCCGGTAAATGTCAGAGCAGCAAAGTCAACCTCTGCTTAACTCTGGCATACCAAATTTTACATTTTATACATTCATGTTCTCTTTAGCTGTGACAAATGCTTCTTAATTTCAACACCTTTAAGATCACAGCTGTCTCAGATATCCTCTCCGTCACCCCGTTTACTCCTCTAACACTGACACCACCCTCCCCCTTTCCTCTCTGCGTTTAAACATACTAATGGTTTCCCCTTTGATGTGATGGTGCTATTTGCTTGACAATAGTCGTCCATCCTGAGCCATCTCTTGTGTTTATGGCTCTTTTTGTGAAGTCTAGCAGACTCCTGCAGATCGGCCCCCTGCTCGAGTCTTCATTCACAAACTCTCATTCGTGACCTGAAACATTTAGATTATGCAGCGTGAGGTATGAATTGATCTCTCGCTCTCTTTGTGTGTTTCGCCAAGTTCTGAAAATGGCTCACAAATATAGTAAAACTTCTGTAAACATAGACTTGTAAATAAAAAAGCATAAGCGTTATGAATGCGTGGCACAACTGCATTTCTCACTGGCACAGTAATAGGATATACTGTTATGAGTAGTTTATGTTTCTTGAGCACCCAAATCACTGAAGTCAAAAGTACTATAACGGTTTTCATAACTTACGAAAAAGAACAAACTTGGCACTGTTGTTCCCTCCTTCAGCATAAAATCTGGAGATTTTTCTGACCTGCTGGCAAAAATTGTAAATTCTAAAATATTTTGCCCTTTTTTAAAATTCTATATCTTGTACATAAAAAAAAACTACTATAAAAATATACATTTAATGTAGAGACTGTTATCGTCCATGAAAATGAAGACGTTCCCTAAATATTATCCAATGTGATTATAATATTCATTTATGCTTTACTTAGCTCATGACTTTTAATGACTTAATTGTTAATAATAGGCCTTATTCAAGACATGAATAATTTTCTGTGTAAATCAAAATGTCCATAAATTAATAATAATAATAATATAGAGCCCCTAATGTGGCATTTGCATAAAGAAACACAAATTAATTTATTCTGCTATTTTGGAAATGAGGTCCAGTGTTTGTTTGTTTTTGTTGTGTTTTTGTTTTTAATTAGCCCATAATTTAGTAATATTTTTGATATCCATAATATGTTCAGCTTCTCTGGGCCTTGAGGAACAGAAATGACGCAGTAAACCCTGACGAATTAAGCCAGCTGTTAACCTCTCGTCTGCCCTCAGTGTTACAGATGTTATAAAAGCGTAACAGAAAACTGCATTGCTTCTGAATGACACCAAGGGCTAGAAATTGATCGGTACTGATCAGAGAAATGCCCAGTCAGGAATTTACGTGATTAATTGAGCTTTTCTTTTTCTGTGTCATTAAGCAATGATGTACCAGGCGGATGAGGACACAAAGGGTTAATGGTTTGAATAAAAACATCTGCTATGATGGATTTCAGTCCATTAAATGTTACTTTATTAACTAAAGAGATTTATTTGCATTCACAGAACCAATAATTTCCTGTGGTGCACTCTCTTTTTTTCCCCTTAAGCTCATTTTCAGCTCAGTAATGGGGTGAAATCAGGTATATTGAGCAGCTTTTCACAAATCAAGAGCAGCATTAAAATGTCTCTGCACATAATGTTCAATTTCCCCAAGTGCTCCTTTTATTTTAAGTCAGGTGTCTTCTATCATTTTATTTTCTAAAATATGTAATAAAATGATTAGTCCAAAGAACTATTTAAATTTCAAATGTCTATCTATATGTCAGCACAACAGTGTTCAGGTAAAATGGGTCATATTTCGTAGAGACCATCGCAATATAAGCCATGACATTTCATTCTAATTCACATTTCATATATTAACACTGAAAATTATAACATACTGTATCAGAAAAATCATCTTAGATTTTGTTCCGTCCATCCAGTCTCTTAATGAATTACTTTGTCCATTTGGTAACACTTTATTTTAAGGTGAAGTAGTTACTACATGTACTTACTATATAACATTAAATTATGCATCAGATGTTGTTGTTGATTTGAAATATGTTATTTAATTATGAGTTCGGGAAGCAGTTTTCAGGATTTCCCCATTCAAATAGATAGGACTTGGTCTTGGATGCCCGAAATAGCTGCCCGGAGGCATTGCAAATATGGCCACCGAGTGAACAGACCTCTATAGCAGTGAAATATTACTTATTGTGCTTTTAATTAATATTATTTAGTACATATTGGAATAAGTACAATGTAACTACGTCACCTTGAAATAAAGTGTAACCATCCATTTTATCCAACTCAGATAAATCATACTAATTCTAACAGTTGTTTTCAGCAGTGTTTTGAATTTGGGTCATAGATGAATAATGTTTTTAAAAGTGTAAAAAAAAAAAAACTAATGGAGATATAATTAATTTTGAAGTTTTATTAAGTGTTAACAATGAGATTATGTGGTTTTTATAATCAATTAACACTGCTTTTGTCATTTTTTACAAGATGGACAAAATTTGTCACCAAAAAAGTCATTCGGTTTAACCAAAATTTCGGTTTTACAGAATGACACTTTTGGTTATACCGAATGACGATATTTTCAAACAATGCTAACAGGATGATATCTAGCTAGCTAACAAAAGGACAATCAAACATTTTATATTTAGTACAAGTTTTTAAAATATTACAATATTTTCCATGTTTTATAGCGGTTGTACCGAATGACCTGATGTTTCGAGACATGCGTATGAGCAAGTGAAAACATTAATTTTTCAGATAGTTAAGAGAGACTTTGCTTCATGACCATGTGGTCCTTTGCAGGTGTCTGAATGATGTCACATCCTGTCACATGGTACTGACCGCATGACTTAATCCAAAATCGTCCCTTTATATTAGTTACTCTGAATGACATCAATGAAATTCATTTTTCCGCACATTCTTTCTCGTAACAAAGCAACAACTTCTACACATAATTTTAATATCTTTTTGCAATATGTTGATATATGATGTTATAACATCATGCCAGAATAAAAAATATATACATTTACATTACATTTTAAGATATTTTAATCACAAATGAAATGGCTGTATTGGTCTTTGGATGGTTAAACCGAATGACCTTTTGACACTTCAAAATCTTTAAAATACCTTTATATGTAGCAAAATATAATTAAAACCTTTTGGATTCAATAAATAGTTGTACTACCTTACATACTTTGGATGTCATATCTTTGTTTTTTATTTCTTTGGACAAAAAAAAAGAACCATTTATGTACATAATTTTCAGCTTTAAAAGCAAAAAAACAGACATTCAGTTCAAACTGCCCTGCGGTGTGACTTGATTAAATCCATCTCAAACTACAACACCATTTTCAAATGATATTATAATTATTGTGCAAGCAATTTATTAATTCATGTTAATTTTCACAAAGTTCATATTAATTGAGAGATAACATGGAATAGTGCATCTAGGAGTTTATATGTGCATTTGTTACTCTGCAGGATCACTGAAACTAAGGCAAAACATTGACTGAAAGAGCTGAAAACTGCAAATAAATAAATCTCTTGAACCCATTTCACACTCATAGGGCTTTAACAATAATAAACCATTACTACAGAAGCTGCTCTTGTGCCTGTGAGCGTTTCATGGGGATGTTTGGTTGGTTGGCGCTGCTGTGATGAGACCCATATGCCCAGATGAGCGGTGTGGGAGACAGACAGAGACAGCAGTGAGAGGAAGCAGGCAACGGGACGCGTTTGATGTCACGACAGCTGGAGGTGTGAACGGGACACACACTGTCCTGACACTTCCACAGCCTGTCTGTCTCACATCAGCAGATATCTGTCTGTATCTTGTTAGTTCATCATCTGTCCATGTTACTGGTCAGGAATGTGCTGTCCCGGCATTCATCACAGCTCATTTGCAAATAAACACTTGATTTTTACATTTTCTGTGGCAAATGCCATACTCATCCATGGTAATATGGCTGGTTGCCAGGGTGTTGCTATGCAGTTGTTTTTTGAGTAGTTGATGTGGTGTTCTAGGTGGATGCTAGAGAGTTGCTATATGGTTGCTAAGCAGTTCTGTGTGGTTGCTAGCTAAGGTTTTCTGGAAGATTGCTAGGCTGTTGCAATGTGGTTGCTAAAGTGTTCTGAGTGGTTGCTATGGTGTTATGGCTGGTTGCCAGGGTGTTGCTATGCAGTTGTTTTTTGAGTAGTTGAGATGGCATTCTAGGTGGATGCTAGAGAGTTGCTATATGGTTGCTAAGCAGTTTTGGGTGGTTGCTAGCTAAGGTTTTCTGGAAGATTTCTAGGCTGTTGCTATGTGATTGCTATGGTGTTATGGGTGGTTTCCAGGGTGTTGCTATGCATTTGCTAAAGTGTTCTGAGTGGTTTCTATGGAGTTATGGGTGGTTGCTAGGGTGTTGCTATACATTTTCTAAAGTGTTATGAACGGTTGCTATGTTGTTATGTGTGGTTGATATGCAGTTGATAAAGTGCTCTGAGTAGTTGGGTGGTTGTTAGCTAAAATTTCTGAAAGGGTTGCTCTGTGGTTGAAAAAGTGTTTTGAGTGGTTGCTATGGTGTTATGGGTGGTTGCCAGGGTGTTGCTATGCATTTGCTGAAGTGTTATGAGTGCTTGCTATGGTGTTATGGGTGGTTTCCAGGGGTTGCTATGCAGTTGATAAAGCGTTATGAGTGGTTGATATGGTGTTCTAGGTGGATGCCAAGGTGTTGCTATGCGGTTGCTAAAGTGTTGAGAGTAGTTGCTATAGTGTTATGGGTGGTTGCCAGGGTGTTGTTATGCAGTTGTTTATTGAGTAGTTGATGTAGTGTTCTAGGTGGATGCTAGTGAGTTGCTATATGGTTGCTAAGCAGTTCTGGGTGGTTGCTAGCTAAGGTTTTCTGGAAGATTGCCAGGCTGTTGCAGTGTGGTTGCTAAAGTGTTCTGAGTGGTTGCTAGGGTGTTGCTATGTGTTTTCTAAAGTCTTCTGAGTGGTTGCTATGGTGTTATGGGTGGTTGCCAGGGTGTTGCTATGCATTTGCTGAAGTGTTATGAGTAGTTGCTATGGTGTTATGGGCGGTTGATATGCAGTTGATAAAGTGTTCTGAGTGGTTGCTAAGCAGATCAGTGGTGCGTTTCCCAAAGCAAACTATGGTCGCAAGTTCCGTCGTTACCAATAAAGCTCAATGGGACTTACGACCATAGTTGGCTAACGATGCTTTCGGGAAACGCACACCTGGGTGGTTGCTAGCTAAAGTTTTCTGAAAGAGTGCTAGGCTGTTGCTCTGTGGTTGCTAAAGTCTTCTGAATGGTTGCTATGGTGTTATGGGTGGTTTCCAAGGTGTTGCTATGTGGTTGCTAAAGTGTTGTGAGTGGTTGCTATGGTGTTATAGGTGGTTGCCAGGGTGTTGCTATGCAGTTGCTAAAGTGTTCTGAGTGGTTGCTATGGTGTTATGGCTGGTTGCCAGGGTGTTGCTATGCAGTTGTTTTTTGAGTAGTTGATATGTAGTTCTAAGTGGATGCCAGGGTGTTGATATGCAGTTGCTAAAGTGTTCTGAGTGGTTGCTATGGTGTTATGGCTGGTTGCCAGGGTGTTGCTATGCAGTTGTTTTTTGAGTAGTTGATATGTAGTTCTAGGTGGATGCCAGGGTGTTGCTATGCAGTTGCTAAAGTGTTCTGAGTGGTTGCTATGGTGTTATGGGTGTTGCTATGCAGTTGCTAAAGAGTTCTGAGTGGTCCCTATGGTGTTATGGCTGGTTGCCAGGGTGTTGCTATGCAGTTGTTTTTTGAGTAGTTGATGTAGTATGGTGTTCTAGAGATTTGCTATACGGTTGCTAAGTAGTTCTTGGTGGTTGCTAAGGTTCTGTGGAAGATAGCTATGCTGTTGCTAAAGGGATTCTCTGTGGTTGCTAAGAACATATAACTGGCCAAGTCACAAGAGCCTCCTTCCACCTGCAGAAATAAATATGACAATAATAATAATAAAATAATAAATGAACAAAATAATCAATATGCAAATTATATAATGCATATTTAAGCACATTATATAATGTACAATTAATAATCTGTGTAATATTATTATAATATATTTATAATTAATACACATTTTAAATGAATTAAATTAATAAAATAATGAATAAAAAGTCTTAATATTTTTGTCTTGTTTCCCATTAAAATTTTCTAAACATCATTAAACAGAAGTACAAATATTTGCGAATCAAAATTGCGTAAGATAGTCAATGAATATCTAGTGAAGTTTATTTTTCTTACCCCATTTCACACACACATTTAACAATAATTTTAAGCCTAAAACAAGAAAATTATTAGCCAGTAGGGTAAGATAAATTCAGTACATATAAGTTACAGCCTGAAGTCTTACACTCCAGAATGAGGGGTTTGTTCAAATCACTAACAATAATAATGAGCAATAATAACAGTGATGCTTTAGCAAACAGCACTAATTACTACAATACATTAAAGAGGTAAAAAGCCAGCACATTACAGCACATCTGAGAGGCAATGAACCAGGAAATAGCACTGATCTGAGCACAGACCGCCTCTTTAGTATAATAGTCATATTGCGTAAACAAAACTAAGTACGGCTCACTTTATATAGTAACTCAGTAATCTACACATTATCCTGTAACAATGAGTTAATGTAATCAGTGTGTGCTGGGATGAGAGTCATTACTGCAGCTCAGGGTTTATCTCACCGCTAATCAGCATCATGTCATTGTGAAGGGGATTAATACCAGATACCAAACACAGTGACTTCTGTCATGAGTGCTCAGCTCAGCATTAGCACAGGATTTACATGCATCGTCTTCAATTATGGTCAGAAAAATCATGTGACTTAGATGAACATGCTAAAGTTTTATTTTGTTATTTAATATAAAGAGCTTTTAGCACTAGTTCTTCTGCTGTTTAAGAACAATAGAATCAGCCCTGCGAGTTCCTGTTCACCCAATAGGCCTCACTAGTGTGTAAACAACATGGATGTGATCATGTGATCACACATATTTTTGTCTGACATGAAAATGCTGCAGAAGTTCAGAATGAGTTGTTTTTGTAGTTTAGTTTCAGTTAATGGTGTTTTTCACATTGAGTATTTAAAGTCACAGGATATTTTCTTAAAACATCAAGCACTTTTATCTAAAAATATTAAGGGAATTTGATTCCTCACGACTCTCTACATACAAATGGATGGATGGGAAAACTATAATTATTTGTTTAGCATTTTTCACAACACATACAAGTTTTCTTTGGTCACACTTTAGATTAGGGTCCAATTCTCACTATTAACTATGACTTTTACCTCAATAAGCTCTTGCTTATTAACGGTTAGTAAGGTAGTTGTTAAGGTTAGGTATTGGGTAGGATTATGGGATGCAGAATATGATCATGCAGAATAAGGCATTAATATGTGCTTAATAAGTACTAATAAACAGCCAGTATCCTAGTAATATGCATGTTAATGAGCAACTAGTTAACAGTGAGAATTGGACGCCTTTTTTGAAAGAAATCTAGCAAGGATGCATTAAATTGATCAAAACTATGTTAAAATAATGGTAAAAAGAAAGATTTATCTTTTAAATAAATGCTGTTCTTTTGAACTTTCTATTCATCAAAGAATCTTGTAAAAAAAAAAAATATCACGGTTTCAACAAAAATATGAAGCAGCACAACTGTTTTCAACACTGATAATAATCAGAAATGTTTCTTGAGCACCAATTTAGCATATTTTAAGTTACAGAATAAATTACATTATAAAATATATTACAATAGAAAACAATTATTTTAAACGGCAATAATGTTTCACAATATTGCTGTTTTATTATACTTTTGACCAAATAAATGGAGCCTTGGTGAGCAGAAGACACGTCTTTTTCTGCCACAGAACACATAAGGAGATGTTTAGCAAGATTTCCAAGTTGCTTTTTTCAATAAAGGTCGATGGTGACCAGTAAAGTAGGTTACAGTAAAGAACTGATCAATTTTGTGCTAAGTATACTACAAATACATTTACATATTTATGTGCTAAATAAAAATGGCAGCGGCTATTTGCAGTAAGTGAAAATGGCAATATATTCTACTTAAACTAAGTGACAATAGCAGCATTTTCTTAGCGATATGCTATATATAAATTTATACTAGGTGAAAACAGCGATAGATTCTGTTTACACCATGTCAAGTCAAGTCAAGCCACCTTTATTTATATAGCGCTTTTTACAATGCAGATTGTGTCAAAGCAGCTTTACAGTGATAACTGGTATATAATTTTGGCTGCACAGCAGCTCTTAAAGAATAGTGTCAATGTAGGCAGATCAAAGCACTGTTGAATATCAAATGTCAAGTGTCCCCAACTAAGCAAGCCAAAGGCGACAGCGGCAAGGAACCCAAACTCCAACAGGTGACATCAGATGGCAAACAGGTGGCAAATAGACTTCTGTGTTAAAATGGAGAAAAAAACCTTGGGAGAAACCAGGCTTAGTCGGGGGGCCAGTTCTCCTCTGGCGAACAGTGCTTTGTTACGATTCAGGTTGCTATCATATGTCCAATAGGATCGCAACATTCAAAGTATTTATTCCAGTTCAATCCAGTTGAGGATCGTATTCATCACACCAGTATGGACGGTTTGTTGAGGAGCTGTGGCACTGGCTGTCGTGTCGATGAGGCCTTCACAATGGATGATCTAATTGACTCAATCTCTGCTGATATGTAAAAGTATCAGTTCTTTGCAATAAGAGTAAATAGTAATTAGATGCTATCTATACTTTATATTGGCAGATACTATTGCAATAATATCATAGAGTGTAAATGATTAAATTTATTAAATTTATTAAAATTATTAAACGGATGCTGCCTTATCGGGAGAATAAAAACCCTCCCTACACCTTCCTCTAACCCTACCCAACCCTACCTAACACTCCTTCGCAGTTTATTTCCACTTTTTAGAACATTATTTTCATTTTTATTGAAAATATATGCGAGTTTGGCAAAAGGCGGATTCGAACCCGCGTTGATCGCCAGGTCTACAAGCCTTACTCACTACTGCTGTGCCACTGAAGACATTATATTCCATGCGTCTTTTATAAAACTAGAGTGGCCCAATCAAACTTTGGTGGGCGGAGCTAGTGTAAATAGCTTTTGCCAATAAAGGATGCAATTTGCACATAGTGTAAATAGACACTCCAAATAAGACAATATTAAACTGATATACTTAAAATCTGCTAAATTGTACTTAATGCATTTTAATTGTGCAGAAGTAGTGCTGAGGTCCAACTAAAGATATACTGAAGTATTGATTGTGTTAAAGTGGAACTATTGCAAGCTTTAGCTACACTTTAAATTTAAAGACTGAAATTATACAGAGATCATACAATCATTGTTAATAGTGATATTAAAACACTTTTTAGTCATAATATTAAGAAATGTGCATTGTGCAATAAAGAAATTCTCCAAATAAAGTTTAATTACAGCTTTATATCAGTAAGTCTTAAGTGATATGTCAATAAATAATGGATTTGAAGTATACTTAGTATGAAATAAGGTTTTTTTTTTTTATAAAAAATTATCCATATGGCACAATACTGTATGGACTTCAAGCTGAAAATAACTCATTATTTATTTAGTTAATTTTATGCTTAATAAAATACAATCCTTCAATGGCTATAGCTTCAGATATGACAGAGAAAAGAATTGAAAATATTTCGGTGCTAATTCATGTCCCAAAACTTGGCGAACCGTAATTAATCTGCTTGTCTTAATCTCGGTTGTAAATCGCTTTGGATAAAGCTAAGTAATGTAAGAAACACACCAACCATGGTAATAGCAGCTCGTACCTCTGAAACTGCTCGCACAAATTACTGACAGAGCTTCATAACCATTGTGAAATGTCTCTGCAAGAAGCCGATCCCTTATTTTAAATTCCAACAAAATCTTTTTGGCTCTTTTTAACGCTTGTTTAAAATGATGACACTGCATTTGTTGTACAACCTGCACACAGAGAAACCTTTATTTAACTAAACAACCCAAAACAGTCACACTTTCAGCACCTGAAAACCACACGTCTTGCAGAAGTATACACAACTTAAAACAGCATACTGCATTTTATCATAGGCTTAGATGAAAAGCTTCGAAAGCATTTCAGTAGCTTTAGGCAAAATGTAACAAAACAAAAGACCCCCCCCCCCCCCCTTCATTTTCCAAGTCCTCTGGAGAAATGAGGCAGTAATTACTAATCTAGAGAGTTATGACGCCTACCTAATTGCACTTTTTACATAAAAATCCCTCAGCAAGAGAAACAAAGGGGTTCGCCCATGAAAAATGCACCCAGCAGCTAGACTTATATTTCATTAGCTTCCTTTGTCTTGTTCCTGCATCTTATTAACGCCCTTCTTCTCCACAGCTGACGAGAGAGCGGCATTACATAAGACCTCAAATAAAGCAACCTCGCCGCTGCGGGCGACATGGGTTTGTATCTAATCATATTTCCTGGGAAGCACTTTCCTGCAGAGTGCAAGGCCTTATCTGCCCAGAGATGGCTTCTGCTGATTATAGGATGAGTGCAAGTCTTCTCCTTTATTGACCCACAATGCCCTCTGTCATACAATTGCATCACACTAATTCAAGGAAATGGAGAGGTTTCATATGACCTAATGGAGGGTTCATCTGTTTTCAAATGGATCCTGGCACTTCCATATTGCAGGAAATGAGCCGATGCATATATTCCGCGTATACATGTTTTCATGCGATAAAACGTTTCTGTAAAGCTCTCAGGAGAAGACAACAGCAGCAGTTTGTTCATCTTGTGAACAATTACTTAATCTTGCCCACCAAAAACACACTTCCAGCCTCTGCGTGCGTGGTGGAACCGCTTTTGTTTTTAAAGCGCCTGACCACATGAGCGTCTTCTCCTGAACGGGCCTTCGCAGATTCATTTGGAGTGTGTCGGACCATGCTGACAAAATAAATTAGCAAAATGGCACTCATTTTACCCTGGATTTAAGGCAATCGAACTCTCTGCAGTGGACTAGGGTCTTTTCTAAATTTTAATATCAGGGTATATTAAGGACTGAGTTTCAATAGTGCTGCAGTAATAAGATGTCTTTAAAGTCAGCATGAAATGAAAATTCACCCTATAGACCTATTTTGTGTTTGCAAACAGCGATGATGTTTTTTGTGGGTGGAGAAAATGGCAGTTCTGCAGTATCAGTCTGTGGAAGCCACAAAAAAGTAGTTTATATCTCACAATTCTGACTTTTTATCTCACAAATCCGAGTTTATATCTCACAATTCTTAGAAGGAAAAACAGAATTGTGAGATATACTTGTTTTACTTTTTTCCTCAGAATTGCAAGTTTATATCCTGGAATTCTGACATTTTTCCCTCAGAATTGTGATATAAACTCACAATTGCGAAGTCCTAACTGTGAGATATAAACATGCAAATGCAAGAAAAAAGTCAGAATTGTGAAATAAAAATGTTATGGGCTTTAAAAGTTATCTATGTAAAATTATATTGGTTCAAATATTAATTCATGCTGTAACTGCATGTATGTCTCCTATATATGAACTGCGTGAAATGTGAATATTATGTAGACTGAGTGTTTACATCAAATTCATGCTTTAATAGTAGACCAATCATCGCAGGTTACATCAATCCAGTCTTTGACTTCCAACATAAACGTCTGTGTTTAGCTTCAAAGGGCGTCTTTCTATAAAAAAGGAAGACTATATTACATGTTCTTACATCTTTGTTGATCCTGGAACAACATTCCAATCTACCAATCAGATTTGAGGGACAAGTTTACAGTTTATGTCAAGTTTAGGCTTACAACCAGGGTTAGGTGCTTCAGTGGTATTCACCTATCATTTTCTTCTGATTTTAGGGATAACTTATGGATATGTTTAGGGGTAAGGATATGGTTAGGACTACATTTTCAGATAGGAATTTTGTGCCAGGATCAACAAAATATGTTGAACTCGGCACGTTCATCTGCCTCTACTTTTGAGTGCAATGCCCACATCTCAAAAAGATGCTTACTTATTTTTTTTTTTCTTTTATGACAATCCGATACACTTGGATGCACATCACAATATGATGTTTTATTAACAAAGTTCAGGAGGAGCACGTTCAGGTAATCTACCCAATCGGCACGAGGAGGCCAGTATATAATAGCCGACTCACCTCTGTCACCCCTATGTTTTCCAGCATCCCTTCTCCAACCCAACTCCTTAAGGCAAAGATGTACTTCAAGAGAAGTCAAAGAATGATGTGACGTCATTTTGAACAAAATCAGGCCAAAACAAACTTCGTTTGGAGTTCATTTTGAGAGTTCGAAACTAAGGAGCATGACAAGCAGGAAAAAAATTGTAGGTTAAATGTATAAATCGAGGGAATGAATTAGTAAATCATGCGCACGATTTTATAAATCGAGGGAACGAAATAGTACATTGTGTGCGCAATTTAGCAAATCGAGGGAATTAATTAAATAATCATGTGCACAGTTTACTTTTTTTTTCCTGCATGCCATATGCGGGGCTCCGTACGAAACAGCTTGGCAAAGCAAAGTTTCTGGTGTCATGGGAAATCAAGTCACCCCAGAAATACGGTCTCATTTAGGACCCAGGCGGTAATGCCTGATAAAAAGTTGTTATTGTGATTTCTTGGCTAATTATAACCTATTTCACTATTGTATGATGTTACATTAAGTGCACAAACAGCATCCTTGAAATATAAAATGAATGCCTATGTATTGCATAATATATATATATATATATATATACATACACTACCGGTCAAAAGTTTGGAATCGGTAAGATTTTTAATGTTTTTAAAAGAAGTTTCGTCTGCTCACCAAGGTTGCATTTATTTAATTAAAAATACAGTAAAAACAGTAATATTGTGAAATATTATTACAATTTAAAATAACTGTTTTCTGTTTGAATATATTTTATGAAGTAATTTATTCCTGTAATCAAAGCTGAATTTTCAGCATCATTACTCCAGTCTTCAGTGTCACATGATCCTTCAGAAATCATTCTAATATGATGATTTGATGCTCAAGAAACATTTATTGTGTACAATTGTACAAAATATTTGTGTACAATTTTTTTTTTCAGGATTTTTTGATAAATAGAAAGTTCAAAAGAACAGCATTTATTTGAAATATAATATTTTGTAACATTATAAATGTCTTTACTGTCACTTTTGATCGATTTAATGCATCCTTGCTGAATAAAAGTATTAATTTCTTTAAAAAAAAAAAAAAAAAAATTCTTACTGACCCCAAACTTTTGAATGGTAGTGTATAATGTTAGAAAAGCTTTGTATTTCAGATAAATGCTGTTCTTTTGAACTTTCTATTCATCAAAGAATCCTGAAAAAAACTGTTTTCAATATTGATAATAATCATAAATGTTTCTCAATCATCAAATTATCATATTAGAATGATTTCTGAAGGATCATGTGACACTGAAGACTGGAGCAATGATGCTGAAAATTCAGCTTTGATCACAGGAATAAATTATTTTATAAAAATTTTCAAACAGAAAACAGTTATTTTAAATTGTAATAATATTTCACAATATCACAGATTTTACTGTATTTTTAATTAAATAAATGCAGCCTTGATGAGCAGACGAAACTTCTTTTAAAAACATTAAAAATCTTACCGTGTCCAAACTTTTGACTGGTAGTGTGTGTATATATATATATAATATATATATATATATATATATATATTATATTATATATATATATGTATATATATATGTATATATATATATAATATAATATATAATATATATATATATATAAATTCACATCAGTCATTATATATGTATAATCCTGGCTTAATCTAAGCCCTGTTTGTGAAACCAGGCCATAGCCTTAGTGTCATGCATGTACACTATCTTAAAACATACCCTAGCTAGGCATCTTACCTCTTGTTTGAGTGGTTACATTTCTGTATATTTCCCTACACCAACATTTTTCATGTCCAATTGAAGCTGTCAAAACGACTACAAAAGATGCAAAACGAAATGAATCAAGCCTGTTCGCTCATCCAAACGTTTTCCTACATTCTAATCAAACTTGAAAATCCCCCTCTCGTAAAACAATGAGAAACACACCGTCATTTCTCGACTCTCTAGGAGGTGTGCAGTACACCTTGGCGTCCCTAAAGACATGTCTCAGACATCAAATTACAGGATTCAGGCTGTGCAGCCAACCACCGCTTTTCATGTCTGAAGCATACAAATCAAAAACAGCAGAAATGACTTTTGCCATGGAACAAGCCTAAACATACGCTAGACTGTAAAACTCCAGGCCAAAAAAAGGCCACGCACCGCCTCGCCAGCATACACGCAACCAGAAATGAATAAGAGTCCGAGAGCCCTTTCTACATGATTGAAAAAGAGATAACTGATAACGAACAGACGAGAGGAGAGCATTAAAGAAACGGCTCCAGCCACTCGAGGTCTAATTCAATCACTTATAAAATATGAATTGTTAAACCCTGAGATCGGTTGCCTTATTTGATTCATTATTTTGTCATTTCTGCTTCATAAGCCAAGAAAACGGAAATTATGCAGTTTTAAATATAGATATGATGTTTTTTTTTTTGTTTGTTTGTTTACATTTAGTACACTTAGATCAGATCTAGGTATACATTTTCTCAAGAGCTCTTGTGATCTTCTTTCTTTATATACATTTCATCATTCAGACCATTAAAATTCACACGTCACAGGAAAGGAGACAAATGGCTGTTTTTTGTAATGGATGTCAATGGAGGAGTGGCTTCACTATGCTAAATAAACTGCTTTTGTCATAGCTTATCATTTATTTAAATCGACAGCCCATTGGCTAATCTTAAACATGTTTGTTCTTAAACATTCATTTTGAATTAATCTATTTTTAGAGTTTCCACACTATTTTCAGGGCTTGACATGAACTTTTTTGCTCACCAGTCACTGTGTCTAGTGGTTTTCCAAAGTTACTAGCCACTCAGCATTTTCACTGGCCACAAATTTGACATTGATACCATAAGGAACAACTGCCATATAGATATTTTTAATATTATCTCATAATTTGTCAGCAGGTTTATTAGGCTGCTGTCACTTTAAGACCTGATGCACGGATCCATTATACTGTTACACATGCATTTTCTTTCTCAACTGTTTATGTTCACTTAAAGCATAACTGACTGTATTTACGTGAATACTCACCAAGGCTGCCATTTTGACATTAATTTGAATGTTTAAGCACAATAAGCAGTGAAAAAGAATGTCATTTTACATTATTTTGTGTGTATTTGACCGTTTAAGTGCAATAAGCAGCGAAAAATAACTCAATTTAGTACTGAGAGGCGGCTTTATGCGTGCGTGAGCACAAAATCTGCAGGAATGAGTAATATTATGTGCAATACTCGCAATCCCACGCCGAAATTCAAGCCCTGTAACACCAACAATATTCATTCGGAGCAAATGAAAGAGTGAGTGAGGGGAGGAGGATTTGTGTGTCGACTCGCTGTCGGAGGGATGAGAGAGAGAGAAAGAGCAGCTGGTATCATGTATCAATTCTGAGGAAAATGAGTATTGGAAGCATTTTAGATATTTCAGCATCAATGTATCAAATATTTTTTGACAACACTACATTGCACTTAGTTTATTATTTCAGATGCCTTTTTAAAAGACTACAATTGAAAAATGCATATTATATATGTATATTATAAAATTCAACCCCGACTGCGTTACACTGCCACTGATGAAACTCTGAACAAAATTCAATGGCTTCAAGCCACACGTGATCCAAGTGAGCCGTTACAATTTTTCCAATGTTAGAGCCACGGACTCTCGTATCTCCCAATAATAAGACCATCTCTGGTCTTAGCATCTATTATAGTAGACAGATGCATGTCTACATATATATATATTTGCCCGTGAGGGGAATCAATGGTAAATGCATCATGGCTGCTACTCGGGGACGTGAGTAAGGAGTGTCTGCAGTGGTAGTAAGGTCACAGTCATGCTACACCACCATTATACACTTGAGCAGTGCACTTAAAGGTAAATCAATTACAAATGCATAATCACTCGTCCGGCCCCTGCAATAAACAATAAACAAGAGAGCCAGCTGTGTACATTTGTTTTCTATTAAACCACAGTGACAAATGTTTTACACTTTAAAGTACAATCATGGTATTTTAGATTTATGTTTATGCTTAAGATCAGAGGAGAACCATTAAATTATCATTTGTAAATGGCATAGACATTTACTGTTATAATGGTGAAGTTTTGACTACGTTTCAAAATTCTGGTATAAAGCCAAATTTAAAAAAAAAAAAAAAGGTTTGTCAAGGCAAACTCTGAATGTTTGAAGGTTAAAGTCTGTAGGTTTTATAGGCCTTGTGTAGTTTGAATACTTTGGCAGTTCTATGATGAGTTACATTTAGACCTTTTGGTCTCTGGTTAGGGATTTTAAAAGAACAAATCTAACCCAAGTTTGTACTATAACAGTATGTTAGCTTAGTCAGACCAACATAATTAACACACTCCATAAAAGCCTGTATTTCTAGTACGGTTTCCAGAGAAAACCATCAATTGGCAAGTGCTGATGTCCTGTGTTCTTTAAAGGACCAAAATGCATGTTGTACGTATCACATTAACCCCCGCTTTCACAGACAGTCTCAGACTAAAATGCATGTTTGAGCTGTTTTAACTGAAAGCAACTTGTTCTGACATATCTTAAAATATATCAGTGTCATTGTTTTGTCTCAAGATGCACACCAGTAATGTTTTTTTATTCTTTTTTTTTTCATATCTTCATGCCTTATAGTTGTATTTAGCATTCTAGCATTTAGCATTTTGCGACAATACAAGCAATCTAGCAGTTGAGATATGCTATATAGTATATATCGCCCTACATGGGTAGGCCTATACTGTATGAATGCGGATAAAGTTGGACATACTTATATATAGCCTACAACTTTATATAAAGAGCTGAGTGATAATATAGTTGAGTCATTCCGTGTCAATTACCCGGCTCAAATTTTTGATTTTGTTAAAAAAAAATTCTGTAGAATGACAGACATAAATTGTGATGAAAGCCAAAATATTAAATGTCACAGATTAATATTTACTCAGTAATCCACTGTTTTGTAGAGGGGGGTCATTTGGGAGATTTGGAGACAATTTAGAAGAGTGTAAAATTGACTTTAGAAAGACGGCAGCATCATTATTTTATTTTCACACAGAGATGGGTAGGTCTATTAGTAAAATCTGTTGACTTTAGCAATCTTTGTTGCATTATATGCCAACAGTGACACTTCTTGTTTTTTACCTCAAGTTTGCATGCCTGTAACTCAAGAAGTATTAAAGATATCATAAAATCCTTTTAGATTCTGGTTCTTAACAAACTTTCATTTTGGTATCTTCATTTTAAAGGCCCTCAATGGTTCAGTCCCAGAGATATGGAGATCTTAATGCGGCTCCATGAGTAAATTGTACACATTTTCAGTGGTCAAAAACCAAATGTGGGTCACTTTGCACAAAGCTGATACATTTTTCTTTTAAAGAGGAATATCTGAAGAACAAATAATGTTGAAACTAGAAATGAGTTTTTCTATCAACTCAGTTGCATAGAACATACCTGTCTGAGTGCCATAAATATTCCTTTTCCAAAGTTTGCATGCCTGTAACTCTAAAAGTATTCAAGATATCTTAATATCCTTCTAGATTCTCATTCTTAATAAACTTTCCTTTTGGAATCTTCATTTTCAATGCCCTATATAGTTCAGTAGATATGGGGATCTCAAAGCAACTGCATGATCAAATTGTTTTCAGTGATCGAAAACCAAATGTGGATCACTTTGCACACGGCTGATACTTATTGCATTTAAAGAGGAATGTCTGAAGAATTAATAATGTTTAAACTAGAATTGTATCTTGTTTCCCTCTCTCAAAAGAACTTCATAAAACACAACTCTCTGAGTACCAAAAATCCACTGAAGATGGTTCAGTTGAGGACCATTAACTTGCTCTCAAAAGTGTATTTATAGAAATCTATATTTGAATCAGTTTTAGGGATATTTGGAAGAAAGAATTTTGTTCATTTTAACAGCTTCTGAAGCTACTAATATTTCAAATATGCAGTATCGTAACTACACGTTACCACATTGACATCCCTATATCTATGAGATTGAACCATATAGGGCCTTAAAAATGAAGATTTCAAAAGAAAAGTTTCATAAAAACAAGAATCTCAAATGACATTAAGATATCTTTAGCACTTCTTGAATTAAAGACATGTAAACATCGAGAAAATGTTTGTTTTTGGCACTCAGAGAGGCGTGTTGTTTTCAATTGTTTTTATAGAGGGAAACAAGATACATTTCTAGTTTCAGAGTTATTTGTTCTCCACACATTCTTCTTTAAACACAATTACTACCAGCAGTTTAAAAAGTTACTTAAATGTGATTCTTGACCATCGAAAATCGGTAAAATTCAACAATTTGGAGATGGAGTCACATTGAGATCCCCATATCTACGGGACTGGGCTATATAGTGCCTTAAAAATGAAGATTCCAAAAGGAAAATCATTATTAAGAATGAGAATCTAGAAGGATATTAAGATATCTTGAATACTTTTAGAGTTACAGGCATGCAAACTTTGGAAAAGGAATATTTATGGCACTCAGACAGGTATGTTCAATGCAACTGAGTTGATAAAAATCACAAGATACATTTCTAGTTTCAACATTATTTGTTCTTCAGATATTTCTCTTTAAAAGAAAAAAGTATCAGCTTTGTGCAGAATGACCCACTTTTGGTTTCTGACCACTGAAAATGTGTATACAATTTACCAATTTACTCATGGAGCCGCATTAAGATCTTCATATCTCTGGGACTGAACCATCGAGGGACTTTAAAATGAAGATACCAAAAGGAAAGTTTGTTAAGAATGAGAATCTAGAAGGATTTTAAGATATCTTTAATACTTCTTGAGTTACAGGCATGCAAACTTTACACAAGAAGTGCTTTTTCCCATTTTTGGCATAAAAATAATGAAACAAAGATTGCTAAAGTCAACAGATTTTATCAATAGACCTAACAATCTCTGTGTAAAAATAAAATAATGACGCTGCCATCTTTCTAAAGTCATTTTTACACCCCTCTAAACTGTCTCCAAATCTCAGGTGAAAATGGTCATTTTGACCCAACAGTGGATATTCATCTGTGATATTTAATGTTTTGGCTTTCATCACTATTTATGTTTGTCTTTATATGGAAAAAATATTAACAAAATCAAAAATTCGGAGCAGGGGACCTCTGGTTGAGTTGACATGGAATGACCCAGTTATGTTTTGAGATGAAATAAAATTCAAGCAGTTGAGATTTGCTATAGTATATCTTTAACTGAATGTATAAAGTTGGATATATATATAGAGAGAGCAACCGCTGTATAGTATAAATTGCTTTAGGTGAATATATTACAGTCTATGTGGGTAAAGTAGGATAAACTTCAATCCAACTTTTGATCAGCTGTACTATTGATGATTTAATCAATGCTTTGCACATTTTTTAAAAAAAAAATCTGTGCATGGTTTCCTCATTCAGAAGTTTGCTCATTGTTTTCATTGGGCATTTAACACAGACGTTTCAGTTCATGGGTAATGTTGTATAATCCCCAGAGGCTTTATTGTAGCCATTTGAATACTTTCCCCATCAGCGAATCACTTTCACAGTCATAACCAATTGCTCTTTTGATTCTGAAGGGTTTGCGGGGACTTTAAGGGGTAATTTCAGGACAATTAAGTTGTTAAATTTGACAGTCAGTGGATGTATAGGCTCATCAGCACAGTATGTTGATGATGGAGGGATGTTTGCAGGAATAGCTGCGTCTGGCACTCTCACAGGGGACGTGAGATGGTGCACGCTGACAGAAATCCTGGATGCTAGTTAGCAAGCAGCAGTGCACTGTCAGGTGGCAGGAGTCAAATCAAATGAGAGCCAAGCCACTCCAGTACACAATGACAACCGCTGCGTCTCATGAATTAAAGATGACTGTATGACGAGAGGGAGGAGACACAGATCGAGAAGCACCGGTGCAGACAAAGACGGATCAATCCCTTATACTTCTTTGTGGGCCACAAGCTTGAATAATAAACACAAGCATTACGTCAGAAGCTTATTTTCGGTTGCAGACGCCAGAAAGGATGCGCGGAGTTCTGGACTGTGCAGACGCGCTCCTAACTCTAATAGCTTAAGTTGGAAATTTAAAAATAGATAATGACCTCCTTTCAACAAATCGTCACCGTCACATCCAGCCAAGGCTGCTGGGAGACACAGACACCCCAGACATTTGCTCCCAATCTCAGTTTCCTACTTGGATCCAGTGGCTTGATTAGCTAGGGGAGCAAAGGGCTGGGAATATGATGTACTAGGAGAGGACGGAGGTGTTTTATTGGTATTCTGGATATTTCCAGGATACTAACACTTTAAAAATGTAATATCTATTCAGTGCTGCAGGCTCAATGAAAATATATATTATTAGGGTAACCCAGCCCAGCTGTGAATCTTAAGTTTTTTGTTAAAAAAAACACACACTTTTTAAAGTTAAATGGGATTGTTAAAAAGCTAAAATAAATAAAAAAAAAATAATTTGGATTAAAATATTTTTATCACCTGTCATAATAAATTTATTAATAATATACATAATTAATCACGATAAACTTATGTTTAATTCTAACTCCCTTTTTTTTTATTAAAAAGATTGGTTTGCATTGTTAAACAGCTAAAAATACATTATTTTAAACCAAACTAACACCTATAATATAGATAAATAGATTTTGATAGATGATGTATATTATCTATCTATCTATCTATCTATCTAATATCTATATATATATTTAAACAACATATTAGACATATATAATTACATAATACACATATTCAATCAAAGTAATATGATAAATGTTTTTTGTTTACATTATTTTAGGTTGGTTAGCAATGTTAAAAGACTAAAATATATTTTATTTTAAAGCAAACTAATATATATATATATATATATATATATATATATATATATGTTGTTTATATTTTTGTAGGTTGGTTAGCAGTGTTAAAAGGCTAAAAATATATATTATTTTTAAAGCAAACTATAATTTATATACAGTCAAACCAAAAATTATTCAGACATTTTTTATATATTTTTACTAGCATGTGCAGGACACTGTATGAAGAATTTTTAGGTATAATATATTACAGTTTACGTTATTTTGCTATCCTCACTTACATAAATGAACTACAGTGTACTACCAGTAAAATTTAAACAAATCTGGGACCAAAAATTATTCAGACACTTTGACCTGACTATGTTTTGCTTAAGTGTTATCTGACATAATTAAGATTCATTTTTTCTGACAGTTTAACTCTGCGATCTTGTCATATTTTATTACCATTGTTTTACTATAGTGGATAAACTGAATTAATGAATGAAATGTTCAAGGTGTCTGAATACATTTTGGTTTGACTGTATATAATGTAAATAAATGTAAATGTTTTGGTTTACATTATGGTAGTGTTAAAAGGCTAAAAATTATAAATTATTTTTAAAACAAACTATAATTTATATAATGAATCTGAATTATGAATCTGATTAATTCTAACCCCCTTTTTTAACAGTCTTAAATGATGGTTTTAGCTCCATCTTTCATTTAAAAATAAAAACAGCAGGGAGGCTCATCAGATATGAATAATTAATTAGCTTAATTTAATATTCCATGTGCTAACCAACCCATCACTATGAGGGGAAAACATTCAGATTATTGTGCCAGCAGCCACTTCTGTCCCAAGAATTTAACCCTGCGCCAACCAGCGCCATTCTCCTTCACACATTATACAAAAAATACCCAACCCGAGACCTGCCCGACAAAATATTTGCTTCCTGTATTTATTCCCGTCTTGTTAAGAAGTCAAGCTGTGAACTCAACAAAAGGGCATGTGTTCTGCATTTAGGTCTAACACTTGTCAGCTCTTTTCTGCGAGTGCTGGGATTGTTTCCTAATAGTACGGTTTATGAGGGCCGGTTTGTGAAGCCAGCATTTGGATGTTTCCATTTTAAACTGATCATTAAGGCCTGTTTGCAGTGCATTTATTATCTACAACCAGGGAATATTCTTCTCAGTCAGTCTTTCCATGAAAAAACCACATGACATTGCAAAAGCTTCTGGGAGGAATTAAAAGTTTAAAATCCAGCATTGGGAAGCAAGGAAAACGTAAAGATGTACACAAGTCAATGACTAAACAGCTCTGACATCAATATAACCCCTGACCCGAATGTGTCAAGACACATAATAAAAGGTATTTTGAACACTTCAGCATGTACTTAACCAATCACATCATTAAATGTACATTTCTTCAATATGGAGTTGAGCAGACACAACCTCTAGTGGTCAATTATGAAAGCAAGCACTTTGGCCAGCAAAAGGGAATTTGAATAATACAAAAAAAAAAA